>CM036246.1:23507820-24707820 GCA_020698575.1 Bostrychus sinensis
TCTTTTACTGAACAATATCTTGAAGAATATCAAGACCTACTATTTGCTTGTTCAATAATAAATATAATATGTTGGTCTTTGTAATACATGTTTTTTAACCATAGCTGTGTTATCATACAACCTGATATGATCTTTTCAGTTTCATGCAACCACAGCCTTTTTTTAAACATGTACAGTGAACAATAATAACACATTAGAGTTGGTTATTTCAGGTTATTGCAAATAGTTTATGCGTCATACCCTCCTTGTTGTTTATGTTGCGGCTGGATCCGCTCTTGAGCAGCTTCAGGGCGCACTGCTTCTGCCCACGATAGGCTGCACAGTGCAGCGGCGTGTTACCCAGCAGATCTGTGCAGTTGATGTCTGGAGGCTTCTTCCTGCTGAGCTAAAGCCAAATGCATACAAGAAAACCAGATGGAGTGGTGTACTGGGTTATGATTGAGCAGAACACCCAAGCAGAACATTTTGATTTGTAAGTTTCTCTAGAGCAATTACACCAGTGTATTTCTGATATGTGTTGACGCTTTTTTGAGACGTACTCAATTTGTAATGTCACGAGTATTAAAAAGGTGTTGTCATATGAAGATTTTTAAGTTTGAACTATACTTTGTTCTCTTCTCGCTTTCTAGTTAATATATATAATTAACTTCGTATCTGCTTCCATATAAGCCTATGCTTGCATGCTCTTCTCTCACAAAAACTACCTTCATGTCCTCTTTCACTGTAACAACAAATCTCATCTTTTGTTCTTCCTCTAGGCCTCCTCCCTGGCAGCCCTAACCTCAGCGTCCTTCTGCTCATTAATTCACTATCTCTTCTCTGTACATGACCAAACCATCTCAATATGACCTCTCTGACTTTATCTCCAAACATCTAACATGAGCTGTCCCTCTGAAGAACGTATTCCAAATCTTATCCATCCTCATCACTTCTAAAGAGAACCTCTACATCCTTAGTCCTGCTCTCTCCAGCTCTACCTGCTGTCTGTTCCTCAGTGCCATTATACCACTGTCTTGTACACCTTTCCTTTTATTCTTGCTAAAACTCATTTATCACACAACATACCTGACACTTTTCTCCACCCATTCCAACCTGCTTGCACATGCCTAAACACTTCTTTTCTGCTTGGCTTTTTAATTTGCCCTCACTTATTTGTAAACTCACTTGAGCCAGACTACAAAAAAACATACCATTTCTGTTACAAAAAATATGTCTAAGATAACAGAAATTGCACTCACCAAACGAGTCAGTGTTGACAAGTTCCCTTCTCGTGCAGCCTCCAAAAGATTTTCCTCCAGCTTCCTCTCTTCTGTCCTCTGAGCAGCTGGTATCAATGACAAAACATATATATATAAAATACATGCAGATTTATATATAGGTGTGTTTCTATTAGGGTTGTCAAAAAAATCGATACCAAGATATTAATCGATGCTAAAACGAGTATCTAAATGAGATATTCATTTGGAAAAGTATCGATAATGTGACGTCTTTACCTGCGCTGCAGAAACACAAGGCGCAGCCCCTCCCCTCCAGAGAATGAGTACAGGAGGAGGAGAGGCTCAGTCAGCGCAAAACTTTCCTCCATCAAAACTGCTCTTTAAATAGAATTTACTAAAAGGTGTTCACTCGCTCGCCGCTATCACCGCTGCACAAAGACCTCGAGTGCCAGCGGGCTTTCCGTGGGAGTTTCCGTGGGACATCCCGAGCGGACCGAGCACGCTCCGATCTGGGAGTCACTGCGCAGCGGCATCATTCCAAACAGATATAAAACAGCTTAAATGTAACTACAAATGTCTCGTTACCAGTAGAGCAAGGAGAGAGCTGTTAGTGTTAGCAAAGCAGCCATATTTAAAGGACCACTGTGGTCCTGACTCTGTCTGACCCATCACCGTCAATGACTGTGGCCACAATATAAATAAAATATGAACCATGGCTACTGCAGCCTAATAACCTACTACCATTTATAGAAAATGGAAACAGGTAAACTGTAATTAAACTTTACCTTTGAGGAAACATTTATCATAATCTGAAGTAATTTTGGATCACATATACAAATTAATGACTGTATTATTTAGCATTGTGTTGAATAAAAGATCATCATGTAGCTATATAGCTGTGGACTACAGAGGTGTCAGTGTTGGAGGATAAACCACTGTTTGCATAAAAAATATAAGTTTGAAAAAATCAACAAGTATGCTACATATACAGTGGGGCAAAAAAGTATTTAGTCAGCCACCAATTGTGCAAGTTCTCCCACTTAAAAAGATGAGAGAGGCCTGTAATTTTCATCATAGGTATACCTCAACTAAGAGAGACAAAATGAGAAAAAAAAAATCAGAAAATCACACTGTCTGATTTTTAAAGAATTTATTTGCAAATTATGGTGGAAAATAAGTATTTGGTCAATAACAAAAGTTCATCTCAATACTTTGTTATATACCCTTTGTTGGCAATGACAGAGGTCAAATGTTTTCTGTAAGTCTTCACAAGGTTTTCACAAACTGTTACTGGTATTTTGACCCATTCCTCCATGCAGATCTCCTCTAGAGCAGTGATGTTTTGGGGCTGTCGCTGGGCAACACGGACTTTCAACTCCCTCCAAAGAGTTTCTATGGGGTTGAGATCTGGAGACTGGCTAGGCCACTCCAGGACCTTGAAATGCTTCTTACGAAGCCACTCCTTCGTTACCCGGGCAGTGTGTTTGGGATCATTGTCATGCTGAAAGACCCAGACACGTTTCATCTTCAATGCCCTTGCTGATGGAAGGAGGTTTTCACTCAAAATCTGACGATACATGGCCCCATTCATTCTTTCCTTTACACGGATCAGTTGTCCTGGTCCCTTTGCTGAAAAACAGCCCCAAAGCATGACGTTCCCACCCCCATGCTTTACAGTAGGTATGGTGTTCTTTGGATGCAGCTCAGCATTCTTTCTCCTCCAAACACAAAGAGTAGAGTTTTTACTAAAAAGTTCTATTTTGGTTTCATCTGACCATATGACATTCTCCCAATCCTCTTCTGGATCATCCAAATGCTCTCTAGCAAACTTCAGACGGGCCTGCACATGTACTGGCTTTAGCAGGGGACACGTCTGGCACTGCAGGATTTGAGTCCCTGGCGGCGTAGTGTGTTACTGATGGTAGCCTTTGTTACTTTGGTCCCAGCTCTCTGCAGGTCATTCACTAGGTCCCCCCGTGTGGTTCTGGGATTTTTGCTCACCGTTCTTGTGATCATTTTGACCCCACGAGGTGAGATCTTGCGGGGAGCCCCAGATCGAGGGAGATTATCAGTGGTCTTGTATGTCTTCCATTTCCTAATAATTGCTCCCACAGTTGATTTCTTCACACCAAGCTGCTTACCTATTGCAGATTCAGTCTTCCCAGCCTGGTGCAGGTCTACAATTTTGTTTCTGGTGTCCTTTGACAGCTCTTTGGTCTTGGCCATAGTGGAGTTTGGAGTGGGACTGGTTGAGGTTGTGGACAGGTGTCTTTTATATAGATAACCAGTTCAAACAGGCGCCATTAATACAGGTAACGAGTCTTACAGAAGAAGTTACAGGTCTGTGAGAGACAGAAATCTTGTTTGTTTGTAGGTGACCAAATACTTATTTTCCACCATAATTTACAAATAAATTCTTTAAAAATCAGACAATGTGATTTTGTGGATTTTTTTTTCTCATTTTGTCTCTCATAGTTGAGATATACCTATGATGAAAATTACAGGCCTCTCTCATCTTTTTAAGTGGGCGAACTTGCACAATTGGTGGCTGACTAAATACTTTTTTGCCCCACTGTATAGTAATAGCCTAATAATATTATTCTATCCAAAATATAGTTTGAATAATATGGTGACGGTAAGAGGGGGCGGTTAGAGCTCAACATTCAATTACCTCAAACATTCAATGAAGACTGGTCATTTTTGTCACCATGGTATCGAAATCGTTATCGAGTATCAAGGGATTTTTTTTAGTATTGAAATCGAGTTGAAATTTTAGTATCGTGACAACACTAGTTTCTATTGATGTGTGTGGTGGCACTCTCACCTTCTAACATGCTTCTGATCTCTGCATTTTGAGTGACATCTTTTGGAATCTGTGCAGTCCCATTGATGACAGTAGCACATGCATCATAGTGCAGCAGCAGCATGACAACCTCCTGAGCCATACATGGTCGTTCGATTCAATGGTGGAACACACATGCATGCTTAAATTATACTAGAAATGGACACATAAAAGAACTGAAAGACATTTTATTTTGTTACCTTTCGACCAGTGAAGGCAGCTTTGTGTAGTGGTGCATCGCCGATGTTATTGGGTAAATTAACATCAGCCCCTGCCTACAGAAAACAAATTAATCTTATTACCCATAGAATATTCAAAAGCTAGTAAATTCTGTAAACAAATATGGCTAATAATATTAGAAAAACATACAATAGGCATCGCTAAATATTATGATTGCAATATGATGATGATTTGGATTTTCCACTCTAAGGTTAAAGGTACTGTAAGCAGCATACACTCATACTGTTTAGAAAACGGTACTGCAGTCTAAACCTCTTTTCTGATTGAGCAATTGGCAATGCAGTTTTAGAACTAAAACAAAAAATGTAAACAAAAACAACCTGGCCATCACGGTTATCAGTAAAACTAATATTTGATTTAATCATGTTCACGTCATATCTTGGCACACATGTGATTTAAATGAATTTAAAAATATATATGTATATTCTGCTCCTTGTACCTTTAAGTCTTTATCAACCATAGACATAAAAAAGCTCAATTCAGTTTAAATTTATGAAGAGAGACAAGACTCTGGACAACAAACTGGGCCAAAAAAAACAAAACAAAACTAAACCAGGTCTAATTTTGGGATTGAATTAGAACTAAATCATGGCCACTTCTTTGAAGTGTTTTATTTGCTCATAATTTAATTTAAGCCTCAATATACATTTAACTGTGTACATTTTATCTGCCAATACTGCAAAAACAATAAATCTGAGATGTGCCTATTGTGTAGCCCTAATAACAAACATACCTTAAGTAATTCCTCCACAACATCTTTGTGTCCAAAGTAACAGGCTAAGTGAAGAGGGGTCCATCCTAGGTTAGCTTTACTCTTTCCTGAAAAAACAATTTATAGACACAATATACACTAATGCATTAAAAATATTTCTACATGCCACTTGGGTCACGTACCTTTGCAGTTGATGTTTATCTGTGTTTCTTGCCTTGACTTGGACAGAAGCAGTTTCTGGATGCCAGAAAGGTCTCCATTCCTAGCACAACGCAGAAACAGTTCTTCTGGCTCCAAATCCTCCATGCACACCTGGGACATAAGACCGGAAAAGATGTTTTTTTGAGCAAAGATCTATTAAGAATTGACTAAGGTCTGAGTCAAAGAAAGAAGAAAAAATGGTAATGGGTAAATGCATTTAGAATGATTACAAAACTGTTACAACAGTTG
Source organism: Bostrychus sinensis (assembly GCA_020698575.1). Classification (NCBI taxonomy): domain Eukaryota; kingdom Metazoa; phylum Chordata; class Actinopteri; order Gobiiformes; family Eleotridae; genus Bostrychus; species Bostrychus sinensis. The sequence goes on from CM036246.1 coordinate 23,513,282, forward strand.
TCAGTCACCAGACAAGCCTGACAGGAAGGAAACATGCGTTTTTTTTTTTAAATTCTTACTCAGTTCACATGACATTCTGTATTTGCAGACGTCATCTTGGTATGCACTGACAAAATACCAACTTATCTCATGTTATTAATCATGTCTTTTCCAACAGACCTAACTTTGACACTTACCTAACATTTTGAAAAACTTACTCAGAGCAAAGATTAAGAAAACACAGACACTGCAGTGAGATAATGCAGCCACTATAGTCCTTGAGGTGCAGAAAACAAAAGCCTGGGCTGGCACTCAAACAGGTTTACCTGGGACTGCGAGGCATGTGACTCTAACTGTTTGCAGTATAATAATTATATCAGCGCTTAGGGTGAAATGGGGAGAACACAGACAAAACAGTAATTACAGAAAATCATCATTATCAGATCTATTGTGATTTTATTTATTCATAATGCACTTAGTAAATCCTCTGATGTGACAGTTTGTTTTTCGCTAATTATGTGAGACATGGTTGTAGAGAATTTGTAATGATTTTCAGAGTTGTTATGAGTTATTAAATCAACAGTCTAGTCTGGCTTTTGTCATGGTGCATCTCCAGTGTAAGCGCTAATAAGCCTGTTATTTATAATGGCTCATGAATTTTAATAGTTTCTGCTTGGAACTTTTTAAACTGAACAAAATGACTGGGAACATTAAACAATTTATTGGCTTTCCCCATTAAAACAAAGAAAAAGATGCACCCAAAGTCTAAAGATTCGCAAGGTTTTTCTGCAAAAAAACAGCTGTAAATAGGATAACTAAAGCAGCAGTAGCAGCTAAGGATGAACGAACAGATATAGGATCAACTTACTGCTTGAATCAGCCTTGAATAGTGAATTCCAGCAGTGTGACCAGGCAGGACTGCTCTCACATAGGCCTTGTATGAAGTGGCATGTGATGTTTTAAGCCCCTCTGAGACGTGTTTGCCCCTGCAGCTGCCTCCGCCTCGCCGTAACACATATCTTCCTCAAAGCTACATCAAACTGTCACACACCGAGCACACAAGTCACATTTCCGGCGTCTAGACTTCATTTGCAGCTGACCGCTTGCGAAATAACGACTGTCTTTACACCCAGCACGCACTCAACACACTCCTCTGTCTTCTGTTTACACAAGTATCAGCTGATTTTCAACCAGCGGAAGTGGGAAGTCCGACCGCCTAAACCTTTCAGCGTAAAAGTCACTATCTCCATTTGCTTTATGGGCAGTTTAAACAAAATCTGTATGAACGCACAGTTTTTCAATTAAAGTGAATCCAAATATTAATTATAATTATTTTCACGCATTTTTATCCCGACACAAATTGATCTTTTAGCCTCGACACAAGTTACCTTTTTCCTTAACCCGGAAGTACTCAATGCTAACGTGGCTAATAACTGTCACTAATGCTAAGACTACTCCAGGCTGGTTGTTAACATGTGTTTTACATGTTGCGTATCCTGTGTTTTCTGCTTCTCTTTGGACCGAGTGTAATATTTTAAAGTTTGCTTATTAACAGTAACAGTAAAAACAAAACAAAAAACTAAAATACATGGCTGACAGCACAAATCAGGGGAGTGAAGAAGACCTGCAGTCTCAAGTAAGCAGCTTGACACAGTCGTCTCTCACTCCCTGAGCTCTGCTATGAGTCCCAGGGGCGGATCTATATATTTTTTTTCACTTAAATATAATACAAAAATCTTCTTTAAGACTGTAAAGACATATTGCATTTCCCTTTTTAAGCTGCACTGCCTGCATTATTCTACACTGTACACTCCATTCTCACAAAAACATAGCAACCTTTCCTGCACTTTTGTATTAACAGTCACACTGAACCATTTCTCCACTGCAAAATTCACTACAATAAACTGGAGCTCAGTGTGTGAATGTTATGACAGTATTTATCTGTATTTCACTTTGATGCCCTTTTTTTCTACTTATAATCAAATAGTATGAAGTGTGAAAAATCTGGGTTAAGACAATCAAATAAAAACTACACATTCAAAATTGGTGATTAATATCATAAAAAAAAGTAAAAAGAAAAAGAAAAAGCAAAACTGTTAAAAAAATTGTTCACACTATTGTTAAAAACTTTGAACAATAGTGTGAAAGGGGTGAAAAATATGGGATCTGTGCAAAAACAGTGTTCAGGGATATATCAACGTCTTTATTAAATGTTAAATACCATGGTTAATGTACACTCCAGCTAACAGTTATTGAAACAGAAAATAGTTGATAATAAGCTATTAGTTTAATAATAGCTTATTATTGATTATTTTGGTTAGTTGTATATAGTATTATAGATTTAAGTTATTTACAATGACAAACAACTGAATAGATCACCAAGAAGTCTAAATCACACAGTATATACACTTGATATTCACAACTGTGTCACCTACAACTGTCTCCTCTGTGTGGTCTCTCCTGGACGGTACTGCCTTTGCCTTTTTGCTGCATTGCCCTTTTGTAAGCTACAGGGGGCGTGTCAGGCAAATTGCCTGTAATAGCAGGTGTATCCAACAGCAGGTAGTCCATAAATGGCTTGGTATTCTGCTCAGATGTCACTGGGAATGAAACCAAGCTGACAAATGTGGAATTAAGAGTTCAAGGTTTTATGTAGCTCAAACAAAGTGGCCTTTTATCTATTTGCCAGTAAGACAGATGAAATAAAAATGTAATTATCTTATTGTGTCTGACCGCAGAGGGAAAATGTGCAGATGTCCCTGAGGTGTTGGATTCATTAACACTTGTGATGTCTGAAGCTCAGCAGGTGTTGCACAGTGTTCAAAGGCTGCACATCAACACATTTTACAATCAAATCAGCACCAGGAAACAAAAGACAGACATTAATTAGCACCATTAAGGGGCTACCTTATCAAAAATGTAAAAATACAGTGCTGTGCCTTACTCACAGACCACCTAGAATTCTTTTCTCTGTTATTTGATAAAGCTTCTAACAAACTAGACCGGAGGTCTATTCCTATTCTAATTCCATTCTAGCTTGTGTCCTAAATACAGTCTATACAATTTATTGCATATTCATAACAAACTTATTGCAAAAACGTACGTCACAATAATGTTATGGCTCTAAAGTGAGAGCCAAAAATTAAACTGTGGTGCATCCAAATAAAAGGTATGTTTAAATGTACTGTAGGCAGCATGCAGCCGTACTGGTTTAAAAACAGTACTACAGTCTAAATCTAAACAATGGTCTGTGGGTTGCCAGTTACAGTGAGCTCTTTTGTCAACTGGTTTTGTAGCTCTGCTGTTAGCTGTGTCCACAGCTGCTACAGGTGCAGATTGGCCTATGTGGCAACCAGAGCATGGAGCTCCTTCCGCTTTTCTGATTGGACGATCAGCGATGAAAGGATTTTATAAACAACTTGGCCATTATGTGAAATATTTTTTTTAATTGTGAATAAATTATGTCATGTAAGCTGTACCACTGCTGTCATTGTTATAAGTATTTAAAAAATATATACTGCTCATAGCACCTTTAAGTCTAATCTTAGTTAAGACTTGTTTTGACTTTATTTATTCTATGGTCCAACCCTAGTTGCCCTAGCTCAATGAAGTGGAACATAGCTGGGGGAGATTGTATTTTTTCTATATTTTATATTATAATTAAACCACAACTTTTTTATTTTACTTCACACTTATGCTTTTGCGTAGTGCTGCATATGTGCTGTAATTAGTTATTCAGAAATTTGACAGCGTTATCTTTCTGTTTTTCAGATTGAGGAGGTGGAGGCTCTGTCTTCCATATATGGCGATGAGTGGTGTGTCATAGATGAAGCCTCAAGGATATTCTGCATCAAAATTTCGGATAATATAGATCAGCCAAAATTGACTGCATGTCTTCAGGTAGTGAGATGCAATCCCATAATAATCACAAGTGTAACTCCTTACATTTGTTTCTAGCCTATAATTCTTATTTTTGTATTGATCAGATAATTCTCCCAGCTGACTACCCCAGTGCAGCCCCTCCCATTTACCAAATCAAGTAAGCCTATTTGCCTTTCAAATTTAATCTTGAGGCAGTCGGTTGAATTGATAAAACAACATCCCACTCAAAAACCCACTCATGGTCCTACTCAATAACCCTCTGTTTGTTCTTGGCTTTTGTAGTGCGGCATGGTTGCGAGGACCTGAGAGGGCCAAATTGGCAAACAGCCTGGAAGACCTCTATGTGTGAGTGCTACTCATAATTTCTGACTTCACAAGGATGCACTGTGGGATGATATTAGACACAACAAAAGCTTTTCACCATTGTTTTGTGTGTGGACAGTGAAGTCAGTGTCTTTCAAAAACATTTAAATTTCAACATTTCAACAGGCAGCACGCCGGGGAGAGCATCCTGTACCTGTGGGTGGAAAACGTCCGAGAATTCCTTGTTGAGAAGTCCCGGAGCGGGGAAGCAGGTGAGGTGTGAAAAGTGAAAGTCATGCTTGAGGGCCACAGAGACACTGGAAATTTATCAATCTTTTTGACATTCTTTTATACTCAGACAAGAAAAGACACTTTGCCAGACCCGTTGGTTTAAAACAAAGGTTTTAAGGACAAATGGTTGTAATCCATCACATTCATTACTTTTCTCATCTGAGATAGTCATGGATGTTGTGTTGTAGTTTCTTTTTTGCTTTTTCCTCTCAGGTTCATCACAGCAAAGCATCTTCCGGCTATTGTGCAGTGATTTGCATATTGATTTGGGATAGTTTTTTATGCCAGATGCCCCTGCTGGCGAACCACTTTTCATTTATCCTGGCTTGGGACTGGCACAATGAGTACACTGAGTTTACAGTACCTTGTGATTAGAAGCAGTTTTGTAGTAAAGACTGCATTAACTGAGATTAACATTACTTTGAGACCATAGTCTGAGACCCGAGACCTGAGAATCGAGAACAAAACAAATGGACTAACACAAAGTAAATTAAAAACAGAAACATAAATTAGTGTCTCACATAAATGAATAATCGTTTTTAACTAATGAACTAATGAAAATTCAACACTCACCACCTTCTAAGCTATGAGCTACTGATACTTGTCCCAGCATTTAGACCAGTCTAATGTTAACCTGGCTTCAGATTAATGATGATGTGTAGACAATTGTTGTTGTCTGTGCCTGAGTCCATTTTGTTCGAGACTGAGACAAGGCAAGCCATTGTTTACCCCTATTTTGAGTCCAGGATAAGTTCTACATTTAGTACATGGTTTAGCCCCGGCATAGTCCTGAACATAGTCTTAGTTTAGCCCGGTTTAGTTCTGGTTCACTCTTTAATTATAATAATAAATATAATAATTTTTGCCCGAGCTTTATTGTTGTGGAACCTAGTCGGATTTTTTATTTGTATTTTGTATTTTTTTCGCATTGCATTTCAATTTAGTCAAAGTTAGATTTTAATTAAAAATACCCTTGTACTTTGGCAAGGTACTATTGACTATAGTTGGCGATTCACAAGGGTCATGTGTACAAAAAAACCTGGTGTTCCAGGTCCAAGTCCATCTCTTGTGAGACTGAGACGAGACCAAAACCATAAAAAAGTGGTTTTAAGAGACTAAGACCGGACTTGAGTGCTACAACACTACCTGGAAGCCTCAAGGATTTTAAAGATGTTCCTCCATTAGCAACACAATCATGATGTGGTCTGAGCCCACGATAAGATAAGCTCAAAGGCCTGTAGGACATAATAAAAACCTTTTTGGGCCCGACTTTGAGTGACTGCGCTGAATTAAGATCAATATCTATGTAATGCCTCCTTTTGGCTTGGCAGTCCCTTTTGAAGTGTACAAAAGTGAAAAAGATACCCAAATTAAAGATTTTCCACAGGTGTTGCCTTGAACCAGGCGTGGAGGGGCTGGTCCAGTCTGTCCCGGTTATCTTTGGGCTAGAGCTTGCTGTACTCATCGCATCGGCACTCCATTTCCTTTTAGCAACAAGAAAAAAAAAGCACAAAAAAAAAATTAAATATCCCTCACTATTGTTGTCTGGCACAGTCTGTGAGGTCTCCGCAATTCATGTGGTAATAAGTCTAACGGGCCAAAGTAGTTTAAGCACAGTAACGTAGCATCAATGTGTTATTATTCAAATAATTCAAATAACAGGGGCATCTTGAGGAAAAAGAGACAGAGACAGGAAGTGATAAGCAAAAAGATGCACATTTCAGCAGAGAGGAAATGAAAAATACGTAAACATGACGGAGAGGGTGAAAGGAGTAAAGAGAGATAATGGGTTTTTGATGAATGAGAGCCGACAGGAAGACCAGATGTTTGTTCACTCACGACATAAATTCCCACAAATGCATTGGATTTGGAAGTTGATGTGAACACGTTCATTCATCAGGGCATAAACAACAAGCATTATTTATGAAAAACAACCATAGCATTAATATATCTGGCTGATTATTAATTATATTTTTCCACTTACATTTATGTCACTGGGCCATAATTTGTCCTTTTATTTCCATAAAAATTGCCCTTTTTTACCTGCTGCTCCTCACTGGGGCACTTACCCAGAGGCTGAAAATAGTCCTTTGTCTAATGAGTAAATAACTAAAGCCTGCTAAAAGCTCACCCAGCTGTACAGGAAATTATTTAGATTTCTCTTTTTTCAACTTTACAGCACTACTGAAATGTTAGCAACAACCATCTCTTTGCATTTTTGTTGTGGTGCGCAAGTAATTCGAATGGAACCAAATTTGTTTGCTCAGTTATTTAATTTAGTGTGCTAAAAAGTTTTCAAGGTGCATGATGGCAGAGGGGTTAGGCCTCTCAGCAAGATTGTGGGTTTGATCCTTGGGTCGCCACAATCTTTTTAAGGCCTATGGTTGCTGGGATAGCTGCCAGCTTCATGACCACTACTATCAGAAATAAACAGAAGAAGAACAAAAAGTTTTCCTCAGTTGATAACTTTTTCAATAGTGCCTGCAGTGTTCACGCCACAGTGCCAAATCTATAAATCTCAAGTTAATTATGAGAAGAGAAAAGATGCCCAACTTCTTAATTGATAAGTTAAAACCGGGGTTGGGATTAGCACTTTTTTTAATTTACTGAAGCGATTTATCAATTATCAAAGATAGGCAGGTGGGGACTTAAAAGGAAAACAACAAATTAGTGGACAAACTGAACAAACAGAGATGGGTCTGTAGTCGTGCAGCTTCAGGTGTGTGCTAAATCTTAATTAACTTTTACAAAGCTTGTGGAAATACATCTCTGGAAAAACAGAGACACTACTGCAAAATGAACAGCTTTTCAGGCTTATTCTTTTATAAGTGCAATATGGTAATCAGTGGTTGTTAGACTTAGAGAGGCTGATTTATAAAGGAATTAAAAAATACATTGGAGTGGTCTCTTATTATTTTCCAGAGCTGAAAAGCAGTGGCATTATAACAGATTGCCAAATTACCTCCATCTTCATCTATTATGCCTGTTCTTTGGTCATTATGATGGATAGAGCATGACTTATGACAACAAAATAAGGGGTACTGCTATGTGTATTTTTGCAGATTCTGGCATCATCTTTTTACTTTTGCCCACTGAAGCGTCTGGTCATGCTCTGCGGCAAGTATACAAGGGGTTGAGCAGGCCCGGTTGATTCCTGTTACGGACCGAGAGAAGGCTAAAAAGCAATGAGAAAAATTACTTTGAAAGAGGGTTCACTTCTGGGGCACAGATGGCAGCCACTTCTTTCACAAAGACGAGTCAAAAAGTGTTTGAATTGGAGCAGTGACTAAAGTAACGCCCACATTTGCATTAATATACAAGACATTGAGAAGATGGGCGGAAACTGGATGACAGCGCAAATTTGAAGGGGATTTAGTGTGTAAGGTCATGTCGGGGCATTGGCTGGGAAAAGAAATCTACAAAAAAAAAAAAGAAAAAAAAAAAAGACGCTTATTCTATCAGACCATTTAAACTACCAAATTAAAATATTTTAAAGTACCTGATTTAGTCTTGATTCCTGACTTTAGTCCTGGTTTAGCCTTTTTTTTGTGCCCTGGTTTAGCCTTGTTTTAGTCCTGGGTCAGTCCTGGTTTAGTCCTGGTGTAGCCCTGGCTTAGCCTTAATTTATTCCATGTTTAGTCCTGGTTTATAACTGGTTTAGCCTTGTTTTAGTCCTGGTCTTGTCCTGTTTAGCCTTGGTTTGGCCTTGATTTAGTCCAGATTTAGTCTTTAAGTCTTTGCTTAGTTTTGATTTTGACACATTTTTGTAAATACAGAGCTTTGTATTCCAGCTTAAGTTTCATTTCCCTTACTATGTCTAAACATGTATTCAAAATATCACAGGTAAAACAATATTCAGCATAGTTATTGCATACTGCATGTGTTTCTACTTTTATGCAGCAATACTTTTGCCCCAGATTTCAATGTTAGGGGCTTCCAATCACAACTGACCCAAGTGAATGTCTGATAGAGAGATTTTGGACCAGCGCCACATAATAAATAGTGCTTGATCCTCTTGGTCCAATTGTAGAATCAATACCAATGACCGATCTCTTTAGCTGTAAAAGTCTCGCTCTGCCTCTCTCTCCTTCCCTTTTTTTCTGCAGCATCTTCATTCATCTTAAAGCAGTCGAGGCTCCAGCAATAGACATCATCTATTATGAATGTTTGCCCTGCTAGAATATGTCGTAAGAGCGCTGTAGTGTCAGTAAAGGTCACGTCAAGTTAATTCGGCAATAAGCAGCTCAGCAGGTGTGGTTTTTAATGTCAAGGTTTAAACTCAGGTTCTTCAGAGGATTTTGGAAATGATTTCTTCTATGCAAGACATATCTATTAATTTCACAGAGTTCCCATCCAAAAGCAATTTTCACTAGGTTCAAATCGTGTCAGATTTATTATAACTACTACTACCACTAACTACTTTAAAGTCATGAACTTCATACCGGTGTGTCAGTAAGTCAGAAAATAGTGGAAAAGTGATTTTTCATCAGTATTTCGAAAAAATCAAATACCTTCTGTATTATACTGATTCAGCACACGGTAAAATGTTTTAGCCTTTATGTATTTAAACTGTGATGAACTTATGATTATGTTAATATTAAATAATATCAGTTTATGGGATCTAGGTTTTCAAACCTGCCACATGGGGTCACAAGCCAGTATACTCTTTATGCAGGTCCCAAGCCTGGATAAATGGAGAGGTTTGTGCAGGAAGGGCATCTGGCGTAAAATCTATGCCACATTAATATGCAAATCACTGCACGCGAGGAGGAAGATGATTTGCTGTGGTGACCCCAGAAGGAAAAGCTGAAAGAAAGAATATGATGATTAAAATCAAAGTATTAATTAAAGGGGCTATGTTATGCAAAATTGACTTTTCTGAGCTTTCTGCTGTTATAATATTGTTCCCTTGTCAAAAACATACCTGGAGTTATGTTTTGTTTCATTTATGCCAGTTTGAGTAATCATGTAGTATCTGGTGCTGAGTGTCAGGCTTGAAAACTCCAGCAAGCACTGACCAATCAACAAGCCCTCTACATCCAGTCTGCTCTCATTCATCTATCCCCAAAAAAATGGGGTACAGCTCTGTTTCCACTGATTCCTCACAGGAGTCTTTCATTTTATAATAAAATGGCATCATACAAAAAGTTTAAGGGCAAAAAACTCATATTTCTATGTTTATGTCTGGTCTCTTCACCTGTTTATTTATGGCAGTAGCCCAGTAATTATTAAAAATGCTTTTGTTAGTCAGATAACATGCAGTGCTGTTCTAGAGGTAAACAAGATTGGTTTAAAATTATAAATAAAACATAATATAGCCTCCTTAGCTGTAAGCCTTAAATAATCATAATTAAAAAAAATAAATTCTTGAAATATTTCACTCTGTGTGCACTGAATGTATATAATAAAAGCATTTTACTTGAATTAAACTTCTGAAATAAACAGACTTTTCCATTGTATTAAAAGTTATTGATTTGTTTTAATAATTTAATTTATTTTGCCTTGATTATATGCAGAGAGGCAGTTTATTTTGTGTCTGTTGGTACTTCTCTCTGATGGGTTGTCATCCAATTACATCCAGATACAGTTTAAAATGGATTCCTTAATGCTGTCCCCAAATCCGAGGCAAAACCACAGAGGCCAGATTAGCCTTTGTTTTGAATTGCAAAATAATTAAGATGGCTGGCCAAGATATTTATGTACGTTTGGTTTGTTTATTAAACCGTTGCAGAGGACCAGGCTGAAAAGGTGAACATAACAACTGAAGAGGAAGTAATGGATGACGGTGAAGACATACCAGACCTCAGCTCTCTCAAACTCACAGAAAACGCACACCTTTTTATGGACAATTTAGACGGTACAGCCTACTCAATGGGCCTCAGTATAATTATATATGCACAATATATTTTTGTGAATATATTAAACATACAATTTCATTATCCAGATGACGAGCTGCCTCCAATAAAACACGGTAATGCCATCACGGACCGACGGAGCACTTTCCAGCCGCACTTGGCTCCTGTGGTGACACCGAGACAGGTACTGCACATTTTACTTTTATAAATATGCATTAAAGCAAAATTGGTCGATTCTGATCTGTAATGTTTTATATTAGTGTCACATTTTATGGTAAGTTCAATCTAATCTAATGTAATTTGCAATATGGGTAAAATTCAGGTCTACAGACAGAATATTATCAGTTTTAATGTCAACAAATAATAGCACACCTTAAAATTGTAATCTTATCTGACATTTTTCTGTTATTTTTGCAATACTCGAGTCTCAAGACATTTTATTTCAAAACACATAAATATTATAATACACCCTATTCTTGTTTTAGGAGTTTGTCAAACTTAGACTGTTGGACACACTATTTCCAATGTTTTTAGATAGATGGACAAAAACCATGATACAAACTTCTGCTACTGGCTCCGTTCCAGGATTTATTTCTTATTCCACATAGGAAAATAGTGTATTTGAAAAAAAAGCTAATTCTATGTATATGTATGGAGTATTTCCATCATTTCTTTCACATTTTACAGTCAAGAGAGTCAAAAATACAGAACTGTACAAAAGATTTTGTGAGGTGCGAAAAATGCTGTTTCAGGAAAGTTTATCGATGAGCCAAGGACAAAATGATTAATTTTGTTTTGGATCCTGATCAAGGTTTGGGTCTAGGAGAGTTTTAGAGATTCTGTGCCAGAGGTCTGCGAGTGCGTCTGGTTTATGGTTTATTTGTTATTTTGCGTATTTCTGTCCATTGATACACCTTTTTATGTCCATAGCCTTTCTTTAAAAAACCTATCAAAGCACAGTACTGAAAAAAGGAGATCCAAATCAGAAACTACATCAACCTCAAAATAATGCTGGTGTGGCAAAAATAATGTGACACGAACAAGCTGTCTTGGTGCTGCTGACTAATGCCAAAAAAACAGCATTACTCAGCTGTTTATGAGCAAAAATCAATTTCGAGATGAGTGCTGATAGATAGTATTAAGCATAAATTCATGGTAAACTCCAACTTGGGCTCCACCAAGTCACTTTTTCTCCACATTTCACACTTTCCAGCTTCGATCCTTATCACATATTTTACATTCTGGGGTCTATGTAGTCATGTACTTTGATGTGCAAAAAAAAATTGCATATGGATTTTTAATACCACTTCAAAGCACGTTTCAAATGAATAGAGGTCTTCATAATGACCAGTTTTATCACACATAACGAATGCTTGGCTGCCGCTAATAATGCTGTATCGTGAATAAAACTGCTGCTTGGTAATTACTGAAAAGAATTACAGAGGTTTTACTATTAATACATCTTGGCATTTGGATGTGTATTATTTATAATCCCTTCAAAAAGAATCAATAAACATGCAGATAATGCTCGGCTTAAAATGAAAGTCTGTAATTGCCTGAACAAAAAAAAATGCATTACTCACGAGCGTTTAGCAAATACTGAAACTACTGTAGCCTCTAATCTGCTAAAAAAATGTTAGGTTAGTCCCTTTCATGTATTTATTTGAACAGAAACTGTCCTATTATGAGGAAAATCAAAATGCAGCAAATGAGTCTCTTTCAGCAGGATTCGTTTGGTCTCTGGAGGACGATATGTCTGAAAATATTTGGAAAGCCCTCCAGAGCAGGTGTAAGCTTTTAAGTTGCCTCTGTATCGGTGAAGAGCCTGAGAGTGGGATGAGTTTTGTACAAAAACAGACCGAGTGTTTCAAATATGTTGTGTGAATTAGCACTTTTTACATAATGCAGGTAATTTAACATGTTTTTTTTTATTTGGCTGTTCCCTTTCAGGGGTCACCACTCCAAACCATCTGCTTCTATCCAGCCCTATTCTCTGCATCCTCTTCTCTCACACCAACTAACCTCACGTTCTCTTTTACTACATTGATAAATTTCCTTTTTGGTCTTCCTCTTGGCAGGTCTAACCTCAATATCCTTTTACCAATATATTCACTACCCCTCCTTTGTCCAACCCATTACAGTCTGGACTCTCTGACTTTATCTCCAACACATCTAACATGAGCTATCTCTATGATGCGCTTTTATCCTATCCATCCTCATCACTTCCAAAAAGAACCTCAGCATCTTCAGCTTTGCCTCCTGTCTTTTCCTCAGTACCACTGTCTCTAGACCAGTGGTTCTCAACTGGTCTGGATTCCACCATCACCCTAAAATGAGAAGCCGCAACCCAAATAAAAGAGATATTTCAACTGATCAAATGTATTGAACTTGAGACTGAATAATATGAGCATATCACAGTACGCCAATGCAAAAAGAACACATTTAACAAGCAAGTGGCAATGCTAGAGTGGGAACTATTACTTTCTACATTCTGTTAGATGTAGTTTAAATTAAAACCAAAATACATGAAATAAAAAAGTGCAATTTAAGAGGATTTAAGTCTATAAAATGTACTTTTCTTCTGATGACATTTTCAGAAGTAAATACTAAAAGCTGTTGTGCTTTGAGGAGAATTAAGCAGCACTCCCTTCAAACTTTGGTGTAACAGTAACAACTTTTTTATTCATCTTTTGGGGTTTTTTTTGGCAAAGGCTCGCGACCCACTGAAAATGGTTCCGTGACCCACCTTTGGGACCTGACTCACCAGTTGAGACTCACTGCTCTAGACCATAACACTGGTCTCACCGCTGTCTTTTCATTCTTCCTGTGGCCATAATTTAACATGAAAATAAAACATGCCATTTTGTTGTCATACACATAACAGTATATAAATCAATTTAGCTCTAACACATAAAAAATGAACAAAGCAAGGTGTGTCAGTGACAAAGATAAATAATAACTAGAAGCACTCGGAGAGTGTAGACCTCTGCCAAAGCACTGGTCCTATCTCCCACTGGTAAAGATATAGTTTCCAGATCTGGACTTGAAGATCTTTTAGTTCTGGGGTAATTGAGCCAGTATGTTCAGCCTGTTTCTCAAAATGGTACAGAATCCCTTAAAACAGTGATCTGGATCCACACCAAAATTTGTCATTTTCTCCTTGGCCCATTACTGACCTTTCCTGAAAATTTCATAACAAAAATAAAATTCTGTGTTTATAAAAGCACTCAACAATTATCCCACCTCATGCGTAGCGTTACTCATACTGGGCATTGGTACAGGAGGCATTAACATTGTGCTGAGACAGGTTAACTCTATGTGTCAGCAGTTTCCTATGCAGACCGGTATAATGTATGTAAAAGCAGGTGAGAGCAAAGTGGGAGCCATGTCGTGACGCTTACTGTTATTTTTTGCTGTGCTCTGCAGGTTAAAATGGTCCTTGAGAAGCTGTATGAGAACAAGAAAATTGCCAGTGCCACTCATAATATTTATGCATACAGGTCAGTTAAAGGCAGACATTTTTACAGATACAACGTCTGGTTTTATATAGGTGTTTTATAATATCTAATTTTTCAACAGCATAGAAATTTAAATCTATCCACTCCTTGTTATTAGTTTTATTGTCAACAAATAGTAAAGCATATTAAAATTGCAATCTTATGTGGAATTTTTTTTGTTTTCTTTCAATAGTTTTTTAAGTTCTTCATACTAATACACACCACTTAGGCATAAAATTATGACCACTTGCCTATTTGAGAATGCAGCACCAAATGCTACTCACAAGATGAAGAGATAATCTGTGTTATTCACTTCACCTATCAGTGGTCATAATGTTATGCCTGATTGGTGTATCTTGTGTTTGTGGGTCCATCAGACTTAAAATTTTGAACTTCCTTGAGGTTTTGTTGCAGGTGAAAGCTATCTTTAGCTGCTAGACCTCGTTGCAATGCACCTGCGCACGTCCCATAGTCAAAAAAAGACTCCAATGGTCAGATATCTCTTTCTGGAACCGCCATGTCCTCTTTTTATTTAGTTTAACAAAAATCAAAACATAGTGGCAAATCAAGCAGAAGTGCAATTTATTCCCTCAGAGAGAGAGAGAGAGAGAGAGGGAGGTACCCCAAGTTCCCACCCCACTTCTGGCAGCTTGGGGTATTGGGGCTCCTCTGATTTCCTGATAATCAATACGCCTTATATATGTCCATTCTTACATAGCCTCTCCGCCGTCTCTCCCTCTGCTACTCTTGTCCACTCTGCTGCTGTGGCACCCCAAGGTGATAAGCGCCAGCGAGGGACCTTTGTTCCCATACAGAGAATAACACATCTCTGTGGTAATGCTCTGATTCCCTGAGAGTGTTTGGGATAGCGACATAAAAACAATGACATCATACAGTGATTCTGTGACTTGTATCATCCCCCCGGAGTTAGCTTGACCTCTCAGCCTGTACCATCAGATGCATCACATGATAGGTCAGACAAAGAGTACAGTTGAATGATTATACTGTTATTGATACTAGCCTGCCCCAGATTAATACACAGTCATACATAAGCATTCATCTAAGCTAAAAGACTTTATTGCATATTACATAGAATACATAAATACAAAAAAGAAGCTCAAAATTATATAGCATAAACTAAGCAAAACATGTAAGAATATGTGGTTTTAGCTTTAAACTTAGCAAGACGATACATTTTTTCCTAGTTTTGTTGTAATATAGATGGACAAAACCACGATGCAAGCTTGTGCCCCTAGCTGTTTTCACCACAGGAAAATCTTTGACAAAAGGTTGATTCTACATTATGTAACACAAGTCTTGACATTGGCAGAAAGTATTTCCATCATTTCTTTAAAAGTGAAACATCTCTCTCTGTAGTGTATGATGGCATCAAAATATCCATCCATTCATCCATTTTCTTCCATTTGTCTGGGGTCGGGTCGAGGGGGCAGCAGTCTAAGCAGAGACGCTCAGACTTCCCTCTCCACAGAAACTTCCTTCAGCTGTACCGGGGGGACCCCAAGTGTTCCCAGGCCAGATGAGAGACAGAGCGTCCATCCTGCATGTCCTAGGCCTTCCCTGGGGTCTCCGCCCAGTGGGACATGCCCAGAATACCTCACCAGAGAGGCGTCCAAATCATCAAAATAACCATTTAAAATTTAGTAAAACCCAGTGGACTTTACTTACAGAGCAGACAACCTGTGCACTGATTGAGGAGAAGCACATTTATGTTTGTTCACAGATAACAGCATGACCCTGTAGGGCTGCCGTAGGTGCTTTTTCTTCTTTCTATTCAGCTTTTCCTTTCTGGGGTTGATACAGCAAGTCATCTGCCTCCTAGTGTGCAGTGATTTACATGTTTGTTTGCCATAGCCGGATGCCTTTCCTCGTGAAACCCTCTCCATTTATCTATGCTTGGGACCACATGCTGCTAAAAACTACTCACTGCATATTATCTTCTAATGTTGATGGGATTTTAATTATACCAAGTTATTTGTGTTTAGCTAGTTATATCAGTCAATCCAGCCACAAGGATTCACAAGCCAGTGTAGTGTTTGTATAGGTCCTAAGCCTGGATAAACAGAAAGGGTTGCGTCAGGAATGGCATTTGGGATTAAACCTATGCTAGATTAGTATGAGAATATATTCACCAGGAGGCAGATGATTTGCTGTGGTTGTCTGAGAAGGGATAAGCTGAAATAAAAGAAAAAATCTAGTCACTGTGTAATGGGTTTTAATGACTGTGTACAAAGCTAACCACTACTGGCTTCAAAATAAAACCCTACCTACTTCAATAAACAAACTCAGCACAGAGCATTGTCTTTGCCTTAATGGATTTTATTAATAGCTGTCTGAAAGTTCCCCACTGCACCTCTAATAGAGCCGAACATTAAGTAAAGATTTAACCCTTTCTTTCTTCAGTAAAGGCCACATCTCAGCAATTAAAGGTCAACAAAGCAGTGGTGGGAACGAATGCTCGGCGGCAGCTCCGTGTCTTGTGCCGTTGTGTGTCTGTTTGTCTTTGCTGTGTGTTTGGGCCCTGGTCTAATGAGGTCGAGCTGCTGATGCATGGCCTGGGTGGTCATTACTCACAGCGAGATGTTGACATTTAAACCACTTTAAAAACTTTGTCGTGAAGAGGCTGCTTGGTGTCACCGCCGTCGTCACCAAAATGTCCTTCAGCCCCCCTCCCACTTAAAGCAGCGATTGTATGTAGTATTGTACTGTATGTAGTATTTGGAGCTTAAAATGATGTTTTGAAAATGATTTTAGTGGTAGATCAACCCTTAACAGGACGAGCTAACTCTGTCCTGACCCCTGAGCGCCTTTTGTTCTCATCCTCTATGACTGTGTAAGTCGAGGGAGAGGGTCACTCTACGAGCTGCCACTAAGGACTGTTAAGGACTGAGTGGAATGTAACCAACAAATAAAACAGCTCTGGAAATGTCCAGCCGTTACACTGTTTCTATATTATGGACAATATAGCTATACAATTGCCTAAAGAGCATTATACACATTACACCATTTGCAAACAATGCAGTAGTGCTGTCCTTTACTGTTCAAGTCCTGATTTTGTTTAATTTGGAGCCATTTTGAGCCATTCCTGTTTTAGTCCCTCTTTTGCCCTGGTTGAGGCGCAATTTAATAATGTTCAAGTCATGGTTTAGTGCTAAATTTGACCACATTTAGTCTTGGATTTGTCCTGACTGCTGGTGTAGGCCTTGTTTATTTTCACACTGACTTAATATCTGTTGTGTGGTTGTCAAAATTAGGTTTCTGTTGTCTTATTAACCAGAGAGGGAACTCAAGAGAGTGAGTCAAAAGTTACATTGTGTTGCTTTAACGCTCATATTTCATTTGATTTGTCTGTTGCTCTGTACAGAATATACTGTGAGGACAAGAACAGCTTCCTGCAAGACTGTGAAGATGACGGAGAGACAGCAGCAGGAGGCAGATTGCTCCATTTACTACAGGTTATCCATTCAGAGACAATACAAACGAAGGCAAACGAACCCTCACATTATAAGGTCTTGTGTGGGAAAGACTTGATGGAATAAAGAAGTGACAAATCTCAGCAATCAGACAAACTATTTATTTTGAATCTATTGATTTGAAAAATGAACTGAACTGCACTTTAAAAATGTATTTAATACTTTTTATTTATTAACTAAAGAGGAAAAAAACATTTTTAACATATTCTAATTCAAGTATGTATTACTGTACTCTACAGCCCAACTCTGGGGCGCTAATGGCTCAGGAGGTAGAGTTAGTTGGCCACTAACCGGGAAGTTGTTGGTTCGATCCCTGCTCCCCCAGTGTATACGTACTTTAAATTTAATTCCTTACTGTTATTCCAAGTCATTAACATCAACTTGGGAATTTGCGTTATACACAAAACACATTAATTAGAGCAGCTCTTGATTTTACAGCAGTTTTAAAGGGAATACTGTTCTCAGTGTCCAGTTCTGACATATTTGTTTCCATTTTAATAAGCATGACTAAAACAAATGGCTGTATTAAATTTATTTCCTTCATAAGATTAAGAAAATCAGCCCTGCATATTGGTCTAAAAAATTGTCAGTGCTTATCCATCATCGGCTGAGTTTGAAAAATCTGTATCTGTATGTAGAAAAAAACATCAGTTGACCTCTAGTCCTTGGGCCAGACTCTTCACCCACATTGCCTCCAGTGTCTGTAGCACTGGTGTATGAATGAATGAATGGCCTGTTTAGTGGTGGTTGGAGAGGCAGTTGGCACGCTATGGCTGCTGTGTCATCATCAGTCTGCCCTAGGGCTGCTGTGGCTTCAGAAGTAGCTTATCACCACCAGTGTTCTATAGACACTCAAAGCATTATAGAAGTAGAGTGTCTATCGAAATCTATTGCTATTGTGATTATTATTAACATAAACTAACACTGTAACACTGAGCTGAACACTACAAGATCTTGTGTGAGAAAGACAGTATGGAATAAAGAGGTGACAAATCTCTGCAAGACACTATTAACACCAATATATTTATTTTGGCTCCTATTTGCTTAGTGCTTGCTCATTTTGGCATAACACTGTATACAAAAGACAGATTTAACATATCAAAAAACAGATCCTATGAACCTCACATATAGCCTCAACATATTTTTAAAACTCACCCTTTTTCTCTGTAAGATGTGAGCCTATGTGACAGATTATGGTGTTATCGGCTTTGAGCTCCCCATTGCAACAACAAAGCAGAAAAGCCATGGTGGCAGTTGACATGGAAACATTTTTCTGTGATGTGGCTCTGACAAAAAACACAGAGCGAGAGAGGAAGGTCCAGGCATCGCTGTAATTAGAAGAGGAATGTATAATATATCTCTGGAAAACATGTTTATGAAGGGAGAATTTTTACTTGTTAATTGCCTTTTTAAATTAATTGTTTATTTAGCTGTGAATGTCAGATGTATAAATATCACAAGTTCCCCTTGAGCTGCAGAAATGTTCAGTACTGCGCAGAAGTATTAGATGATGTATCAGGACACAAAAATTCACAATATTAGCAAAAAAAAAAAAAAAAAAGAAAAATCAAAGCATTCGTAGAGCATGGACCTCTACCAAGGCACTGGTCCTATCTCACAGTTGTAAATATATAGTGCCCTGACCTTGACTCAAATTTCAAGATGTTTTAGCTCAGGAGTCAATGCTCTTTCTGTTAAGCCACAAAAGCCTGATATCTCACAATAGTAAAGAATTCACTAAAACTAATTATTTGTCCTTGAAACACTCCTGAATCTAAACACTGATCTGGATCCACACCAAAATTAATAATTTAGTCTTTGGCCCATTATTGACCTTTTCTGAAATGTCCATAACAACAAATAAAAACTAACAGCATTTTTTACACTTCACTAAAACCTTTGCACAATACAGTATATTTCACAAGCTTGTAGCTCGGTCCAAAATGTTTTATGACTTTATAGTGATGTGCAGCATGGAGATGCAGAGGTAAACTGTCTCGGCTCACAGTGAGGAGGTTCTGGGGTTTAGACTGCAGACAGGGCTCCTGCAGTCCAAATACATGAGTCTAAAGATGCCTGGAGCTGAGAAAGCGCTAGTGATTGGTCTGTCCATGTGCCTCAAACCATCAGATCCACTGCCTTCATTGTAGCTTACAGTTGGCTCAAAGTCAGCTGGAAGAGGCCCCTCATAGTTCTTTAGGGTGTGTGGTCAATAATAGATCATGTGGATAGTAAGATGTTGCAGACACTCAGAGTTGTAGTGTTATGTTCTAGGCAAACTTCTTGTCTTTATTACTTGCATTGCAGCAGGAGTGCTCTTAGGACCTTTACTTAAAAGCTACTGGCAGTTGTTGATTTGACTGACAGTGCAGTCAAGTGGTGACTCCCCTTAACAAATGTTTTCAGTGGGAGCCCTCCCAGATGGTTTGTGAAACACATATGTGTGGAGCAGATCATCTGGCTTTTGCCACATTACACTCGAGCAACTGTTGTCATAATAAATGAGGAATATCCAAAATTTGTGTCTTCAAGTGAATAAATTTTTTTTTTTTTTCATCACCAGGGACAGTGTTTGTGCAACATAATTTAATTACTGTCAGATGGGACAAAATCTGAAATTCATTTTTACTAATCCAGTTAACTGAAAGCATCATAATTTGCTGAAAATAGTTGGAAGTTTTTTTTTTTGGGACAGTTCTTTAAATAATTTCCTTGAGCTTGTTCTAAATCATTACACACACTTTATCACCATCATTTGTCTGAGAGTCCCAAATGAAAATGTTAAACCTGCTGACCTGCTGATAGCAGAGCACACTGTTTAATTGGGTAGATATGCAGACATTTTCTACTTCACAGAGAGAGTCCTCACACTTGTACTGAGAAATCACTTCTCCAGTCCAACAGTATTTTATGTAAGTCTTTGTGTCACTCATTTCTCCAGTTGTCACTTTGGTTTGATTTGTGAGAAGCTCTGCCTCATGTTGTCAGATGGCACAGTGACTCATAGTTGCACCCACATCTCAGTACATTGTGCCTTTGTCCACAATGTGTTTTGTCTTGAATTATTATACCCAGGGAAAGGTGTGTGACAGAAAGTTCCTCCTCCGTTGGCTGTCTCACTCTTAGCTGTGTGAATTGTGTAAACTTCATGCCCATTCAAAAGATGACAGGAGTTGGCCTCTGCCAGTGAGATCATTTTAAATTTTATTAAAGATAATTTCCTGTGCTTCTTCCTGTTAGGGTCGCTGGAGCCTATCCTAGCAACTGTGGACCTTAGGTGGGGTACATCCTGGACAATGGCCAGTTAGTCCAAGGGCCACATTTGACATTTAGAGACAACCATTCACTTACGTTCATTCACTAGGGGCAATTTAGAGTCACAGATTCACCTAACACATGCATGTCTTTGGACGATGGCAGGAAGCTGGAGAGAACCCCCAATAACATTCAGACACCAGAGAAATCTTAGTCGGTGATCCCAGTGCTATGCACCCTTTGTATGCGATGTTTAGCCATAAAGTACATACAGCTAAGTCCATACGTATTTGGACACTGACACAAGTTTTGTTACTTTAGTTGTTAACCAAAACATATGCAAAATACAGTTATAGAATTTATAAGGTCTTAAAGTGCAGACTCTCAGCTGTAATTTTAGTATTCACATCCAAATGGGAGAAAGGGTTTAGGAATTACAGTTCTTTCTTTAATGTGTAGCAGCCTCTTTTTCAAGGGTTCAAAAGTAATTGAACAAATAAACATTACCATGAATAAAATGTTAATTTTTAATACTTTGTTGAGAATCTTTTGCGGGCAATGAGAACTCTGGAACTCATGGACATCACCAAACACTGAGTTTCCTCCTTTGTGATACTCTGCCAGGCCTTTACTGCAGCTGTCTTCAGTCATTGCTTGTTTGTGGGACTTTGTGCCATAAGTTTTGTCTTAAACAAGTGAAATGCAGCTTGATCTGGCTGAGATCTGATGATGGACTCGGCCATTGCAGAATATTTCAGTACTACTTTTGCAGTATGGTTTGGATCATTGTCCATCTCTGCTGTGGAGCGCCGTCCACTCAACTATGTGGCTTTTGATTAATTAGGGAAATAGCCCATGCAGTCCATAAAAGAGCTTTTGAAACAACTGCCCAATTACTTTTGACCCATGAAAAAGAAATGGCTTTACATTAAAGAGCTGTAATTCCTAATCCTAATCCTAATCCACATCCTAATTGTCCAATTTGGATGTGAATAGAGTGTATTTTCCAGATGTATTTTCCTTATGGACCTAACTATAGCTTCACACTAGTATATTTACACTCATTCAAGTCATTTATGATTAGAATGACATGAAAAAGTCAGAATGACCCTTTTGCCTAGACCACTTTCCTCAGCTGATACGTGGCACACTACCATCTCAAATGTAAAAGTTCCTTTGAGTGATGCCTGTACATGTTGTCATATATTTTCATTGTGATTTGACAGTTTCTGAATGATTTTCAGTGTGAGGTGTGTCATCCATTCTTTGACTCTTCATGACTCACGTTGAAGTTCATTCATAAGATGACTGCACTGACCCGTGCCGATGTGTTACCCAGATATCTCTGTGTGACAGAAGTGTGTATGTCATGGACCAGCTCCATGCCAAATCAGGAGAATCTTACTGCTTTTTGTTCTCGTTTCACACTTAGCACCCAAATCCGCTCCTCCCATGTGCCTTTCTTACCGATGCACTCATACACAAAGATATGTAATCGGGTCAGTGTTGCAGCTCGCTGACCTGCTGTGACTTCGGCGATACTATCAGTCTCATTGCTTCGAGTAACATGGTGATTAATCTTCTACTAGCAATCTACAAGAAGAGCTTCCATTCTTAATCTATTCTTCCTCTAATCTCATTCTTGTCCGCAGCCCTCAGCTCATTTAGAGTTGGTGGTTTTTTGCCGGCGCCTGAGCAAGTGTAATGTGATGAATAAAAGAAAGATCCTCTTAATAGTGTTGGCAGCGTTGGCCAGATGTGACTGATTGTCCCTTGATCGACAGTTCACATTTAATACAGCGATGAATGGGAGCTGAAGTTAGTGTGCATAAGGATTTGTCTCATTTTACAGCCTGTCTTTCTCTTACTTAAAGCAGGATAATTGCCTGAAGTGAGGTTAGGGAGGATATCATCAGCGGTACATCACATAGCCCTGTTCAGACGGTAAAGCTGACTTAAACAGGCAGCTAAGTACATAGCTGAATTTTAATTGTATTGACTAGACAGGATATGTAAATTAGATAACATTGGAGTTAATGGAATTCCTTTAAGCATTAATGTAGGTGCAAAGCAAAACAGCAAGGATATGTACTGAACTCTGAATGTAAGTTTATTGTCGATGCAGCAACTGTTCACTGTTCATTGGACATTTAGTATTATGGAAAAGGAATCAACTTTAAAGGGGTCTTTTACTATATTTTGTATTGAATGAGACCATTTCTTGAGGATTATGCTGCATTTGTGTGGTCCTCGGGTACTTGTCTTTCTGAAATGAGAAGTCCTTTTCCTGACTTGATTAAGTTCTTGTGCTTTTATCTCGGAAAGTCGGGATACTGATGTCACCATAGGGAGACCAACAGAGTTATTGTTCAGTAATGTTATTAATTAGCATTTAACACTCAGCTAACTAGTCAGATTTAGTGTTAGCATTCTCACTACTAAAAAACTGAATGTTAATACAAGTATTTGCAAATATAGCTTTAGCCAAAGAGCTTGGAAGTTAGGGGTAACATAAATAAACAGCAATGATTAGCATTTCTAATGCAATTCTGTTACTTCTACGCGAGCAACAGCTTCTACAGTTTAAGATCAATGTAGGAGTACACTCAGCCTTCTATTGTTCATTATAGTGATAGAGGAAGCAACAAAGGATTGTGGTGAGGATGAACGATATGAACTCCTCGTGCAGACAGAGAAATTGCAAGAGGAGGTGGTCACAAAGTTTGCCAGATGGAAATAAGCAATGGAAAACCAAGGATTAAAAGTAAACTTAGATAAGACTAGAAGTCAAGAAGTTGATGATAACAGGGAAGGAACACAAAGAAACAACAGAAAAGGGAAAATCGCCATGTTCATGTTGTGGAAGAGGTGTGGCTGCAAATTCCATCATATGCACTAAATGCTGGAAGTGGTGCCACAAAAGGTGCTCAGGACTCCAGAAACGAAGGGGATTTTGTATGCCCGACATGTGAAGCCTCACAGGAGGGTAGAGTGATGGACCAAGAGGATGAGAGTGTTGTGATGAAGGATAAAATAATAGAGGAGGTTTGGCAGCTCTGTTACCTGGGCAGCATTCTTCATGGAGACGCAGGACTGGAAGCAGCTGTAAGAGCAAGAGTGAAGTTGGCATGGAGAGAATGGAAGGAGTTGGCCCGCTTACTGGTTAATGCAAGTGTGCCGCTTTCACATAGAGCCATCATAGTGTGTGATGCGTGTGTGAGATCAGTTCTGTGCTACAGTGCGGAGACATGGACTCTAACTGCATGGGTGGAGCAAGTTGTGAGAAGTACGGACAGAGCTATGTTACGGTACATGGCTGGAGTGAGATGGCAGGATCAAGTACCAAGTAAGGAGCTGCTGAAAAGAACCGGACTGAAGGACATTCTGGAGAGACTGGCACAGCAGCGCCTGAGCTGGTTTGGGCATGTAGTGAGGGCGGAGGAGAACATTGTGCTGAGAGCTGCTTTGCATTATGAGATGAAGGGACAACGATCACGAGGAAGGCCAAAAAAAAAGTGGAGGAGTTTGATTGTAGAGGACATGGCAAAATGTTGACCTGGCGAGGGACAGAGGTGCGTGGAGAAGAGCCATCGCACATCCAACCCCACAAAGGGAGCAAAAGGATGTTAAACGAAAATTATGATGATGAATGCTACACGAGCGACGGCTTATATATACATATATTAGTAACGTTTTGTTAAAGAGCTATTCCATGAAGAAGATGATGTCAGTTGGGGAAGTCGGGTAGCAGGTTTTGTTCTTTTGCCGACTTGTGCAGGAGTTTATGTGCATCTTTAAACTTGAAAATACGTTTTCCTGAGTTTCCGAGGACCACACCAGTAGCCTAACATCAAGTTTGCACTTTCTCTGGATTGCAGTATAAAGTATTAGACACAGGGGGTCACAAGATTCTTCTTGTGCCTGTTTCAAGCCTGGATAAATGGAGAGGATTAGGGTGGGAATGGCATCTGGGTATAAACATTTTTCTATATATCAATATGGGAATCCCTGTGCAATAGGAGACAGATGATTTGGTGTGGTGTCCCTGACAGGAGAAGTGCACAGGAAAGAACATATATAAGATGGCTCAGAAAGCGGCTTCCTGGGACACCTGTTATATCCTTTTGTACCAGTAGGGGGTGTGTTGAACTATTGCAAACCAAAAATATAAATGTACTGGAAATGATTCATGATTTTTTGAGCAACATTTAATCACCATAACATATAATCCCCTTTTAGAAAGTAGAAGAAGACCAGAAGATTTTCTCAGCCGATACTTTCTATTTTTGTTCACATTTTATTTAAGATACACATTGACATGTACAGTAAAATTCCCATGTGACTTTAAAGCAGTGCAGTTGCCCTCAGAGCCCTATATTTGACACAGTGGAAACAAAAACTAGATATTTTATACATTGTGCAGTTCCCTTTTCTACTGTTGCTTTTATATTATGTACACAGTTTTTCAATGGAACTACACTAGACCACTTTATGTTCTGCCTTTGAGATCTCTGCTGTCACATTATCAGGCCTGCAATACCATTTTATACAAAGTGCTCGGCTAACCTTGATCCACTGAGTTTTTCACAGAGCCACTGCACAGTTATTCTTTGCATAGCAGCAAAATAAAGAAATCCTTCAAAGCCAGTTGCATCACTCCAGTGGGTTGTGAATGACAGCAAACACCTGAGAAAAATACACTTACTATCTTTGGTGTGAAATATTTGTGCGTCTGAAAATAACCATCAAAAGCAGGTGTTTGAGCCACAATTTACAACCTGCATGAATTCTCATCTTTCTATTATTTACATCTACGGTTACGTTCTTGCCCGTTCACACTCACTTCTCATATTTTTTTCTCACCACAGATTTTGGATGTGCGGAATGTCGCGGTGGTCGTCTCCCGGTGGTACGGCGGTATTTTGTTGGGGCCCGACCGCTTCAAACACATCAACAACTGCGCCAGAAACATCCTGCTGGAAGAGGGTTACATAGGCTCCATGGTGAGGCATTATCTGTGGCTTATGGCTTTGTCAAAATTTCAGTGATGCATCATTTGTCAACTGTGACCTCCCTAACAGTTTTTGTGGATGGACCACCTGGTATCTGGTAGTCAGAGGTGAAAGGGTATTAGATATTTTTACTCAAATTTACCTGAGAAACTGGAAGAAAATGTGCTATTATTTTAGAGGGTTGTTAGAACCACATACAAATGACTTGAATAGAGAATATATAAACTACTTTTAAACACAAATGATGTTAGTGGATTGAACAAATACAACAATTGCAAAAGCATTTCTTAAAGGATCATTACTTGGCCTAAAAGCCTAATAATCTTTAGTGACCCAGCCGCTTGGAAACTACATTATGTACATTGAGATAGCTAACCAGGAGATACAATGTTTATAACCAGGACAAACTCTGTCTTCTTAAAGCGGAACTCAGAACTATTTTTACCTTAAATAAACTGTGTCTGAGTCTATGTAATGTAGTCTGTGAGGTGAATAAAGCATCCAGCATCTCCCCCTGGTGTTTCTGGGCCAAAAATGACACTTGCGGGTATGAGCATCGCCAAATCTATGTCACATATGTCTTGAGTCTTGCAAGAAAGCAACACGTTCGCAAAACAACAAGATAGCGATGGTCTAATGGCAGAAAAAAACTTTGTACAGATACGCAGAGGGGGAAACGAAAGTAAAGCCAAGCGAAGGATAAGAGTCAACTGGACTTGTGAGTATTTATGAAACGAGGAGCTCCAGAGAGGAAAATGAGTCAGAAATAATGAAAAGACAAGTTGAGTTACTGAGTTCTGCTTTAATGTTAGTTTTATGAGATTATAACCTTAGCTATTTGTGAGTGGCAAGCATAGCAGTGTGTTTGAGAATCTTTAGTTACACTTGCCATTACCATTATATCATTTTTCAACAAAATTTGCACAGTTAAAAAATAAACCCAAACCCAAAAGTACTGTCTATCTGAAAAATGATGGTTGTCAAGTACTTTTACTTTTATTTCTTCTATTTTAAAAAATCATATTATTTTATTTCATTATTACTGCCTCACGACTTTGCCCAACTCTGCTGGTTATTGACAATATATTAAAATAAGATATGAATTAAAAAATCCACCTCTGCATTGCTTTCTAGAAACATCTCCAGTGGTTAAAGGACGAGAGACATTTGAAAGAATAATTCAAAGTGTCAGCTGGGCTCACTGTGTGTTCACAGTGACTCCTTCATGGCCGTCACATTAGGGATATTGCTCCATTTGAAGTGTCTGGTGGCCACATGTTGCGGAGATCAAACACTTTCTGAGGCTTTTACCAGTCTGAAGTTAGGTCCGGTCTCTTTGAAGTCATCTTTGTGTTCTGCAAAGTTATTCCATTGATAACATGATTGAACTTTGAGCTGTTTCCAGACATAGATTAAAGGTAGTGCAACCCCACGCCTAAATGTATCCTACTTCAAAACCACGCGACTTCACTGTAAAATATCCAGCCGGTGCCTCAGCACAGGTCTCTGGCACAACTAATTAAGGCCCACTGCCTCCGGATGTGGGATTTGAGGGTCCACTGGGAAATGTAGTTGCCAAGCAGAGGGTTCAAAATCAACTGTAAAATGGCAGGAAAAATAAGTAATGAAATGAAATGAAATTTTATTATAGCAAAATATTGTCATAAAAACTCAACTATGTGCATCGATAACAATTTAGTTTGACAAATGCATCCAGACAGTGAAGCTTTTGTCAGGGGACTTTATTATGAGCAGTAGATGTGTGTCAGCGATAAACAAGAAATTTGACAGTTTCAATATCTTAGCTTCAAGGCACTGCACTGAGGAAAATTTGATAAGCAGGACAAAATTTTAATTTTAGAAATAACTTCAGGAGGTGCAAGACCATGACTTTTCCAGCAGAATGATTGTAAAAACGACATACATTTGTGATTTAAAGGGGTATTTCTGATTTTTTTACGTACTGTTGCTTGTGGTACTTACATTGATCAGGCATAACATTATGACCACAGCTCAAGTGAATGATAGATTATCACTACATCATGGTACCTGTTAGTGGATGGGGTATATTAGCCAGCAAGGGAACATTTTGTCCTCAAAGCAGATGTGTTAGAAGCTGCAAAAATGGGCAAGCATGAGGGTTTGAGTGAGTTTAACAAGGGCTGAACTCTGATGGCTTGATTATAGCATCTTTAAAACTGCAGCTCTCGTGGGGTGTTCCCGGTCTGCAGAGGTCAGTAACTATAAAAAGTCGTCCAAGGAAGGAACAGTGGTGAACCAGCAACAGGTGATGCAAGTGGGGAGCAAAGGCAGGCCCATGCGCTCCAATTTCAACAGATGAGAATAATGCTGGTTCGGACAGAAAGTTGTCAGATTAACATTAACATTATGACCACCAAAAATAGACAGATGGCCATTATGTTATGCCTGATCAGTGTACCTTGTATAGTAGTTAGTATCTTGCCTATAGTAGTCAGAACCAAGACAAAAGTGAATGAAGACTTCAGACATATACTAGAACTTTAAAAAGTGGTCTTCAGATTTGGCAACACTGTCTAGCATGCAGAATCTGGTTAACTAACTAGGGTCATTTCCCCCTGATACTATGGAACAATAACCTATTGTCATATACTGTGTCTTTATTGTTATTGACACCATTATAGTATACCATTATAGTAATGCAAGCTGATGAGACCACAACTGCACTCTCAATGCCTTATTATGTGCTCACACTACTTAAACGTTTTCTCTCTAAGTGGTCATTTCATTTGCAGTTTTGAGTGTTCATGATAAGAGGTAATTGAAAATAAAATGCTTGTGCACATGTGAGAATTCAGCCTGGAGTTAAAATAAATTAGGCAACATCTCAGGCAAACCTTTGGAGGAAAATATTAACAATTTTACACCTCTACACCTCACGAGAGAAAGAAAACACTTATTTGTTGTATTTTAGTGTTTTAATCTTTAGGTAATAGTAACTGAGCCACTACGACTGTCATTTCCTATCCCGAGTAATTGCACAGACACCACTGTGGAGGCACAACATGAGTTACAGCAGGGTTACATTAATATTAAACATGATATTTTAGAATATTTTTGGCTTCCTGTTTATCCAAGCAAAGCTAAGTCCCTTTCATGCGTCACCACAGCAAATCACCTGCCTCCATCTAACCCTATCCTCTGTCACACCAACTAACTTCAGTTCTGCTACCTCCAGCTCTGCCTCCTGTCTCATCCTCAGTGCCACTGTCTCTAAACCATGCAACATTTTTGGTCCTGTACACCTTTCCTTTCGCACTCTTTTATCACTCATCATTGGAATACATTAAAACAGTATGCCGTGTGACAATCAGTACGTTGCAATTTGCACATTTCCTGAAAAGGCTGGGAAACACAGCAGGCGTTCAGAGCAAAGACTATCTGTTAAAAAAAAAAAGTTGTGAGTCATGAAGCTTGTAAAACAGCACTCAAATTTTAATCTTGTAAATGCTTTGGCACCATTAAGTGTACACTAATGTAAGATAATGATAAGTCTGTTTGCACGCTAATTTCTCTGTTCTCCTTCGCAGGATGAGGCCAGCAAATCAGGAGGGAAGACCAAAAGGCCAAAAAACAAGAAGATCAAGTGAATTTAATAAGACAGAAGGCTTTTAATCAAAGACTTCAAACACGGACACTGCTTACCTCTGCGGAAATGTCAGTTTTAGCAAAACACTATTTCTAGCCTTATGGTGTTCTTCCATATCTACAGGTATTCTGTGCCTTAAATAAGGTTTACAATGCATTTTATTTCATTAAAACAAAAATTAGTGGGGACAGTTTGTAAAATGCAGAAAAAACAAAATACAACTATATTTTATGATATTTTAAGATATTTTACTATTTCATAAAAAATAATTGCTCATTTTGAATTTAATGGGAGCAACACAAATCAGAAAAGTTGGGACTGGGCAAAACTTCCTTTCTTTTGGCTTTTCCTTTTCGATCGCCACAGCAAATCATCTGCCTTCTAATGCAGTATTCATGTCTTAGGTTTTACCCCCCAGATGCCCTACCCCATGCAACCCTCTCCATTTATCCAGGCTTGGGGATGTGACGCCCTGCAACTGGATTAGTCAGATATTGCAACACATTAGGTTGATTGGCAACATTTCAATCAGATGAAATCCTGCTTTTTGTTGGCTCATGTCAACTTTTTTAAAACATGCTGCTGGCAGGAAATACAAAATGAGTTATTGTTTTTAGTGAAATTGTAAAAAATTTCAACACCTGGTGTATTGTTGTTGGTCTATTGTGAATAAAATATAGTTTTATGAGATTTGCAAACCTAACCAATACTTTCTGTTTTAATTTATATTTTACATGCAGTCCCAACTTTTTCAGAAACAAGTTTGTAATTCATTTGTAATCAACATTTCTCAGTCTTCTTTCGGTCAGCGCCTCGCCATTAAATTTAAGTATTCACAGTGTTGATGGAGTTATTATCCGAGCTTCGATTCAATTCAGCTTTCAGCCAAATCTGCATGTGAATGAACTGCACACTCAAATGTATTCAGCCTCTTTTACAAATATGATCAGGCAGAATGAAGTTCAGAGTTTCAGAGCCACTAACACCCTGACGCCCACTCACACATGTCCACCATCCCCAGAGCTTGTCTCATCCATCCTCACCAAAAACACTGTTAAATATTCAACTTCTTACAATCGCATGTTCCCTGCATTTACCATTGCGTGGGATCCTGTGGGGTTTGGCCTCACCTCTTCTTTTTAGTGTCACTCGATTGCTGGAAAGACGTGGTCTGCATATTAACCACCACGGGGTTGGCTTTGGGAAACAGAGGATGGCTATCTAAAAATATCTTGGGCTCACGTGCTTTTGGTACTTGGGGTTTTCTGTGCCACAACCCAACTGTTCTGTTTTGATGCTGCCTTTTATCATCAGCCAGGATCTTCAGTGGAAGGGGCTACAGACTAATAACACATTTTAAAGGCTACTCCATTACTGCGGTCACAGCTGCCTGATCATTCAAACCATTGAGAACAATTACAGCTAATTCACTTAGCTGACAAGCTGTCATCGTGCTATACACACCATCAAGGCATTAATCACATTTTTTAGTAAATTTATGGACCAAAATTTCTACTCAAATTTGAAGAGAATAATTAGCCTCCTTAACACATTTTCAGATTTTAGCTCAACCAGCTGGTAATTGTGACAACACTCCCTGGTGAAGTTTGGTGTAATTTGAAATGGGTCGTCAAGAGGATTAAAACTTTTCTTACTGGGGAAAAACACTAAATTGTAAGATTTTTTATTTTATTTTTATTTTTTTGTTCTTCCTAAAGAAAATGCACTTGACTCTGTGGAAATAATGGTTTAGCAGAACCTCAGTGCCTATATTCGCCATACTTTCTATTATGACCTATATTTTAAAAATTATTGTCACAATACACCTGGAGTATAAAAAACAAATTATTCATGTTTTTTTTTTTTTTTTTTTTTTTTGTAAATATTTATTTTCCAGCAAGTTTAGTTTATTGTTTAAATAAACCACTTTCTGAATAATAAAAAAATAATTTTTTGGTGGCCTAGACACAGCTCAATAGAAAACATATTTGAGACAAAGAAATAAGTGTGTGCTCATGTCTTGGTCGTTTTTGGGTTTGCCTTGCGCTCCCTGTTGCTGGACACTGACCTGTAAATCACTCAACTCGACGCGGGGTGGGTGTGTGACTGGATCCTGTGGCACAGGCTTCGGCCAGCGCCCTGCCCTGCCCTGCCCTGCTCGTTTCACCACACTGTGCTGCGAGCGTCTGGACCACTTCAGTTTCTGATTGCAATCTTCAGCCGTTGATCAGACGCTGGCTGCTACGGACAAAGAACCCAAGAGTCAATCACGATTATATCACCAGGGACATAGACCGGATGTTGTGACGCCTACACAATAAAAGCCGACACTACTGCCGCTGCGCTTTAAGCATTCAAAAATAGAAACTGTTGTAAGGTGTTTCACCGTATATTGGATAGAAAATTAACGCGTACTTGAATCTATTTTATGATTTTAAATTAAAACAATACTGTAGTTCTTGCTCATTTAATAACTGTTTGATAATACAAGATGCTGTTGTATTTGGTCTGTAATGCCATTTTCATGTTTAATAGTATTTATATCTACTGTATACATAACGTGTCGGTGGCAGGTTTAATTTGAAAACGCTCCAGGATGCGCTCTCTCTCTGGCGCTTGAGTCTAGTGCCGTGACAAAAGCAGCTGTGCGCTCCGCTCTCACACATCCAGCAGGCAGCACTGTTGATGAATCGTCTGCCCAGCGTCACAGACAGTGGAGAGCGCGCCTACGCTGGATCTACTGTCACTGTTACGCACAAACTTGTACTGAAACTTGTGTTTCCGCAGATCAAACTCGCTGGCGAAAGGCAAAAATGGGATTTTTGCGCAATGCTTGTCGTTTTACGCACGGCTTTCCATTCATGTTTTACTGCTTAGTAAAGTGGAGAGGAACGTTTGGGCGCGTAATTGGACTTGCTCGGTGCGTGTGTGCGTGAAATGAGAAAGTACTACGATGATTTTGGCAGTGAATTAACTATGGGTGCGCACGTTGTGGAGTCCAACTCCAGCGGCAACTTGACTCCTGCTGTGTCCGAGCCTGGGACTATTCTCCCGGGTTATTTGGTGGTGATCCTGTCCGTCCTCATGATCACTCTGGTGGTCGTGGTGGTGGCGGGTAACGCGCTGGTCATCATGGCTTTTATTGTGGATAAAACCCTGAGAACTCAGAGCAACTACTTCTTTCTGAACCTTGCCATATCAGATTTTCTTGTGGGTGAGTTGCCTGCCTTCTGCTCTTCTTTGTGCCGCCCCCTTGTCTCACGTTTGGCTCATTTCATGTCTTTTGTTCTTTTCGGTGTGAGTGAGAAATCACGCCTTAAACGCACATTGAGATCCTCTGTTTCTTTTAATTACAATGTGTCACAGTTTGTTAATTGGCGAGTTTGGATGACCCTCTTGTCCTTCATCTTTAAACATGAGTTTGTATTTCTAACAACATTTTTAAATCAACAATAGTATTTAATAAACAATAGATATAATTTTATCACTCACTTACATTTGTGCTTTCATTTATTTTAATTAAAACGTATGTCTATTGAAGCCACACGTGCAGACTGTTCTTTGTCTGAAATTCACTGCAGTAGAACATTTTGGTCAAATGCAATGGTTCACGTGGTTATGGTGCTGGTTTTTGGAGAGCATATGAATGGTGATTTGTGGAGGGTGAATCATCACCCAGCCTTGTATATGAATGTCTCTGTGTGTGTGCCCCCATCTCCAGGTGCCTTCTGCATCCCAGTCTACATCCCATACAACCTGACAGGCCGCTGGATGCTGGGCAAGGGGCTCTGCAAGGTGTGGCTGGTTATGGACTACCTGCTCTGCACCGCCTCGGTTTTCAACATTGTCCTCATTAGTTATGACCGTTTCCTGTCAGTCACAAGAGCAGTAAGTACAGGCAGCTTGTTACCACACACACACACACACAAACACAAGTTTTTATTTCCTTCACAGCTCACAGAGGTCTCCCTAATTCTGTTCCAACACTGAACGAACCAATTAATTTGCTCAACAAATATTGTCAAGGCAAACAATGGCAGATGACCTGTCAGTCTATACGGGTGAAAGCACACACTGCACATGCTCCTTTAAATAAACCATTTTGACACCATGCCCTACATATTCTGTTATATTAGTCACACACTCTGAAACCAATGTGTATTTTTCATACTTTTTAGGATCTCTCTTTGCAGCATGGTAGCCCGGCCTCTGCCCATTTATTACGGCACAGGAAAGAGGTTTTTGTGATTTATATTTGAAATGGGAAGCCCTTTGCGTAAACAATGAGCACTCGAGTGTGGGGCCAAAATGAATTAATAACATAGTGTAGTGGCACCACTTTATAATATATTTGATTTGACGCCCAAGTGGATTTTTAAAGTTGCTTATTAACCACAGTGACAATTAGCAGCATTATTGTCTTGCAGGCAGATACCCAGCTGTTGCAACTGCAGCGATGATTTTAGGCGACGACTGGATAAAAACCCAACAACAAAAGACAGAGTGGTAAATAGAGGAGGCCGGTTTAATGATAGACTTTAGGCTGGCAAGAGGTAAAGTGCAAATGGAGCGAGTGTGCAGGGAATAAGTGTTGGGTGATGGTGAGGGGAGGAGGCAAGGAGGAGTGAATCGGGAGAAACCAGATGTCTCTTTCACACTTTTGTGTTGAACTGGTGAATGTGGCTCTGAGCCTGACATTCCCCTTCTCTCTTTAGCTCCAGTGACACACCGCGTCATGAGTGGGTTTTATTTACACAGGCTGAGTGTGGCTGTGTGGCAGCACAATGCCACTCAGAGCAGAGCGAGTGCATTTGTCAGTGAATTTAGAGCTTCTATAGCAGAGTGAGAAATGAGTTTATTAAAAATGCAGTAATGACTCTTGTGCCCTCTTTCTGCTGTAGGTCAAATACAGAGCGCAGAGGAACATGACCCGGCAGGCTGTGCTCAAGATGGTGGCTGTGTGGGTGTTGGCCTTCCTCCTTTACGGTCCTGCTATCATCTTCTGGGAGACGCTTGTGGGCCAGAGCATCGTCCCTTCCCACGAGTGCTATGCCGAGTTTTATTTCACCTGGTACTTCCTCCTCAGCGCTTCGACATTTGAATTCTTTGCTCCTTTTATCTCAGTGGCTTTCTTTAACCTCAGCATCTACCTAAACATCCATCGCAGGAACAAGAACAACAGTGCCTGCTCTGAGGAAGAGCCCAAGCCTGAGCAGAACACAAAGAAGCACAAAGAGACCGTAGCATGGTCCGTGTTTTTTGTGAAGACTCGTAAAGTGTCGTCTAGTGAGCCCACTGCCATTTCAGCGGTCATTGAGGATGATGATGTACTGTCGCCCTCTTCCAGTGGAGAGCCCACCACCAGTCAGATATTCTTACAAAGGGAAAGGTTTTCCCCCAAAAGGAAAAACTCCAGGCTGTTCCAGCCTACAGCTTCATGCATGGCACCTGGCCGAAGGGCGCAGGGCTCTCGGCTTTCACGAGACATAAAGATTGCCAAATCTCTTGCAATTATTGTCTGCATATTTGGGATTTGCTGGGCCCCTTACACTCTTCTAATGATCATCCGTGCAGCTTGTAGTGGTGAATGTGTGGAGAACTACTGGTATGAGATGACATTTTGGCTCCTGTGGCTGAACTCGGCCATCAACCCCTTTCTGTACCCTCTGTGCCACAGCAGCTTTCGAAGGGCTTTCTCAAAGATACTGTGTCCGAAAAGACAATCAGTCCAGCCTCAAATCGAGATACAATCTTGTTAGATAAAATCAGTTGCACTTCCATGCTTTATGAATGCAGTATTGTATGTTGTGATGGTCAAAAACACTGTAAAAATACACTGTTCTTCCATTGAAAAAAAAAGTTTCCAATATAAGGGAAATGTTTGCATCAAAGAGAGTTTTGTGAGATAGCAATAAAAAAGAAAAGCGAGCGAATAAACTGCACTTTTAATATTACTTAATACTTCATAATGATAGGTTAAGGCGGCAGGCTTGTGTGTCACCTTTAAGAGCGGATGTAATTGTTCTTGATTAAAGCCCTATGTGCGTAGATGTCAGATATTTTAAGATCTGCCTACTTCTTCCTTTTAAAATGAGCATTCACCTTCGGCACACAGCAGACAATCTTTGTGAGCGTGAATGACGTACGTAAGCCCGAGTCCTTTATGTGCTCGCCAAAGCCGTGTGTATCGCAGACATCATTATGCATAGCGGGTGATTAGCATAATTTTGTCAGAGATATTATATGAGAAGTAAGCACACAAAGTTCGTAAAATGGTGGTCGCCTGTCTGGATGAAAAAGCACAGCTGGAGTTGACAATAGCTTCAGTGTGAAAGCCTTGTATTTTTCTTGCAGCTGCTGTGACAAGACAACAAGCTTTTATCTCTAATGACGACCAAATTGATGTAAAGAACTATCGCCGCCTTGAATTTTTTATTTATTTTTTTCCTAATCTCGCACAATCTTAAACCATTTTCATTCTTCAATACATTGGTAAGATAATAACATTGCTTTTAAAATCCAAGCTTTTGCAGCAATACAGAGATTAACATGGGAAACTATGAAGCACTTAAGAAGAGCATTAGCTGTATTTAAAGACTGACTACTGAGTGTAAAACTATCATAGTGATGTTTTGTATCATTTGTGAACAGGGCATGGGGACAGAGGGGATATCTGCACTTCTTTAAAAAAAAAAAAAAAACTATTGTTCATGTTGATGTTTAAAGTGTACAGCACTATAAAATAAGACATTTTGTACAGTGATATCTATGCGAAGATAGATTGTTGTGTTCCTAAAGCACATTATTTATTCAAAGGATTTTACAACAAAAGCAACTATAAGCTACTTGACTTTGTATCTTGGCTATGAATGTTTGTCAGTGTAAGTAGCCAAAGAAATAATAAAGATGATACTGCCTAAGGTTATGTAAGCTTTGTACTGGAATGTGTACACAGGATAAGTATTTTTACATTTTTTAAATCCATGGGTAATACATGGGCCTACGGAGCCTAGCATATGACCCAACTATTTTTGTGCAAATGATGAAGCAGCTAGCTGTAAAACTTTAAAAACATAACAATACTAAATCCTTTGTTTAAAGCTTCTTAAACAGTAGCGATGGTTCTGTTAAAGTCTCAGTAATAAGACATAAGATAAGAAAAAATAGAATTTCCAAAGAGAAAGGCAGGCTGGCCACTAAACAGAGCAGCAAAGTTATAAATGTTTAAAAATACGACAATACTAATGAAGGACTTTTAAATGATATAAATGTATTTCATCTGTTGTCTTGGTTGTTTTTCCATGTTCTCAAGGTTTGGACTTGCATGTATACAGAGTAAGCTATAAATGTAAAATTGTTTTTAACCTTTAAATTGTGGGACATAGGTACTTTCCTGAACACTGAGGTACCTATGTTCCCCGGTCCATAGAAACCAGGAATGTAGGTACTTGTGCATTCAGGTATCTCCTGATGTTCCCTAACCTTAACCCTAATCTTAACCTTAATGTTTTCCGGGGAACATAGGTAACGGGGAACATATGGCTGACCCCTTTACACTAGTAGGGGTGTGTACCTATGTTGCTTGGTTTCTATGGATAAGGGAACATAGGTACCTCTGTATTCAGGAAAATACCTATGTTGCCTAATCCCAGGGAACATAGGTACTGGTAACATAGGGCTGACCCAATTAAATGGGGGTGCATACCCATGTTCCTCAGTTTCTATGGACTGGGGAACCTGAACATTCAGGAAAGTACATATTTTTCCCAGAACTTATGTTCCCCAGTCCATAGAAACCAGGAAACTTATGAAAAAGTGCTGACGTATCCTAGTCCTAACCCTTACCTACTGGGGAACATAGGTACTGGGGAACAGGGGCTAACCCCAATAAATAGATACCTGAAACACCTACTGAAGGCTACATGTAGCTTATACTTTTTAGGTAAAGGCTAACTACAAATATTGAAGCAGATAGCTAATAATAAATGACCAAACCATATTTTTATTTCTTTCCAGTTCCACATATTTCTGCTTCTCAGTGCGGTCCTAGCAGTAAAATAAGCAAGTTGTCCTCATTATCTGCAGCCTATGACATAGAGATAAGAAAAAAATAGAGGTAA
Source organism: Bostrychus sinensis (assembly GCA_020698575.1). Classification (NCBI taxonomy): domain Eukaryota; kingdom Metazoa; phylum Chordata; class Actinopteri; order Gobiiformes; family Eleotridae; genus Bostrychus; species Bostrychus sinensis. Next base: position 23,550,595 of record CM036246.1, read on the forward strand.
TTCCCAAGGAGACAGCGTTAGCCAGGTGACCTATGAAAATGAAGTAGTGAAGTGGCCTATTCCTCAATACTATTGATACTACTAATACAATACAGCGGGTGAAATTAGTATTAAACATATCACAGTTTTTCTCAACAGATATATTTCTGGCATGGCTGGTTTACAGACAGATTATGGCCCCAACAGAGCTCACTGTGGCATTCAGAAGTTTAGAAATCCTTCTGTAACCAGTGCCATCAGTATGTGTTGCAGTCTTGAGAGAGTTCTCTGCTTTTACCCATCATGAGATGTTTCTTGTGTGACACCATTTTATAGGTCAGACAGGAGGCAGGATTGCTTCCTGATAGATTTCAGATGGTGTCTTGGCTTTCCACGCATTTCTGCACCTCCCGCTTTTATCCCCCGCATTTTATTACACATAACTTAATTTCTGAATGTATTTGTTCAGGTTTTTTGTATGTATGGATTACTCAGGTTGGTACAGACATCTGATGAAAGTTTCCTGTCCGTACCATGTTAGAAATTGTTGAGAAAAGCAGCGTCATGTTTAATGCTTATTTTACCCGCTGTATATCTCAAACAGCTACAGCACTTTTAAACCCTATAAAAATATATCATTGTTTATATCTAAGTAGTTTTCAGTAAAATGGGCTAATTGTCCAGGTATTTGACTTTCCTCGAACTGTGACTTCCTAAATTCTTTGGCGGTTGCCTGGCAACTACAGAGACAGCATCCAGGCCAGGAAACCCACTTTAAAGGATTAAACTGGAAAAAAAAAAAAAAAAAAAGTACTATTTTTAATGACAGGTTCAAAGCTGCCAGACTTTGACACATTGTTTTGGTCTAAAGTTTGCTAATGACAACGTTGAGTGTTTTGGAGGAGGTTAATTGTTTCTTGTCCATGCACAATGTAAATTAAATGTGACAGCCTGCAGTAGAAACTTGAAAATGGTATTGACAGAAATAAGCCTTACTCTAGCCTATACAAAAATAATTGGCAGACATTGTTTTGAAGTCAGACTTTGATCTGTTAACAAGTACCAGAAAAGTAGGAGGCGTGACTGACTGAATTTGAGGATTTGGCCTTTCTTACATGTTTCCAAAAGAAGATGATGAACAGGGAAAAAACAGTGTAGTGAGACATCCTCTGGGTTTTGAGATGTCCAGGAAACACAGCCAGCTCTCAGCCTTGTGGGAATTTATCCGTGACAGTATTTAAGAGCAAAAGCAGACCCTTGGTGAGCCCTGTACCATTGGAAACACGCTGTAGCCAAGAATCACCACTGATACGTAACGTCAACACAATTTAGCCTCCACCAATGCATTTTTCATATCTAGCATACGTTTAGCTGGTACAATGGGTCGTGTCATTTGATTAATAGAAACATATGCTTAAGATTTTCATTTATTTTAGCAGCACTCACATATTCAACAATATTTTATTTCTAACAGCTGCCATCTTGTCAGAGCGCGCGGATACAACACAGCACATTAAGTGGCTTTTGTTTGAAGAAACTTCCCTCTCTTTCTTGTTTTTGTCATTTTGTGTGACAGAGGCTCTCGGGGATTAATAGATTCTTTCAGTGTTGCATGATAGCGCCGAGTGACCTATGACCTCATGCTAGAAACTGTTTAAAAGCCGCCGTCTGCTGTACTGTAAGGTATGGACACACACTCAGACAAGTGAGAATACTTGTTTTGGACAACTTGCTTTTCAAAGGAGAGTCTGATTTTGATCCACATGGCTGATATTCTGGGACCATCCCAACAAAGAATCAGACACATTATTATAACGTCATAAGTCTGCGTCTTAAGGGTATAAATGTATGCTAATTTTCTGACAGAAAATGTATTGTTATAATTCAAATGAGATCGAATGCATCTTTCCTTTCGACTTTCTCCGTCCTGGGTTGCCACAGTGAATGATCTGCCTCCTAGGTTATCGTCTAGTGATTTGCATATTACTTTGGCATAGGTTTTAAGCCAGATGCCCTTCCTAACACAAGCCTCTTCCTTTATCCAGACTTGGGACCGGCACAAAGAGTACACTGGCTTGTGACCACTGTTATAGCTGGATCATTTAACACTAAAAACTAACTGGACAAGATACTACTGCATATAATCAGATTGCACTTCTAGATTAAAAATAACATTTTAAACACTAACACACACATTGACTCTAATCTTAACCATTGGATCTGAGGCCTAAACTTAACCCTAATCACCCAAAACTAGGATTTTTTTATGTACTATTTCGTAATAAACAGGAATAAAAATTCAAGGCTTTTTCACAGACAGAATCTCTTGACATTTCTCTGTCTTTTCACTAAGGCGCACACCCATGACCTCATCATAAGGCGACTGGTTTGGGATGATCCTGGAATGTCAGCAGTAACATAAGGGGGAGGAGGGGGGGCGCACATTTGGACGAGCGAGAGTACTTGCTTTGAACAACTTGAGACAGTTGCTTTTCAAAAAGCATTTGTCTGGAAATAGACTTTGGTGCAGTACATGAAGTAGCTTTTTAGGCTCGTGTCAAAGTCAATTTGGCCACATTTTTTCCAAAGGTCAGTGGAGGATGAGATGAATAGAGCTGGGTTTGGGTGACCTGTGTGGAGCCTCAGCTGGACTTGCAAATAGAAAACAAATTGCTCGGCGCTGGTATTGACATTGTTCCCGTGCGCCGTGGGAGACTTAAGAGCCAATATTTACAGCCTTTCAAACAGAAAATTGGAGCCAGTTCACATTCTCCAAATTCACATTTTTCAATTTGAACTTGGATACAAATATTGTGACACACTAATGTAATTGTTATCGAACCAGATCAGCTCATCTTTAAGGCATGTACGCTGAGTTGGCAGAAGTCCACAATTTTGTGCTCAAGCAGTTTAAAGTACTCAATAAAATAATTACTTGAATACAAGTTTTGCATGTATTTTGGTTCAAAGTATTTTAAAACGGTTTATTTATTTTCCAGTTACACAGTTAAATCTACTGCTATGATTATTACTACTGTATAATAGTTATTGAACTAAATCAAATATGTTTAAGGCATGTACGCAGAGGCAGAAGAAGTAAAAAAATACTCAAGTAAAAGTATGTTACTTTAAAATAATATTACTCAAGTAGTAGTAAAAGTACTACTACTACTGCTACTACTACTTTACAACAACTACTACTGCTACTTTTACTACTACTACTACTACTACTGTTACTACAACAACTACTACTGCTACTTTTACTACAACTACTACTACTGTTACTACTATTAACACTACAACTTTAATTACTACTACAGCTGCTGCTACTGTTATTGCTACTACAAACAGAGCAGGTAGAGCAGGTGTCCTATAACCCCGAGGTTGACGGTTCAAATCTCGCTCTGCCCAGTTCATACTGTTGTTGTGTCCTTGGGCAAGTATAACTGTATGAATGTGTTGGTGTGATTGTGTGTCTGCTGGTGGTTGGATGGCAGCCATGGGAATGGGAATGGTATTTATATAGTGCTTTTCCTATCACACAAGTCACCCAAGGCATTTTACACAGAAGGGAAGTATTTCATTCACTCCATACTCGGTGGTGGTAAGCTACGTTTTGTAGCCACAGTTTCCTCTGGGGTAGACTGACAGAAGCATGGCTGCACACATCTGCGCCAACCACCACCAACCATGTCACTGTCAGTCTGCCCCGGGGCAGCTGGTTGCCACAGAAGTAGCTCACCATGACCGAGTGTGACTGTTGAGGGCTTGAAGGTTGAGTAGTGAAGCTAACTCCAGTCATTAAGCCTACATTCACACACTGCAGGTCTTAAAGCTCAACTCTGATCTTTTGCTGGAATCATATTTTTTTTAAATGTTCACATTACATTTTAAATGTGACCTCCATCAGTCTCACGTGTGACCCGTTTCAGCCCTGAAGTGACCTGCAGTTGCAACAGAAGACCTGATGTGAGAGACTTCACTGACAGAGTTTATTCTTCCAGTGCAGAATTGTGTCGTCTGTTACATTTCAGTGATGTAAAAGTCAGATGAAATGCGACTTGGCCGTTGAGACTGCAGCCACTTTGTAAAAGATCAGATCTGATTTAGGACCACATATGAAAGTGTCCTGAGTTGCATCTGAAAAAATCTGACTTGTGCCGTTCACACTATCTTAAAAAATAAGATATGGGTCAAAAAAGTCAGATTTAGGTCACTTTTGCCTGCAATGTGAACGTAGCCTTAGAGACTTCAAATAAATTCTTGAACAAGTATAACAACTGAGTAAAGAATAACAACTTTCCTTCTAAAATGTATGCTTTACAAAGTGTACTCTGCAGACATAACAAAAACATAGGTCTTGCTCACCTCACGACAGCACTTTTCATTCAGCAGAAAAACAATTGTAAAACCTCAAAGTGCATTTCACTTTTAAGTCTGTGATGCAACATGGCAGCCAGTTACAAAGGCCACATCTGCTCTTTCTATTCTCTGTTACTTAGAATAAAACAATGCTGTTAGCGGAAAGGAAATTGTGTAAACCTGTAAACTAGCTATTCACAACATCATTACCAATAATACAAATAGTTTCTTTTCCATTTATTTCCCGCTAAGAATAAGTTATGAGCGTAGACACAAACAGCAGCCATTGACGAACCACTTACCCACTCCCAGACAGAGCACACACTTCACTAAATGATTTATGATGTTGTACTGCCTCCATTTTTCAAAACAGACACAACTTAAGTGTTACAAACATCCTCACCCGACACAATGTAAATCGGCATCGACTGGCTTCACCCACACTTCGCCCAACAAATGCTAATTGCGAACACTGAGACGTTCCACGAGACACTCTCAGAACAAGAGGTCAATCAGACGTGACTTTTTCAATCATTAATTTCATTGTTGCTTGCCGCTGTGGCTGCTTAACTTGCTAATTGCCGTGCACCACTACTATATGTGGGTCAAAGTCATCCAAAAGTTACAGTAAAGATGTTAAAATATGTTTTATAGCTACTGTATGTGGTGTAGACACAGGGGTGGAAAGGACGTTTCATTTCAAAAATGTTGGGATACTGTAGGTTATATAACGTAAATAAAAAACAAAATGCAATGGTTCACACATCTCAAATATACAGGCTGGAAACAAAACTTTACAAATAAAAAAAGGAGCATTTTGCAACTAATTATGTTAAATGACAACAAGACCAAAAAATTATGAGCAGCCAATACACACAATACTAATAAAACAGACTGGCTTTTTAAAAATACTCCTTTTATACTTTTATAGCATAATTAGTTAAAGAATGCTCTCTGAAGATATTTTTTAAGTAGTATAACTTTGTCCAGACATTTGTTGCCCCTGTCCAAAAGTGTTGCTGTCATCAAATTCAAAATAAATGATGAATAATGATAATGATGAAATGCTAAAATATCTCAGCACCTGAAATTTTGTTTTGGTTCTATTGTAAATAAAAGATGTGTTTATGAGATTTGCAGCTCATTACATGTTGTTTTTATTTACATTTTACACATTGTCCCAACTGAATTGTTGTTGTAGATATTTTTATTCAAGTAATTGTATAGTTTACTGAATTTGTTCAACTTCTTCTCTGGTATGCAAAACAGAATGAATCTAGGACTAAACCAGGATGAACCCAATACTAATTCCAGACAAAGGCAGGACTAAACCAAGTTGAATCCTGTACTAAACCAGGACAACTCCAGGACGAATCCAGGACTAAACCCTGAAAAATCCAGGACTAAACAAGTTGAATCCAATACTAAACCTGGACAAATGCAGGACTAAACCACTTTGAATCTTGGACAAAACCAATACTAAACCAGGACTAAGCAGGTGTCTAAATGTAACTCTGTTGGTCTGTTTAAATTCTTTGTATTGTTGTGAATAAAAGTCTTCAGGGGTATTTCCTCTTATGTAAATACATTGTTTACTAATGATCCATGGATGCCAACAGCTTGTGCATTGTTTGGAATATTATCACACTCTCGGAGCCTTCTTTGTTATGCTTCGCCCTCAGTTTTGATTGTTGCGCATGATTAGATAACACAGCCGCCCTGACAAATCAATATTAGCACTGCTTCATTGAGGATTACATGTTAGCTGACTCAAATTAGTCATGACTGTCATCACAAAAAAAAAACAAAAAAACAAAGCCAACAAGCAAAAGTAAAAAATGGAGGCCACAAAATAATTACACACCTGAAAGCAATTATACCAGGGCCGGCGATGGTCATCAGGTGTCGGACCATTCACTCTGCCCATAAATGCCACTGGAAAAATAAAAGCCTGTCAAATCAAGTTGTCAAATGTGCCCGTGGCCTGAATATAACAGGTGCATGGATCGATGGGACACAGGGCTGCACTGTTAAACCAAGGAGTGGGTTAGACTTATTTCAAAAGTGTTAACTCAAAACTAAACGTTCCCATTGTTTGTTTTGAATGGGTTTAGTTGATTAGTTAGTTGATTTTTGTAAACCAGGTCTAAACCAAGACAAAACAGGATGAATCCAGTACAAAATCAGGTCTAAACCAAAACAAATACAAGACTAAACCAGGATAAAGCCAGGACTAAACCATATCCAAAACTGGACAAATCCAGGCCTATAAACCAGGTTGGATCCAAGACTAAACCTGGAGTAAACCAGGTCTAAGCCAAAACAAACCCAGCATTAAACAGGCTGAATCCAGGACTAAATAAGGACTCATCCAAAACTAAACTAGGGTGAATCCAGAACAAAACCAGATCTAAACCATAATGAACACAGGACTAAACCAGGAAAAAAAACGAGTCTCAACTAAAAAAAAAAAAAAAAAAAAACAGGACTAAAGTAGAACAAACCCAGGTCTAAAGCAGGTCTAAACAAAACAAAACAGAACAAATCCATTACTAAACCAGGACTAAACTAGGACCAAACCAGAACTAAACCAGAACAAATCCAGATCCAAAGTGACCAGGGCTAAACCAGGACAGGTGTCTAAACTTCAAATTTAAGCCCCAAACCAGAGTAGGACTAAAACAGGTATGAAACTGGCTCTGTGTCCAACTAAATCAGAGCTGCAAAACTCCACCAGAAGAATAAAAACTGATTCACTGTGGGGGCTTCATAATGGAGCCGCCAACAGAAAATGGGACAAGTACTCTCTGTAAACTCAGTAGATAAAGTATGTACTGCACTGTAAAAAAAAAAAAAAAATGCACACAGGCCAGGCAAAGAAACAAGAAGGAATACAAATACAAAGGCCCTTTTTATTTATTCATTTATTTATTTTAAATTTACCATCATATTTACATCTCAAACTCTCAATTCTCAATTATTTGACCTTTGTTTTTCTCTTCTCCTTGCTGATCATCATTATTATTTTTATTTATTTAGATTTATTTATTTTTACCTATTTCAATTACCTTCTTAGGCTTTTCCTTTTCTTTTCCTTTCCTTCATTCCCACACATATATACTGTACCCTTCCCGCTTTAATCAAATTTAAATCTTGAAAACTAAAATCCACATTTATCAACATGGTCATAACTTAAAATACCTTTAGTTTCTGCATTATTACACAAAAAATCTGTCAATGTCTTATGTCTAACATTGTATTTTGTATATATTGCACTTGTCTTTTGTCCCTGTCATATGTACTGTTTAGTATCAGTTAATAAAAATAAAAAAAATAGGTGAACAAAAAAATATTCATTGTTGAAAACTTGAAATTTTGAGTTGGGAGATCCTGTTGCCTTAAGTTTTTGAGTTTACACAACTTTTTACAGTGTGTATATAAACCTGAAGTTATGAGACTTGGTTTGGGGCGACCCCTTTCCCCATTTATTTGTGGCATTGTTGGGTGTAACAGTGTGTGATTTGTCAGGTTTCCTCTGTCTTGTGTTATCTTGAGGCGTCGGTGATAGGAACATTACAGCGCTGAGCCTTTCCCAGGCTGACTGCTGCTCATTATTCCATCGTTCAAGTGCCGCGGTCCCAGGCAGTGCGGGGTCTAAATTTGGGGATAGACTCAGTAATGTAAGAGGAGACTGGCGAGTATTGCATTAGAGAGAGATTGAGCTTTTCTCAATTCACTGCTCTCAATGCAAAAATTACCCCTTGAACCATATCCCCCGTAAATTGTCTCAGCGCCGGAAAAAATGACTCGCAATGAAGTACAAAATCCCAGGTGTTACAAGAGTTTGATGGAAAGTGGAAAAAATGATTTGGTTTAAGGTCAAATAAATGGATGAGATTATCTTTAAATGTAATAGAGCTGAGGTTCTCAAACTGTGGTATGGGGACCACTGGTGGTACTCAGGCTTTTGCAGCTGGGATTTAGTTTAATTTAGAGCTAAGTTTTTTCTTACTCTTTCTTACTTACTGCTCTGGTGGGGATTTTTAGTTTTAGTTTAAACAGCTGCTTAGTCCTGGTTTAGTCCTGAGTTTGTCTTGGTTTAGTCTGGATTCAATCCTGATTTAATCTTGGCTTCATCTTGGTTCCGACCTAGTTTAGTCCTGGGTTAGTCCCAGTTTAGTTCTGGTTTAGACCTGGGTTAGTCCTGGTTTAGACCTGGTTCCTACCTGGTTTAGACCTGGGTCACTCCTGGTTTAGTCCTGGTTTAGACCTGGTTTAGACCTGGTTTAGACTTTGTTAAGGCCTGGTTTAGTCCTGGTTTACACCTGATTTCGTCCTGGTTTAGACCTGGTTCAGTCCAGATTTAATCCTGGTTTAGACCTGGTTTAGACCTGGTTCCAACCTGATTTAATCCTGATTTAGACCTGGTTTAAACCTGGTTCTGACTTGATTTAATCCTGGTTTAGTCCTGGTTTAGACCTGGTTTAACCTAAGTCTAGTCCTGGTTGTGAAAGGTTTTATAGCTTCCACTCCTCGTTGTTCTTGTGTGGTTGGGAGGTGGGATTTTGGTTTTTGCAGCAGTGCACATCAGAATCCCGTTGACATTTTAAAAGACAGATTTTTTGGGGGGTTTAACAAGCAAGAAATGCTGCAACAAAACTTTGGTGTAGAACTTAAAACCTGCCTCAGGTTTATCACAGTGTTTAAATGCTTTTCTCTGCCAGCAGTGTCTTTTCAGGAAATGTCCTCTTTGTGAAAAAAAATCATAATAGTTTTAAAGTGCATTTATAAAGTGCATTTAAGTCAGTTTTGACCTTTTTGTATTTGCACAAAATGCCAAAATTCTAAATCCTCTTTTGTACAGAAAGTGCCTGCAAGCTATCCCAGTCCTATTAGACACCAAGAACTAGTTGGAGTTTCACAACAAATGAACACATATTAAACTATCTCTGAATGCAATTGGAGACATACAACAGATAAACTGCCTCTGAACACGATTTGAAAAACATACAGCCGATAAGAGAAATAAAGCATTGCATAAAGCCCACTCCATTTATATAAGCAGTTAATTATGTGAACATAGGGTTGAAAAGGAGGACCCACTTCACTTTGCCAAAAAAGTGAATGGGTCAGGTTGGAGTGACAGAGTGCATTATTTAAAAGTCACGTTTTTCTTTCCGTTGACCATTTCTGCCAATTTTTTTGACAATTGTGACCCATGATCTGTAGCAGATGTTCCCACTGTCACGAGTCAATGGAGTCTCCTTCCTGTTTTATTCACTGTCACTCAATGTGTCGACCAGCCATTGTCTAATACTTTTTCTGCACCAAGACTTAACCAGGACTAAACTCAGAGTTTAAAACTAAAGCCAGCCAAGACAAGGGTTAACCAGGACTGGGTTTAACCAAATCAGAACTATAGACTAAGACTCAACCCAATCAAGATGAAACCAGTCAAACAAGCATAAAGGATATAACTAGACAGACATAAAAACTAGAAATAACCTTTTTCTAAGACTGAACCAGGACCAATCCAAATAAAGCAGGGACTAAACTTGGGACTGAACTAGGATTTAATCATAGACTATGTGTAAAATCAAACCTAAAGACAACACAACACCAAACATTTTTTAAAATGTGTAATAAACCAGTATTGAAATAGATCTGGAGCTAAACAATGACTAAACCTGGGACTAAACTAACATCAAAACTCTAGGGTTTTAACTACTTTAATTGTTACTTACTGTGTTTCTTGTGTTCTGGTAAAAAAAAAAAAAAGACCCCAGGACAAATTTTCTGTCTGCTGTTGGCATCAACACGAGGAAATACCAAGGACTCTTACACCCAATGATACCACCATTTTTTCAGAGCCGTTTTTCACCGCAATAAATTCATATAACAAAAAATTCTAAGCATCATGACACCACGGTAACATGGAGCTATGTTTGTTTCAATAAAATGAACTGATGCAAAACTAAAATGAACTGATGCAACAATAAATGTATTGATGCAATTAGAATAATTTATGTAATGTAGAATGTAGATTGGGCTATTCACATGCAAAACTGCAGATTTATAAATGACAAACATGATTGATTTGTGAAATAATTGCAAATAATATATTTGCAAATTGGAGGATATACGCCGTTATCAACTTTGTAAACATGATAAACATATCTGCCCCCTTTAATAACGCTAGAATAACCCTTGAAACAAATTTACAATATAATGTGTGAGTTTCATAAGGCATTAAGGACACTTGAGAGGGGTGGCCACTAGGGGGCACAGGCTACCCCTGCCCTCCCCCCTAGAACCGCCCCTGTGTGCTAGAGGCCTACTACCTGAGCACAGTAGACCACTCTCCAGCTGCTCAGCGCGCGCCCTGTGCACTCTCCTCACCTCCTCCTCTGTGAGGGAAACTGTAACTCTTGTATCATTCATGTTTCAGACAAATACATTGTTTTATGGCACAGCCACTGTGTCTTTTCCTCTCGTCTCCCTCTCACCCCTCATCTTCCTTGAGTCTCGACTGCTCTCCTGTGTGATAAACAGGGGAGAGAACTCCGGGCTACCTCCAGCAGAAACTGATAAAAACTAACTTCACACTGTGTTCAGCAGAGGACAGAGATCTGGACAGTAGTTATATTTGTCAGGAGGTGCTGTTTATCCTTGCAGAGGCAGAGGCTGTGTGAGATGTGACATTTGAAGCCAATCACCATCAAACTGTATTTGAGAGATCCTATACAAATCAGACCTGTGACTAACTGGCCACTGTTCAGGGTGTACCCCCCCTAAGGACTATAGTTCTGGGATAGACTGCAGGCTCTCACGTCCACTAACTGGAAGCAATAGCAGAAGATGACATGTACACATGTCAACACTGAATTCATGGTTGCTAAAAAAAAATTGAGTAATGCATAATAGTTAGCTAGTGTACCTTTAAAGATGCAATGTGTAAATGCACAGTTGAAAAAAAGGTATGTTAACATTCTTTACATTTGTCTACATTGAAAAATAGACAAACAGATATGAGAGTAACTGAGAAACAGTCAGAGCGCCTTGGATTTGTTTGCTTTTTAGTTACAAGGTATCACCTCTTTTCTTCCCAAAGAGCACCTGACTTGTTTCTTTTTGGTCTGACTGAGCACCCACGAAGCGCTCCCCGCCACGGTTTTTCAATGAGATATGAGAGTATGTCTCATTTGGTCTTTTTGCATCCTCAACTCCTCTTTTGCACTGTACATTATTCTTTGTGCGTCATCTTTACGACCTTCCCAAATCTCTTAGCAGTGAACAACTCACAGAGGAGGAGTAAAACCCACCCACACCTCACACTGCAGGGCAAGATGCACAACTTTCATGTTTTGTTTATGAGCAACAAAGACACAAAATAGATGTGCCCAAAAGCACCAAAGAATCCAATAGAGCTTTGATTACTTCCTGTCTCATTGCTACAGGTGCCTAGGAAGGACAAACTGTGTCCCTGTGAGGCAAAACAGGTCCAAATCAATCTTTTTCTACAATATTTGTTTCTAGACAAAAGCATGATCCTGCAGGGCTACCGTAGATGTTTATCTCTGAGGTTTACGGATGACATGTCACATCCAAATACCACCAAAAAGTGCAATGATTTTTGTTTAGGTTTTACGCCGGGTAAACTTCCTGATGCAACCAACAAAAAATATATATACTAATTGGTGCTGCAAAAATGTAGACCAAATCCTGCAATCGTTCTCTAAACTTACTTCCTTTTCAATGTGCCCTTTATAGTCCAACACACTCAAGTCGCGCTTTTGATAGTAACTGTGACTGAATGAAGTCCGGGGACAGAAATATTCCTCTCCCACACACTCAGAGCCACTCAAGGTCACTTTAGAAGCTACAGCTTTTGAGGCACATTATTATTTTATTTTATTTCCACCCTAAAGGCTATTGCTTTACACTTTACAGCATACGGTGTACAACACAGACACCATTGAGTCATTACATGTGAATGTCCCTGAGGACAAAATAGACACGTGACATTTTCACTAATAAGAGACAACCTCGTAGGTAAATTAATAGAAGTATATAAAAAATTTGTGTCAGTATAAAATTGTATTATTGTTATATTGAAGGATGCCAAAGAGTGACACAAGAGGGGCTGAATGTAGCTATCCAAATAAAATGTCTTTTCTGATTACATTTTCTGTCTTTTACTTTAAAATTTTTTCCTTGTTGGTAGTAATGACAGTAATCGTTTGTATCAGTAGTAGTAATAATAATAGCAGTAGCAGTAATAGTAGTAGCAGTAATTGTGGTAGAAGCAGCACTTTCTACTTGAATAATCTGTACATTTAATACTTTCAGTCATACCTTTACTCAAGTAATCATTTTGTTGTTTTTTTTTTCTTCTACTACTAACAGTACTTTTTCTTGTGTACATAATATGGTGTACTTATCAGTGTGTATTTCCATAGCAACAGAGCCTTATTTCAAGCATTGTATTAAACCAAATCACTTGTAAAATATAAATAGTTTTTGACTTCAATGGCAAAGTAATAGTAATAGTGATACCAGTAGTAGTAGCAGTAGTACTAGTAGCAATGGTAGTAGTAATAATAGTAGCAATAGAGGTTACAGCTGTAGTAATAGTAGTCACAACAGTAGTATAGCAATAAAAATAGTCATAATAGTAGTAATAGTAGCAGTAGTCACAGAAGTAATTTACTTGTGTACTCCTCCATGTCAGCAGCGCAGGTAACGCGTGATCTTAAGTAATGTTCAACACCAAAACAAAGACTATGCCGCTGTGTTAGCAAACTTCAGACGTGATGCTGAAATTGAAGTTAATGTTAAAACCAGATTGTCATTCATGGCATTCATACATAAGACATCCTGAGAGACTGTGTGCACAAACAAAATCAGAGATGCAGTGGCAGTGGCATAAGCAGCGTGTTGTTTTTGTGGCCTGTATCAACTTGTCAGTCTGGTGTCACTCATCCGTCTCCCTTCATCGACTATAGTGTCGTGATCTCCTCTCTGTTTAGATCTTGATTACTTTTGACCTGGTTTTGGATGTTAATTCAGCACACAGAGCTGATCTGTCACAGGAAAAAATAATCAGGACGTCCCGATGAGTACACAAAGAAAAGTAATTTGCCCAGCGTGAGAATTCGAATGCTATTTGGGTATTTTCTGAGTGACACACCCAGCCTGGCCTCTGTCCTTATAGGAGTCTGTCAAACATAGTCTTCAGCTCTCTGAGGAAGGAAACTTGTTTACTCTGGCATTTGGGTTGTCACTAGACGTATTCAAATGTTCCTTTCATTATCAGATAACCAAAATGTTCCTGTGCAAAAGTCCATTCACTGCTTTTTAATGTGTATGCTTTTGTAAACACACACAATAGAAAAAGCATGAGGCTTTTAATTTGAAGTCCTTGCTGCAAAATCTTGAATGTGTTTGCAGTTGTACACAGTGTACCATAAAAGTGCATTGCTTTCTGGGGGAAAATTATGGGCCACGCTTGTGTTTCCCTGGTGGACGTCTCGGGGGATCGCCTCTGGCAGGCCTGAAAGTGCTGCTGCTCATTTACTATGAAATAACTCTGTTGTGAGGCCAGACTATAATTAGGCTTTCATTTGTTAATGTGTGTGTTTTTATAGTGCATTAAGACAGGGTTCCTCATTTGTGTTTTGTTTAATGGGTTGGACAACAGCTATGCTTATTAACTTCTACAAAATTGTTCTTCTGCTCTGTGTTGCAGTTAAATATGGTCAAAGAAAGATGCCAGAATACAAACTACGGCAATGACTGCAGAATATACAGAAAAGGGAAATAGAAATGTTAACTATGTAAAAGACACTGGTAAAAATTTATTCCAAATGACAAAAAAATGACCTGGTCAGCCAAACTTGTTGTCTTTCTTAGCAAGCTCTTCTAGGGGAATCCAAAGCTGCCAGGTCAGCTGAGACGTGGTCCCACCAGCTAGGTCTTCCCCAGGGACCCTTCCCAGTGGGACATGCCCTGAATACTGCTTTATGCTGTCCAGGAGTCATCCAAAACAGATGGCCGAACCGTCTCAACTGGCCCATCTCGAGTTGAAGGAGCAGTGGCTCTACTCCGAGTACCTCCCGGGTGATTGAGCTCCTTACCCAATCTCTAAGGATACTGCCATCCATTTGCAGCAGAAGTTTAATTCATCACCTGAAAATCCAACTCTGAATCTGCAATGAACAGACAAATTCCTTGGAACCTAAAGCTAAAGCTGAAGCTGATTGTCATACAAAATTAAAATATTGATATATACTGTACATATTACATGCAAGCTTTTCTATTGTGAGGCACTGTAATCATCACCCTTTATGATTCTGAGGAGGAATCTGTAATGTTGCTGGATATACTTAGAAAATAACACCTTTCTTTAGCCTTGGGCACTGAACTCTCAGAAAAGCTTGCTAAGATAGCCACATGCTTAAGTGCCACATAAATAAATCAATCAGTTCTGCATTTTAGACTTACGGTCTTGTTGGCTAAAATTGTGGCCATAGCGATCACAGCTGGGTCATACAATAGAAATATTTCTCTGTAATGCTCTGCTTGTGTATTGTGATTGGTCTAAGTGGAAACAGAAATGATTTAGGTGTTCATTCTACTCCCACTACCACAAAAGATGATCTTGAGGATATTTTGCATGTTCACAGTAAGTTATTGAAGAAGACTGTTTGTGCAGGGACTCTGTGTCATGGCAAGCAAAATTAATGATTAAACTGAAAGATACTGGACTTTGGTTTGTGTGATAAAATTAAATGGCTGTAAAATGGATGCACTTCTAGGCCATAACTGTGATTTGGTTCAACATAATGGAACATAAAACAGAACTAGCTCAAGAATAATATTACTTTATGTGTGTTTTGGGGCGTGTCTTTACAAAGGTACAAAGGTAAAAATTATTGTATATAGTGTTAGGGTTAGTGGCTTATGACACCTTGCTTAATACCTTTGCCACACATACATACAGTGACGAGTAACAAATGGCATTGATTATTGCTGAGATTGTATGAAAAGAGACTCTCCAAAACAGTCAACTCCACTTGACAGTGTAAGAGCCACTCAGACGGCACCTTTCTCTCTCTCAGTGATGAGTGACTGTTGTAACTGCACTGTGTGTTTGAAACTGTTGTGTGTTTGTTGTGTTTGATAGCCTCTTAGTGTGAAGTGCTTGTTCTAAACCAACTCAGGACAAGCTTATATCCCATTGACGGCTGCGAGTGTCTGCCAATAGCAAACAAAACCTTTCTCGTGACATTGCCTTGGCCAGCACTGTACACTCTTCCTCTTCTCTTCTTCCAGCTGGCAATATTTCCATGCCTGGGATCGAAATCATCTCTGGCTTTGATACTGCAGAGGGAGAGAGGGAGCGAGCCAGACGGACATGGTGATGGACACATGAAGAATTTCCACACCTTTTATATGCCTCCTGTGAAATGTGACAAGTAATGTGGTGACATGTCTATGGGTGTTGCCAAATATTGCACCAGTCTTTACATCAGGCCAGCAATTTCTCATGGGATGTGCTGTACATAGTGAAGGAACTTAGGTTTTTTTAAATGCTGTAAAATTTGAACCAACAATGCCACCCTGGGAAAATTTGAAGGGCTAAGTAAAAAATCTTTGCTCTATGATGTCTCTGGGAGCAAAACACACTGTAAGATTCCTACCTACCCTTGCACACCAAGTTGGATTCTCGTGAGAAATATGGGTTCACAGACTCATGAACTCTCATCTTATCAGGCTTAAGCTTATCTGTTCTGGTTCGACCCAGTGGTGGTTTAACCAATGGTGGGGCAGTGCAGCCACAAGTTTTTGGCTTTAGGTTTGCTGACAACAACAAGCCTCTGATACTTGTAAACAATGTGGTCATGCCAAAAAACTTAACCATAAATTTACAAAAACAGCAAGATCCTCTAACATTTTAATTGTTTCATGATCATAAGGATTTCTTGTTCAGCTACGTCACATGAGTCTTGCCTCATCACCTCCAAATATTGTACTGAAAGTTTTCAATGGGAGACAATACAATCTGGCTTTTGCCAAGTGAGAGGTTTGATGCAAGATGAGAAATTTATTGAAAAATAATTGCCCAAGTTATTATTTGTAAAAAAAAAAAAAAAAAAAAAAAAAAAAAAAAAACAGCACCAGGACTATCAAAGCTATAGATAATGCACTTCATAGTCGGGGTGCACCTCTATACTTGACCAATTGCTCATGCCGCATACAAGCAGAAAACAGTTTTTTTAAGTAATTTTTTGTGCATTACTGTATCGCTTCACATAGTTTCTCAAATATTCCCACACGTCCCAGTCATTTCACACATGCACACACCAAATCCTGACATTTCACACTTTGTCTACTGGGACTTCATATCCGCCTCAATTCAATAACAGTAATGTATAGCCATCTGTGGTTTGTGGAGCTGCTGTTTTCTTTGTGTAACAGCGCTGCCAGACCCAACCCAGAAAACACATCCTGTACTTTGACTACACACATGAAAGAAAGGTGTACAAGACAGTGGTGAGACCAGCGTTTAGAGACACTGGCACTGAAGAAAAGGCAGGAGGCAGAGTAGTAGTAGTAACAGTAGTAGTAGTAGTAGTAGTAGTAGTAGTAGTAGTAGTAGTAGTAGTAGTAGTCGTAGTAGGCACAGCACTTGTAGCCTCCAGTTAAATATGAAAGAAAATAGACAGCCTATAGCATCATAACAGCAGGCACTTATAGAAGAAAAACAGTGAGGATCAGCACAAGTAAAGACTTAAATAATGACCATAGTCTGACAAGTTGGACTCTGGCTCAAATATCAACACGAAGACTAGTTTTTAGAGCCGTACTCATGCATTTTTAGACACTCTGCTGTTAGCTCACTCACAAACTCACAAACAGTTTGAAAGTTGCCTATAGCTTTTAATGAATTCGTGGGTGCTGTGTGTGGAAGATGGAGTTGCCAAGTGAATGCATTTTTTTAACTTTGTTGTGAATATATATTGCAGAAAGTTAGACTGTTAAAGTTGCTACACATAAAATAAATGATTACAGAATAAAATAGCCTTGTTTATTAACATTTAAAGCTAAAAACAAGTCAGGTTTGACATTTGCATAACACGAGTGCACGCTAAGCTGAGTGCTTCCGACTCCTGAGATGGAAGTATTAAAAGGTATTGTAATGTCAAAATAATAGTACTCAAGTAGTACTCCTCCTCCTCCTACTACTTCTACTAGAACTATACCACAGTACTAATGCTACCACTGATACTGCTTTAAACCCATGACCCTCTGATTACAAGGCAAGTGTGCTACCTTTTTTCTGTAAAAGTAAAATATGCTTTCCACGTCTGACTCAGTAGCTTGATTTTCTCTTGTGCATATCAACTAGAACAGTGACAGAAGTCTACTATGACAACACGAGCAAGTTATGTTTCTACTCTGACCGAGCTGTGCATGTAAATCTACTTGCTGTTTATCTTAAATTATGGTGTTATGGAGAGTGTACCAGCCACAACCTGTAGCCTACAAGGACGAATGCCCCCGACATGACCAATACATGCAGGTATTTTCACTCCAGCGAAGCATTAAGAGGCAAGGAGATGAGAACTCAGCGCCAGGGACGACCTAAAGTCAGACTGCAGCCCCGAAAGCTGCAGTGTTAAAGCTCCCAGTTTTCATTAAGTGTGTGGCCAGTGAAGAAGGGCAAAAAAAGTCAAACACACACCAGAGACAGTTCATGTAGTATGGTGTGCCAAGACAATGGGCCCCAAAACGCACTAAAAAAGTCTAAATCATCACAATAAATAGCAGATAGCGAGAGAGCAGAAATGCAGATGTAAGCAGATCCTGTAGCTGCAGCGCAAAACTTAGCTAAGCAAGTTATTGGCATTATCCATCACACAGCCCAACAATAACATAGTGACCTTTTCTGGTATATCATAAACTTCTATCTGTGCAATCAAGAGTTATCTACAAAAATGTATCGACAACCATTGTCCGTGTTTTACTTAGCTTCACTTGTCATTTTTTTTGTGCATAGGATTGGCCAAAGCTTCCAGCACTGAACACTCACGTCTTTTAAAATAGCCCGCCTTTAAAGAGGTGCACAGTGGCAGAGTGGTTAGTGCTCACCAAGGAGGTTGTGGGTTTGATACTTATGCTGGCCCATTCCCTGTGTACCCACTTCTGTGAACTGTTGAAACTAAGTTGCCTATAGTGAATGAACAGGAGAATGAATAGTTGTCTGTCTGTGTATGTCCCTAAGTTACAGCCCTATGTGACTAACTGTCCACTGTCCAGGGTGTACCCCACCTATGGCCCATAGTTGCTGAGATTGGCTTCAGCCATCTGCCCCTCCTAACAGGAATAAGTGTAAGAATGTGACTGACTGAATATAGTCACACACAAACAGAAAATCATTTAAGCTTTGTACACAAGTGCCAAGTCATTTTTGGGAATTACTATTCCCACACCTCCCAGTCATTTCACACATGCACACACCAAATCCTGACATTTCACACTTTGTCTACTGGGACTTCATATCCGCCTCAATTCAATAACAGTAATGTATAGCCATCAGTGGTTTGTGGAGCTGCTGTTTTCTTTTGTATATGCCAGCCCTGACAGCCCAAACCCAAAACACACATCCTACTTCCTATTCTCTCACTGCAGACACAGGAAGAAAGTGCCTCCGCAGTGAAACATCTCCTCTTTTAAGGCACCCAAAGGAGTGCAGCACAAACCATCTCAAACACAAACGCCCTTGAAATGGTCTTATATCCTCCACTGTGGCTGGAGCTTCAGTGGCACTGTGAGCGGAGCATGTCTAAAACACACTGGGGGTCTATGGAGACCAGAGGTGGAAAGTAAGTAAATACTTTAACTACTTAAGTTCATCCATTCATTTTCTTCCACCTTTTCCTGTTAGAGGTCATGGCTGGGTGGAGTCACCCCAGTAACTATGGGCCTTAGGCGGGATACACCCTGGACAATGACCAGTTAGTCGCAGAGCAGACACAGAGACATACACAGACAGACAACCATTTACTTTTACATTCATTCACAATGGAGTTAACTGAGACTCACTTTGGCTAACTAAGGTACATTTTGAAGGATATGCAGCTTTTGAGAATATTTTTTACACATACAATATACTATATAATTTTTTGAGGGGGAAAAAATTACTCTAGTAAAATCTAAATTTGTGCATCAGTGGTAGGTTATAGTAGGTAGTCATTAGTAATGATAATAATGCATTGGATTTATATAGCACCTTTACATTGCATTATTTATTCAGACTCTAGCACCTACCTACGTACCTGCCTGGGGCAGACAGACAGAAGCGTGGCTGCCAATCTGTGCCTACAGCCCCTCAAGGGTGTCCTAGATCTTCCCAGAGGTCTCCACCCGGTGAGAGATGCCCGGAACAACTCCCCAGGGAGGAGTCCAGGAGGCATCCGGAACAGATGCCACTTCAGCTGGCTCCTCTCGATGCAAAGGAGCAGCGGCTCTACTCCAAGCTCCTTACCCTATCTCTAAGGGAGCACCCAGCCACCCTGTGGAGAAAACTCATTTTGGCCGCTTGTATCCAGGAGCTTGTCCTTTTGGTCATGACCCAAAGATCATGACCATAGGTGAGAGTTGAAACGTAGATTGACTGGTGAATGTGAAAGCTTTGCCTTTTGGCTCAGCTCCTTCTTCACCACAACAGACCGATACAACAACCGCATTATTACAGACCCTGCACCGATCCATCAGTCAATCTCATGCTCCATCCTTCCCTCACTCATGAACAAGACCCCGAGATACTTAAACTCCTCCACCTGAGGCAGGAACTCTCCTCAGACCTGGAGAGGGCAGGCCAACCTTTTCCGGTCGAGAACCATGGCCTCGGACTTGGAGGTGCCGCTTCACACTTGGCTACAATGCCACCCCATTAGTAATAATAGTAGTCGTAGTAGTAACTATAGTACTAATGGTGGTTGTTGTAGTTATGAGTAGTATAAATAGCAGTTGTAGTAGTAGCAGTAGTAGTTCTAGTAGTAGCACTAGATGTAGAACTGCTCGCAGCAATAAGTAATTCCTCCTTATGTTAGCTTTACTCTGAATACTTTTTTACTTTTACTTGAGTAACATTTTTATTTGCTACTTTTACTTCTACTTCAGTACTTTTATTATTAACAGTACCTTTAACAGTACCTGCATCTCTGTG
Organism: Bostrychus sinensis; assembly: GCA_020698575.1. Taxonomy (NCBI): domain Eukaryota; kingdom Metazoa; phylum Chordata; class Actinopteri; order Gobiiformes; family Eleotridae; genus Bostrychus; species Bostrychus sinensis. The sequence continues at coordinate 23,571,170 of CM036246.1, forward strand.
GAGTTGCACTGTGTGCTCTAATAAAAACCCAGAAAACCAGTTGAGTGTGCGGATGCGTCTGGCTGATAAAACATCTGTTTGCAGGAGCCCCATTGCAGGTGTCTTCAAAGAGGCAAAATGTCAAAAACGAAAGCATTTAGAAAAGCGTGACAAAGGAAGGCACGCTCCCTCAGGGCCCTCTGCATTGATCCCATTGCCAGGCCGCTGAGGCATAGACGTTGTTGGCATAAACATTTATCTGTAAAGCACATATTGCAGTATCGATGGCTGTTTATGCTTCACAAACATCAAGGATTCATAGTGATTTATTCCGCCTCATTTTGGTGAATCAAATCTGACACATTATTCCCAGTATCAAGTTTCTTATTTTAGAACAGCACACACTTCTATCTCATATTGTGATATTGAAGGTCCTTCGCGTCTGCAGCTCCTATTGCCTGGAGCATGTGTAGTGAAATAAAAAGCGAAATATACAGCTGGAGAGATCCATCTCCCAACTGTACCTCAGGAAAGTCATAATATGCAAAGAATTAAAATACACCACAATTTAGGTAAACACTATTGCTATATAAGCAAACAGCCACCTACTCCTGTAATCTACAGGTCCAGCTCTGAGTGTTGACTCTGCAGCTTTGCCAACATAATAGTCTGTCCATCTCATCTCCACAAGTACAAGTGGTATAAGGTTAAATTACCTTTACCTACATCCTATTGTATATACGCCTATAAGGCATAATATTATGATCACCAAGCAACAAAATCAGATCTGACACCTTTCTATCAGAACCAGCATTAACTTTGAGCTACAGTGGCTTCCTTCCTTGGACCACTTTTGATAAACACTGACCACTGGAGACATGCCACAAGAGCTGCAGTTTTGGAGATGCTCTGACCCAGTTGTCTGGCCATCACAATCTGGCCCCTGTCAAACTCACTCAAATCCTCATTTTCCTGTTTCCAACACTTTATCTTTGAGGACAAAATGTTCACTTGCTGTCTAGTCTATCCACTAACAAGTGCCACGATGAAAGGAGAGAAAATCTGTGTTGTTCAACTGTCAGTGGTCATTGTATATTGTGCCGGTCCCAAGCCCAGATAAATGAGGATTGCATTTGGAATAAAATCTTTGCCAAATTAAAATGCATGTTGGGCTCTAGCTGAGTTGTTGTGGTGACCTCTGAAGGGAAAAGCTGAGGAAAGAGGAGGATGTATTCAGGTGTTTTTGATGCAACTTTTTTACTTTAAATGTGGCTTTTTATGTGACCCCAACATACTTCACTGTACCAAGTTGTAGTTATTAAAGGGCATTAATAGCCACATGAAATTATATGACTATGTTACTGTGCTCGCCGTATAAATGAAAATTAGCAGGTGGCTCAATATTTAGCTGCTAGCTAAAAAAGCAATTAGGCTGCACTGGCTAAGGGCTACGAGCTACCTTCAGTCATTGGTTACATTGCTTATGTTATACCAGTACAACCCAGAGACCCAGAGTTGTGCACCATCTGCCTGACAAGATTAGCTATGGCTGCTACTTTAGGATACTTTGTAAAATGGAATTTGCTATCATAGATTTACAGGCAAAAAGTATCACACATATTAATTTCAATTCATAATAAAAGGCATAAATGTCTTCTAAGCATATTATTCACTATCTGGCAGCCAATGACAATCAGACATAACATTATTCCTGCCTATTATTGGTGGTCTATTCATCTGCCCATTATAATCTGAACCTTGTCAAACTTGCTCAAATCCTTACACTTGCCCATTTTTCTACTTCTAACACATCAACTTGCTGCCTAATAAAGTATCCCACCCACTAATAGGTGCCATGATAAAACGATAATCTGTGTTATTCACTTCTGCCAGTGGTCATAATGTTATGGCTGATTGGTGCAGCTTGCATTCCTTCAAATTAATGAAAATGCCACCTCTTTTATTGGTGGTAGAGAGGTATTTTGATTAAATACAAGCTTCTAAAAGACACTCTGTTCTGGATACGCTGTGACCCTTACCAACTCTCTTCAGGAATTTAACCAAGGCCAGTGGCAATTATAGCAAAATGTTTGACAATAAGGTGCTTTCAATAGTCTAACAGCGCTCAAAGTACTTCAGGGGGAACACATCATTACCTAAACTTACTTACTTTTAGTGTACTTCTAATGTGGCTGAGATGAGATGAAACGAGTGGACACAGTGGGGCTAAGGAAATAAATTATTGTGTCATAGTGAAACAACTGAAGACATAAAGGTTAGCTCAGTGACCATTAGGGCGTGAGAGGAGGTCAAAGTTCAGGCTTTTAATCATACATATTTTTGCATCTCATATGAAAAGATAAGCACAATGTAATACGTATTTAAGAGTTTTTGGTCATTTTAAGTTTTTATTTTTGAGTGTGATATAAAAACAGCCATGACGCATAGGTCAACTTTGATGGGGTCAAGTGATGCTTTAAGTCTTTTAGCCGCTCAGTCTTGCAACAGTAATAATCAGTATTGTGCTGGGAGGTACTCAAAGGCACTTAGTAACTTCGTTTTAGTAAGCTACAAAAGGTTGAGAAATCAAATAGCATAACAGCTCTGGAGCGATTTAATTAGGGGCCAGCAAACTCCTCACCCACGAGGTCCTCACTGGTGGCACAACACGGAAGACGAAGGCTGTATTGGATTATGTAAATGGGATTTGGGTTGCTCGAAGTTTCTGACACATTTCCAAAGTGAAACTGATTGAATTTTACATGCAAATTTTGGCAGGGAAACTACTCACTCGCTATGAGCGTAACACACATGCCTGCCTTTCCAGGTACAAGAAGAAGCACTGGTAAAATAAAATGGCTCCATGTAGAGTAGTTTATAATTCTGGTAACAGATTTAGGACACGACACATTTACGATATACTCACCTGCATCAACATACATAATTATTATTCACATTTTAACCAAATGCATGTAGGAAATGTATATGCTTATTTATGTGAAAGACATTGAATTATGTATTATGGCAACTGTATGTGTTAAATGTGTCTACAGGGTGTAATAATGTAACGTGACATGATGTATGAGTGGCACATTCTGCTGCCTTCAGATAATCTTGACCCATATTCACATAGTTTCAGTCAAAAATAGCGATATGTGACAGCGCCAAGCAAAGAAGTGGGTTAAACACGAACCTGAGTCAAGTTTTTGAGTGTTAAAGTTTGAGAAGTAAAAGATGCTGTGAGACACTTTTTCATTAAAATAGATTAAACAGTTATATTCAGTGGTGTTATAAAGTAAGGAACTTTTAGTAGCTTATCCTCCCTTTGCAGCTTTACAAGAAACAATAAAGAATATACTTTATGGTATTTTTTAACTTACAGCTCAACAGAGGCCACCCACCTTTGGTTCTAGACATAAATTTCCCATTCATTTTCTCAATTAAAAAAATCTGTACATTAATTAAGAGTTTAACAGCTTGATGAAGGCTAAACAGCTCTGTGGTAACTCATGATCATACACATTTAATTTTGATGAAAAAATAATCTGAAACTTGAAAAAAGGCAAAGGTACAAACTTATATTGTTACAGACACTTTTTGAAAGAAAAATAATTCGTCAGTCATTTGCATTGCTAACTGCTTTAGCTTTGTACATTTCCAGTTAGTGAAACAGATTAGTTAACAGTCAGCCATACGTTGACACATTTCTATGATTTCTTTTCAAAACTAGTCCCTATATTATGTTTAGAGAAGGTTAGGGTTTAGGAGTTTGGGTTAAGAAACTGTTACTCACCCACAGAGGCAAATGTTTCTTTATGATAAAGTTGTGGGAGCTGTTGTGGGAAAATAGACACGCTCCACCAAAATGTCTAATGTCTAGGCCAGGGCTATTACATTTCTTTTTAAGTAAACATGTCTTTGGAGATATGTGTACAAAAAAATCTTATGGAAAATAAAAATGCTTGAACAGTTTGCTTAGAGTGACCAGACATCGCTATTTATCCGGGACAGTTCCAGTTTTAAGCTCCTTGTCTCATGTCTCAAGACATGTCTGTAAAAACACTCATATGTCCCACTATGTCTCTGTGTCTGCATAGGTTTCCTTTGGGTTTACCCTACCATCAAAAACATGTACAATAGGTCCCCCATGGGGCCAAGACTCCCCTGAAAAAGAGATTCTGAATCTCAGTGGGATTTTCCTGGTTAAACACAGGTCAAATAAAAATAAAAATAAAATAAAACATCTGTAAAAACACTCAAGCAAACCATGTCCCAGTTGTCCCCATTTTAACCAACAGAAAAGCATAGACAATTGAAAACACATTGGTCTAAAGACTTTTAGCACTAAAATTATTTACAATGACATTATTTTATTAATAAATTGCCATTAAAATTAGCATCACATACTTTAATTGCATGACAGAAAATTGTCTGGATTTCGGAAGCTTTTTGTCACTTGGTGAGTTCAAATGCACCGTGATTAGTGAAAAAAAAAAAAAAGTGTCCCAGTTTTTGGGTCTAGTTTTGGGAAGACGCGCTCCATAAAATATCTGATATCTTGGCTTTCTCTATTACATTTCTTTGAGGTTAAAATATCTTTGGAGATACTGTGCGTTGAGCTTTCTACATTAGCATAAAAATGTCTTTGTGTTTATGCCTCGGTTTGTGCCTGGACCTAGGCATTGTGAGTTCAGTTTTGTCCAATGATTTTCTGAACGTCACCCCCATGATTTCCTGTCCTCTGCACTGTCCTATCTATGAGCGCAGTGCAGAGCTCTCTGTAAAAATAATGTACAAAAAGTCATTTAAGGAAAACAATGATTTTAAATGTGTTTCTCCGTGTATAGTAGTGTTGGTCCAGTGAACCGTGTCCTTATTCATTTTTCTGTGGCCTGAGACTGTCACTGCCCCGTACCTCCTCTCCACTCACTCGGCCCCATGCCCACTTTCTACAGGCTGCAATTAGAGGCTGAAATTACACTTTAAAGGTCTCGCTCTTTGTGAACTTTAATGCATCATAAATCATAAGGAAGCATAGTGCAAAGTTTTGGGCTTTATTACTGCTACGAGCCAATATGAATGTCTGTATATCAGTGGACAAGATGACATCACACAGGTGTTTTTTGCACCTGCTGCTGGAGCCTGCAGTTGTCAAAACAGATGTGGCTAATGAAGAGAATAAAAGTAGCTGTGTCCCATTATGAGTTTTCAATAGTTTTACACCTGCGCTTCTCCACCGTATGAATATTCACGGTCGGGAAGCTCTGGTTTTTCTGTCTCGTTTCGTAGGCGACATGCTTGAACTGAGAAAAGAGTAACAGAAGTAGAAGTACTTTTAAGTCAGTGTTTTCACCCCTAGGAGTATGCGAACAATTTGGAGGGTGTACTTGGAATTATTTCATCCTTTCATAAGGAAATGTTTGCTATATTTTCATATTAAACTATTGAAATTTATGAAAAACAGGCTCAAGTGTTTCATTTAGTGAAGAAATGGAGGCGAAACTGCTGAAAATATTATTTATTTATTATTATATATTATTATTTATTTATTATTATATATTTATTTACTATTATTATATATTTATTACAGATATGAGTGAGGGGGGTAATCGAGGCATGAAAAAGGGGTACACAAGACAAAAAATGTTGGGAACCACTGCTCTAAGTGATACTGGAGGAAAATCAAAAGTACTGAGTAAGTTTACTTGAGTTAAAAGTGCTGCTACTACTATTACTACTAGCCTACTGCTATTGCTACAACTATAAAGCTACTACAACTATTACTACCACTACTACTGCTACTCGGTAGAAAGTACTTACTGATTCTACCGCTACACCACCACTGGTCCTACTATTTCTGCTGTTACTATGGCTGCTACTGCCACCAATACAACCCATTTTACTGCCAAGGTCAAGCAATACTATTACTCATTTAGAGACTTTAAGGGTACCTCAGAGACATTCCTAAAGTAGTATTTTGTTTCATTCACGCTTGTTTGAGTAATCCTGTATGCTGAGGCCTTTTCCTTCTCAACATCTGGAAACGCTCGGTCTCAGCGCTCTCTGTACACACGTAAAACCAGGAGGTGCTCCTGTGCATTTCTAAAGCCCACACAGTGTCATTTTGATAATAACAGCGCTTAAATTTCCACCACTACAAAGCAGTCAGCTCATTTATCTATCGGTTAGCATCATGTTGTTAAATAGTCATTTTATGCTCTGTACATTCTCCACTGTTGCCAGCAGGTGGCGTCAGACACCTACTCCAAGCGGTCTCTGCATACATACATCCCATACATATAATATTTTAAGTTATAAAATGTAAAACACTGATGCAAAAGTGTCCAAAACTATTTCAAAAAGCCTGTAAAAAGCACAATATAGGACCTTTAAAAATGTACTTGAGTAAATGTTATTTCAACCACTTACCATTTATAAGCAGTAATAACACATTAACAAATATGCAATTAACAATATTTTAATGAATCAATATTGAATTTTTTTTTATTTTTTATATTTTACATTAATTTATGCAGGAATTGACATAGTAAAGTGTAACCAATTTTTATTCATTTATTCTTTAAGTAAATGAAAAAGTCTTTTAAATGTGCACATATTCTTCAAAAATATATTTTAACTTGTAACTAAACTACAAGTAAAAGTATCTAGTTACTTTCCACCTCTGCAGCAGACATGGAAAAGTCACTACTGGATGAAAGTAAGGCTTTGATGGTATATGTATTTATTTTTTAACAATATAGCATCGGTTTCAATCTGCTGCTCGTGTGTCTTTACTGAAAAGACAGTTGTCTGTCATTAATATTCCCTTAACACTTCAGTCTGACAGCGACTTAAAGACACGGCACAGCTTGCACACTCCACTTTCCAGTCTTTATGCCCTGATGGCTCATATTTTAATGTCCTATAAAATGATTGGATCCATGGCAACCAAACATTTAAAAGCCTTAAAACACAGAGCGACGCAGTGCGACAATTGTCACAGTCTTCAAGCTTTTGTTTTTGACTTTTTGCACCAAACATAACAGTAGACAACATATATTTAGATATTTAAATAGAGCAATTTTTCTGTCAGTGCAGGGAAGTAAACAAAAAATAGATATATCACATTGATATACACTTATATTCTTAAATAAAAAACTGCACCCATCAGGCATAACATTATGACCACTGACAGGTGAAGAGGAGGACACAGATTAGGTCTGGATTATGAGTGGGATATATATAAGGTAGCAACATTTTGTCCTCAAAGTTATTGTGTTAGAAGCAGGAAAACTGGTGAGCTTAAGGATTTGAGCGAGTTTGACAAGGACCAAATTGTAATGGCTCAAGACGACTGGGTCAGAGAATCTCCAAAAACTGCAGCTCTTGTGGGGTGTTCCTGGTCTGCAGTGGTCAGTATCTGTCAAAAGTGGTCCAAGGAAAGAACAGCCTGGGGAGTGAAGGCTGGCCTGTGTGGTATTGTAACTCAGATTGTTGAAAGGTGTCACAATGCATCACAGGATACACAGTGCATCACAGTTTGTCGCTTATGGTGCTGTATAATTAGGCAGGTGGTCATAACACATAACATTACGACCACAAATACTGCAGGTAGTCATAATGTTATGCCTGATTAATGAATATTTAGTGCATCATACTATTGTGCATATCACAGCATCTAACTTATAAAAAACATGATGCAAGCTACTACTTCAGAGTTGAAATCCCTCCTTCATTGTATAATTACTTTCACTCTGTTGATCCTCATTGAATTTTCTTGGCCGCCCACTCAATCAAACCTGTCCATAAACGAAAGGAAAAACATGGCCATTTCCATATTTATAACAATTTTCATTCCTTCATTTGAATGACTATCGGGTTGCATTGTTTTTTTCCTCCACGTTGATGTCGACCACTCCATGGACCTGTGTAAGCTGCTTACAGTCCAGTGAAGCCAGTAATTTCCTCGGGCCAGACAGCGTGGGCACAAAGTTCGCCGTCACAGATACAGAAGCGCGGCTGCCAATATCGCTGAAAACCAGGGCAGGAAATGACAGAGGTGATCACAAAGAGAAAGACCAACCATAAAAGAGTCTAAGTGCATTACTTCAGTGGTTCTTAAACTGTGGGACGTAGGAGTCTTGAGCAGTTCAGTTCCTGATTTTGTTTAATTTAGAGCTAGTTTTATTCCTGTTTTAGTCCTGCTCTGGTTGGGATTTAAATTTGAAGTTTAGACTAAGACTTGTCCTGGATATCTTCTGGTTTTGTCCTAGTCCAATCCTCGTTTAGTTTTGTTTGGTCTTGGTTTAGTCCTAGTTTAGTCCTAGTTTAGTTCTGGATCAGTCCTGTATTTTCTCAAGTCCTACTTTAATTCAGGTTTATCGTGGTTTATTTCTTGTGTAGTCCCGTTTTACTCCTGGTTCAGTCCTCCTATTTTTGTCCTATTTTAGTCCTAGATTAGTCCTGATTGAGTTCTGTTTTAGCCCTAGTTTAGTCCTAATTTAGTCCTGGTTAAGTTATTCTGTTTTTGTCCTATTTTAGTCCAAAGTTAGGCCTGGTTCAGTCTTGTTTTAGTCCTAGTTTAGTCCTGGTTCACTCTGGAGTATTTCTTGTGTAGTGCCGGTTTAGTCCTGTTTTAGTCCTAGTTTAATTCTGTTTTACTCTGGAGTATTTCTTGTGTAGTGCCGGTTTAGTCCTGGCTCAGTCATGGCTTCACCTAAAATTAGTCCTAGTTTAATCCTAGTTCAGTCCTCCTGTTTTAATCATATTTGAGTCCTGATTAAATTCTGTTTTAATCCTAGATTAGTCATGGTTTAGTCTTTATTTAATTCTGATCCAGTCCTATTTTAGACCTGGTCTAGTCCTGGTATAGTCCCTGTTTTGACAGTATAAAGTCATGCATTTTTTCTGTCCCTGTTTTATCCCTTGGTTTAGGTCCATTTGAGCCCATCATGTGAGAGAATCACTGCATTATTATATTTACCCGTGATGTATAGTTTGGGCAGTCAGAAGGCCCAGTCCCTCAACGTGAAACAGGACTCCCTTCAGCGTCTGTGGGAGTGGGTTTGTAAACAAAATCTCCACTGCCATCTTCTCACCGACCACTGCTTTACCGACCGGCTGTTGGGAGTTAGGAGAGGAAAACAAAGTCACTAATGATATTTTAATCTTTGCATTAGTATTCTGTGCAGGGATTGTTGTCTTTACCTTCAGAGTGAGGTCTGGACTTTGGAGGCGGAAACTGTACTGTGTGGCTAAGACTTGCTGTGTCTCTTTGACCCTCCCTGACAGAGTAAGCATCAGGGCAGCCTGGTCCACGAGTGCGTCCTTATAGTCCTTGTACTCCAGGCTCCATTCTAAAATCTTCACTGTTGGAAAGTTAAAATAATGGTATTAAGAATAATCATCTAATATTTTTCGACATACAATCCAGCCACAAGGGGTCACAAGCCAGTGTACTCTTTGTGCCGCTAAATACAAAATAGTGTCATAATCACTGTGTCAAAATACAACTCTTTTTCAGATAAATAGACATTTAAAGCTCCATAGAAACTGTGTGTATAGCCCAGAGCAGACTACAGCCTTGTTTCAATTGGAGCGTTACTGGGCGGGTCAGCGCATATAAACATTAATTGCCAAAAGGGGTCTGAAGTGTCCCAAAAAAGCTTATGGTATCAGGCTACAATTTTGGGTCCAAGAGCGTGACCGGTTTACAAAAGTAGAGAATGAGAAGTAAAGGACAAACAGGTAAAACATGTTGTATTCTATGATCTATGATCTATGATTTTATTGTTTAATAGCAACAGCTGCTTCTGGTTATGCATTCACTGTCTACATTGCGTTCAGCATGAGGTTAACATGTGACATTGATTGTGAAGCACCTTTTATATGAAAATAGCAAAATAACTCTACTCCAAAATATAATATTACAAATTGCAAGTGATTTTGCTTCACAGTAGGCTCTATCAGGTATTAGAACCTATGAAAGAAATAGGTTTATGTCTATGGAAGTTCTATACATCATTCTTGTATTTCATGGCTCACAATAAGGCCCTGCATTTAAAAAGTATGGGCATATCATACAGTTCCTGAATGCTTAGGCTCCAGAGAGTATTCCAGTATCTGAGATTTGTGTCACTGATATTCCTGGATTTCACAGAGTTAAAAGAAATGACACATTTTAGGTGGAAATGGTGTAAAAACTAGCTTCCATAACAGTTTGAAGAGCTGTGGTTACCCCCATAATTGTCGGAGAGTGTCACTGAATGGATTTGAATTAAAGACAAGGATGTTTCCTTTAAAATGACACCAAACACAGTAGTCTAAAACACTGGCAAACAGGCTGAACATGGCCTAAATCAGAATATGCATTTATAAAGTGTTTTTTTAGGGGAAAACTGATAACTGTGATACCGCTACAACTCAGGAAGGGTTATCATACCAGAATATCAACTTCAGACAGGGACATTTTCAAAAATCACTACTAAGTTTTGCCACCTTCAATGGTACTGATATGTGAAATTTTGGGGTCTGGCCCATGGACTAATAGTGGGGTTACATGTATGAATTGTACTAACCCTAACCTTACTGTACTTGGAGGAAAAATGAACAAACTGAGCACTGCTGGAAGAACAACACATTGTCTGTTAAATGTTTTGAAATGCACACTTTGAACATGTCTACCCTGTTTCCACTGGGTTTGTTAATAAACAGTAATGTGCTGTAAGACTACTATAGGTGTTGGAAGAATAGAAGCGTGGATCTGCAGTCTGCGGGGTCACCTCATGATGCCGCTTAAGTGTTGATTGAAAGCACCACTGTGAAACTGTTTGATTTTCAAATCAAAATATGGTACCAGAAAATATGTGTAATAAGTGACTTAACTTCCTTTTCATAGTTTGAGGGCATGAACTGAAGAAAATGTTCTTCCTTTAACCACAAAAAGTCACTGGGAGCACACATTTTACTTAAATTTCACTACACAAATGTATTGATTAATTCAGCTTCATCCTCCACTTATTAGTCCCAGAAACTATGGGCCTAAGGCGGGGTACACCCAGGGCAATAGCCAGTAAGTTGCAGGGCTGCCATACAGGGACATACACTGAACAACAACCACTGACTCTCACATTCATTCACCAGCCTTTGGACACCTTAGAGAACCAATGATAACATAATATATTTACGTACATTTGTTTCTTTATCCTCCACTTACCTTCGTTGGGCAGCAGGTCCACGTCTGTCGTGTCTCTCTTGACTGTGGCCTTGTGCACACCGGTGTAGTACATGACCGCCACCTGACTGTGTAGAGATATTTTCCTATTTTCAGAGCTACTGTTTTTCAGACTAATCGTCAACTCTGCATCCCTCCCCATCTGTGGCCCTGTCCCGTCCATGGTGATCTCTATAGACACATCTTTCGCTGTCGGAGAGACGTAGGCTACGGCTTTGGTCCCGTAACGACAGGCAGTTTCTACAGCGATGCGTTCCTCGTCTGTGCCTATGAAGAAAAGTAGACAGGTGCAAGATTCAAAAACTGAAAACCATATATTGTACAGATTACTCAGAGACACTGAATTTAGGTTTTCATAAACTGAAAGTATCATTAATTCATTCATCTTCTTCCACTTATTTCTGTTAGATCATGGGTGATTGGAGCCCCTCCCAGCAACTTGGGGCCATAGCTACAACCTGGACAAAGGCCATTAGAGGCAATTTTGGGTCACCAATTCACCAAACACACGCACATCTTTGGGCCGTGGAAGGAAGCCAGAGGGAACCAACGGTAGCATGGGCAGGACATGCAAACTCCACTTCAGAGACTGTAGTCAGGCCGGCCCGAGAATCAAACCCGCAACCTCCTTACTGAGAGCCACAATCATCACAATTATTTTACTCTCTTTACTTTCAGCTTTTCACTTCACTCCACAGCAGATTATCTGCCCCCTAGTGATTTGTTTACTGATTTGGCATAGGTTTAACGTTGGATGCCCTTCGTGACACAACCCTCTCCATTTATCCAGGCTTGGGACTGGCACAAAAGGTACACTCACTTATGACCCTCGTTGACTAGATTACAATTGTTTCACTCTGTATGTACTGAATCAATATAATACTGTATATGTGTTTAACTTTTTTAAATTAAACTACTGAAATAAACTGAAATTTCCCCCTTATTCTACTTTATTGACATACGCCTGTAGATAATTCACCAAACAAAACTAATCTTACTAGAGTTACACTGCATTTGAGGATACCTTCAGGGTGTTTGTAAAGGTGTGTGATATCGTTGCGTTGATTCGATCCAACTGCTTTCGTGCTGATAGAGAGGCCCACTATCTTCGTCTCGCTGTAGATCTGGGAGAAGGTGCCATCTGCGTTCCTCTGCCAGTAGATTTTGTCGCTGTTCACCTGAAGCAGCAGCAACAGCAGCAGGAGTAGAAAGTTAGTGGGGGGAAAAAGTCTCAGACAGAAGGGACACTTCATGCATATTTCTGAAATGTACCATATGGCTATAATTATTAATATGCAAGGCACGCCTGTAAACACCAAACAACAACAGCAAAATCAGTTGGTCACACAGTAGGTCAAGTTTGTGTGCAGTACCTGAATGTTTCATGTCTATGGAGGTTAATGTATGTAATGATTTTTGTTCATTTCTACATACATCTATATACAAAGGCTGCAGTTGTCTTTGGAGCTTGAAATGCTTTTGATAGTAGCTAAGCCAGTGTGTTTTTTATTGGGTTCATTTTGAATACCCAATCCAAAAAAGTGCCTGCAGATGCCAATGGAGAGACAATGAAGAAAATAGCAATGGACTGCATAAAGCCCAACTGAGTTAGACAGTTAGACAGCGTGTCTAACTTTCTAGTACAGAATAATTAATAAAGTTAGGGCCAATAACATGAGTTAAAGGAGGGCTGATGTGTGTGACCATTATTTCAGTTTTTTAGGATGATAAATGAGATAAAGACGACTAGATTAATGTTTGTTGTGAAATTTAAATTAGCTTTAGCCAGAGACACCTAATTCTTAAAAATACTTTACAAGGAATTAGTCTGGACCCAGCCACTTTGGGTTGGATTTTCAGGGACAGAACAAATAGACACAAATTAAACTTCTTTTGCCAAGATTTTTGCTTAGATTTTCTTTGATCAGGTGGGTTTTCCACTAGAATGAATGGATCATTCATTTTTTTAGATCATTGAATCATTCATTTTTTTCCTATCCCGGCAACTACTGGACTTAGGCAGGTTACACACTCGACAGCATGATATACACAAACAGACAAATGCAGACAACCATTCACTCTCACATTCATTCACTTGGGAATAACAAATTCACCAAACACATGGATTTCTTTGGACGATGGGAGGAAGCCTGAGAGAATGCTTAGTAACAAAGAGAGGACAACCACACTCACAGCTCCCTTGCTGGGAGGCAGGAGCGCTAACCGCTCTGCCGCTGTGGCCCCCACAGTAAAAGTTATTAAGCCATTAATTAGCAAAACAGTGGTATTGTGAGATTTAGACAACAGACCTCTGCAAACACAAAGGCAGCGTCATGCTTGAGGTAAACTTGACCACTGCGAATCGCAGCCAGAGAGGCAGGGCCACAGCGAAAAGTGCCCTGGCTGGTCTCCTGAGGTGTGGCATCCACGGCTTGCCAGCCTCCCATGCCCGCGGGCAAGTCGGGGCGCGCCATCCAGCAGTCGTTCCACACATGGAAATTCCTGCAGGGACACACTTGGCGTTCAGGCCCAGAAAGCAACGTGTGAGTGGTGCAGAGAATGCCAAAAACTCACCAAATGGAGTCTGTATTAAGATGCTCCAAAGGATTCAGGTTCTCGTCTAAATATACATCTGTTGTTAGGGAGACGTCCGTGTCGTGGGCGGAGCTGAAGTTTGTTACTGTTCGACAGGGGAGTCCCAAACACCTCAGAACTGAGACATGAACAATATCAGGGACCAGTCTCTCATTTTATTAAGGAAATAAATTATTGTGGGAATGTCCATTTATTTCAATCGTTCAATTTAAAGTGAAACGAAGTGAAATATTTCAAGCATTTATTAATTTTAACTGTGATAATTATGTCTGTCATTAAGAAAAATCCCAAATTTAGTATCTCATAAAGTTTCTCAAGTGAACTAATGAAATACTTTCACATTTCCACAATATTCTTATACACTGATGTGTGCACCCTGTACAAAGCCATTAAATAGTTTTACACAAACCTATTTACCTGTAGTGGTCACACCAGCAAAGACCCAGCACTGGCCGTACCGAACCGGCGAGGCATTGCTACTGTGGTATTGTTTGAGGATTTCCACACTTCCACTCCACATTGTTGGAGAGGACCCTCCAGAATAGTCTCCTGACCAGTTTCCTGCGATGACACCAAAATCATCCACCGAGTTCACCTGGAAAAAAAAAATGTTTTTGAACTATGTACAGCCTTTTAACCTCTTCCTCTGATGATTGTTAATGTTTAACATTTATTATTAGGAGAACTAGAAGAAGTACTCTAAATCTGTACTCAGGCTACTGCAAAATAATATTTTCATTTATTCTTTTTCCACTTATTTCTGTTAGGAGTTGCTGGTATCTGGAGCCTGGAGACCAGGGATGATGTATGTGGTTTTAGAAACGCTCAGGATACTTCCTGGTTTCAAAGTGTCTATGTAGAGACATGAGATCTTTTCCAGATTGTTACATGCATGAATAAAACAAAATAGTTGTTCAGGTATTTGTTTTTGAGGTGGAAACATCATTATAATGGCTAAAAGTTTTAAAAAGTTAATTTACATTTTATTCAAATAAGTGTAAAAAGTTGTTTTAGAAATTGTACTCAGATAATACATTTTCTTTTAAAACACAGTGCATGGGTACCTAGTTACTTTCCACCACTTTTTATAGTCTTTTTGCACACACTAGAGCTTACCATAGCTGAGATAATCCTGACCACATTAATTGGGTCTCCCCAGCCCGACTCAAGAGTCTCGCTCTTCTTCAGGACATAGAGACATGCTTCCAGGATCCCATCATCAAACTAATATCAGGCAAAAGAGGACTTCACTTTAGGATTCATGTTTCATTTACTAAATGTGCATTGACTCTGCAGCAGCACTGACTTGGCCGTAGTTCCATGTCCTGTGTCCAATCTGCTGATACGTGCCATAGTAGATGAGTCCGACGTCATTCAGGACATACTCCTGTCTCTCGTCTTCAGCGTCCATAAACACCGTGTCCTCTGACAGAAAAGCCATGCAAGAACATCATTAAAACTGCCAAAAGGATGAGCTGCGGGTGAGCTATCTGCATTTTAAACTAGGCCCCTTGACATTTTGCATATAACATTTAAAAAGTGACCTTTCACACACAGAGAGGAGATATTCATTTTTGTCTTTTTGTCATGTCTACTACATTCAGTGGACCTCATCAACATATAGCTCTGGAAAAAATAAGGTACAACCACATCCGTTTCTAAGGTTTCTTCTTTTAAAAGTACAATATAGTGAAATTAATCTGATTTTGTCAATAATATTTATCCTAACTTCTATTTAAAACAGTTCATGAGCTCATTAAGCAGAGACACTGGCCTGGGATGGTTGACAGAGTTAAAGCGGTCACTTAATTTTTTCCAGAGCTGTATAACTTCATCTATGCGTCTACTTACCCTCACACCAGGGGTTAAAGAGTATGTAGACGTCATTAGCGGGGTCAGTGGGGGACACGGCCTGGCCATTCGGACACACTGTATGTACTGTGAGCTCATATCGGCCTATGTTTGCTGTTGGTAGAGAATTAACTGAGAGTAATAGCTTTTTGTCATTCTGTTTGACCACAGCAGCCTCCCAGCAGTTGTCCTGAAGTTCGTCCACCAGCGGGATGATCACATGAGTTCCTTTGGAGACTGAGGGAACTGGACCTGGAAAAATGATGGAAGGCAGTATAGGTTAAAAAATGACTAGGCAGATAAGGCAGGATGCTGTCTTACCAGGATCTGTCTTACCAGGATCCTGGTAAGACAGATCCTGGTAAGACAGATTTGCATGTTATGCGAATCACATTTTATTGACTATTTGCAAAGATTGAAAGTCAAAATGTGCCCCACCTGCATTCCTGCATGGCAGGCCATATCTCAGTAAACAGAAACCTTTCACACACATCCTATTTTCATTTTTCACATTGTAGGAACAAACACTAACTGACACTTATTTCCTTGTGACTTTTATAACCTTAACCCAAGTTGAACTTACATTAAGTAATCTGCCTTTCATTTCCTAAATCCCAGTTGGACGTGCTTCTATATAAAATAATACATGTCCAAACACACTGCATGTCAGAGCACCGGTTGATCCTTATAGCTGTTCTGGTATAATTTCTGCTTTGGCAGCACTTTGCTCTGAAGTTACTGTGACAACGAGAGCAGCTCAAGTGCAGTTAATGTATTCTCCATTATTTAAAAGTGAATCAGAAAAGTGCAATTAGGTCACAGCCAAAAGAAGACAAACTACAGTCTGTAATTTATGTCTTCTCCGGGTGTGTCCTTGTCTTTCACTGGTGTGTGTAAATACCTTAGTGTGCTGCAATGTCACCGCATGATCTGTTATCAGTCACTCAGCTGACAATACCCTGAACCTGTCTTAAAAAGCAAGAGGAAGACACTGTATTAATGTATTTCAGAATATAGTAACTTCACCTTAAGCACACACAGAGGGGACACATGACAGGGAGCCAATGCTGACTTAGACAGCAGCACTTAGAGAAGGGGATGGCTGTTGGCAAAACCCACTGCAATCTGATGATATGTGTCTCCAGTGGATAAAGTCTTCATTGTTGCAGCTCAATCAGACCTAGACTTTACCCATTTTACGCAAAGATATACACCATATAAAAAGTTTAAAAACCCTAAAGAACATTTTGCTTTTTAATTACATCTATGGTAAATGTCAAGACAGGTGTTTGACAATTAGCCACAGTTTTCTGAAGGGTAAAAAAAGCATAACTTCCGCTACATTTGCTCAACAGGATACAGAGAGGATAATGACTGTGATGATGCCACACAAACTACTGCTGTTACGTTACATGTTATAAAAACCTCTCTGCCTCTGGGCCATTAGAAGGGCTTCACTCTCTAAAACATGCCACAAACCACAAAGGCATTTTGACTGTGCTGTGTGAGACTGGGTGCTGATTAACCTGCTGCAGGGTGCTTGTATTAGACGACGGTGTTTGGCAGTGGTTCATCCGCCGCGGGCACTGTTCAAACCAGTTGTGAATAAAAAAGGAAATCAGGAAATTGGCACTTTCGTGTTAAACAGCTTGTTTCAAAATTAAATGGTCACCATTTGGAACACAACTGTCTAAAGCTTAAGGACTGGCATTATGAACGACTGCTATTGTCCTCGGCTTTTTGTTGACATAGTAAATGGCCTCTGCTTATGCTCATTACTGAGATGGCAGATGGCCTTTTTAAATTACTACTATTCTTAACATTTCTGCAGTGGATTTTAATACATCTTATAATTACAAGTGCTATTACAAGTTGCATTATTTTCTGTTCATATTTATTCTCTTGTTTTTTAGTCTTACCAATAGATTCTCAAACTTCAGAAAATATGTGGCCTTCCAAGAACAATTTTTGATTAACTAAACCAGGACTAATCCACAACTAAACCAGATTCAAAACTAAACCAGGACTAAACAAATTCAGAATTGAAGCAGAATGAATCCAGGACTAAACAGGGATAAAGCCAGTGCCAAACAAGGACAAACCCAGGACTAGTGGTCTAATATTTCAATTTAATCACTAACCAGAGCAGGACTAAAACAGGAATAGAACTGGCTCTAAATCAAACTAAGTACCACCAGAAGAAGCCAACAATTGAGAATTTGACAATCTGAGAACCACTGCAGTATAATTAACACAAATTATAAACTTATTATTTATTTTTCCTCTCACATACCACAAATTACCAACATACCAACAAATAATTCCTTAAAAAACTAACTCATTACTACTTCTTTAGCTCCTCTGGCCCCCCTGCAGTGGCGGCTCATTAAACTTCACTTTGCTGTCTGTATTAATCAGTAGAGCATGATGTATATTGTACAGTAAACCAGCTGTAGGAGACTTTGTAATTACACTTTTCAGGCTTCACTTGTTATCAAATGTGGCTGTAATTGCAGGATCTACATTTGCTTATGTGTCCTCTGCGTTTAGCAGCCCCTGCTGCAACCAACACACTGGCAGGAGCAATGCAGCGTGGGTAAACAGGTGGTGACTGTGAGTGGCCGCACCAATTGATGCCACACACAGGGTTTTTCAGTTGGGACACGGCATCTGTAAAAAAAAAGCTGTCTATCTCTTTCTCTGCTGGAGCATAGCAACCAAACTGTTACCATAGCGATAGTAACCAAAAATCTCTCTCGTCTTATCCGCTTTCTTTAAATCACCACACACACACACACGCACGCACGCACGCACGCACGCACGACAAGCCAAAGCAGTGGAGATTTGTGGCAGCATTAAATTGCACACGGCATCTCCAGTCCTCCCTCATGGATGTAACCTGTCACCTTTCTCGAATCAGACCGGCCAAAAAGAAAAAAAAAAAAGGACTTCTAATTAGCATTTGTGGCTCAATTCTGGCACAGCAGGTTGCCTAGAGGCACATGTCAGTAAGTTACAATACTGTAGAACCCATACATTATACAGATTCAGTATGCAAGGAAAACAGATTAGTTTTTATTTTAATTGTGAGTATTATTTAATACAGTATTATGTATTTTTCTACTTTCATAAGAAACCAAATGTTGGTTTTGATTAAGTGTTAACTAGTGTTGGAAAGTACGTAGATTACTTTTGTTTACTTAAAGGAGCTATATTACGCAAAACCAACTTTTCTGAGATTTCTACCTTGTTATAATGTTGTAAATGGAGTTGTGTTTTGTTTCATTCATGCCTAAGTATTTCTTTAGTCTCTGGCACTGCCGCTCTGAGGCCTCAAAACGCTCGTTCCCACGAAGCTTTGCCTTTCCCACAAACTCCCGCCCGCTTACTTGGTAAAAATATTTAGAATCTGTAAATTCGTAAAAGTATTTTTGACCTTGGTGGCAAGTGGGTAGCAATAGTAATGATAGTAATGGTGATAGTATCAGTAGTAATACCAGGGAATGTAGTAGTGATTCCTGTAGTACATAAATAGTATAGTACAATTTACATTAATACACTTACTTTTATTCAAGAAATAATGTTTTTGAGTACTTTTACTTCTGTGTGAAATTCGTTCAAAATAACATTACATTTACATAGGTTCAGATTTTAACCATCACAGTTAAATCATATATCTCTCTAACTTAAATAAACTACTAAAATTTATTGATTTTTTCACAATATTTAAATATGACATGCACTTGTTTGAACAATGCACGCACGTGTGGTCATAATCATATTCATCCTATTAATCTCATTAATGTATTTACCCTCTGAAGATTATAAGTTAAGTGTGTGGAAACTTGTTGTAAATATTTATAGTGCTATTCTAAATTAGAACAATCAGCAGGAGGGTAAAAATGGATTATACCAAGCGTCTTGTAAACGTTCCCAGTTGTGCCGTTATTGGCCAAGGGCAGGAAGCAGAAAATGAGAGAATGGAATGAAAAACTCCGAAGCTAAAGTGAATGTGTTAAGGGCACCACAAGAAGGATGGCATTTAGGTCGACCCCACTTATCCTGCTATCTATCAAGATCACGGATAAATACTCCTTATTCGCTGAGGAGGCTGTGTGACCGGGACTGACCTATTTTGAGTTCCAAGTGGAGTTTGTCAGTGCGGGGGTCAAAAGGTCGAGACAAAGTGACCCACATCTGGAAGGTCTGTCCTCGGCGGATGATGAGGTCTTCGCACTGGTACAAGTTTGTGTGGTGCTCCGTGCGGTTCTGGCCCGACTTGCCTTTCATCAAGTCTATGGACGTCACTTTGAGTATAAGGCCTGTTATAACAAAGACACAATGTTAATGTTAACTGGATTAGACAAGCAATTTGTTTAAAAGGGGCTATTTGTAATTTTTGACATTAAAGAATTAGCCACGGTATACAAAATAAGAGAAACCACTTATAACTATTAGCAGAAGGACTGTTTTTGTTAAGTGATTCTCAAAATATGACATTGCCAGCCCTGATAGATAACTTCAAACTTTTATTCATGGACCATTGCTTATTTTGTCATTGTAATTACGTATTGAACAGATGTCATTTAAAGTCCATGGACAAAATTAATTTGTGGTACCACAACAAGTTTATTAAATACAAAATCTTGTATAGTCCAGGATGTTTATAAACTCCAACAGCATCTACCTTTATGACCAACTTTGCAATTTGTATTTATGCAAGGAGAGCACTCTGAAAAGTTGCCTCTATGTGTCACCAGAATCTCCCTAAAGGCCCTACTCACAACTTAGTTCGACAGGTCATCAATCAACTCAGTCTGCACGGTTTTAAACTTCCTTCAGGTAATTTTGACAGACTCAGCAATAGTTCACCCTCAATTTTCATAACTCTGGCAGCAAATGTTGATGATTCTGTCCTGCTGATATTGTTTTTGATGATAGGTGTGTTATTTTCTTGACTGCCATTCAGTACAGGCTGCATAAAGTTGTGCTGAAAAGGTTTTGTTATATAACTTAACCTAATCCAGCCACAGAGGTTCACAAGTCCTTGTGACAGTCCCAAGCCGGAATAAATTGAGAAACAGCACACTAGCAGACAAATGATTTGCTGTTGAGATCTCATGAGTTGTCTCTCCTACATTTGTAGGTAGACATGACCCTGCAGAGCTACCGTAGCTGTTCATAAACTTTTTCCATTTACCTACCAGGTTTCACCAAAAACTACACTGCCCACATTTAACTCAGTTTGACATAGTAAGGTCAACAGTCAGCTGAAATTGGAAAGTGATGTGTAAATTTGTGATGGACCTGAGCTGCTATACCCCTGCCATTTTCATAACTTCTGTATAAAAATAGGCTGTGGATGTCTTTTCAGGGATGGATTTAATGCAGCTGCAAGGGAGAGTCCAGTGAGAGTCCTAAATTGGTGGGTTATGTTCAGTCTGGGCAGTATACACCAGTACACATCCATTTAAAAACAAAATTTTCTCATGATTCAAAATTATTAAAAATGTGTGATATGTATAATGCCTTTAGTTATAAGTTTAGTGGAACAAATAAAGTATTAGTTGACTTTAAGAAAGTACAGTGCACTTTTTGTAACTTAAAAGTATAATATAAAAATGTGCAGACTTCCTGATTGTCCCATTCAGAAAACCTGCACTGGGGTCCCCTTATTACCACCTTAAACCTATTTCTTTTTTAATTTGTATTGACATTTGACAAGTTACCATCCAGCTCATTGTCCTCAGTCGTAGTGACAGGCTTCTCTTCTTTCCCTCCCTCTTCGGTCTCGTCCTCTCCGGGGACCAGAGGGCTGGTGTGGTCATCATCCTGGGGTTTGTGGAAGCAGCAGGGACAGGCCTTGCGTAACCACTGCCGGCATGCGTTTTCCTGAGGAGCATCCACTGTATCCTCTCCCTCTGGCTGCTCTCCCTCAACCTTTTCCTCGGTCTCATCTTCAAAACCCACAGTTGGAAAGCGACCCACCGCGGACCTGCTCCCGTGCAGCCGTCTCTCCAGGGGCATCCTGCTGCACAACACATTCAGGACAAGGTTAGTAAGATGAACGGCCCAAATGGGAGCTGACACGCAAGACTTTTGGAGATGTTTTACTCTCGAGGTGTAAAGTAATTAGACCAGCAATTACTCTGAGAAAGAAAGTGTAAGATTGGACTTTTTCCTAAATGGCACGGCTGACATTTAATCCCACTTTTCATCCCGCTTCTGACAGGGTTATTACTGATAGTGCTAATGGTACATGTTTTATTTATTTCCTAACTGATAATGAGATTTCACTTTATTTGCAGCTGCAAGCAATATTACGAAATAGGTGACAGTACAATTTTAGCATCAAACAAGAATCCCCTGTGATGTCTTGCGTGGAAAATGTTTGTATTATGCACGCTTGTCAAAACATTAATATGTGGTTTTAAAAGCGAGCTAGTGAAAGAAGTGCTGCAGTAACTTGGATAATACTGTGAGAATGGAGAAATTGGATTTGGAAAAAAAGATGTCGTATAAAGCTTTTGTTTTGACAGGGTTATGGTCAGTGGTTCTCAAACATTCCACACAGAGTATCCTCAGAAAAAAAATGGCTTTCCAAGTACCATCTTTACCTAAAATGAACATAAATAACAACAAAACAGGGATTAAACTAGGACTACTCTAGGACTAGACAAACAAAGTCTAAACCAGGAGTAAACTAGGTCTAAATCAGGACTAAACAAGAACTAAACCAGGACTATACCAGCACATAACTTGCCAAAACCAGAGCATAACCAGGAATAAACCAGGAGTAATCTAGGGCTAAACTAAACCAAGTCTAAACCAGGCCTAAACCCAAACTAACCAGGACTAAACCAGCACATACCCAGACTAATCAAGGGCTAACTAGATCTAATACAGGACTAACCAGAACTAAACCGGGACCAAACCAAGACATAACCAGGGCTAACCCAGGACTAATCTTGGACTAAACTACACCAGGCCTAAACCCAAACTAGACCAAAACCAGCACATACCCAGACTAACTGAGGGTTAAACTAGGTCTAATCCAGGTCAAACCAGAACTGAACCAGGCCTAAACTAAACTAAGTCTGAACCAGGCCTAAACCCGAACTAAACCAGGACTAAACCAGCACATACCCAGACTAATCTACGTCTAGACCAGGACTTGTTGCACCTTTCCCACAGTTTAAGACCCGCTGGGCTAAGTTATGTAAGTCAACCCAGTCTAACAACAGAGATGTTCCAGCCAATGTACCTTTTGTGCCGGTCCCAAACCCAGGTAAATGGAGAGGATTATGTCTTCTGGAGTAAAAACCAAAATGTTATGTGAACCATTGCACACTAGGAGACAGATGGTTTGCTGTGGCGACTCCTGAGTTAATTCCTTTAGTACTGCACTAACTTGGATAATCCTGTGAGAATGAAGATGTTGGATTTTTTTTTTTTTTTTTTTTTTGGTAGACGACATGGTATAAATATTAATTTGACAGCATACAGTTATAAGTGCACAACTAGCAGGAGGAGGGTGTGATTTGTATCGGGGACACATCTGGAGCTGATGCTGAATCTGATTTATACTTGAGCCACAGAGAGAGGGAGATTTTCTGGGGGAGGTGAGCGTGTGCTTTGAATCACAAACATACCACGAGAAGCATTTATTTTGTCATATGTAAAAGCTCCCAAACACTTTGTCGCCACATGCTAAAATAGATACAATCACATATCTGTGGAGCAGCAGGTAGTGCAAGACCATTTTTGTTACAGAGGGAGCCTTGTGTTTTGTCACGGCGCAAAATTGATTCAGAACAAAATGGAAAGTCAAAAAGTAATAGTGTCTCGAACATTTAAGGTACAACATGAAGTGGAGATCTTAGAGTTCAGTGTGAAGTTTGCATAGTCTCCAAATGCTTAAGTGGAGTTTGTTCAGGTGGTCTTGTTTCTTAACCTAAAACACTCATAATAGACTAATCCTCCAGCTAGGTACTCCTGACCAAGATCCTGCCTGAAGATCTGTAGAAGGTCCTCGGGCCCTGCTCAGTGGTTGACTGACAGGTTGCCTCAGTGGCAAGGGAAGGATGAGTCAAATGTCATCCAGTGCACTTTTAGGCCCTATTTACATGTTGTTCCAGGTCCTAGGAGTGGACTGGATTTTTAATAAACAATACCAAGTAAATATCAATACCAATACCGATACTTTGTACAAATACAAGCAGCTTATGTGGTAGGGACTAACGTTTTATTATACGTTCAATCAATAATTAATTTTTTTTAACCACTAAATACGTTTGTTATTGCAGCTTTCCACTACTAAGAGCTCTTCAAACCCAGATGAAATTTTAATCAAGGTTTGGCAAATATATATATATATTTTTTAATCCAATTCTTCCTTCAGTTCACAGAGGTTTTGCAGGGAGGGGAGGAGGCAGCAGAAGCGGTTCCAATGATACCATCAGTATTTGGATAAATCTGCCCACCCATACCAGAGCCATACAAATACTCCTCATTTTCTCCTTTGCCCATTAGTAAGCTGAATTTTCGTTATAGACAACAATAGCCTTTTGAGTTATCCTGCTTGCAGACGAACAAACCAGCCAACACAGGCAAAAACTTATAATAACCTTGGAGCAGGATGGGACTGGTGTCTCTTTGATTGGCAGGAATCTTTATGAAGTGAGTGGCACCAGGTTGACCAGTTTAGTCCAGTGACTCCAAAGTCTATTCAACCCTTACTACACAAAAAAATGAAAGTTGAGCATACACCACCTCAGCCAGTCCATAAATAGCACAGCTTTTGTACCTCAAAATACATGTACTTGTTTCCTTGAGGTAGAGTTTACTCAGACAGTACTTGAAGTCTTCAGAAACTTGAAGTGTGACTGATAGTCCATTAACTTTTACAGTGCGGGTTTATGTTTTGTTGTTTAGATGTTTTTCTTTTGTTGTTTTTTTGTTCTTGTCAGCTGTAATTATGATGTGTAGTCCAGAGCTGGGAGTGTTCTTTCACCCACACACGTCTGTGCGAGTTACACTGCCTCAGGTGTATTTGCATTTGAATAAGGAAAGTGCCATGTGAGCCGGTTTGGCCACCACTAAAACTACACCACTAAAATCTTAATTGTGAGTTAGGTTGGAGGTGTCTTGTTAAAAAAGTTGCACAGAAATAGCTCTTGTTCTGGAGGAGACAGCAACAGATACAGCCAGATTGTAAGGAGGCTAAGGATCAATGTAGCACGGTCGATATAGCAGTTTGATCTTTTTCAGCAGTACACAGGCATGAATATCTTTTTGCATCGATGGCAAGCGTTTAGCAATTAATTTTACAATGGGGGCCGAAAGAGAAATTGGACTATTTTTAAAGGACGGACCAAAAAGTGGTTCTCAGTTCAAATTAAATCTCTTGGCTTTAAAATTGCTGTTGCCTTAAAACATCTGTTGTTGACTTGTTGTCCAGCCAATGAGATACAACCAAAATCTATATCTTGTTAAAAACTCATTGCTGTTCCTAATGTGAGCTGCATATTTGAGTAACAGCCTATTTGCCAGTTTAACAATACCTGCATCAACAAAATGATTCTTGTTTTGCGCCTATAAGTTACATTTTTCACATGTTTTCGCACTGACTTCAACTCGACCATTTGTGCATAGCAAGACATTTGGCTTCAGATTTAGTCTCTGAGTCATATTTTTTACAGCTCGTATTTACAAATCAGTATGTGTGAGTTGTAAGAAGGGGTGTGCTGTAACTCAACACTAAATTTACTTGTAGTTAAAGATAGTTGGGCATCTTTCATTTTTCCAGATTGCAATTGCACTCCCCGCTCTCCCTTTTTAGACCATGTAAACAGTTTTGGCAGCGCTGCAGGGACATGCTGCTGACTCACAGACCCAGTGGAAGTAAGTCTGGTGGCGATTTCACATATTTATTTTTAACAAATTAAATTCACCTTATAAACGTACTTAAAGCTTCATGTGAATACAGTATGTGTGTTAAAAAAGAAATGCTTCTCCTGAAGCAGTGCCCAGTTTGTCGGCTCAGGCCAGCTGTAGAAAGAAGTAGTGGAACTATGACCATAGGGTCTACAGTGGGCAATTAGTTTTAACTCTATCCACAAAATAGTTTCATCAATGGGAGCAAATTAAGCTGTTTTTCCAATACATTCAATCCACTTTATTTATATAGCACATTTTTTATAAACAAGGTCACTTTCCAAAGTGCTGCACACAGAAAAACATTAAAACAATAAATAAATAAAATATTACTCCATTATCTCCAGTTTTAGCACTAGTCCCGATTAAAAAAATAAAACACAGTAAAACCAACACAGGAGGACCACACAACTCATGCTGAGTTAAAAGCCAAAGAATAAAAGTGTGCCTTAAGACAAGACTTAAAACAGTCCACTGAGAAGGCCGTTCTAACATGAGGGCAGAGCGTTCCACAGTTTGGGGCCAACCACAGGGAGGGCCCGGTCTCCCAGCTCGAGATGTTTTTTTGAATCAACTGAGTGGATATACAGTGTATATTAGGCAAGTCTAGGCAAGTTTATTTGTATAGCACAATTCATATACAGAGTAATTCAAAGTGCTTGAGAGAAGAAAAAAAAGACAAGGTAAAGTACATAGATAAGAATTCCAATTAAAACAGTAAAATCAAGTTTAAAAATTATAATTAAGAATCCATTTAAAATTAAATTAAAAAGAAGAGTGCAGATAAAACACTTTCAGTTGACATATGCACAGCTAAAAAGAACAGTTTTAAGTCTGGACATAGTCAGAGTCAGAGTGGAGGCCTGTGTAACATCGTCAGAAAGATTGTTCACCGAGTTTAGTCCTGACTCTGGGCACCAGCAGAAGATCTGTCCTTGAGGTTCTCAGAGCCCGAGATGGTTCATATGGGACAAACAGGTCAGAGATGTACTTTGGTGCTAAGCCACGGAGAGACTTGTACACACGCAGAGCTGTTTTAAAGTCTATTCTCTGAGCAACAGGAAACCAGTGCAGAGACCTGAGGACAGGACTAATATGGTTAGGGCTGCACATAATCGCAATATGTATCGCAATTTCAACAAACGTAGTTTCTTTATCACAAGAAATTCATAATTTTACTTAATTCCATATGATAAACATTTTAGCCCTGCGACTAACGGGCCACCTTCCAGGGTGGAGCCTGCCTAAGACCCATAGTTACTGGGATAGGGGTCGCAGGTACTGGCTTAGTACCCTGTGTGTATAGGCCATTTTAATGGATTTATTTGTACAAAACATTTCACATTATTATTTTAATTTATTATATGAATTTGTTATGAAATACTTTTTAAGTTAGAAATTGCATCTTATTGTTTATATTATTGCATAAAACTAATGTAGGGTGTGTTGGGGCCTTGGGGTGGAGCCTTGTGCTTTTAACACTGCAGGTGAGGTAGCCCTTTGTTTAGTTTTTGTTTGTGTTCCATGTTTCTAAATGTGAATTACCAATTTGTGGATTATATAATTGTGGAATCTGTATATCGACAACACATCCATATTAAACAAAACCAACAACAACAACAATATTTTTAAGTCTGGACATTCTCTTCATTATTCATCTTCAGCACAAGTCAAGCTGAAGCTAAAGCCCTGGCAGCTACAGTGGCATTTCGAGTTAAAACTGCCATAACACCATGAATATGTGATAAGATGAATGAATGAATGAATGAATGATAGAGATTTAGACAGAGCCAGTTAAAATAAATGTCCAATTAGGGCCTCATATCAGTCTCAAACCAAAGTTTAAAAAGTCCTGATTTTATCTCTTCAGTCATAAATTTAGTCTTAGTTTAGTGTTTGTTTTGATTTAGCTGCATTTTTATCAAACTTTGTTTCTCCTGATAATATACAATAAAAATGTCAAGTGTCAAAAAGGCTATCCAAATACTGCAGCCCTAGTCTATATGCAATCCTATGCAACAATCACACAAAGTTTTTGAACGCTTCTGGCATTGTCTGAGTAAACTCTGCCTCCAGACATAGAAAGTATTTTGAAGTACAAAACGTGTAGTATTTATGAGCTGGCAGAGGCAGTATATTCTCCACTGTGTTCAATAATGTCCTCAATAAATCACTGTTCACTGATAGATAAGGAGACACAGCACTCAGTCAACAGGCATGCAGCAGCAGCACTATATGAGAGTGTGACATGTTGTGATAAGATGCCCGATAAGTGAACCTGCTTTGAGCTCAGATTCTCATCACTTAATCATCTAAGAACCATGAGAGGACCACCCCCAGCTTTGCAACACCACTTCAGAATCATCACAGGGCCCTACGCATCACCACTGTCCCATCATTTTCTTGTAATTTTTTGGGTTGATTCAAAAGTCACTCACTCAACCCCTAATCCACATGTGATGTCCAAACAATTATGTCTAGGTTCACTTGTATGACGTTAGCGGCAGAAGATAGAATGCTCCCACGTGCCATTCATCAGAATTGGCTATCTTGTCCCGGGAGGGTGCTGATTCGCTAAGAGCTACACTCATGACCAGTCGCCTCAGGGGTTACAAGGGGCAGCAGTTTTGAGGACCAAAAAAATGACACATCGGACTCTTCTGTGTCAGAGATCTTTTGATAAACGTACAGAGTGTGTGGTTCAGAGCTTCATAACGTTAACAAGTAACAGGAGTTGGCGTGTACAGTATTTTACCGGAGTACATGTTATTGTGCTACTGTGTTACATTTATTCATTATCAGCATAATAAGCAATCTGCAAGATCAATATAACCTGCTATACTGGAAAGCGTAACAAATAATGAATGTATTTTTAATATATAGCCTGCACCACACATGAAGGACTCTGATTGACCACATATTATTCACACACAAATCAGTATACAGTATATGTGAGCCAATTTTTGCGTACATTGTCCAATTAATCAAAAGTAATATGCAGTTTTAATTAATAAATATAACTTTTCACATACATTATTTTCTAGTTAGTGAATTGTTACTTACACATTTTTGGCTTATTTTCCCATTTCATGCCTGGCAAATAGCAAACTATAACTATGATGACCAGATTTTTAGTGGGGACACATATTTTTTTCACTAATCACAGTGCATTTGAACCAAGTAACAAAAAAGCTTAAGAAATTCACAGAAGTAAAGTACGTGAAGCTAGTTTTAAATTTTAATGGGCATTTATTAATAAAATAAACACTGTAAAAAAATTGTGACAAAAGTCTTTAGACAAAATGTGTCCCATGCTTTTCTGTTAGTTAAAATGGGGCCAACTGGGACATGGTTTATTGAAAACTGGGACATATGAGATA
The DNA here is from genome assembly GCA_020698575.1 of Bostrychus sinensis. NCBI lineage: Eukaryota > Metazoa > Chordata > Actinopteri > Gobiiformes > Eleotridae > Bostrychus > Bostrychus sinensis. Next base: position 23,600,144 of record CM036246.1, read on the forward strand.
TGTCTTGGGACGTGGGACAAGGAGCCTAAAACTGAGACTGTCCCGGTTCAATAGGGACATCTGGTCACCCTAACTTAAACATTTTTCAGGCAAGCAGTATTTTGCTATATGTATACTGCCAATGTTGATACATTTTAATAGACATTACAGCCCTTATAGTTAGATAGACATCTATATCTACGTTTAAACCACATCTAACAATATCATCTCATACAAATATTTCAGGGCTCAAATAGTGAATCTGATTTGTCAGGCAAGTCAGCATTCCTCTCTGTAACCATTAGAGGAATTATGAAAGTAACTCATTTAGCGCCCAAAAATTGCCAAAAAAGCAGAAGTATCTGTCTGTCAGTCTGTAATATGTGAAACAGCTGAAACCCACTCACTCAGTTCAGTGGCGGAGGAAGAAGTGAAGAGTCAGAACTGGAGGTAGAAGATCTTCAGAGCGTGGCAGACTTGTACTTCAACACACACACAAGATGACTTTAAATAGTTTGGGCTAAGACTCAGAGGACACGCCTCCCTGCTGCTCACACACCGGCCAGCCCAGATATTTCCGACATGCTTTCTAGTATTCTAACAGCTTATTTATTTCATGCAATTAAATAATGTTGGGTGTATCTTTTAAAGAATATGCTTTGTTTTGCTTTCAAACAATACCAGTTACAGTAATAGTATAATAATAATAACAATAATAATAATAAAACATCAGATGTGTACAGGAGCACTTTTCAATTAACACAATGTCGCTTATCATTATGTTTATTTATAACAGTGTCCTCATGTAACCAGCAAACTGTAGTAGCAATAGTAAGAATAGTAGCAGAGGTGGTAGTAGCAGTAATAGCAGCAGTGGTAGTCAGTGACAGGATTCATTTAAAGATTTTATTGATTGTTTTTAAATGTCTAAATGCTGGGAGGCTGCCCCCCCTCTTACTGCTCACAAGTACTGTCTGTTCATGTTCCAACCAGAGCAATGAGGTCAAATAATCAGCTGATTTTGGACATCCCAAGATCACAAATGAAAACCAGAGACAGGGCCTTTGCTGTAGTTGCTCCTATAGACGCTGGAACAGTAAATCTTTATTAAAAAAAACATTTGTTTACAATGGCTTTTGATACAAGTTGAGCTGGACTTCCTTGCTTTTTATGCCTTGCTTATTTTTTATTACCTAATATGTTTAATTGCACTCTATTAAGCCTGTAAAGTACCTTGAGCAGTGATGGTGGTTTTAAATGTGCTACACAAACAAATAGAGGTGTGACGAGTGCAATTTTGTGACATCGCAAGATCAAAATGTCACAAGATAAGATTGTGAAGGTAAAAATCAGTCTTGTGATTTCAGGATCAGGTTCTGTTGGCAAGTTTTACAAAGGAGAAGTTAGTCAGTTGAGTTTGTGGTAAAACATTTGGCAGTATATATATTCTGCTGATACAATTAAAATAATTGAAGTAAATACTATTCATTACAAGCTGATTTAAAAATGCACCTAAATAGTTTAGCATTTTATGATTTTTAGGTGAATAAATTACAATTGCGTAAAATACATATTTTATAGTTAAATATAGTTAAAATCTCATCTTGTTCTCATTATATCAGTCTCGAGTCTTGTCTCGTGGGATTTGTGTCTTGTCACAACCCTACAAATAAAGTTAACCTTGACCTAGTACTCCAACAATAACAGTTTTTATCATGTGTATTTATCTCACCTTTGCAATTTCGACAATGTGCGGGATTTATCTCTTCTTTAATCATGTGTATTGACACCAGTGTCCTCATCTAACCAGCAAACTCTATAAAACTTTTAAACTCCTCTGTTATTGTTCAGAACAGGTGTAGGCAGTAACTAGATTTACTAATTTACTAAAGGACATTTTTGAAGAATACTGTTTGTACTTTCTGTATTTTATGACCTCAGTGGCAAAGTAGGTAGTACAGTAATTAAGGGGTAGTAGTAGTACAAGTAATTGTACCAGTGGTAGTAGTGATTCTAGGAATAGTAATACCTGCAATGGTGGTGGTAGTAGCAGTTTTAGTAGTAGTAGTGATAGTATTAGCAGCAGTTGTAATGGCGGTAGTGACTGTAGTAGTAGAAGCAAGAGTTAAGTATTTGTACTGAAGAAGACTTTACACCTAATACCTTTTTTTTATTACTGAAATAAGTTTTTATCATCTCTAAATAAATAATCAAGTAAGTATTTTTGACCTGGGTGGCAGAGTGGTAGCAGCAGTAGTAGTCGTAGTAATAGCAGTTAGTATTTCCTACTTTGTTTTATTTTTAAATAATAATTACAGTATGTTTAGTACTTCTCTAAATAATAACGATATGTATTTTTTGACCTCAGTAGTAAGTTTGGTCGTAGTAATGGTAATAGTAGAAATAGTAGTAAGAATAGTAATAGTAGAAGTGGTGGTAGTAACTAGTACTGGGTCTGAGACTAATTCTGCCACAACTATTGTGAACATTAGTCCCAGGACCCAGATCCAGTTGTAGATGAAGCAGCAACAGCAGTAGTAGTAGTAGTAATAATAGCACTAGTAGTAGTCGTAGAAGCAGTAGAAGTACTTTCTACTTTACATCCAGTACCATTTTACTTTTAAGTAACAATTTTGTTGAATATCTTTTCCATCTTTAATTAAAGTCTTTATTAATATAATCTCTACTATCATGTATTTTTACACTGCTGGCCAAACTACATTATCATCTAGTAGTGGTGTACAATTCCCACACCAGACTGGGAACCAAAAATAAAGCTTCATAATGAAATAAGCGGGCCAAATAAACCATGTAAATGAACTGAATTATCTCATAAATCAGCGTTGGGACTGAGTGACAGGTAGCTCACCCTCGACTGTCCACACACTGCTCACACAATGCTCCTACACTGACTCACAGCAATATGTGAGTTTAAGTGCACGAACTGGTTTTGTAGGTTACTGTGATGTCTTAACCCAGCCGACATATTTTAGCTATTTTTTATTAGCTTCTGTAATTAAGTGATGGACAGATGGTTCAAACACAAAGTTCATTTTAATAATAGGTCGCAGACAGAACATTTAATTCAGTTTTGTCCATTATCCTAAAAGGCTAAAATGCATTCTTTTGTATTTGTTAAAGACACTCCCAATGAGCCTCCCAATTGAGGTTTCAATTGAAATCCTATGACACAAAAGCAAAACAAACATGAGTGTGGTGTGTTGCAAAATGCATTTTATCTTAAAGAAGCATAAACGAATGAACAAAGACAGATGCTGTATTAGTTGAGTAAGTGTCCGTTTTGTCGTGTCACGCCTAATAAACAGATTAGAGATCAGGGTACGGTCAGAAACATTCCCACAAAACATACACAGAAAATGCATTGGAAGGCATTAACAATGTGTGCTGTTTTATTACTGGTCTTATGACTTACAGTATTGCGCAAAAGAATAGTCTTATACACCAATCAGGCATAACATTATGACCAGCTGCCTAATATGCAACCCCATGCACAACAAACTGTGTTACACTGCGTATTCTGACACTGTTCTATCAGAACCAGCATTTACTTTTTCAGCAATCTGAGCTAAAGTACCTCATCTGTTGCATGGGACCACACACAGGCCAACACCCACTCCCAAAGTGCATCATCTGTCCCTGGTTCACCACCGTTAGACCAGGAACACCCCACAAGAGTTGCAGTTTTGGACTGACTCTGTCATGTCGCCATCACAATGTGGCCTCGTTAAACTCGCTCTAATCCTTATGCTTGCCTTTCACAGGGTTCATACACTTTTTTAGCCAGAATTTTTCGTGACTTTTGAGTAAATTTCCACAACCTGAAAAATGACTTACACGTGTTTAAATAGTATTCAAAATGTCCAATGTGGTGCATTAGAAACATACTTTTGCTGCTATTTCATTTGTTAAAATTGGAAATTAGTCAGTTGAAGAAAAAAAAAAAAAAAAACAGTTGGGGTTTCTTCCTCCAGAAATATATTATTCCACCAATTTTACTGACTTATAGCCTACACACCAGTGATTAAAGGATAATTATGCTATATTAGATATAAACTAATCATCTATGCTGTTTTAAAGCATTACTAAAACAAAAAAAACAAAAAAAAATTACTTCATATAGTCTAACAAAAAATAGATATAGGTCACTTTTTCCTGCAGTGAGAACAAAGCCAAGAAGACAGTGTTTCTACTGAACATTTATATTTATATTTACTATATTCTAGCTGGTGCAGGTTTAAGTAGTGGCTAAATGTTACTCAGACTGTTTAAATTTCCAAAAACTTTCCAAAACTTTACACCAAAACATAAAATTCCAAAACTTTTCCAGGGTCTGGAAATTGCATTTTAAAATTTTCCAGGTTTTCCATGACTGTACGAACACTGCTTTAATTTTCCCGCCTCTAACACATCAACGTTTAAGACAAAATGTGTGTGATGTGTTAGCAGAAGCAGAAAAAATAACATTAGGGCCACCAATAATGCAGGTGGTCATAATGTTATGCTTGATCAGTGTATATTAAATGCTTTACATAAAGGCTTTAAAAAGAAATGTGCATGAGAGAGAGCATAGGCAAGGCTTTTGATCTTGAGCTCTTGATCGAATCTTACCACTTCAAAGCTCATAGAAGCAATCAGCCAGTATTTCTATACCAGTCTATTACAGTCAATTAACTTCTTTATCAGTGGGTTAGCATGCTTTTGGGCAAGTGTGTTAGGAGCATTCATTCCTACAGAAAAACACCCAATCAAACACAAATATACAGACGCATGTCAATAAATTATACAGTAATATTGTGGAAACGGGAAGTAGTTCAGTCAACTAAAAACATGCACAATGTTTTTAGGTGGAGCTAGCATGTCCCGTTACTGTCTCCAGGTATGTGTTTGGTAAACTGGTGACTTGAAATTGCCCATAGCGAATGAATGGAAAAGTGAATGGTTGTCAGTCTGCGTATTAGGGTTGCAATATTCCCAGAATTTTCAAAGTTGGAAATTTTCCATGGGAATAAACGGGAATTTATGGTAATAAATTCAAAGCTGTCCCATGACAGTGCAGTATACTATAGCATAAAAAACACAAACACACTTCAATATCTCTGTTATTCCTCAGTCACATGCACATGTGGCACATGTTGTAACCTGCTTTGCATACACATTTATGCACTCTGCATCCCCCTATCACATGCACAGCTGATCTCCACAACACTACCAAACAAAGACTGCAGACTCCATATTTGTGGTTAGCTCAACTATTAGGGTTGTAAAAATGTGTTTTGTGGTATATTGTGATATTTGGGGGGCACAATATTAAGCATCAACTTTCTTTATAGGTATGGATACATTTGTGACAACATCATGCATAATTAATGAGCTACAGCTGTTCTGGTGGCAGGCCTATCAACACTAGTTTGGCTGCAGTTCCCAGCCTGGCCACTGGGGGTGGTGCCGTTTTTTGAGCATATTAATGTAATGTGGTGTTTTTTCACTGATTAAACTGTGTCAGCTCAGCACATGTTCTCTCTTTTGAACAATTTACATTCAGGAGTTTTCATACACGTTTGTGGTTTTGGGAAGTAATATTTTACTTAACAAATTATTTATTGTTCAAAGACAAATCTGTTCTGTAAATGTTACAATAAAGAAAAAACAATAAAGTTGTTAGTTGGCCCCTGTCCAGGGTGTACCCCGCCTTCGGCCCAAAGTTACTGGGATAGGCTCCAGTCACCCGCGACCCCTAACGGGAATAAGCGGTAGAAAATGAATGAATGAATGAATGAATAAAGTTGTTTAAATCTGTTTAATTATAATGTTTTTTTATTTATTTATATATGGTTTCCAAATTTAAAAATTCCCCAAATTTCCAAGCTTAATTTCCCATGGAAAGTTTCCAGAAAATTTCCAGAAATTTACTGAAAATTTTCCGCCCCTTTGCAACCCTACTGCATGTCTATTGTTGTTTGCTCAAGGCTCAAAAGTTACTGGGGTAGGCTCCAATCACGAGCCACGAGCCCTAACAGGAATATGCAAAAAAGATGAGCAATAAAATCTAGCCACGACAGAGAAAGCCAGTGTACTTTCTGTGCTGATCCCATGCCCAGATAAATGGAGTGGCTTCTGTTAGGAAGGGCATAAGCTAAATAGTGTATTAAATATGTAAATTATTGTATGCTAGGAGGCAAATGATGTTCTGTGATGTTCCGGGATGAGAAAAGCCAAAAGAAAAGAACACATTAATTTTATGAGATACTAAATGTGAAGTTTACTATTACAATTAAAACCAATCAATGCTTAAATATACGCATCTCGCTTTTATTTGCTACCGAAGTTAATTTATTCTGATTTATTGACATACACCTGTATATGCAACATCGGTCATTAACCATTCTCACCACAGAACGAGGGCTCTGACATGTTCTGTGGCATCGCACACTGAAGATGATGACACAAACAAAGTCACATGATGCTGTCTTCTCACACTCACACACACACACACACACATTTACACAGGTGAAGGACTTAGAGATGACAACAGCAGGTCAGGGTGATGCCAGTGGATCCTGCCCCCTGTGGCCCCCTCAGAGGAGCAGCTCGGTGACTGAGGGCAGCAGCGCCGATAGCTCCGCCTCCACGCCGTCGCTCTGAGTGACGGGGTTGCCACGGAGATCAAGGCGCTTCAGTTTGGGGCACGAGGCCAGCGGCTGCAGAGCTGCCAACGTCGATATTTCTGAGCATCATGGTTAATGAAAAAGCCTTTGTCGTGTGGGGTAGTGGTGACTAACCTAAGCAGCAATATACTGCAACACTTTAGAATAACTTACACTATAAAGCTTTGGGTAATAGCAGCCAGTTATTTGATTATTTGCAAAGCATTACTTTAACAAAGATTACTAAGTTTTAAACATTGTTATTATTGTCTAATTATTGAGTAATAAACTCAGGTACAGTATTGTGAAAAAAGCAGATTTTTAAACAAAGAGGTGTCTCAATCACATATGGCACAGGGCAGCCTGCCCCGGTATAGTAAGAGTCCGGTTTGCCAAATGTCTCTCCCTGATATCTCCCCAATTTCCTTCTATACTCTCCATCTTATCATTATCAATTCTGCATTTATTAAAGTAGTTTACAGCATTTTTCCCACCTTACAAAAATGTTTTCACAGTAGTGTATTTTAATGCAAAATTATAAAAATGTGTGTCAATTCAGTATCTATAAACTGTTATTAAACTGTTATCATTAAAATATTGTTATTACATATTAATGCTTTATCACTGGCGAGTTATTCTAAAACTCTAAATAAACAGCAGATATGACGCATTGACACTGGTGCAAAAGTAAGATCACCGTGTAAAATGTGACGACGGGATACAAATTCATTTTGTGAGAAGCCTAAATATAGGAGGAGGATGCTGTAACTCAACAGTCATTACAAAAACAACTATCTGAATGCAGCCTTAGTGTCACTGTCAACCAGCCCACCTTATTAATTCCTCTCAAGTGCATCGGAGGAAGTGAAGCATGCAGGGGACATTATGTGTTGTTAAGAGCCTCTTTTCCTTCTTAATGAAACTCGGCGCAGTTAAAATTGTAGCGCTTAATTTGTTAACTTCATCACAGATAAAAAACACTGAGGTAAAACCATTACTTAGGCTGCAATTCAAAAAAAAAAAAAAACAAAAAAAAAACACACACACACCAGATTTGTGTGTAGTGCAACTTTAACATCACACTTCTCACAGTCATCAGCTGCTCTTAAGCGAGGTTGTTTTGCAGCACTCAAGGCTGATTCACACTTCTCTTGAGTCACTAGGACACGCTTTTTAGAGGAGATAAATGGTCATGCTGGCTTTACACAAAACAGACCTTTGACTAGTAGACTACTCTTTCGTTAAACATACTGTTATTCCTTATAAGGACTTCCTCTAGCTGTCAGTCAGGGTCTACAATCTTATGATGTCAAAAACTCTGATGGATCACAAGAGCCTATGTTACTGTATAGGTCAGACGCCATTTAAAAAAAAAAAAAAAATTAAACAAACAATGATCATGTTCAATGTGGGTTTTCTGTTAGCGATTGGATCCACAAAATCACTATTTTAATCTTGTGATTTAATGCCCTGGCTGCTGACAATCACGCCTGTGTGATTGAATATTGTCAGCACTTTTTGATGCCAGAGTGAAAAAAAATTATTTCACCATAGTTAATTTGTGCTGACAGAGGAGATGTTAAACTTTGTGCCAGTTTTTGTTTCGTGTCGTGCCCAGTAATTACAGAGATACTAAGCATAAACCAGGCCAAGACATCTTTTAAATATTTAGCATCAAATTCTACCAAATTCTTACATGCCCGCCATCTTAATCACTATTTTCATATGAAATATCCAAAAGGAAAATCCACAAATGTTGAACCTGAACGTTTATAATGGTGGCAAGGTCCATGATCTTGCTATCTGTGTATCCTACTACACCAAGAAAATCTATGTATTAACAACAGGATTTTTGCCTGCCCCCATCTCATTTACACACTACAGGCCTCGAATGTTGTGACATAATCATTCTAAAGGGCCTGTCCTGTGACTGAGCTGGAGCCAGGGGAGAGGTGGAAGATGTGATCTGATGTCTTGGTGTGGTTTATGGTTAATATCTCTGCAAGTATAGGGCCTACCCATATGAAACAAAAACTGGCAAAAAGTGCAAAGTCTTCTTTGTTTCTTTATTTCTTCAATATTTTGTATAAATTTTTTTTTTAGGGTGGAGCTGTTTGTCGTTTTTTCATTTTGTCTTTTTTGCGTTGAAACTAATGTTATTATTGATAATTTATATTAATATTGTTATTATTGTTAATGTCGTCATTTTTATTGCAAAAGTATTGCAATAAAAAAAAGTGGTAATATTATTCAAACACACAGGCATGATCGCTGTCAGCATTAAGCCACAACATTATTATGGTGCTGTTGTAGAGCCAGTTACTAACAAAAAAAAAGATCAGGTTCAATATTTGCGGATTTTCTGCTTCACCTGAACATTTATACAGGCCCCTGTCGTCCATCTGAGATTCTGACATCATCAAAATCTACAACGTGAATGTAACCTAAGGGTTGAGTGACGTGCCATTTTTAAAAGAAATATCCAAACACAAAATCCACAAATATTGAACCTGATCATTTTTTGTTAGCAACTGGGTCCACAACCTCAGCATAATAATCATATGGCTTCATGCAGAGTCTACTGACAACAATCACATGAGTCTTTGAATAGTATCACCACTTTTTGACTCCACAGTGAAGAAATAACTTCACTTTAGGTAATTTTTGCTGAAAAAGAACACTTTAAACTTTGTGTCAGTTTTTGTTTCATGCCGATAAACACTGTAATTGCAGCAATATTAGCCATAAAACACACCAAGACATCTGCACTTTGAGTCTTTAGCAGCAGATTCTACATAGAACTCTGACCTGCCTCCAGCTCAACTTTAAACTATTGACCCCTTAGAATTCTGTGACATCATGCACAGGCCGACAGAATGTTGACATCATCTTGAGAATGTGCTGACATCACATGAACCTCTTTATCAGTGTGTTAACTTTTGGGCTGGTTATGTGAGGAACAGTCAAACACACCCCATCTAACATAAATACAGATCTAAAAGAACAAATCTAAAAGTTGAAAAATTATTTTAGTAGTTCATTCAAAAAGTAAAATGCATATAATGATTCAGTACACAAAAAGAGAAACATTTCAAGCATTCATTTAATAGAGATGATCGTGTAAGTCAAAGTAAACCAAAATGGGCCATAAGTTAGTGTATTTCTTGTTCTTGTTCTTCTCAAAAGGGTAAAAATGATGTCAAATCTTTATGAAAATTGCTGCATGCTACGAAGTAGTTCAGTGGTTCTCAAACCACTGGCCAGGCTTCTTCTGGTGGTACTCAGAAGTCTTTTGCAGTTGAAGTTGTGATTTAGTTTAGAGCCACTGTAGTCCCTGGTTAAGTCCTTGATTCAAACTTGTCTTTTTCCTTTAGTCCTGGTTTTGACCCATTTTAGTCCTTGGTTTGTACTTATTCTGGTCTATTCCTAATTTTGTCTTAAAATATTTCCCTCTATGAGCACTGAATCTATGTAATGAATGAGTTTCACTTTGACTTGAACTACTAAAATATGCTGACACTTTTCTTTAGTTACTGGTAGAAGCTAAGTATGAGATAATGGGCACGCAGGCTTTACACAAAACAAAACTTTGACTAGTAGACTGCCCAGTTATTGTTAAGGATACTGTTATTCCTTAAAAGGACTTCCTCTATCTTGAGAAGGTGATACAATCCTTCCAGGCTTTCTATTAAGTTATTGTCGGCCTCCAAAACCTGCAAGTGTGAAGAAACCATTTTAGGTCTTAGACACAATGAAAAAAATCCATTCACTCTATTGCTTTTCTACTCTAAACCACCAACTGGGAAAAGATAAGAAAGGAAAGACTCAGATTCATCTGGCAGAGCTGTGATACCTCCAGGCACTGCAGCATGGCAAACTGAGGAGGCAGCCGGCGAAGCTGATTGGACGAGAGGTTGATATGGGTGACCAATAAAAGCTGATCTAAGTGACATAGAGTGGTCAAATTCTGTCAAAAGAAAGTGGAGGAAAAAGTATGAGGAACTACCAAATATGGCAAACAGGAAGAAGAGCAGATTTTTTATTTATTTATTTATTTTTAACCGACCTTGTCAGAAATACTGAAAACCCGGACTTCGGCATACTCCATTTTCAGAATGGTGTTTTCTAATATAAACTTGCTGCAAAGGTCGCTGTAGTAGGCTGAGCGCATAGGATCCACTTCCTGAGAGAGAGAGAGAGACAGAGAGAGACAGAGAGAGACAGAGAGAGAGACAGAGAGAGAGAGACAGAGAGAGAGAGACAGAGAGAGAGAGACAGAGACAGAGAGAGAGAGACAGAGAGAGAGAGACAGAGACAGAGAGAGACAGAGACAGAGAGAGACAGAGACAGAGACAGAGACAGAGACAGAGACAGAGACAGAGACAGAGACAGAGACAGAGACAGAGACAGAGACAGAGAGAGAGAGAGAGAGAGAGAGAGAGAGAGAGAGAGAGAGAGAGAGGCTTTGGTCACTGTGTGAACTGGCCACATTATTAGGTACACCTTTTCTAAAAGCAAATGAAATGAGCAAATCACATGGCAGTGTATTTGTGCCTGGGACATGTTGAAGAAAATCCTGATGAAGTTCAAGCTGTGCATCAACATGGAAAAGAAAGAGGATTTAAGTGAGTTTGCTTGTACTAAATCTCAAACCAGGCTGGCCTCTAACCTCTGGCAGCAACATTTTCACCACAGAACTGACCATTTTCTCTAAACCTTTGAGATGGTTGTCTGTGAAAATTCCAGCAGTTTCTGAAATACTGAGTCCAGTCCATGCCATGTTAAAACTCACTTAAATCCCCTTCCTTCTCCTGCTGATTTGCCTTCAACACATCTGTGTGGCTGCTGTGTGATTGGCTGATTAGATATCTGCATTAACACGTGTACCTAATAATGTGGCCAGTGAGTGTATGTTTTACTGTCTGCATTGTTCAGTAGAGATGGCCTGTACTCACTTTGAGTGTTTGGAAATGAGCCAGTGTCTCTTTCTCATATCCCAGGGGATCTAGCGCCCTCATCAGGAGGATTATGGTGAGTAAGCACCCTGCCATTGAAATGTAAACATCAGTAACTCATGTGCCTCTGTCCACATTGATTATTTACCTCTGTCTGTGTAGAGATTTAGTGCCACTTACACTTATTGAGTGGCTCAAGTTCTTGTAGCTGGTTACACGACTGCAGCTCAGACTGTAGAACCGAGGTCTTTTCCACTGAGAGTTCACTCCTATAGCGAGAAAAAAAAACACTTTAGAGGCCCACTAACCGTGTATGTGAAGAATAAGCTCTTCTCTTTCCTATTTGTGTTTTATTTCATGTAACTGTAGATTTGCTCTTTGCTTCTTTTTTTCTTTATTTCTGATGTATTGTGGTGTGAGCAGTTGGAGAGGGAGTGGGAATTGGTGTCTTTCCAGTTGGACTTGCTGCCACCATTACTCCTGCCCTGTGTATAGAGCATGAGCTTGGACTCAACTAGATCCAAATGGGACCATCCCTCTTTGTTCTAAGAAAGCGATGTGTCAAAAAAAATGCACTCCCAGCTCTAGTTCCCACTCTGTCAAAAACACTTTATAATAATGACCAAATGAGGTCTCAGAGTCTCATCTTTTATGCCGTCCTATTGACTAGATAATTAGTTTTTCTTAAATTCAAGGGAGCTTTAGGCTGATGCAAATCAGCAATAATGTGCGTCTCCTTAACCATCACGACTTGCACTGTCACTTTTTATTTGCATTTTACTTTGCTTAACTTTTCCCTTTTTCTATTTTTGCTTGAAGTTTTGAAGTTCTGTTTAAAGTTTTTTTGTCTAACAAGATGTATCTAACGGTAAAAAACGTTCTCAAACTTTCACTGGCAGCCATTATCCAACAGCCAATGGGGGTGTGCCTTATTGGGGTGTGCCAGCAGAATAAAATCCTTAATAATACCTATAAGTAACCCTATATGGTGCTTTAAGGTAAGCTCCAAATCATTTTGATGTGATATCTGTCTTTTGAGGTGGCAAATGTGTTGAGTTTTACAATTTTATAAACTAAAAGCAGAAAGGTAGCTATACTGTTAGAGAGTAGGGGGGGTTGGAAACGCTACAGGCAACAGATTTCGGTGTAACATCGGCAGTAGAAAAATTGGATAGTTCAGCTTTAAATGAATCAAGCAGCTGCCAGTATGAGCGACAGTACCTGAACAGTTCCTGATCAGTTGCAGAGTCTCGACACCAACTCTCACTCCGACCTAAAAAGGGAAACACATTTGTGGAGCAGCTCCTAATGCGACATGGCATAAAGAGAGAGACGTACAGTATATTACCTGTATACAGAGCGCAGTCTCTCTGAGTGAGTTTCTCGGTCCAGTGCACCGTCAGATTGTGTTCATTTGTGATGTCACTTATTGTTCCCGGCGGGAGATCACATATCTGAGTCAGGGCTCAGGTTTAAAAGCACAGCATGTTAGAGACTGTCTTAGAAAACCATTTCTAGACAAAAATAAATACAATTTGCATAACCTTGGTCATGGTCAAGACTTTTCTTCCAGTAGCTGTATTAATATTACACCTTATTCAAATTCCTACTAAAACACCTTGCAATGTTAAAAATGAAGGTACTGATTTATCTGACAAAAATTTGCACCATTGTTTAGAAGGCTTACGACAAAACTGTTGAATAATAAAGTGCATATTAACAGGTGAGGAAATGGTTACAAAAAGCTGTCAATCACTAAAATAACAAAACAACAAAGAAAGTACTAGTGTAATTTTTTGAAAACTTAAACAAGACAGTTGTTGAGTTGCTCTTTCCTTTTGGGTTTTTTACTCTGGGGTTGGCACAGTAAATCATCTGCCTCTTAGTGTACAGTGATTTGTATATAGATTTAACCTAGGTTTTATGACAAATTACTTTCCTGACGCCATCCTCTCAATATTTTGCGGGGTTGGGACCGGCACAAGAGCACTCTGGCTTTTGACCCCTTTGTGGCTGGAAAAATACAAGTTGCTTAAGGACAAAACTTTTCTGGCAGTTGCTGTATTGATAAACTGTATTCACTATATACTGTTATAGATACAAATAAATGTAATGATTTACAAAACTAAAAGGTTGCATCTAATAGGAGGTTAAAAAGCATTGGCATCCTTATTAAAAGAATATTGCTTCAACATCAGAGTGCCTCAGTCTAGTTTTCTTCTATCATTTGCTGTCCAACTCTGAAAAGTTTCTGACAAGCACGTGATGTATGTAAGTGTACACTTCCACACCTCCAACACCTCCACCTCAGAAGAACAGAATTGGTCAGATGAACAGGTGTGAAAATTGCTACAAAATGTTGTCAATGTCACAGAAAAACTAAACACCAAAATAACAAGTCTAAGAGGTGAGTCATAGTTAAAAAGACCTAATTATTCATTTCTAAGTGAACAAAGAGGTCAGTACCTGCTAAGAATGGTAAATAAAAATGTCGAGAGATTTTTTTGCATGTCATCTATTGTGCTGCACAAAAAGTCCAATCTTGATGTGTATGTGAAAAATGAACAGCATGTTAAACTTGTATTATGATAAGAATCTTTGGCATGTGTAGTGACAGGGGCCCTTATTGTTTAACATATCTAACCAATGCCATGCAACAAAGGATACCCAGACAGGGCTATGTTTGAAACGAGGATGCACACTTCTCCACTCAACTCTCTGCGGCTGACCGTCGAGAACCAAAAGCAGCACCCCAACAGATTGTGCCTAAAGAATAAAATAAGCAATACTCAAGATAAACATTGTAATTTTACTTTCTTCTACAAATAAAAAGAAAGATGCTCACATTGACAGGTCTGGAGAAGCCAACGACCACTCTTTCTTCATCCCGAGAGACATAAATACAGCTTATCAACTCCTCACGGTCAGCTAAACAAAAAAAATATACAAAATAACAAAGTGTCAAAATATAGAGTGGTTCAGAAAATACAGAATGACAAAATTACATTGAAATTACCTCTGCCCAATAGCCAGCGATAGTAGAACCACGCACTCTGGTCATTGGGGTCAGTGAAAAACGCATTTTGTACAAGCTCATATTCTGTGAAAAGATAAGAAATAATGGGATAATGGTAGGATGTACACCAATCAAACACAACATTATGACCACTGAGGTAAAGTGAATAACACAGATTACCACTTGATTGTAGCATCTGTTAATAGGTGGAATATACAGTATTAGGCGCAACTGAACATTTTGTCCTCAAACTTGATGCGTTAGAAGCAGGAAAAATAGCAAAAGCCAAATTGTAATGGATGGATTTCCAAACTGCAGCTCTTGTGGGGTGTTCCCGGTCTGCAGTGGTCAGTATGAAAAGTGGCCCAAGAAAGGAACAGTGGTGAACAAGCATGTGGGAATTGAAGGTTGGCCTGTATGGTCTGAAATAAAAGATGAGCTACTGTAGCTCAAATTGCTGAATAAATTAATGCTGTTTTAGATAGAAAGGTGTCAGAATTAACAGTGCATTGCTGTTTGGCAGGTGGTCATAACACACAATTATGATACACATTATGACCACCAATATTATCATAATGTTATGCCGGATCATGTAGTTATCAAATTAACAATCGGACATAAATAAAGCTTCAGACTGCCACCTGTTGCCAGTTGTTCAGTATTACAAAACTTTTTTTTTTTTTTTACCTTTGAGTAGCTGCTCTTCACACACTCGATGAGAATGGGTTTGGGGAGATGATGGAGGAGAGGACTTGGGGTCCCTACTTGGTGATTTCGGTTCAGGCGATTCTGGGTGGAGCAGTGGTAAGAGGGTGCTGCGATAGTGCCAGCTGGAATAATTGGAGAAGTTGGAACCAATGAGGCGATCGGTAAACTCCAACTCTTTTTCCACAGGGACACCAGACATCTTCACAACCATTCGGCGGTAATCCCAGCAATGAACTGGAAGAGATATGTGAATACAGGCGTACATCAATAAATTAGAATATCATGGAAAAGTGAAATTATTTCTTAACGTGAAATGCATAGTAGCATATTAAATACATTTAGGGCACGAAGAGTAAAATATTTCAAGCATTTATTTATTTTAGGTGTAACCGTTATTATAATAAGTATGTAATATTATTCATTCTTTCCCCTTCTTCGCTTATTCCCATTAGAGTTGTGAATGACTAGAGTCTATCACAGCAACTATGGGCCTGTAAATCACAGGACTTACTCTCTCATTCATCTACTTGGGACAATTTAAAGGCACTGGTGCAGTACATTAAGTGTTCGCCCACCAATAGGAGGGTCAGCAGTTTGAACCTTGCCCAAAGCGCACACTGTTCTTGTTTGGATATATTATATTATATATTTTTAATCAAAAACAAAAACTGTACATTGTATTTAACTTTTTTGGTTGCTTTACTGCTCTGTCTTGGTAATAAACCCTCCTTTCTCAGCACATGGCATGTTTCAGAGTGTATGAATACCCCAGTTAAGGATTAAATTATTACTAAATTAGATGACAATTATTTCAATAATCAATTATAATCAATTAATCTGATTAGTTGTTGCAGCAATAGTTAACTTTAAGTGAAACAAATTATATAAATGAACATTTCAACAATATTAGAATTTACTGACATGCGCCTGTAGTTACTGAGTTACTTTACTAAGATAAAAGTAAAGCAGATTATATTTAAATCAAATAGGTATGTGTCTTTTACTCACAGTTGCGGTCGTCCAGGCTCAAGCAGCGGTCACAGAGGCTAAGCTCTCGTGCCCAATTGGGTCGGGGCAAACGGGTCGAAACCCAGCCTCTGTGGTACCAGCTGCCATAAGATTTTGGGTTCACCTTCAAACATGACTCAAGGAAGAACAGCTCTGAGTCGTAAATCTTTTGCACTTCATCCTCATCCCTAAAGCACATGTCATAAATCACAAAGCCATTTTTATCCTGCCCTCTATCTCATGTGAGTCAAACTTATACAGTTATTCTGAAGAAACTACAAAGCGAAGAGGAAAAAGACTAACTTCACGGTCTCTAGGTGCATCAGGACTTCTCTTCGCTGGTTCCAGAGGGTTGCAAAGTCCGGATTAGAGGACAGGAGCTGTTGGGTTAACTCCAGGGCCTCTTCATCCTTGATGCCCTCCTTCCTCTTTTATAAAGAATACAAAATAAGTACTGTGATTAGTTGACATTTGAACCTAGAGAAAAAGGATAGACGCGTACAAAGCACTTCTTAACAACCTTAGCAAAACAGGCATCACGTGCAGCAACATATATCTTGAGTTTCTTCTCACGCTCTTTCCTTTTTTCCTCCTCCTGCTGGGCTGTAGTTTTAACCTTCACTCTACCATGCTGCAAAGAGGAACAACGCAATGTAAACCTTTGTGAAGTGCTTAAACTCTACATAATAAATGCATGTATATTATTTTTGAGGTTTAATAAAGACATTATGCTTGCATTTCAAAACAAATATGTCCTTACCATCTTGTACAAATCTAACTGAGACCTGTCCAAAACCTGATGATAAAGGCATAAGAAGGTGCAAGTCATGAGCAAGGTTTAAATTACACAAAACCAAATAGATGACAGATTGAGCAAAAATAAAAAGGAAAAAGGAAAATCTATTCGAATTAAGCCAACTATATAACATTAAGCAGTTACATTGCACAAAGAAGAGTTTAAACATCAAAACGAGACACAAAAACTACAATTAGCTTTGTAATTAGCCACGTTGAAAACAAACTAGACTGTACATTCTATTTCTAAATTAGCAAAATACGGCAATATCTGAGCATATAACTGTATCCGAAATGTCCAGCAAAAGCCGAATCACTGTAAATTAAAATACATACCGTTTTAAACAATGAGCCTTTTATGCTTTTATCAGAAATGTGTTTGATTTGTCATGTCACTATTAGTATTTTAACTACAATTTTTACTTCCGTCTCGTGATTATTACGTCATGAGACTGACGCCTTTGCTAACCGCGTGGTTTTGTTGCTCTCTAGTGGAGAAACCGGCTAACAGCGACCAACAGCGTTTAGGTTTATTTACCAGTCCGCAACTGTCAAGTGACGAGTGTAAGTGCGTACGCTAATACATGCATGTGTTAAAAAAGCAGTGAGCCACACATTTTTGTATCTGTATGGTGCACACAAAGGAAGGAAAGTACATTTTTTGTGCTTTAAAAATAGGTGAAGACGCGTAGAATCAAGACGATTCACTTAAAAAACAAATGTAGCATTGTGTTTTAGTTAAAGCAACTTTTTATGTCTGTGTGTGCTATCAAAATAGATATCATAAATAGGCTGTATTGTTTCATATCAGTTTGGTTAATACACCAGCATGTGTTTTTTGTAGAATAAATAGATATGGATTATTTATGATTAAATTGTGATGTAGTTGTAATCTATAGTAGTCTGAATGTATTCATGTAGGATAATAATTTTTAAGTCTTGGTAGGTTGTTTTTTATTACTTGTCTTTGTTGCAGGTGTGTTCTTGAAAATGGAGGGTCTTCTTTTGGCTTTCTCTTTTTTGTAAGTCACAATTTCACCATGGCTAATATGGATAATGCAAAAGTATATTTTATATTCACAGAACAGTCTTTGATTTATGTGAAGAAAGTTTAGACACATTCAAGTACAGTATTAACACCATATACCTTTTTGACCTCAGTAACATGCTGAGTTAAAGAAACACTGTGGTGCAAAAGAGAAAAATACATTAAAAACCACAACATTTTCTAATGTATGCGGCATCCCTTTCTATTGTCAGATGGACTTATTTTTTGTAAAAGGTACAGTGGTCAAAGAGAGAAAAAGTATTTTTAACATTATTTATTTTCCTCAATAAAAAATGCAAAACAAAAATGCAACAGCCAAATCATGGTTTCAACATTAACAATGTAAACAATAAACATCATGAGTCTTTGCAGCCAAGTCTCTACACGCTACATGTTTATTTTCTGTTATGCTAAAATAGAAATGAAATAAATGCAGATATTGTATAGCAGACACATTTTAATAATCTTTTGTTAAATAGAAGTTTTCATAGCATTTTTATTTAAACGCAAATATAAAATTCTATGGAACTGCACTGTAGTTCATATTAGTTTAAGTTTTGAATTCATTACATCCCCTTTTAGAAAAACAAGATTGGCTAATAGCAAAAATATTATGAATGTGGTACTTTTGTCCTTACTCTACAGAGCTTATTCTGGGTTATCATCATCGCTGTCCAAGTTAAAAACATTGCTTGCGGTCTCTGTTCTGTATCCTGATGTCTGTGAGAAGTTAAGTGTAAACTGATTATCCATATTTATCCCTAATTTAAGTGAGGACAGCCAACCCAGTACTTTGCTGAAGTTGGTGAAGTTTGTCTTCAGTGCAGAAGATTCAAAAGTCGCCTGTGATGGGGATTCTCCGCTCACTGTAAATACAAGCACGATTGTAAATATGTGATTATTGACTATCTGTCATGTTACAGTTTTGTTTTATTTACTTACTATTAGGAAGCAGAAATTCTTTGCTGTTACGAAGAGAAATGCTGGAGGCCAGGATATCCTGGTCTAGATTTGCTATTTCCCGGCAGATTTTTGCATTTATGCTATCCTCTTTCTCCTTTCCATCGGTTTTCTTCTGGCCAATCCCCTTTACTAACATCATCCAAAGAAAATGTGTTAGTATATGAACACCCACACAGACGGCGGCCAATGCAAAGTACCTACCTAGTAACTTTGTTTTACTGCCTGTCCCGTTTGCCTTGATCTCTGCTTGTATTTGGAGCAGTGTCTGTTTGAAGGCCTTTCTCATCTCCACCTCCCTCCTCCTGTACTCCTCCTCCAGCTTTTGCTTCAGGACCTGTTTGAGTTGCCCTCTTCTGAGCATCTCCTCAATCCTCATGTGGATATCACTAATGTCAGGGCAAAACAGCCTCCCATTGTTCTCTGAAACCATCTCTTCTACTTTTTCTAACAGCTCGACACACTGCTTAAAATCCCATTTCTTCAGATTGTTCACTACATGATATCTGTTCGCGCACATGTCCACTAACCACTGCAGTGGTTTTTGCTCGCTCTCTATGTGCTCCTCTACAGTTCTGTCAGCAAGCATGTCTCCGTAGGTAAACACCAACACTGTATGTTTCCACACATTGTCACTGAAGAGGATCATGTGATCCTGCAGGGCAGCCAGGTGGACCTCTTTGAACCTCAGGTCTAGAGGTACCACCAGCAGCATGGCATGGACCCCCTGTGGCGCCTGAGACAAGGCTAATGCGATATCTTTGTGTGTTTTAACGTCGTTTTCTGAGACTTCGATTTGCCAGCCTGGAGTATCGATGACTGTGACTTGTCGGTCTGCGACCTGACCACACTCCACATGACTGTGTTTGTGCTGAGAGAAGGGAAACACAGGCTTATACAGAAGGTTATTTCCTGTTGCAGTTTTCCCAGATGTTTTTAGTCCAACCAACATCAGCGTAATTTCTTTCAGTTTATTTCTGGAACCTGTAATAACAAAACAATTTTTAACGCACAATTAGGTGCTGCTGCTGCTGCTGGTGCTACTGCTAAATTAAATCTACACTCATCAGGCATAACATTATGACTACCTGCCTATTATGTGTTTTGACCACCTACCTAATATGCAGCTTCATACGCATTAAATTACGATACACGTGTATTCTGACACCTTTCTATCTAAACCAGCATTTACTTGACGGGTCAGCCTTTGCTCCCCACATGCATCACCTGTCGCCAGTTCAGCAATGTTCCTTCTTTGAACCACTTTTGATAGATACTGCCACTGCAGACCAGGAACACACCACACAAGAGCGGCAGTTTGGGAAATGCTCTGACCCAGTTGTCTAGCCATGACAATGTGGCCCTTGTCAAAGTCATTCCTTACCACCAAAATCAAATCCTTAGCATTTATCTTGTTGCTAACACATTAACTTTGAGGACAAAATGTTTACTTGGTGCCTAATAAGTCCCATCAGGTGCCACGATGAACTGATTTGTATTCACTTCACCTGTAAGTGGTCATAATGTTATGCCTGATTCACATAAATGAGTCATACCTCGGAGACTGTTCCTTTTGGCTTTGACTTGGTTTTCTCTCAGTTTGGCGTTTTCTTCCACTTTCTTTCTCTTCTCTGTAATAGCCTCATGTATTTGCTCATCTGTTATAAAATGTTGCCAGTCATTTTGAGCCACAGTTCCCACGATCATCTGCATCAGCTGTGTAATTTGAGTACCATCGTCTTCATACTTGGTGTCTACCACATGATATCTGTTTCCACACTGTTCGACCAGTGTCTGCAGTGCCTCTCCCTCTCCCTCAATGAACTCCTCTATGCTGTGAGTCCCTAGCCATTCCCCTCTAGTGAAGACTATAATGACATGTCGCCATGCATCTTCACCTAAAAGCTGCATGTGTGTCATCACTGCATCTAAATTTCGGTTATTGAATGATGCATCAGCGTCTAGCACGAGCAGGAAGACGTGTGGCCCGGGACGGCACAGGAACATACTGATCATGATCTCTTCTTTGATGGCTTCAGGAGTTTCACAAGCTGAGAAGCCCTTCCACCAACCAGGAGTGTCCACCACATTCACTTCACTTTGAGCAAAAAAACCCTGCCGTGACACTGACTGAGCTGTTTTTTTGCCATTGTTGCCGTCTTTGTTCCCCAAAATGGCATCCCCAACTGAAGTTTTTCCCACTTTTCGACTTCCCAGCAGGATTATCTGGAGTTTTGGGATGACCGTCGCGGCATCTGTCAGACAAAACTGAAGGTTTTTAGTACTTATGAATTAGTCCCACGGTGCCAGTCACCAGACAACTGGACACTGAACAATTACTCTTTGGAGTTAGACCATGTTTTTTTTACTTGCTTACTTTTTTTAATACGCATGTGTACTGTGCAAAGGTTTTTGTTGTAAAAGTATTGAGGAAAGGTGAGTTATAGGTCTGGAACAGAATTATAAATATTTATTTTGGTGTGGATCCAGATCACCCCAGGAGCGTTTTAAGGGGTTCTGTACCATTTTGAGGTACCAAACATAGACACTAACTTCACTCTAAAAAAAACAACAAAGGATTAGTTTTAGTAACTACAAGATCTTTGAGTTCAGGTCTGCGCACTACATATTTACCATTTTGAGAGACGACCAGTGCCTTGGCAGAGGTCCATGCTCTCCAAGTGCTTAGGGTTGCTTTTTCATCCCATTTTTGTAATTTTTTGTTTGTTTACTGATACACCTTTCTTTGTTCTTCCTGCCTAAGACTTTTGCACAGTACGGTTGTTTAGTTTGTAAGTTGTTGCATGCCCGTTAACTCTTTTGCCTTAACACAAAATCTCTGTCACTTTTACCTGAAGCACATTTCATCTGTTGTCTCTGCTCCTCCGCCAGCCTCTGCCTCCTCTTTGCCCGTTCAACTGAAGACCGATGCTTCTCAGTGATGACGTTTAGAGTCTGTTTGTCTGTTTGGTAGTAAGTGCCATGATTGTACTGCACCAGATCTTCCACCTTCTCCAGCAGCACACGGGTCTGGGAGGAGTTGGCTTTGTCCTTGTTGTTGAACACATGATATCTGTTGTTACACTTCTGTATTAACCATCGCAGTGCCTGTCCCTCACTTTCAATGTGCTGCTCAATGGTCATCCCTTTGAGGTAATCCCCACACGTGAAGAGGACTAGGGTGAACTGCCAAACTCGCTGTCCCAGTAGCTTCATATGCTCTTCTAAAGTCCTACTCTGATCCGCTGAAAATGCTGTATCAATGGGAATAACCAGGAGAATTGCGTGTGGACCCGGTGAACATCTGGACGGGTGTAACTTGAACCTCTGCTTGTCCACCTCAGGGATCTCTGAGAGGGACAGCGAGTTGCTCCAGCCTGGGGCGTCCACCACTACCAGTCTTCTGCCCTCCACTTCCTCATGTCTCAGCTCGGCTTGACCAGTGCGGATCCGTCCACACTCAAACCTGTCCCGCTGTAGGATGGTGTTCCCAGAGTAGCTCTTTCCAGCCCATCTGCTGCCGATCAGAAGCAGCCTGACCTCTGGCTTGTCTCCTGAAAAATAAAGGACAATATCACAGCTGTTACAAACAACATTACATTTATTTTACTAGGATTGATAAGTTGTTTGTTTATCTTTTTTCATTTATTCCCATTAGGGGTAGCCAGTGACTGAAGCCTTTCCTTGCAACTATGGACCATACTACATATGGGCTACACTCAGTACAGTGGCCAGTTAGTTACAGAGTTCACCAATTCACCAAACACATGCATGTCTTTGGATGGAGGCAGGAAGCCAGAAAGAACATAATACGGGGAGATCATGCAGAGATTGTACCCACAACCATTTTGCTGAGAGGCAGAAGCGCCTACTCTGCCACCATGCACCCTGGATCAAATATAGTGTACATATTTTATGTCTGGGCTGAGGGTGAACTCAAAATGAACTGAAAATAGACCGACAGGGTCGTCACACACATCTCAGATGATTTAGATGATTGTTGTAAATCTGTGCTACTCCTCAGAGATTGTTCAAGCTATTTTTGAACTCTTTCATTGGTGATACATGAAGACTATGCAACAAAATAACAAAAAAGAACAATTTTTAGAATGACCCTGAATAAAAATAAAGTACAGCAGGAAGTTGTCCACAAAATCAAACACCTATGAATCTCGTGATTGCTTAAAAATACCCAAGAGCCACGTATCCACATTGTTTTGGAGTACTTGCCAAACAAGAATGTCTTTCTATTCTACGTCATTAGAAACTAGTGACTAGGTTGTTGTTCTTATTGTAGACATAGACTTTATTGTAATTCAGAGAGACAAGTGTACACAGAATGACATTTGTTGCACTGACCCAACACAGTACTTATATATACTGGAGAAGGCTAAATCTGTGGTACGGGTACCTCTGTTGGTACGCCGGCATTTTCTGGTGGTACTCACAAGTCTTTAGAAGTTCAAGTCCTGATTTAGTTTAATTCTTGGCCAAATTTATTACTATTTTGGTCATTGCTTCATCCTCCCTTAGTCCTTTTTTGTCCTGCTTTAGTCTTACTGTTGTCTTTAGTCTTTAGTTTAGTCTTTAGTCTTTAGTTTAGTTGCCTACTGATTAATTTTGGGTTTTGTCTTAAATTTACTATTCATGTAGTCCTGTTTTGTCATTATTTAGCAATGCATTTTCTGAGGTGGTACTTGATGTGAAAAGTTTGACAACCTTAATGTTTAATAGCAGTATCTTCTGTACCACAAACACGTTTAACAGGTTAGGTAGGCTTTTAGTGTTTGCTGTTGCTAAATCCAAACCAGTGTCATATATTTAATACATTTTTATTATTAAACGTGCTTAAGTTGAAATTATATTTAGACTTGATTTGTTTTAGCAAAAAACATCCTACACAAGACCGCAGGTCTAAACAATGCGAGACCCAAACTCATCAATTTAATTACTGTGCAGGACGTCTCCAGTGTACAGCACAGACTAACGACAAAGTAAATCATGTGAATAAATGACAGTGATTTGTTGCAGTGCGTTAAACAATCAACAAAGCTGCTTGATTAACTCACCCGGATCATTCTCCATAATTTCAGCTCCTCTCTTCTTCTCTTCCAGTTCCACGACAGTAATTGTCTATGCTCTATAGAGGTCAGGATAAATTACTATTGGCCCACAAGCTGAAATATTTAAAAAGACTGTGGATCTTTCTTGTTTATCCTTTCTGTAGAGGAGTAGGAGAAAGAATGAAGGCTCTAAAGTTAAAACACACACCCAAAAATCTTGTTAAACCAGTATAACCTGAGGTGTTTCTACTTCCCTACATTTACTGGAACTGTTTACAACCTTGCAAATGCATAATTTAAAAAAATACTAAGATTATTACTTATTAACTACAGTTCTGTCCTAATAGTGTTTTATTTAAAGTATTTTGTGTTGATGGTCAATTGGATCACCACAAAGAGGTGTGTGCTAGTGCAAGGTGTTTATTTGACATCAGGGGTCAAGGGTTGGATTGGGCCAGAGGCACGGTACACCTTGGACAATGGCGAGTTACATTCACTCTCACATTGGTTTACTAGAGGCAATTTAGAGTCACACATTTTTTTTCTAAAACATGGATGTCTCTGGACAATGGGAGGAAGAACCCACAGGAACACAGGTAGGAAATTTTGGTTTGAAAATATACTTGAAGTCCTCTTTGCCTCAAGTTGAAATATACAAAAACACTTTGCAGCACATTGAGGTTTTTACAAAACATTCAGAGCTGTGCTGTGAGTCATTATATTATACTATAATTATCTGTGATTATCCTGAGAGAAGCAGTGCCTCTGTGTCCCAGAGAGAAGTTGATACTAGATTTAGTGTTATAAAAAGATATTAGTAATACACCACGGCAAGCAGCAACATTTACAGCGAGGCACAGTTAGAGGTAAAGGTGAATGGTCAGTATTGAGAGCATGTATTAAAATACATGTTTTGAGTTTTTTTTGTTAGTTTTTTTGTATTTTAGTCCCAGCAAATCTGAATCTTAAGTAAAAATACTACAAGTTTTACAATAATATTACTCATTCATTCATCTTCTTCCGCTTATTCCCATTAGGGGCCATGGGTACTGGAGCCTATCTCAGCAACTATGGACCTTAGGCAGGGTACACTGTGGCCAGTGGCCAGTTAGTCACAGGGCTGACACAGAGACATACACTGACAGACAACCATTCACTAGAGTCACCAATTCACCTAACACATGCATCTCTTTGGACAGTGAGAGGAAGCTGGAGTACCTGCAGAGAACACAGGGAGGACATGCAGACTTTTGTGTGCTGGACGGCCTCCGGATCAAACCCAAGATCCTGCTGAGAAGTAAGAGCACTAACCACTCTGCCACCAAGCCCCCCCTTTACTTAAGCAGGAATTTATTACTGCTTCTATGCTATCACTACCACCACTACAACTACAAATATTTCTAATACTGCTGTTGCTGCTTCTACTACTGACTACTTCTGCTACACCTACTATTGCTGCCCACTTTACCACTGACTTTCCAAAATAATTTTACTCATTTAAAGACTTCAGGAATAGTAAAAGCAATTTTGTCAAAAATATATACAAAGTACTTGAGTAATAGTAAAAGTATCTAGTTACTATCCTCCTTTGAGGTCCTGCCTTTTACTAAATCTTTATTATAAATAGTACTTCAATGAGAAAAGAGGATTTTTTATTTGTAACCATTTTCCAAAGTGAATGAATTATGTCCCAGGATAAAGGTTCTTATCAAGCAGGTTAGACATCTCCATCCAGGACAGGTCCCACTGAACCTCTGTCACATGTGTAGTTGCAGGAACGTCTACTGCCGGGACGTCCTGTGTGTGAAGGGGCCCGCAGCTCTGGGCGCATATCGTCTTGTACCTGTTTGCAAACATCATCATTAGTCATAATTTTGACTTGTAGCTTCTGCTATGTTTTTTTACATAGATAATGAAGTTCTGATTTAAGCAAATGCACATTTACCTGCTGCGCCACAAGAGCCAGAAACTCACAGGAATGAGGAAGAGGAGGATAATGCCACATGATACAATAATCCATCTCCCATATCCTGGAAACACAAAGCCTGTTTAGCTTTAGGAGTGAAAGAAGTACTTCATATCTGTACTCAAGTGAGAGTACTACTACTCGACAAAATTGTTACTTGAGTAAAAGATAGTAAAGTAAAAAGATGAGTGTAAACTTTACTTCAATAGAAAGTCCTTACTACTTCTGCGACTACTATCTCTACTACTATTACTACCACTGCAACTGCTGTAACTACTACTACTACTACTACTACTACTACTACTACTACTACAGTAGCTACTATTGTAGCTACTACTGTAGCTACTGTTACTACTGCTACTATACCACAGTAATACCACTGATATTACTATTAATTAATAGTAAATCTTTTTTTTTTTTAGAAAATGTACTGAAAAAGCTTGTTATTAAAATGAGTCATGCCTGGCGTGTAAATTATAGTGCAGACTGAACTAAGGACTCTCGATGGGCCCCCCCATGTCCTGGGCTCCAGTACAGCTGCACTGGCTCCACTGCTTGATGTTACGATCCTGATACATTTACACTGATCAGTTATTGTTAGCATTATTGTACAGCAGATGTTTCCTATTATGTAAACAAGCAAGAGTATTTATGCCATATTATGAGCTTACCATTAGTGACGTCTGCTGTCCCATCTGCTATTGTTGAGTTCCCTTTAAAACATACAGTACAGTGCCCATAATTCAACATTGATATGAATGTAAATTTGATAATTAGGAAGGATATTAGAGCCAACCTTGGTTTGTTTGCACTGATAACCAGCTCTCTGCACTCTCCATCCCTTGGTCCTCAGATTTACACTTGTAAAAGCCTTCATTGTCCTGTGTCACATTGTCTATTGTCGTCATTATAGTTTTATTTGAGCGTGAAGTGTATGTATAAATCTTTTTTCCGTTTTTATAGAAGCTGGTGCGACCGGGGATGTGTGTCCTATACTGACAGTACAAGACGGCTTTGTGACCCTCCAGCACTGGCGAGGCAGGAGTCTTCATAATCATGGAAGCATCTGTAATCAAATATACACAGGTTAGTCCCTTTTTTCCCCTTATTATGTATAATAGTTGTTTATATTTGTGTATGTTTTATTCAATCTTGGCCCTGTTTTATGAAGTAGGTTGATCCAACTTACAGTTTTATCTTAACTAAGAATTATCCTACTTACACCAGAACAACTTCAAGTTTACTGTGGATTAAAATGGTTTTAAAGTTAGGTCAGTCAATCCTGAGTCTCCTTACTCTGTGTTAATCTGAAGGATATAAAAGCCATTATTATGTATTGGAGCCATAAAAAGCATATTCACTATGGCAACAGTAATTGAATGTAGCTTGCCATGTTAGAGGACACTAAAGTCATGTGATGTCTATGAAGAGCCTATATGGGACCTAAATGTGGGTCACAAGACATTGATTTTTGTTATGTTCAGCACATTAGGAGTCTAAATATGACATGAAATTGTCACAGATTTTAAAACACATGTGCCATAAAGGTCAGTAACGTTCTGTTAAAAGTGGGTCACAATAAAATTATCAGGGTTGCACATTCAAACCAGTTGAGAATCACTAATGTATTAAATGCTATAGACTTTTAGTTGGGTTTAGTCAATTTAACCACATTTTTCATATGTGAAGCTGAAATATTTTAATATTTCATATGAAATACTAGTTGTAGATTATATTGATTTTGATAGTGGTAAGTAATAAAGCTCAGAAAGTTGGCACAGGGCCAACAACATCAGCTATTTAGTTTATGTTCTACTGAAAAAAATGGCTACATAACATTTGCAAACCACTGCAGTCTGTTTTTATTTTACATAATTTCTTGACTTCTTTGAAATTATGTTTGTACAGAAAATTAATGAAAGTGAAACTGTTCACCGGCAAAGTTTTCTTTGCTTTTGAAGCATTGTCATGAATGGTGGACACACAAACTCCGCCACAGAACAGATTAATGAATGTTTAGATTGATTCTCTATTAAATGGAAAACTCTCTTCTTTCCCAGATTAACGCACTCTGAGTTTGAACTAAAATCATAACATACTTTGAGTTTGAACTAAACCTTTTTCTTGAAACAGGACCATTACTGTATGGGACTCACAGCTCACAGTGATGCTGACTGCATAGGTCCGACCCGCTGCACTTTCACACCAGTACAATCCACTGTTCCCATTGACTGCTGTAAACTTGCATCCATTCAGCCTATCAGAGGTAACAACGCCTCCCAGTGGTGCACAGTGGTTAGTGTGAAAGTCAGAGCTTGTCACTGCATGATCCTGGGACAAATGCCACAGCCTCCAGTTTGAATGGTTACTCATAGATTTGGGGCAATGCAAAGTGAAGCGCTCCCCATTGAAGATGTATCTGCTGTTGGGGCTCATTGTCAGTGTGGGACCGGGAATTTCTGGAAAGAGATGAACAGAGAAAGAAGATTAGGAAATACTGTGGTGTTTTTAGTACTATAACACACTATGTTAACATGCTGACATGTGGAGGAAGCTGCTCGTTACTGCAAATCCACTGGGTTTTTACAGTAACTAGTCACATGGGACAGTGAGCAATCTTGTATACAACCATCAGGCATAACATATGACTATTGACAGGTGATGTGAATAACACACATTATCTCTTCATTATGGTATCTCTTAGTGGGTGGGATAAATTAGCAACAAATGAACATTTTGTCTTCAGATTTTATGTGTAAGAAGCTAAAAAAAATGGGCAAGCATAAGGATTTGAGCGAGTTTGACAAATTGTGATGGCTAGACGCCTGGATCAGAGCATCTCCAAAACTGCAGCTCTTGTAGGGTGTTTCCAGTCTGCAGTGGTCGGTATCTCTCAAAAGTAGTCCCAGAAAGGAACAGTGATAAACCAGTGACATGTGATGCTCATGGTCCGATTACAGATGCGGTACTGTAGCTCTAATTGATAAAGAAATTAGCGCTGGTTCTGCTAGAAAGTTTATTGCCTTTGGCAAAAAAAAACAACACAATATTAGGCAAGTGGTCATAATGTTATGCCTGATCATGTTATAATAAATGTCCTATAGGGTGCACAGTGACTCTTAGTTGTGTCTGCATGTGTTACTGTTGGTTCCTCTCATCATCCAAAGAGGTTCGTGGATTGGTAACTCTAAATCGCCCCTGGTGGTTTAATGTGTGAGCTAATGGTTGTCTGTCTGTGCATGTCTCTGTGTTAGCTCTGCCACTAACTGGCCATTGCCCAGGGTGCACCCCACCTAAGACCCATAGTTGTGTGGAAGGAGATGAATGAATGATGTCCTGTGAGAGAGGTGCATACTTTTACCAAGCAACACATTTAACACTGTTGTATTTGTGTTGTAATTTCCAATGATTTATGGTAAAACTATGATTTCATTAATAATCCAGATATTAGTGCCACACCACGCCTTCAGGTGACATTTACAGTAGAATTAATTATTTCTGGAGTCCTAAGCCGAATGTTATTCCTTCCTCTGGGGCTCACAGATTTGTGAAGTCAATCTTTATTAATGAGTTTGTTCGAGCAGTCACTGGAAGCTTCGTGTTCACCGTACATTTTGTAAAATTGACAAATGCTTGTTTACAACAGAACTGGGACAGAGATGTTTCTGATCAACAAGACAAATACTATGGACAGAGACTGATAAAGTACTCAAAATCTGTACTCAAGTAAAAGTACTGTTACTACAAAATAATAATACTACAGGTAGAAGTAAGATATCTTAGGTAAAATTATAGAGTATACTACTACTACTAATACTCCTTCTTCTAATACTCCTACTTCTACTACTACTACACTTTTACTACTACTACTGCTACTGCTTCTACTGCTAATACTACTACCGCTACTACTGCTTCTACTACTACCGCTACTACTGCTTCTACTACTACTACCGCTACTACCGCTACTACTACTCCTTCTACTTCTGCTTCTTCTACTACTACTACTATTCTTATCCCCAATAATAACCCTGCAAACTTTCACAGTAAAATCTACTACTACTACTACTGTCCACAAACTAGTATTGAATCCGTGTCCTTTTGATTGCAAGGCGAGCATGCTTTGCCACTAAAGTAAAAAAAAAAAAAAAAAAAAAAAGTTCTGCAAAATTACAAGTACAAGTCTTTCCTCATGGCTTTTTCCTTTGGAGTCGCCACAGCAAATCATGTGCCTCCTAATATGCAGTAATGGGCATATTGATTTGCCATTTTGGGGGGATTTTTACACCGGTTGCCCTTTCTCACACAACCCAATTCATTTTTGGGGCTTGGGACTGGCACAAAGAGCACTCTGGTCTGTGACAGTTAAATAAATTACTTGAGTAAAGGTATCCAGGGACTTTCCACCTCTGCCATGAAAATGAATGACAGTGAATGAATGGCTGCCTTAACATTTTATATCTTTAACAGTGTCCTTGTATTTTGTGGTGTAGGATAAACCTGACTCCACTCTGCTTTATATACCCCTTCAGTTTGAACTCACCTGACACTGTGAGGATGACCGGTTGGCTCTGGAGTTCCCCGCTGCTGTTCCCCTCTCTCCACTCGGTCTTGCACCAGTATCTGCCCTCATCCTCCAATGTTACCCCTGTGATGGAGCAGCTGTCCCCAGAGACCGAGTGCCTGGGGTCAGCAAGGGGCGTGTCTCTGAACCAGCGGTAGGTCTGCACTGAGCTGGAGTTGGACTGGACTGAGCAGAGCAGTAACACACTCTCTCCGACATAGAGGTTTGACCCCGGGGGCCACACCAACACACTTACCTTCACAGGCTCTGTATCTAGACACAATCACACGCATGCAGTACTGTGTAAAAGTTTTAGGCAGGTGTCAATTATTACTATTAGTATTATTATTATTTAGCTCCAGTTGTGTGTATGTTTTAAAGGATTCGACATACAGACTGAAGATATTAACTTCGCTCACTAAAAGACCAAATGATTTGCTTTTGTAGATTCTTTACCATTGTAAGGCTGAATGGAAGAAGCATTTACCTCTGAACTAGAAGATCTCCAAGTCTGAGTCCAGGTCTGGTCACTATATCTTTACCATTGCAAGTTCGGACCAGTGCCTTGACAGAAGTCCATATTTTTCAAGTGTTTATAGTTTTTATTTTCTTCTTTTTTTGTAATTTGATGTATTTTTGTACATTAATATACATTTCCTTGCTCATAGCCTTTCTTAAACACCTGTCTAAGACTTTTACACAGCACTTGATCTTCCTTTTCTGACAGATCTACACAGTACAGTACAAAAGTTGAGATGCTTTGTAAAAACAGTCCTAGACACATTTTAGCCTGTCTGTCCTGGGAGAGGATCTCTCCTTCACTATTGTCTCCATAAGGTTTC
Organism: Bostrychus sinensis; assembly: GCA_020698575.1. Taxonomy (NCBI): domain Eukaryota; kingdom Metazoa; phylum Chordata; class Actinopteri; order Gobiiformes; family Eleotridae; genus Bostrychus; species Bostrychus sinensis. The sequence goes on from CM036246.1 coordinate 23,631,710, forward strand.
TTATTTTTTTCCAACAGCTAGTTTTTCCTTATTGAGAAGGAGGGTCTAAGGACAGGGGATATCCTGGGTCTGTTTAGTTAAGTGTAGCTATTGTTCGTGTTTGATTGTGTGTTTATGTTTGATTATCTGTTTGTGAAGCCATTTGAGGCAACTGTTGTTGTGATACTGGGATATATAAATAAAACTGAATTGAATTGAATTGAAAAAGTAAATAAAGGCAGAATGCAAAAATCTGCAAATCTAATAAAAGCATATTTTAGGAGTAACATTAGGTGCTGAAACAAAGACATTTTACCATATTTTCATTATAATTACGGATCATTGCATTTTTATTTACATTTTACACAAAGCCTCAACTGTTTGGAAATTAGTTTTGAATGTTCCTGTGTCAGGTGAATTGTTTATACCTGTATTTTCAGTCGTAGTAACTTGCACCACAAATGCAGCAGCACCTGTAACATAGAAAAATATTCAGACCCCATACATCTGCATTCTAACTAGCATCCGGTGACATTTTGGGTACAGTATGTTAGGAGCAACACTGTACGATGTCAGTCAGGTGTAAAATGAGACCAGCAGAGGCAGCAAAGACAACGGTTTCCTTGTGGACTGCATTTCCAGAATTACGGGCCACTGCTGATTTGACCAGATATATAAGTAACAGCATCTACCATTTAAAAAAAGAAAATGTGCACTAAACTATTCTGCTTCATTACATGTGCTGCTGAAAGGTTCAGGCTTAGAGGAGACAATTTCTTAATGAGACTGTTATTGTGCCCCATGGGAGAAGGAGGAATGTACACATATGCTCTAGTACATCCACCATACACAAACACACTATGATCACAACACATTTTAAACAGAGTACATTCAGTTTCCTTTATCTGTGTTGACATTTCTCTCAGGCAGTGATTCTCAAACTGTTCACATCTCAGAAAATATTTGGGTTTCAAAATACCATTTTTAATAGACTAATACTTTAATACTCTATTTTCACAACCAGGACATGACAAACCAGGACTATACGACTAAACCAGGACTAATCTGGGACTAAATCAGGACTCTTCTATAGCTAAACCAGGACTAATCTATGACTAAACAAGGACTAATATAGGACTAAACAGGACTAAGCAAGGACTAGACCAGGACGTGACAAACCAGAACTAATCTAGAACTAAGCCAGGACAAAACCAGGACTAATCTAGGACTAAAGCAGGACTAGACCAGGACTAAACCAGGACTAATCTATGACTACACAAGGACTAAATCTGGACTAAAACAGGATTAAGCCAGGTCTAAACCAGGACTACACCACCGCATTACTAGGATTAATCTAGGACTAAACTAGGACAGACCAAGACTAAACCAGGACTAAACTTGGACTAAATCAGGACTACACAACTAAATAACCAGAACTAATCTTGGACTAAACTAGGAGAAAAGCTGGACTACTCTAAGACCAAGACAAAACAGGACTAAACCAGGTCTAATCTAAGGCTAAACCAGGACTAAACCAGAACTAAACTAGGTCTATTCTAAGATTAAACCATACTAATCTAGGACTAAACCAAGTCTGAACTTGAAATAAAGCAGGTTTAAAACTGTGTTTAAACCAGAACCAATCTAAACCAGATGTAAACCAGGACTGAACCAGCAACAGCAGAAATAAAATTGTCTCTTAATGAAACTAAATCAGGACTTTTGAGTACCACCAATAGTTCCTGTACCACAGTTTGAGAAGCACTGAAGGTCGATCTCTGAGTCTAAAATCCACAGCAGCTGGCTTTCAGCACCAAAAATGTACAGTAACTACACATATATCAGACTAGAGCTGTAGATCTTGTCAGCAGTGACTTGAAACCTAAACAAAGACGCTCCTTAAAATGTGTGAATGCAGTTTATTTGTGTTTGAAAATGTGCCAGTCCGTTACTCCATCTGTTACTCACCCAGCAGTGAAGAGATAAGGAAGAGGTGCATTCTGGGGAGGCTTAAATTTCCCAACATATGCTTCTGAATCAATATTATTCCTTTACAAATATATATATATATGTACTTTTTTAATGTATTTTCTTTAGCTCTTTGACAAAAGTACAGAGCCTGCAGCAGTGCTTTATAAACCACAGGCTGAGATGGTCATCTTGGTGGGGACATTTCCTTCCTGTTGTCCGCTAAAGAGGCGGAGCTTCACACAACTCCAGAAAGCAGTGAGGTGAAATTACACTTTTACACATTTTACTACTGCCTCATAAACAGTAGTGTCTAAAACAATGGTTCTTGATCTATTTTGGTACAACACCTAGTTTTGTCTAATCCAATTCTTGCGTACAGGGATATTCACTTTCATGTAATCAGCAGTGGGCCTCAAGGTCAGTACAACACACCAGGCAACTGTGACAAAGAGACAGTGGTTCACATATTTTATGAAGCACTGTTATGGCAAGTATAACTTTCATTCATCTTCTGCTTATTTCTGTTTAAGGCCATGGGTGGCTTGGAAGTCAGCAGTCATGTGCCTTTGGTACACCCTGGAGAATAGCAAGTTACATGCAGGGCTAACACTGAGAAATACACAGACAGACAATCATTCACTCTTACATTCATTTGTTATGGGCAAATTAGTCACTAATTCTCCTAACTCATGCATGTCTTTGGAGGATCACCCTGAGAGAGGACACAGAGACTCTCTCACTTTACCGGTTTCAATTTAATGGATCTGAACTCCACCTAAACCATCACTGTTACTGGACACTGAGTCCAGGTGGGAGCTCTGTGTGCTGCTTTGTAAATGCCATAGATGCCAAAGTAAAAAGCGCACCCTATAGACTGATTTTGTCATAATGATTATCTGTAACATCTTTGTCTGAGTGTTGTTCGCAGCTTAATGGTGAAGTTGTAGCACTTGACCTTGATGAAATAGGCTACTTATTGATACATAAGTATAGTAATTAACAGACTGAATATGTTTTCTTGCACACAACTCTGCTTCATTCAGCTCCGCTCTTCTGAGCTTCAGCAGGTAACTGGTTCATTATGATCGGCGCACCCCGCCCTCTCCTCCACGAGCCCGCCCAGCACCTCCCTTTGCTCAGCTCCCACTGCTCCCACATCCCGCTCCCCATCCTCACATCCACGGGGCTTGTTCCGGGAAGCGCGGAAGGCGGCGGATGCTCCGCTGGAATGCCTGGCAGAGAGACCATCCCCTGTGTCCATTTGTGAGAGAGAGAGCGAGGGCCAGCGGGAGGAGGAGGGGAGGAGGCGGGGTGGCGATCTGGAGAAACAGACATGGCTTCTAAAGAGACCACTGCCACAGGGTTCGTCAGCGTGAGCAAGGATATCACAGGTGGGTAAAGACGCGCGCGGGGTGCTTTTGCTTCCTGTCTTGTTGCGGGTTATGGTCGTGGTCGCGCGTTCAGGCGGAAAGCTGCGACGCATTGGATGATTGTCAGGAGCTACACCTTTCCATATATTCCTGCGCTTCACGGGACGCGTTTACCGCTCAGCTGTGAGATGCAGATACATTATTTACCACGCGATGTGCAGGAGGTACGGCTGTGTTAAAAAGCCCCTCGGGGATGATCAGTTACTGAACCCGAGCCTTAGGCCACATAGAGAAGGGGCGTAGTGAGATAACGCCGTGTACCCCTGGCGTTGTGTCCGCTGCACGCCCCTCCACACAGCGCTCTCCTCGTTAACCCTGGCCTGTTAAGTCTTTACTCTTTGTTTTCTTGCAGTCCAGTCAACCCGAGCGCTACAATGACTGCGCGCGTGCGTGTGTGCGAAAGTGAAACACGGGGCACCGATACAAGCAGATGCTCTCTGTTTTTTTGCCAACAAGAATACGCGAGTGGAACCAGCCCAGAGCGCGACAGAATGCACAGATGTTGCTTCCCTTTCTCCAAATATCATGTTCATACGGGAGAGCAGTAAACCTGATGTAAATACAGTGCACGCGCGTCCACACCTCTGTACACGTGTTCAGGATACCGGGAACTGAGCTTCTGTGTTAATTACTCCTAATGGCTCTATTAGGCTCTCTGTGATGACGAATCCAGTGAGATCTTTGCCTCTTCATTTAGTCACCTGCAGGTGCCAGTGCTTCCTTCTGCCTCCATCTGGCCCCACAGTCACTGCACTGAGAGACCACAGTCAGTCCAGGGGCCACTATGGCCCATCACAAGGTCACCTGAATGATACTCAGTCCTTAGTTGGTCTCAGACTGATCCAGGATATAGCCCTGTCTATTGTTTCTCCTCCACTGTTCTTGTATTATTATTTGGCTGTCCAAGCCTTGCATATAAATGTTTGTTGTTGCTTCTGTATGCTACTCATTCTGTTCACACTTGACATCAACATGTGTCTTTTCTACTTGATATGCCCAACTATAGACATTTCTGATTGGCCTAAACCCTGCCCTTCTGATTGAATGAGTCAGCCGACAGCTGTGTTATGTCAAGTGTGCAGTACTTCCTGTTGTGAGATGTACTTTTACAAACTGTGGCAGCTCTCCACATTTCTTTGCTGTTGATCCTGACAGAAATACATTAGTTATGATCAAATAATGCAATGACATAACCCAGCTTAATTATATGTTGTACATTTACACATTGGTACAGTGTTGTTGTAAAGACCACACTGACTGGAACCAGAGTGTATCATGGCTTTTTGTGTGGTAGTGTTACAAGGAAACACCAATAGGAACTGGAGTTAAAGGCACATTTTTATTAAGCCCTTTAAAACAATAGAAATTCATCATAGAAACATCATGTAGACAGATGATCTAATTGAAGTAGTTTGAGTCTGAGAACCAACCATGACTTAAAGTGGTCTGTTCCAAAAACCAAATATTGAGCGGCACCTTCCTGAAACACATACAGACCAGGACGGACTGTATCTAAAGCAATGATACTAAGAATGCACTGTGCCTGACCTCTGACGTGTGTTTGTTAGGTGGAGGTCAGCTAAACATTTAAGTAAAGGCCCAAATACAAGTAAAAGTGTTTTCATTCTTGCCTTTTTTAAGATATAGCTTCCAGACAGCACAATGTCCGCTCTAATGTACGAGTGTGAAATCTCTGTATTGATTTGCTTGTAAACCCTTTAGTGGCGGTTTTGTTGAATATTTTTATACCTGCCTACTACTCTACAATACTGCTTTTATGTGATAGTGACTGTTTGCCCCGGTTATGTGAGTAAGTCTCTTTCTTTGACTGTTAGCCAGTAGGTTATGGTGATGATGAAGAAGGCCAGGCTGGGGTTATAACACTGGTGATGGTTTGATGCCGCTTGACAGGAACAGCTCTCAGTGAATCACAGAAAGCCAAGCTTGGATGTGTCATGTTCAGAAATCTCCCGTGAGGAAGAAATGTCACTGACACATATTGTGAAACATTTGGATGATACAACAAGATAGCGCCGCGTGGTAATTGCACTGGGATGAGCTTGAAGCAACAGAGGAGGCTAAAAAATCATTCTAATGGATCAAGAGGAAACCCATTCAATCTTTCATTTCCTTTCGAGACAATTGTGTTTTTATGTAACATTTAGAGACAGTGTAACAGCCGCTGTGGTGTCGCTGTAGATGCAAATTATTTAAGAAATGTATATGTGTGGCCAAGTGGTTACCGCTCCTGCCACCCAGTGGGGAGGTTGTGGGTTTGATCCTCGGGCTGGCTGACTATGATCTCTCTGAGGAGAGTCTACATGTCTTCCTTGTGTTACAGTGTTTTTTTTTTCTATTTCTGGCTTGCTCCCACTGTCCAAAGACATGCGTGTGTTTGTTGCATTGGTCAATCTAAAAAGTGAATGAATGCGAGAGCGAATGGCTGTCTGTGTATGTCTTTGTCTCAGCCTTGGAACTAACTGGGTCACTGTCCATAGTGTACTCCTGAGGGATAAGGGATGTTTCTTTGTCAGCCCTGTGTTTAAATGGTTATTGTCCAGGGTGTACCCGTATAAAGCCCATAGTTGTGTGTGATCAGTACTACAGCAACAGCAAAATATCCTAAAACAAGCTGCAATTAACAGTTGTAATGAGACAAAAGAGATGTGGTTACAATCTGGGAGCTTATTACATGATTTCAAAATATACTCAGACATGTATTTGAGGATCTGAAATGTCATCACAGGGCTGTTCAAACGACAAGGGAGACATCCTCCTCGGTTATTAAATGTGGTTAGAGCTCTGTCCAGCCAGCTGCAGCCAAAGGTCAAGACCGTTTACTGTCTGCTTTGACCGAGATAAATTGATTTGTATGGCCATCTATTCATGTCAAATTGATGCTTGGACTGTAGAAGCGCTTCTCTCTGTAAGGCAGTAGTAGTAGGTGACTGTGTGATTGTATTGTGTTGTCTTGTTAATTACTTTTTGCCCGTTGTTCTTTTATTTACAGAAAGTATCAGGAAGATCATCGACAAATCATCTATCAAGTTTGTATGCGGCATCAAGCTTGACACCAAAAATGGCAAATCGGAGGACAGGCTGCTGGTATGTTGGCTCTTTCCTCTTCCCTCTTAGAAGTCTTGTAATATTATCTGTCAGGTATGATGGCTGCTGATGTAGGGAAACTCTCTTATCCACTTCATTAACGAGCTGACGCATGCATCGTATATGTACTCCACCTTTGATGTTAACTTCTACCATGGTGGCAACTGATCTTAATGTGGTGTGGTAGCAGGGGCAGGACAGCGGGATCCCAGTGAAGACGACACGTGTGTAGTTTTTCATTGCATAGCCTCCTGTATATCAGCTGGTTGAATAAATATTGGATAGACAGTATGTGTGGGAGCGCTCCCCTGGTGTCTGAGAGCAGGCAGCAGGGGGCAGAGCAGCTCACAGACTTTGATTCTGGGGTGCTTTCATCACTCAATATGGGACAGACACATAAATCTCTATTTTAGAAAATGAAAGTCTGCCAGTGATTGGGCCTAAATCTGCTTCAGAATAAGTTGGGTCGCTGTAAAATGTAAATAAAAACGATTGCAATGGCTCACAAATCTTAGGAAACAATTTTTTATGCACAATAAAACATACAACATACAACAAACTATTGATATTTTATATTTTTCATTAACAGCAACTTAGTTCATTTTGAATTTGATGACATGTCTCAAAAAGTTGGGACAACAAAGGATTGGAAAAGTGGTACAAGTTAGGGCTAGCACAGCCTCTGGTTGCTGTGTCAATTAATCAGTCAGTGAGGTCTTGGTCAACTAAAATTTTATTTGTTGATTAGTTGCATCCACTCTTTGTGTCAATAAAGCTGGTCTAATTTATTACTTGAAAACTTTGATTGTTACATTTTATTAGGTTTTTTAGGTTTTTAGAGAGCAATATATTTTACAGCCATCTTTTCTTTAATGTATAGTCACTCTGGCAAGTCCCCCACATATCTTTTGGTCAATTTTGGTTGATTAATTGCTGTGCTGGGCATAGCTTTGGTCGACTACAGCCCTAGTACCAATAAAAAACAACTGGTGGAGCATTTTGCAACTACGTATTTATGTCAATTGGCAACATTTAAGAAAGATGTCTGGGTGTAAAAGGACCACTTCAGAAAGGTGGTGTCTTAGTATTGGATGTCTGGGATGCTCATGATCTTCAGGTCATTATCTTAAAACAGTGCCGTCTTGTCTTGACCAAAGTTCATTTAAAATGGACTAATTGAAAAACTGTGCTGTGGTCAGATGAATAGCTAAAAAAATACAAATTTAGCAAAGAGAAGACAGACACAGACCATGTTTTTATTCAGAGTGGGGTCTGTACTCGAGTGGACTGCCTGGTTTTCTCTATATAATGTACAGTACAGTACAGAGGCTACTGCAGAAGCAACATAGGAGCAGGATTATTGATTGACTTTCTCAGTAAAGCTCATGTCTGCATAAGGAGGGATGGAGTTCAGTCCAGTACTCAGACCAACTTTAGCAATGTCTGTGTGTTTTTTTTATACTGACTCCAGTTACCCTGGCCATCCCACAATCCCCCATGAGCCAATCAACTTTCATCCCGAGCCAAGCCTTGGCAAAACCACCCCCACTTCCTCTATGGTTTTCTTTTAATGATTCATCGTGTGGTGAGGATGGACAGTTAGAAAGAGTTTCTCTGTGTACTGCCTTTGATACAGAGACACTTTGATATGTCTAACTTTTTTTTTAACATCTCTCTCATCATGTTTTTCACAAAGTCCAGACTCATTTAGACCCTGCTCCAAAACCTGAACTGGAAGACTAGAGAGCCTTCTCCAGGGATGGAGAATACTGTTATTAATTGGCAGAGCTTGGACATTTTAGACAGAAATTTCAGTCTGTGGTTTGAGGTAAACAAGAGTAAGTTTAGTCTAAGCCAGTGGTTCTCAAACTGTGGTACTGATGGTACGCAGGCTTCTTCTGGTGGTGCTCAGGAGTCTTTTGCAGTTCTGTTTTTGTTTAATAGCTATTTTATTCCTGTTTTACCCCTGCTCTGGTTGAGGATTAAATGTGACGTTTAGACCACTGCTTAGTTCTGGTTTAGTGCTGGTTTAGTCCTGGTTTAGACCTAGATTAGTCCTGGTTTAGTCTGGTTTAGACCTAGATTAGTCCTGGTTTAGACCTGGTTTAGTCTTGGTTTAGACCTAGATTAGTCCTGGTTTAGACCTAGGCTAGTCCTGGTTTAGACTTGGTTTAATCTTGGTTAAGACCTTGTTTAGTCTTGGTTTAGACCTAGATTAATCCTTGTTTAGACCTAGATTAGTCCTGGTTTAGCCCTAGACTAATCCTGGTTTAGACCTAGATTAGTCCTGGTTTAGACCTAGACTAGTCCTGCTTTAGACCTAGACTAGTCCTGGTTTAGACTTTGTTTAATCTTGGTTAAGACCTGGTTTAGTCTTGGTTTAGACCTAGATTAATCTTGGTTTAGACCTAGATTAGTCCTGGTGTAGACCTAGACTAGTCCTGGTTTAGTCTTGGTTTAGACCTAGATTAGTTCTGGTTTAGCCTTGGTTTAGACGTAGATTAGTCCTGGTTTAGACCTAGATTTGTCCTGGTTTAGTCTTGGTTTAGACCTCGATTAGTCATGGTTTAGACCTGGGTATATCCCTGTTTATGTTATTTTAGTCCATTAAAGCTGGTACATGGAGAGCCAAATAGTTTCCCGAGGTGGCAGTTTTCTCCTTCATTGCTTTCACTTCTTACCCTGATAAACGTTCAAACAAGAGATTGGTCTATCAGTCCTGAACTTGCTCTCTCTCTCTCATTATTAAACTGCACAATAAATGAATAAGTAAAGTGTGGTCCCTCTTTGAAGCTGAATACTTTGATAAGTCTCAGTGCCTCCTGCCGCCTCAGCCTGATTCACTCCAGTTGTTTACTCATACTCTTTCTCTTAACCACCACCTCATCACCGTAATGCCACACAATCTGTCTCTCATCAGTGCTTTCAGACACTCTTTGATCTATAATGCTCTGCTCTGGCCCATCATCCTCCATCTCACACATTAGGACTGATTATTTCACCAGCACCTCTGGTCTCTAGTTGTTGCTTAGTCCAGGTTTACACAAAATGTAGTCCTAGTTTAGACCAGGTGTAGACCAGTTTTATACCTGGTTAAGTTCTGGTTTAGTTCTAGTCTTGCTTTCTAGTTATGTCCTGGTTTACTCCTGGTTATGTGCTGGTTTAGTCCTGGTTATATCCTGGTTTAGTCCTGTTTTAGATTTGGTTTAGTCCTGGTGTAGACCTGGTTTAGTCCTGGTTATGTGCTGGTTTAGTCCTAGTTTAGACCATGTTATGTGATGGTGTAGACCTGGTTTACTCTTAGTTATGCCTTGGTTATCTCCTGGTTTAGAGCTGGTTTACTCCCGGTTATGTCCTGGTTATGCCCTGGTTTAGACCTGGTTTACTCCTGGTTATGTCCTGGTTTACACCTGGTTTACTCCTGGTTATGTCCTGCTTTAAACCTGGTTTACTCCTGGTTATGTCCTGATTTAGACCTGGTTTACTCCTGGTTATGTACTGGTTTACACCTGGTTTACTCCTGGTTATGTCCTGCTTTAGACCTGGTTTACTCCTGGTTATGTCCTGCTTTAGACCTGGTTTACTCCTGGTTATGTACTGGTTTAGTCCTGGTTTACTCCTTTTTATGTCCTGATTTAGACCTGGTTTACTCCTGGTTATGTCCTGCTTTAGACCTGGTTTACTCCTGGTTATGTGCTGGTTTAGTCCTGGTTCACTCCTGGTTATGTCCTGATTTAGACCTGGTTTACTCCTGGTTATGTACTGGTTTAGTCCTGGTTTACTCCTTGTTATGTCCTGATTTAGACCTGGTTTACCCCTGGTTATGTGCTGGTTTAGTCCTGGTTTACTCCTGGTTATGTCCTGCTTTAGACCTGGTTTACTCCTGGTTATGTCCTTCTTATGTCCTGATTTAGACCTGTTTTACTCCTGGTTATGTGCTGGTTTAGTCCTGGTTCACTCCTGGTTATGTCCTGATTTAGACCTGGTTTACTCCTGGTTATGTGCTGGTTTAGTCCTGGTTTACTCCTTGTTATGTCCTGATTTAGACCTGGTTTACCCCTGGTTATGTGCTGGTTTAGTCCTGGTTTACTCCTGGTTTATTCCTGGTTATGTCCTGCTTTAGACCTGGTTTACTCCTGGTTATGTGCTGGTTTAGTCCTGGTTTACTCCTGGTTATGTCCTGATTTTGACCTGGTTTACTCCTGGTTATGTCCTGATTTAGTCCTGGTTTACTCCTGGTCATTTGCTGGTTTAGTCCTGGTGCAATCTTGGTGTAGACCTGGTTTGCTCTTAGTTATGCCCTGGTTATGTCCTGGTTTAGACCTGGTTATGTCCTGGCTATGTCCTGGTTCAGTCCTGGTTTATTCCTTGTTTAGGCTTGGTTTAGACCTGGTTCAGTCCTGTTTTACTCCTGGTTATGCTCTGGTTTAGTCCTGGTTTACTCCTGGTTATTTGCTGGTTTAGTCCTGGTGCAGTCTTGGTGTAGTCCTGGTTTAGTTCAGGTTAAGGTTTTGTCTTAGACTAGTCCTCGTCTGTCCCTTTGATCTCTGATGCTCTCTCTGGCTCTGGCTCACAAACACAGTGGGACTGATTACTGGCAGCACTGTCTCTCCAGTAGTTGTGTAGGTGTTGAGGCTGTCTCTGTGCACCTCTGATAGACCTCTCTCCAAAAACACGAAAGACTGAGGTGTAATTTAATTATTGAGGAGAGGCGCGCAGAGGGTTCAGGTCCTGAGGGAGAGTTTGAAAGAGTATAGAGTAAATGATTGGGAGCGACAGAGCAGAAGAGTCACAGGGGGAGAGCAGAGGGCACCACTCAGGGGCACAAGAATCACTACCTTTTGTTTGCCTTTTGACAACATGGACACTGGCTTTAAAAGGCGAAAAGAAAGTCTGATTTATTCAACAGCTGCATGACACAAATGTTTGTTGAAATGTTGAAGTGTAAAAAGTAAAAGTAGCTGACAAAAATATGACTTGAATAAAATCTAAAAAGTAATGAGTGGAGAATTTATTTAAGTTTTTTTGCACTTGCACAGCAAAAACTGCTATTATCACTACCACCATTACTACTAATATTATATTAAGTTACTAATTGTTGTAACTACTACCTGCACTATTGATCTGCTGTACTGTTACTGCCCCTGCTGCTACTACTGTTACTGCTATTACTATATTTTTACTACTATTACCACTACTACAGGTACTGACACTGCTGCTATTACTACTACTGCTTTTATCACTATTACTACCACTAGTTATTAATTCACTAATTATTTTTACTATTACCTCTAGCATTGTACATTTACTACTCCTGCGGCTCCTACTATCACTGCTATTTTTACTACTGCTACAACTACTATTTTAACTACTACTACTCAGTATAACCAGTACTACTAGTACTTGAGTAAACGTGAAGTTCCTTTAAAATGAACTCAAGTAAATGTAAAAGTACATTTTCTGGATAAATTTGTTACTTTCGACCACAGCTGAAACACGATGGATGCTTGTGTAAATAGAGAAATAACCCTGTCAGATCCATATCGATGTTACAGTCAAGACTGCAGTAACATAATTAGCCTAGTTAAAATAAAAGTGCTCATTTGGCATTTTGGTGTTTAGTCATCAACACTTCTGGCTCTGATCCACTTTCAATGCCCTGAGAAAATTTGCTAATAAAATGAACAGTGTTTTCCTGTATTATGTTATTACATTAAATCTCTTGGTGATGCTAAATGACCATTAGGTTTTATAATTGCCTGTTTAGCCAAACGCTCCACTGTGTGTCACAAATGAAATCTATGGGCCTCGTTCCCGTTTGCCCAAAGTAATGTAATGCAAATGAAATCACTTTTATATTAGCCTAAATGTGATTAAAACATCACAACATGCCATCATTTTTCAGGCTGCATTGCTGTATCTTAATTTATTAATGTCAGTCAATGTATTTCTGACATTGTGGGCTTTTAGCTAGACCAATATACGATTCACCATTTCCTTCTTATCATTATAATAAAAAAATGACTTTTTTTCTCCTCCCTGCGGGGAGTGTAGCTGTGCAGTGACGTTTGCCACAATCTTGATTCAATTTTCTCTATTCCCATTTTTAGGTCCTCACAACATGGCGTCTCTATTTCATGGCGCCAAAGATTCCCACAAAGGTAAATCTTACAGCTCTCCTCTTACAAAGTGAGGCTTTGGTTTCACTCTTTAATCATTACTTTGTGTGTCTGTGTTTGTCATTACAGGTAGAAACAACCTTCAATTTTTTGGAGATCAGGGCTTTGAATTCCCATCCGGATCACCAGGTAATTACAAAAACATGGGGCGCTGTGTAAAATACAACAAATTCAATGGTTTGCACATGCTGCCCTAGCTTTTTTCATGTTTGTACAAATTTATACTTTATATCATTCTGACCACTGACAGCTGAAGTGAATAACACAGATTATCTCTTCATTATAGCTCCTGTTAGTGGGATATATTAGGCAGCAGGTGAACATTTTGCTGATGAGTTAGAAGCAGGAAAAATGGGTAAGGATTTGAGTTTGACAAGTTGCAAACTGTGATTGCTTCAGGACTGGGTCAGAGCATCTCCAAAACTGCAGCTCTTATGAGGTGTTCCTGGTCTGCAGTGGTCATATTAGGAAAGTGGTCATAACACATAACATTTTCAAGACAAATAATAGGCAGATGGTCATAATGATGGCTGATCAGTGTATTCAATTTTAAACCATTGCATTCATTTTTCTTTATATTGTAAACAGTGTCCCAACTGAAATGGTTATTTTGATTTGTACTATCGCACAAAACACTCGTTCTTTATTGAAGCTGACTCTTATTATTGTGTTGTGTAATATTGTGGTTACATCACTTTGGCCTTGAGCATGTTTTGTTCGAAACTCACAAAATTACAACTACTATTTTATACAGGTTATAATCGACACTGACAAATCCAGCTTCTCCCTGAGGTTTGAGTGTCGGGAACATCTCAACCATGTCGTTAACCACATCAACTACGCCCTGTCACGCATATTCAACAACTCCATCTTTGCGTGAGTTAAAATGCTGAATTTATCAAACTGATTACGAGACATTAGAAATATCACTGTTTGTTTGTCCAGATCACCATTTTAGATCCAGGAGTGTTTTCAGTAGGGCTGCACAATTAATTGAAATCTAATCAAAATTGCGATTTAAACTGTTGCAATTAGCAAATTGCAAAGGCTGCAATTATTTAGGCAATATAATGTCCTCTGCAGAGAACAAAATATCCCATCTTCACAGGGTCTTGATATTCATAAATCATGCTTCAGCTGTAGTTTAAACCTCTACAGACATGATCTGAAAGGCATGTGATTAGTTTAGCAGTGAATATTCAAATTCTCTCTCAAGTGTCAATGCTCCATAACATGCTTAAAATGTAAACTGTCCACATTGATTTTACAACATATATCGCAAATCTCATTGCAACCGCAATATCTGTCCGAAAAATCGCAATTAGATATATGTTCAAAATCGTTCAGCCCTAGTTTTAAGGGATTCTGTATCATTTTGAGATACAGAACGAAGATGCCAACTAAGAACAAAGGATTAGTTTGAGTAGATTCTTTACCTTTGTGAGATGCCTGTATAAGGGTTTTGTGGCTCAATAGAAAGAGCATTTAGCTCTGAACTAGAAGATCTCAGAGTTTGAGTTCAGGTCTGGGCATTTTATCTTTATCATTGTGAGATAGGACCAGTGCCTTGTCAGAGGTCTACACCTTCCGGGTGCTTTTAGTTTAGATTTTTTGGTTCATTGACACACCTTTCTTTGTTCATAGCCTTTTGTAAAAACCTGCTCTAGACTTTTCCACAGCACTGTATCTTTTTTTGTTTGTTTTTCTTGCAGGCCCTCCATCTGCCACTCAGACAGCGACCTTTCGGAGGGCTCCAGGAAGTATTCGCCCAGCTCTGAGACCTCAGTGGAGACCCAGAGGGCGTGTGGTACATAAGACATTAGCGTTGAACACTGGGATTTGCACACACTTACTTAGCCACACAAATCAGGGCACTTTATTTGGCAGACCGAAGCGGAAACTGGCTCGCAACCTTAACAAATCCTCTCCCAGATGTTCCTTATACAGCCCTGTCACACAAATCTATGATTGATAATTGGGACGACTGTTTCTGTGTGCACTTTCCTGCTCTGTCTCTGAGTTTATTAGTGAAAGAGGCAGCTGTTCACATCATCTGAAATTCTCTTTTTGCTATTTTTCCCCTCCTGCCTGCATCTCTCTCAGGAGGCTTCTCAGAGACCTACGCTGCTCTGTGTGACTATAATGGCATCAGCTGCAAGGAGGAAGTGCAGTGGGTAAGAGCTGAGGGACTGTGGCTTTGTTGCTCTGAGTGCTCTGAGTGTTTTTGTACAACGCTGTCCACACAAATATAGGGTCATGTGCTGCTGAGAAATAGGCTCATAGACCTGTGCTGCTCCTAGGATGTGGATACCATATATCACTCCCAGGACAACCGCGAGTTTAACCTGCTGGATTTCAGCCACCTGGAGAGCAGGTGAGCAACCAGCAACTGCTCTGAACTGGCTGATCAAACATTACTTTTCAAACACAGCATTATGCCTAAGTCAACCACTAGCTAGCACTATTTATTTATTTTTTTCATAGAGGTAGTTTCCAAACAGTGGGTTTGAAACCTAAATGTGTGTCACAGAAGATTTGATTTGGGTCAGAAAAATGTAATGTAATGTATTGTAATGTAATGTAATGTAATGAGTGCCGTTGCTTTGGTAGTTCACCTGGTTGTGCCCATGCTACATACCTGCGCAGCCTGGGTACGTGTCTCGGCTTGTGTCTTCCTCATTTTCTCTTAATAAAGAAAAAAGCTGTTTTACAAATGCAAAATAGTCAGAAGCACAAAAATATGAAAATACAATTGCACTATGCTAAAATGAATCACTAGGAAAGGACAATATAATGATAAAAATGACCAAAAGTAGCAGTATAAAGGAAGAAAGGTAGGCGTTGTAAAATTTGGGTCTGTGGTCATTACTTTCCAAAAAAATAGTATGTGCATTCAAGAGCAAAACTTGGGTGCTCAGTAAAAGTGGTCTGAGAACTGTAATCCACACAAGTGTTATCTTTTCCAGGGATTTGGCCGTAATCGTCGCATCTATGGCCTACAACACTTGGTTCACTAAAC
Source organism: Bostrychus sinensis (assembly GCA_020698575.1). Lineage (NCBI taxonomy): Eukaryota > Metazoa > Chordata > Actinopteri > Gobiiformes > Eleotridae > Bostrychus > Bostrychus sinensis. The sequence continues at coordinate 23,647,393 of CM036246.1, forward strand.
TCTACTGCAAAGACCTGCGTATTGTATGCGTACACTCATTACTTGTATATTAGCATGTTGCTGATGAGCATAATTTAATACAAAAATAATGTGTTTGCTTCAGGGCTCGGAGGTCGCGGAGCAGGTCTTGCACACAGTCAGCAAATCATCCAGCCTCGAAGAGTTAACTCTGGAGAACGCTGGGCTGAAATCGTAAGTGCTGAGATTTTCAAACTTTTTTAAATATGTAAATGAATAATGGGTTTATGTTCTGTCTTTTTGCAGAGATTTCCCTCAGAAAATGTCCACAGCTCTCTCTGAAAATCCTGCTTCGGTCATTCACTCGCTCAACCTGGCCCACAACTCTCTGGACAACCAAGGTACCACACAAATCTGTCTATTAAAATAGGCCTAATGCAAACTTCTTCATTTACTTCTGGTCAAGACAAAGTACACGTACTCAGTCTTTGCTAATACTGATGTTGGACTGGCTAATCTCAATGTAATCTCTTCATCTGTTGTCCGAAAGGCTTCTTGGCCTGTGATCAGTGGCACTTTTCACTCTGATTCACTCAGCAGTAGACTTCAAATTATAGCCTGTCGTAACATCTAATTTCATATAGAATTGCACCTGGCTAAATGCCTTCGATCAGTGTAATTTGTCTAACAGTCTTCATTGGTGCAACACATAGAATCACAGTTAGTATTCTGGTAAGTATAGGTTTGCAAACAAAAGTCATCTGCCTCCTTTTAGCCTTATCGTCTGCATCCACTCGCACAAACTCATTTCATATGGCTGCTCTGACTGTTTCAGTAATGTTTAACATGAGCTGTCTCTCTGATATTAGTTCATTCCCTAATCCATTCTCGAAAGCCTCAACATCTTTACCTGTGCTGCCTCTAGCTCTGCCTCCTGTTTTTACTCAAACATATAGACATGTAAGATAATATGGATTTTAATTTTCACTGCAGGCGTGTCCAGCCTAATCCAGCAGGTGTGTCGCCTCAGCAAAGGGCTTCGACTCCTCAATCTCTCCAAAACCTCACTCACATCCAAAGGTTAGTTTTTCCACTTTCCCCATCACCGAAAATTTCGTTTCTTCCACTCTGCCAAGTCTAAACTCAGTTCACTCAATTAACTCACCCAGCTGTTTGTCTAAATCTGATGAAACTAATGAGGCAGCTTTGACAGGTCATAACACATTTTTTAAGTCGGTGACTATAAATCTTTCAAAGCTGTCAGTAATAGTCTCTTGAAGCGCTGCGTTTCATGTTTTTTTTGGCTCATGATGTCTTCTGAAGCCCTGAAGGCCTCTGCCCCCCTTCCGCTGTCTCATCTTAGCTTTTACCCAGTGGAGAATTTTAATATTGCATCAAAATGAACAGACACTTTGCACTGCTTCTTGTAACACACACATTTACCTGCTGCAATGGCAAATCAATAATGCAGGGACACAAAATGGTTTGAAAGTGTTTGAATTTTGTACAACCCACTGCTTTTACTCGTCTTTCTACCCCCATAACCTTATTCTCTTTTCTCTCTTTCACAGGAGTAGCGTCACTCTCTCAGGCTCTGTGCTCCAGTGATGAGTACTCCAACTCTCTCTTACACCTGGACTTGAGCAAAAACCCTGGGGTTCTGTCGGGAGAGGACGCCTCGGTCAGAAAACACAAGCACAAACACAAACTCAACTCTGCTTTGTTCTATTTATATTCTAGGGCTGTACAATATGTAATACATGTTTATTTTTATTTTAATATTACAAGTCAATTCTTTATAATCCAGCCACAGGGGGGTTATACACCACTATTATTTGTGCCAGTTAGATGGAGAGGGTTGCATTAGGAAGGGCATTTGATGTAAAGCCTAATCTATATTAATAAGCAAATCACTGCACACAGTAAGGCGTAGGATTTGCTGTGGTGAGCCTGTAAGGGAAGAACAGGAAGGGAAGAAGAATTCACATTATTCCCTATACATTCTTTAGTCCTGGTTTAGCTCTGGCTAGTCCTTACTTTATTTCTAGTTCAGCCCTGGTTTCAGTTTGATGATTAGCTCAGCATCCGTGCAAGCATGGAGCAAAGAGAGTGTGTGAGTTTAATTCTCGTGAGCATGTCTGCCTTCCTCCTACCATCCAAAGACAAGCATGTGTAGGTGAATTGGGCAGTCTAAATTGCTGCTAGTGAAAAAGTGAGTAAAAGTGAATGGTTGTCTGTCTGTGTTACTTTCAGCCCTGCAACTAACCTGCCCTTGTTCAGGATAAATCCTGTCTCAGGCCCAAAGTAGCTGGGATTGGCTCAGTTAAACTTAATTCACGTGTTAAAGCATTATTACAGTATTATTAAGCAGTATCACATTGCATACATTTTAACAGCCCTAAACTTTAAACTCACTAAACTCATATTACCTTTACTTGTTCTGTTTGCAGAGCTTATATCTGTTTTTGTCTCAGCCCAACTGCCTGGTCCATTTGGATCTGTCGGGCACAGATTGCTGTGTGGACTCTGTGAGTATCCGCCATCTTGGCATAATCAAATGTTTACGTGAGACTTTTAAATAAATGACGTGTATGTGTGCATGTCAGTGCCAGATTAACTGTTTCCACCCTGTCTCTAAATGCAGCTATTTGGGGCTCTGCTGAGGGGCTGCTGTGCTGATCTCTCCTTTCTCAATCTTTCCAAAAACTCCTTCTCCCACAGGTTAGTCATATCTACCTCACAACAATAGAGGCAGCCCCCATGTACCGTACTGTGCAAAAGTCCCAGAGAGTTTTTTTTTTTTTTTAAGAACTAAAGGCCAGAAAGGCTAGAAGCAAAGAAAGGTGCATCAGTGTACAAAAGTACACAAAATTGGACAAAAACAAGAAAAATCTAAAGTAGAAGCAGCCCCAGAGACCTCTTCTATATTGCAATATTAAAGATATAGTGCCCAGACCTGGGAATTCTGTAGTTCAGGGGTAAATGCCTGTAGTTATGTTAGTGAAGTTAGAACCTTTGGTTGAAGTACAGTACTGTGTAAAAGTCTTTGACAGATTTTAAAGCTATGAAAAAAGGAAAGGTGTATCTGTGTACAAAAATGCAAAAAAAAAGCTCTCAGAGAGCGTAAACTCTTGCCAAGGCACTGGTCCTATCTCGCAACAGTAAAGCAATAGTGCCCAGACCTGGACTCAAACTAGATGATAGCTCAGGGGTAAACACTCTTTCCATTGAGCCACAAAACCCTTATATGTTACAATGGTAAAGAATCTACTGAAACTAATCATTTGTTCTTTTAGTGAGTGAAGTTAGTGTCTTTGGTCTGTATCTCAAAATGGTAAAACACTCCTGGATCTTAACAGTGATTTTGTCCCTGCTCCCTCGACTGATCTTTCCTGACATTTTCAAAACAAAAATAAAAGATAAAATTCTGTATTTATAAAGCACTCTTAGCTAACAGCATTTTTCTCACCTGCCTAAAACTTTTGCACCATACCGTAGACCCACCCAGATCTCCCTCCATCATCCAAATGGCTCATCCAACCTCTGTTTCATAATTTCTTACTCTCCCTCTTTAGCCTGATATAATCTTTATCTCTCTCCTAATGGGAATCAGAAATGAGCTTTGTGGGAATCGCTGTGTTTCCTGTGTGCGGGTGTGTCTGCTGCCATTTAAAACTAGAACCGTCTGCATAGATAAGACTCATGAATATTTGAGCAGGACAATCTATCATTTGACCCTCCTCGCTCCGACTCTTAAACTCAAAACTCACTCCAGTTCTCATTATGCGTCGGTACTCGACGTTCAGTACAGCTCTTGCACTTTCACCCACTGTGTCAACAACTTCTTCTGTGTGGTCAAACTCATCCCACCTCAGCCTCTCTACAGCGTTCAGAAACATCTTTTTAGTTATTGTTGCATCCCTAGAACCAGTCATCTTATTACGATGTCAAAAGTCTGCACCATAAGGGTAGACATTTACAAATACAGTGTTTATTTGTTGGTTGTATAGGGTGATATACATTTGAATGATGTTTTTTAAGGTATTTTGTTGCCTAATACAAGACACAATGCCTGATCATAACCAGACTCACACCAGTGTTTAGTGTTTTCCCTAAGGCACACAATTATTATGTCACAATAAGGTGACTGGTTCTTTGCGGGGAGGAAACAACAAATTGAGTTGTTCATGGATGTCAGCAACGCAGGGGATTCAGAGTTGTGCCTGTCTCTTTATAGCTCCAGACGTCTCCATCTGCTCTCTTTCATCTTATTTTTTTACATTTTACAGAAAAGTAAAGGACACGCTGCCACTTTTCCGTCAGTTTTTCAGCTCGGCCTTCAGTCTAAATCATGTCAGCCTGTCCTCCATGAAGCTGCCACCTGATGTACTAAGGTACGCATCGTGTCTTCCCTTATTCTCTTGCTCTTTTATCAGGAAGAAAAAAAAAAAAAAAAAAAAAAAAAAAAAAAAAGCAGATTTGTGGAGTTATGCAGGCTGGTCTGAGTCTGGCTTTTTTTGTTTTTTTCTCCTTGTCTGTTTTCTCATCTTCACTTTTTATTTATTTACTTTCTTTTAGGGCTTTGCTAACAGGGTTAACCTCCAATCCTCATATTAATGACCTTCATCTGGACATTAGCGGCTGTGAGGTAAGCGCTCCTTTCTGCAAGATCCTTCTACTTATTATGGTTATAATGTGCCTTTCCAAAATGCAGCATGCTTCAAGCTACTGGCAGGTAAATTGAGCTAACTCTGTTTAACTGCTGCTGCAAACAACATTAACAAGTTCCAAGCCAAACACTCGGAATGACTGGAGGCTAAGTTTGTTTTATTTTACAAGACAATAATAATAATGCATTAGTCTTATGGTGTGCTTTTCTAGACACTCGGAGTTGCTTTACAATTAGGTGCATTATTCACTCCCTCCTCAGTCGCTCCCGGTGGTGGTGAGCTACTTCTGTTGCCACAACTTCCCTGGGGCAGACTGACAGAGATGTGGCTGCCATTCTGTGCCTATGGTCCTCCAACCACCACCAAACACACAATTACACTAACTACTATACATACATATTCTAGAAAGCACTGCATATAGAGTGAAAATGGATGTACTTCACTTAGTACATTTAAAAAGATGTACAAATCTAATTTATAGGAAAATACAGAGCATTAGTATGATAATGTATGCTTATCTATTACAACATAACGTTATCTTAATGATGTAATTAGTCATTGAACAGATAGTTGCAATGATAATGTTTAAAGTAATGATACAGTAATAATAGTTAAAAGATATTTTCATCACCTTTTGAATGTAAATTATTGTGTTTTTGTGTTTTGTTTTGTTTTTTTACCTGTCTTGATGTTTTGTTGTGAAATATAGCCAGGTTTACTTGGCAATTTCTACTTAAATGTTAATTGGGTTAGGCACAATAAGTTCGGCCTAAACCCTTTCAGTCTCAGATCTAATGAAAGCATTGTATTGTTTCTTGTCTACTTTTAATAGCTGAATTAACTAAAAATACAAGGTGCATGTGCCTCAGACTTCCCTTGAATACTGTACAACCCATCTATACATTTTCCTTTGTCTTGAAAAATGGAACAAATCTCTATAGACTCAACCTAAAATGTTTCTGATTCATGCTTCATGCTTGTGTTGGTTCTCCCTCCTGTCGTCTCTCTCTCTCTCAGCTCAGGTCCGCAGGCGCCGCTGTGATCCAAGAACTGTTCCCGCGAGTCTCCTCCATCGCCACTCTAGACATCTCCGACAATGGTACAATAACAGCACACAAACACACATACTCCTCTGTGACCTTGATGCTTTGTCATTTTTGTTCATTCATTCATTCATTTATTCGAGCCACAAAGAGTCACAATCCAGTGTACCTTTTGTGCTGGTCCCAAGCTCAGACAAATGCAAAGAAAGATTGCCTAAAACCCATGCCAAATCAATATGCACATTACTGATTTGCTGAAGGAAAGAAGTAGACTGCTTCTTTCTTAGACCACTTTTGGTAAATATTGTCTACTGCAGACCAGGAACACCCCACAAGACCTGCTGTTTTGGCGATGCTCTGACATCATAATTTTGTCTGGGTCACATTTCTCAAATCCTTAAGCTTGCCCATTCTTTCTGCTTCTAACGCATACATTTTTGGGGACAAAATGTGCACTTGTTGCCTAATATATCCCTCCCACTAACAGGTGCCTCAATTTCAGGTGATCCGTGTTAACCATCGCACCTGTCAGTGGTATTAATGTTATGCCTGATAAGGCTTTAGCATGTGTGTAAGATTTCTATAACCTTATGTCTGTGTTTTTGTACTTTGACAGGTCTTGACGCAGACTTGCTCACGGTGCTGCCTGCCCTCTCCAAACACCCCTCGCTCAAACACCTCCATCTGGGCAAAAACTTCAACATCAAAAACAGGTGCTGTGTGTGCTCTTGTGTCACGGTTTACTGCTTATGCGTGTGTACTGCGTAATGCCTCCTTGAATATGCATGTGTGTGTGATTTTACCCTTGTTTTTATAAGCACCCACAGGCACACAGCATGCTTACAGCGGGAAATGGCCGCGCCAGCTCATTCTCTGTCTCTGCTGTTTGTGTCTCTAGGCTGCTGGATGAAGTCCTGCAGAAGTTAGTGCAACTTATACAAGAAGAGGATTGTGTGAGTGAAAATGTGGTTGCACAATATGCTGCCAATTTAAAACATACCGACACCTTTAGAAATAAATTGCTTGAGTAAAAAGATGAATCAGCTTCAAGCTTAAAAGCATATAAGGAAAAACAGCTCAAGGTTAAGTGGACAGCCTCATGTGTTTAAATAAAAGATGTCCTTCCATGTAAAAACATCATAAAATATTTACCATCTAAGGGGATCCCAGTCTTGTACAGACAGTTAATAATCCAGATCCTTAAAGCCTTCCTTTTTTGCATTATGTTTTGTGGTAGAAGTGTCACTCTGTCATTAATAATTACTGTTTCTCTTGTCCTTGAAGGCATAGTGTTCATATCACATCCCTAACACTTAGTAAATAATTCATAGATACAGCATGTAAAGCCACTGTGAAGTAAATCTCAGCTTTTTCCCTTTTGGCTTTGCCCCTTTTTCTCAATAAAACACTCCACATCCAACCTTATTTCTTTCTAAATAACTCACAGGGTTGACAATAAAAATGCACTTACACAATGAGGGATAACATTATGACCACTTTTGTACTATTGGTGGTTATAATGTTATGTGTTATGGACTCGTGCCTCATAAGCAGCCCCATACACAACAAACTGTGATGTTCTCATTAACAGGTGCCATGATGAAGACATAATCTGTCTTATTCACTTTACCTGTCACTGCCCGGTCATAATGTTTTGTCTGATCGGTGTACTATAATTTGTTTCTGTCTCTTCAGGCCCTGCAGACCCTGTCCCTGACTGACTCACGGTTGCGATCCCGGGGCACAGTTCTGGTCAACGCTCTGGGCAGCAACACCTGTCTGAGGAAAGTGGATCTGAGTGGGAACAACATGGATGACATAGGGGCCAAGATGTTGAGCAAAGCATTACAGATCAATACAACACTCAGGTAAGGCGCACCGTAGATTTAAGTCAGAAATAAGTGTTGTATAGGGAATGTATGCGTGGTGTTGTAACATGCAAACACTACTGCAGGTGCATCTCAGAAAATTTATTTTAATTGTTACTACTATGAGAATTATGTGATATCAAGTCATATTTTAATGAGGCACTGAATTTGTGGTTTCTAGCCCAATTTTAAAAAGTTACGTTGTTACTGTTAAGTGACAAGTGTCTCCATCACAAAACATAGTATACATTCTTTTTTTTAAGGATACACATTGATTAAAAGATTTATAAAAAAAAAAAAAAAAGGTTAGAAAAAATGTTTTATGTATACTATTACATATACTATGGTCCTTTGTGAGGAGGACACTTTTGTCACTTAACAGTAACAACATAACTTTTTGTTACTACAAAAAAATCCTAAATCCCTCTAAATCAGTGTAGTTGGTAATCTTTGGCAGACCCAAGGCTGTAATAACCCCCTAGAAAAAGCCACTGCAAAATCATAAAATCTAAATTAGTGATAAAATACTCACCGCAAAGTTATCACAAGGGTAAACAGTAAACCAAATAACATTTAAAATAAATGCATGAAATATTTCACTCTGAATGTACTGAATCTGTAATACTATATATTTGTGTCACTCTTGTCACTGAAATACATTAACCTTTCCACAAAATTCTGTTTTTTGAGATGCACCTGTACATCATAATGGTCTATGAACAGAAGAGGCCACCGTTCAACTGTAGGAGGTCACGAAATGTGTAATTCATGCAGTCTGTACTAAAATGTCAAAAGAAATGTCAAAGCTAGGACCATAATCAGTTAAATGCACCACTTAAGCCCAAATTTTACAGCTTATCCTCTAAAAAAGTCATTTTGGGGGTGAGTTTTAAATGAGTATCTTAGAGCAGGGCTTCTCAGCTGATGGGTCGGGACCCAAAAGTGGGTTGCAGAACTGTTTTCAGTGGGTCACAGTCCTTTGTCAGTGTAAAAATAATCATAATCATTATAAAATAGACTGAAAATCATTGATTTACTCATCTAAATGTAGCTAGCAGTATGAAAAATTAGGTGTATAGAAGAAACCCAGCAAGAGCAAAAAATCCAATTCTATAATGTTGCATAAAAAGATGATCTGAGTCTGTTGTCTGCTACTTAAATGTTCTGACTGTGGTGTCAGCCTTATGATCAATGCTTGAATAAGTGACTTGAGACAGAGACTTTTTATGTTGTGTTTTTCCATGAAAGTACAATCGAGTCTGTTAAAAAGGCTACTGACATTAAGAGTTGTAATTTTAAATTAAAATGAAACTAATTGAATGAAGAAGGGAATAATTCCTTCTAGCATTGCCACTGGCTTGGTTTATCTTTAAATGCATTATCTTTTTGTGTAGGCAGAGTGTAATAATCTGATATTATACTATCTCAGATTAAAATTGCACAAGGTGTTTATTCAATAAATTTGATAAATTGAAAAATCTCTTTTATGTGTCGCGGGTTTTTTTTTAATAAGGTAATGGTGGATCCTGAAGCTAGACCAATTGAGAACCACTGTCTTATTGGGAGTGGACCCATGATTTTTAAATTCAAGCAGTGTGGTGTATACGTTTATTGCACGTCTTTGTCCTGCAGGAGTGTGACATGGGATCGCAACAACACCTCCGCAACTGGATTTCTCGACGTGGCCCGGGCTCTCGAACAGTAAGTCTAAAATCTGTGTGTTTTTCATATGGGTCTGCTGAAACGTCAATAAACAAGGAGTGCTAGCATATGTACCACAGGAGCAGCATTGATCTGTGTGATACAATTACAGTCTATTTTAGAAACATGTGACCACGCTGAAATTTGTAACGTGAGCCGAGCGAATCGTTGCTTTCCACTCTGCTATCTTAAATGGTCCAGCTTTACCCCAAGGCCAAAAATGACTGGCTCGCAAAGATGAAAGTTATTACCTGCTCACTGGATGCCATAGGACAGCGGTTCTCAAAATGTGGTCTGAGTACCCCTGGCAGTACATCTGGTGGTACTTAAGAATCTTAATTTAGCCAAAGTTAGTTGTAGTCCACTTTTAGTCCTGCTCCGGTTAAATTTAAAGTTTAGACCACTACTTAGTGCTGTTTTTGTCCTGGTTTAGCCCTGGTTAAGCCCTGAATTCCCCTTGGTTTATTCTGGGTTTTGTCCTGTTTTTGTCTTGATTTTGACTTGGTTTAGACCTGGTTTAGTCCTGAATTCCAATTGCTTTAGTTTGGGTTTTGTCCTGGATTTGCTCCGGTTTAGTCCTGGTTTAGTCTTGGTTTAACTCTGGTTTTGCCCTGATTTTTACCTAGTTAAGTCTTGGTTACTGCAGTCATGGATTTGTTCTGGTTTGATACTGGTTTAGTCCTAGTTTTGCTCTTGTTTAGTATTGGTTTAGACCTGGTTTACTCTGGGTTTTCATCATTTAAGTTTAATCAGTGCCATAACATAAATATTTGGGGATGGCTTCTGTCCAATTAAGATTAACTTTAACTACCTCTTGTATCTTTAACCCATTTTTCTTCCTCATCTTGTCTGCAATAACTAAATCTTTCTTGCTTTTTTCTCAGTAATTTCACCCTGCAGTACATGCCTCTTCCCCTAAGTGACATCAGCCAGGCTTATCGCAGCGCCCCCGAGAGGACAGAGCAGGCTCTTACCAAGGTTATAATGCACGCCAAATGTCTGTCACTGTCAAAAAGCACAGCTGGGTAACACTTAAGGATAATTCCACACTATTAAGCAGTAGTAAAGCATTATTTGATATGTAATTGACAGTTTATAAATACTAATTAATTATAACATTAAAAATACTTACTGATGCTGTTTAGTGTGTAGTTATTGTGTTATTAAGTGTTACCCATTACCTTGTAAAAAATAATCTGACATGTTAAAATGCAGCTGGTTTGCAATATGATATTTTACGGTGCTGATCTCCATGTATCTTTGACATTTGCATTTATTCATTAATCCCGTGGATGAGAGAAGAAGAGTCATTTAGTCTTATCCTCTTTGCACAGAAAAGGGAGATAAAAGACATAAGACATCTGAAGCTGATGTGTATCTAGTTTATTCAAAGGACAGAAAGCGAAGTTTGAGATTAAAAGAGACTCCCGCTGTGACAGAAATCAATACAATATGGCGGGTGTTTAATAGACCAAATGATTATTGGCAAAAAAGATAAATGAACACCTCATTGGCTTTCCTTTAAAAATGCTTATCAGTTTAATATCATTTTTAAGCCATTCACAGTTATAAAAAGGAAAGTTGTAAGTGACATTGCCTTAACTTACAAGAGAAGCCAAAAACAGGAACACAATTTGATCAGACTTTTCCCTCTTTACGTCCTACGCATTATACCAGAGCACCTATACAGCAACAGTTATTCATTTTTCCTGCTTCTAACACACAAACTCTGAGGACAAAATGTTCACTTGCTGCCTAATACATCATCCACTAATACAGTAGGTGCCACGATGAAGAGATTATGTGTTATTCACTTCGCCTGTCAGTGGTAACAATAAGAGAGGACTGGGACAAAGGGGGCGGGGGGTGCACCTCAGAAAATTGATTTTAATTGTGAATATTATGAGGATTATGTAATATTAAAATTTTTTTGAAATACTAAACTTGGGTTTTTCATTAACTGTAAACCATAACCATCGCCAGGACCTGGTGTAGTCCTAGTTTAGCTCTGGTTAAGTCCTGCATTCAGGTTCAGGTATCAGGTTTATACTCGTAGGTAGAATTTGTTTGCAGTTAGACTTCAGGCTTCCAGACAGAAATAAAACAGAAAAACATAACAATAGATATAATAATAAGACCCCTGTGATAAGCTGGCCCCTGTCCAGGGTGTACTCCACCTACGGCCCAAAGTTACTGGGATAGGCTCCAGTCACCCGCGACCCCTAACGGGAATAAGCGGTAGAAAATGAATGAATAAATGATAATAATAAGACATTAATCAAAGTGCTCCAATGTGCTGATCAAAAATCTAAAGGAGTCACATCAACAATAAAAGCCAATAAGATAAAAAATGATAATATGAGCAACCAACAAGTTAAAAAATGACATAAAAGCAAGTTAAAAACCCAAACTACAAAACAAAGTAAAACAGACTCCAGAAATAATTCAGTACAAGGTAACTTATTTACCAGTGAGAGAGCTGCTGGGATGAAGCTGTTTTTAAAATGGTTTGTTTTACATCTTGGTACTAGGTATCTATGTCCTGATGGAAGCAGTTGAAACTGATTGTGCAAAGGATGCAGGATCATTTGAAATAATACAGCCATAGCCAAGCACTGTAGCTGCCTCGCAGACAGGATTCCCTTTGGTTAAGTTCTAGTTTTGTCCTACTTTAGCCCTGATTTAGTCTGGATTTGTCTTGGTTTTATTCTGATTTAGACCTGGTTCACCGGTCAGTTGTCATAATGTTATGCCTGATCAGTGTATATATTGTCACTCCCTTGAGATTCTTGCCCTAAATCAATTTTAATATCATAATAAAACCTCCTAACATTTACTCTTTGGTGCACAGATTCAACGTTCTCTGGTGAGGAACAACCAAACGCAGCGCTTTTCGCAGAGACAGGCTCTGCGGCTGCATCAAGGCCTGGTCACGAGCACCGCTGAACAGGTACACGCTCTTATTATCGTCATCATCATTATTATTATTATGATCATGTGTGGCTGCCCAGCGCTTCTTGTAACACTCTTTGCCGTATGTGTTTCCAAGGTGATGGAGCGTCTCTGCGTGCGCGTCCAGCAGCAGGTGTGTGTGCTGCGAGGCGTCGGCGAGATGGAGGAGATTCAAGCTGCTAAACAAGTGTTAAAAGAGGCCAGGAACTCCCGCGCGGTGAGTGCTGTGCGAAATGGCTTCCCTGCGACGCATGTGAGCGACTTTATCAGCGCCAAGTTAGGAGTGAATGTGGTGCCTGTTTTTCCTCGTAGCTCTACCCTTCACTGTGCGAGCTGGCCCATGTGCTGTCCGTGGATGGACCAGTGAGACAAAGACTGGACTCTCTGGCCGGGGAACTAGCCAAAGCTGCAGACAAGGAGCTGCAGGTAGAATGCTTCACAAAACATACTCAGTCTCTAAGGGATTGTCATGCTTGTCATGTCTTTTCACACCAAGTACCACCTCAGAGAAGATTAGGTACCATCTTTAATGGACTAAAATGAGCCTAAATCTGAACTATTCCAAGGGATAAAATAGGGCTTAACACAGAAAAATGCACTACTAAGGACAAAACAGGGACTAAACCAGGATGAAGTGTGGACTAAATTGGGTGACCACCTTAAAAAAAAACTTAAAATTGGGACAAGTTGAGATTTTGTGGGGACAGGGTGAAACATACCCAAGAAATAAAAGCTTTGGTATCATAAATATCTAACCGTCCATCTTACTGAGTCCAAACCTCATTTAGATACAGATACAAGTTGCTAGGCTCTATATAAGAAAAGTTGATGTGCTGTTTTCATCCCAAAAACACACAGACCTAAGTCCGTATATTCCAAGCACCAGCTCACAGCAAGAAAGGACACTTGCATGTATTTAATCTATTTTACACAAGAAATACTGACTTTACCATGTTGTTCCTGATTTCAATTTCACTTTTTGTAAGATCCACTGAGCATCATTTATAAAGAGGGACATTATTTTAATTTAAGTACGGACGAGAGACAAATGCCTTAATGGCTGTGCAGTGCAACCAAAAGTGGAACAGGTGGTCACTCTTGGTCTAAACCAGAACTAAACCAGAGCTAAACCATGATGAAACTGTGATGAATACAGGACAAATACAAGAAATCCAGAAATGCCACCCTCTTAATATTGTCTTTCTCCATCTGACAGAGATTTACACAGGCAAAGACCTTGTTCTTTCAATGAAACTTGTGACTAAATAAAAAAAATATGTATTTGGCTCAAGCTTAGCCTTGTCCTTTTAGTATTTATTAATCCTTACCCAGTTTTGATTAGCAAATACCAACACTTCTCCTTACTCTGAATTTACCTTATTTCTAGGTGAAAAAACATATCCAAATGATTGATGATTGAGATATTCAACATAATTATTGCAAGTTTTTCTTTTAACGTGCAGCCCTACCATATGTCCACAGTAGTGACCACTTGTTTACCAAAAACATTACACATCTTTAGTGACTCTGAAGTATGGTTGCCAGATAATATTGCTTCTTTTTCCTGTCAACATAGTAAAAAAATGCAACAATAATGTGATGTCTGGAGCTCTATATAGTTAGTGTGATGAGCCTATAACTGTCCCACTGCAGGCAGAGTTAAATTTTACATTTACTTGAGTGACTTTTTGAATACACTGTTCTTCTAAGAGTATTTTTATTGCATTACATACTTTTTTACTTCCACTTGAGTCATAATATTTTGAAGTAACAATCCTCTGACTGCAGGTGATTGTGGACTCTATGGTGTCTCTGTGCCATGAGCTCTGCCCTTTATCTTCGACTGCGGCCGAGAGATTAAGTCCCTCGCTGTCGTCCGTCTCTGAGCGAGTGTCCATCCCGCGGTCTGCCATCCGGACGGCGCTGATGGAGAGAGCAGCCCAGGACATCCACAGAGCACTGGAGTAAGGCCGGCAGTAATGCGTCTGAATTTGATGAGCAGCGTATTGATTTACTCTCGCTTTTATAAATCTTTATCTCTCCATCCTCCTCCTCTTTCCTTTTACAGAGAAGTGAAGCTGTCCGTGGTTTCCTATCTCACCAACACCATTGTGGACCAAATTCTGCAGGAGCTGTACACCACACACAAGACCATGGTACATACAGACCAACTTTATTCATGTTTGTAAAAAAGAAAAGGGTTACTGTACTGTGCAAAATTGCATTGGTCCTATTTCGCAATGGTAAAGATGTAATGCCCAGACCGGGAATCACTCTTAATCTTCTAGTTCAGAGGTAAATAGGGCTGGGTGCCATAAAAAATTTTTCGATACCCATACTAAAACGATACCTGGTTTTTGATACTTGTATCTGAGTGATACTTTTTTAATCTTCTAAAACAAATAACATCATTAAAAAATGTTATTTTAATCTCTGGGTAAGAAGGAGCATGGTGTTATCAAGTGTTGTTTGATTGATAGCGGGAACATTAACTATATGATTAGACATAAATAAGTTAGATTAGTCACTTGAATAAGTTAATAAATTAGTTCATAGCAGAGAAATACATTAATTAAGAATAAATTTATGGTAAGGTGATCAAAATATTGGTTTAAAAATTGTCAGCGGGAGATGGCTGTACTTTGAAGGATCTTTGTATTTGCAGTTAACAATAGTTAGATGCAGAGTGTCTCCTTGGGACAAAGCAAGCATGTGTTCACAGCACACTGAGGTCTGAAGTAGAGAGCAGTAGTAGGACGACTGAGACAGAGACAGACTGTGTTCTGGAGCTAAATGATGCCCTATCTCTTTTTACAATCGATGCTTAAGTCGAAAACTCTGCTCAAAACATCTGTGGCTGCCATGTAGCTTTCTGTGCCTGTGTCCCTGGACCAATCAGGTATCAAAACTTGGTACTGAAAGAAAATTATTTTTTGTTACCACCCAGTACCAGAGCTTTCCGGTCGGTACCACAAACATATTGTTGTTTAGTACCCAGCCTCTTTCCATTGAGCCACAAAACACTTCCATCTCACAATGGAAAAGAATCAACTTTAAGAAATCATCTGTTCTCTTAGTGAGTGAAGTTAATATCTTTAGTCTGGATCTCAAAATGGTAGCGAATCTCTTAAAACACTCCTGGATCCAAACAGTGATCTGGATCCATATCAAAATTTATCATTTTGTCCATGGCCCATTACTACTACTACAAATTTGCAAAAATATAAAAACAAAAATCAGTATTTACTGTATTAAAACACAATTAGTTAACAGCATTTTTCACACCCCCGTAAAACACTTGCACAGTACTGTGTGTGTGTCAGTCTCGGCAGGTATCCCATCTGAAGCGCTGGGATGGTGTTGGAGAGGAGGGAACGAGCTGGAGATACAACAGGCACAGAGACTCCCTGGATATCACAGACGAGGAGCTTGGCACCAGCATTGTGAGTGTTTACATTAAGTACAGAATATATAAACACAAAACAATGTTCTGTACCACTGATTCTCAACTTCACTTATGTTGAAACCCACATTGTTTCTGCTTTTATCATCATCATTGCACACTGTTTATAAAACCAATTCAGCCACAAGGGGTCACAAGCCAGCGTATTCTTTGTACCAGTCCCAAGCATAGATAATGGGTGAGTGTTGTGTCAGGAAGGGCATCTGTACTACACACTAGGAGGCAGATGATTTGCCGTGGTGACCACAAAAGGTAAAAGCCGACAGCCATAGTAATAACAGTAAACAATATGGCACACACTTATTTTTGTATTATACTGTATGTAAGTAAGTGCATCATAACGTTTTGCTATTTTTAGGTCTTAGGTCAAGCCAGAACATATAAACCATTTTTTCACATGACCGACTAAGTACATGCGTGTGACCCACTTAAGGGTCCCAAGAAAAATGGCTCCACACTAAACCAAAGTCCTCGTCTGTTTGTTTGTTCAGATCCCCAAGAGCTACTGCAATAATAAGTAGCTTTTTTTCCCTGGTGAGTCAAAACTGCAATTACAATATTTTATTATCCAGAGACACACATATGGAACCCTGTTCTTTGATATTTTGCCTTTTTGTGCTTAATTCACCATGCAGCCTTTTAGATAAATCATTAATAGGTATACAGTAGTAATGAAATGAAATCAATCACAATGTTTACTGCCCAGGTAAAACTCAATTGATAAACTGTATTCTCTGGTCTTTAGATGCATATTATGCCAAATTGACTTTTCCGAATTTTCTACCATGTTATAATGTTGTTCCCTCATCAAAAACAAACCTGGAGTTATGTTTTGCTTCATTCACGTTTATTTGAGTAATCTTCTATTCTCTAGCACGGTCGTTCTGAAGTCTCAAAACGCTTGATTCCACACACCTCCACCGCTCCCATGAATCTCTGCCCACTCCAGGAAGCACTCCATCAACCATCCCTCTACATCCAGTCTGCTCTCTCATTTATCCAAAAACAGTGTACAGCTCTGTTTCCACTGAGTCCTGGGAGCTATTTTTAATTTTGCAGCAAAATGGTATCATACAAACAATTTAAGGAAGTGAAGTGCTCTTTTTCCTTGACTGTGCTCAAAAGACCGCAACTCTCACTCTGCTGCCCTCTGCTGGTCTTTTCAGCTGTTTCTTTATGGCACCATTAGAGTATTAAAAACTTTAGTCAGATTTTTTTAAAGGTTGTAAAATGTGCAGTTCTGTCCTGGAGGTGACCAAAATTGGTTTAAAATTATAAATAAAGCATAATATATCCCCTTTAATGATTGCTTGTATTTATTAGTATTGTAAATGACAAAGGGCCCTAATCACAATATATTTCTGAGTAACGTCGGACTTCGTGAACGTTGCCTCCTACTTTTGAAACTGGCTAAAACCGGTAACCTTTAGTGGGCCTTGATTTATGAGTCATATCCATTAGAACAGCTAATCTTGCAGAAAAGTTAGACATGAGCTGACAATACCAGTCTGCTAACCCCCCGAAGGACCTCTTTTCTTCTTTTCTGTTTTTTTTTTTTTTTTCTGTAGCTGGACGATGTCTGTGGAAGTGAGGGGAAGGGGGTGAGGGTGTGTGCTGGTAATAATTGGGGGCCTGTCTCCGTTTCCGCCTGGAGCTGTGAGCCGACACTGTGGACATATGACTGACAGGTTTTCACACTGGTCTCGTACTGTTAGTCAAGGCAAATACAGTGTACCCCCTTCCTGGGCAGTTCCCCTGGGCTCTGAAAGAACAACTCAGAAGACAGGAACAGGTATAGGAGTAAATGATTGTCTCGGTTCTGTTTTTGACAAATGAAAATACCTCTGGCCTTTTTGTCCAATCTTTCCAAATATGTTCGGGTGAAAATATCTACCCAGAGCTTACTCCTCATTCCCCTTCACTCCCCTGGTTTTTTGGCATTAAAACCATTGTTGCATAACAGGACACACAGATCAGGCATAACATTATGACCACCTGCCTGATATGCA
This sequence comes from Bostrychus sinensis, assembly GCA_020698575.1. Classification (NCBI taxonomy): domain Eukaryota; kingdom Metazoa; phylum Chordata; class Actinopteri; order Gobiiformes; family Eleotridae; genus Bostrychus; species Bostrychus sinensis. Next base: position 23,665,057 of record CM036246.1, read on the forward strand.
GCCCACAGTAGAAACAGTATTAATTTGAGCCACAGTAGCTTGTCCGTTGGATTGGACCACACATAGGGCAGTGCACAGGATTTTAGAAATACTGAGGTCCATCATGTTGACAACCAGTTTACTTCTTGCTTAGACCTCATTTAGTCCTTGCTTTGACTTGGTTTTGTGCTTTTTTCCCTAAATAAATCCTGGATTAGACTGTTTTTTTGTCCTAGTTTAGTCCTGGTTTAGCCCTGACCCAGCTGTCTGTAGCCATCATAATTTGGCCCTTGTCAAACTCGCTCAAATCCTGGCTCTTGCCCATTTTTTCTGGTTTCTACTCATCAACTTTGAGTACAATATGTTCACTTGCTGCCTAATATCCCACTTACTTATAGGTGCCATGATAAAGAGATAATCTGTGTTATTCATGAAGTTATTTGTTATTTTAATTGACTTAGGACTTAAACTTCATTTGCTATTGTGGTATGTGTAAACTGACAAAGTGCCTCTATATTCTATATTTTGAAACAAGCTATTTAGTATTTAGTTTGTTTTAGGATATATTTTTTGTCAGCACAATAATGTCCTTCATGTTTAAAACACTTTAGGCAATACAAAAGGCTTTTCAACATAAATACATCGCAAATCTTTTTCCTCCTATAGCTTGTGCTGTTTTTCTAATGCTGATTCTTTTCTATTATATAAAATATCTCTTCCTTTTTCTCATTTTAGTCTCTGCAGTGCATTTTACAATTGCACTAACACAAGCCCTGATGAGCCTGAGGGTCAGCCCAGTCTGTGCGTATTTCCACTGAGTGCACCATTAATAGTAATCCTTAAGCATGTTTTTTTCTTTCTTTCAGGACACAATAGCCATTAAGAAGCGCAGCTCACGAACAAGACGGATACGTCCTGTCTCCACAAGGCTCAGTGAGTACTTCTGTACATGTGCTTCCATTTCCTGTCTATTTATCATTAGACCTCTTTTTTCTATATCAGTACTGAGAGGCTGCAGTAAGTATTTTTGACTACGGCTGCACAATATTAGAAGAACAGGCTACATACTATAACTCTGTTGAATATCGCTCTGACGATATGGTAATATTTGGATATTTTTACATATTTCAACTTTTTACATGTTCAATTGAATTTAAGAAGAAATAAAGAGGTATCTGAATTTACAAGTCAAAACCAAGACTAAACCAGGACCAAACCAAGGCTAACCCAGGACTAAAGCAGGGCTAAACCAGGAATAAACCAAGGCTAAACCAGGACCAAACCAAGGCTAACCCAGGACTAAAGCAGGGCTAAACCAGGAATAAACCAAGGCTAAACCAGGACCAAACCAAGGCTAACCCAGGACTAAAGCAGGGCTAAACCAGGAATAAACCAAGGCTAAACCAGGACTACACCAAGGCTAAACCAGGACTAAAGCAGGGCTAAACCAGGAATAAACCAAGGCTAAACCAGGACTACACCAAGGCTAAACCAGGACTAAACCGAGGCTAAACCAGGACTAAACCGAGGCTAAATCAGGACTAAAGCAAGGCTAAACCAGGACTAAACCAAGGCTAAACCAAGACTAAACCAGAGCTAAACCAGGACTAAAGTCGAGCTAAATCAGGACTAAACTAGGGCTAAAACTGGACTAAACGAGAGCTAAACCAGGACAAATTAGGGCTAAACCAGGAATAAATCATGGCTAAACCAGAACTAAACTAGGGCAAAACACGACTAAACCAAGGCTAAACCAGAACTAAACCAAGGCTAAACCAGGACTAAACCAAGGCTAAACCAGGACTAAAGCAAGGCTTAACCAGTACTAAACCAAGGCTAAACCAGGACTAAACCAAGGCTAAACCAGGACTAAACCAAGGCTAAACCAGGACTAAAGCAAGGCTTAACCAGTACTAAACCAAGGCTTAACCAGTACTAAACCAAGGCTAAAGTAGGACTAAATCAGGACTAAACTAGGGCTAAAACTGGACTAAACCAGAGCTAAACCAGGACAAATTAAGTCTAAACCAGGAATAAATCATGGCTAAACTAGGTCTAAACTAGGGCAAAAATACAACTAAACGAAGGCTAAACAGGACTAAAACATGGCTAAAGAAGGATTAAATTGAGGAATGAAGAGTAATTCAAGGCCTTTTTGTATTTTTATTTGGTCTCAACACAGTTTCATTGAAGGCTCTGATGGGAGAATAATTTTGACAGTATAAATTTCTGTCAGATGAAGGAAGATGACATTATTGCAATACATTTGGTTTCTTGCAAAATTGATATTGCATTTGCCGATATTGCTACAACAATAAGTTTCCAATATTGTGCAGCTCTAATTTTAAGTATATTTAGGGAGGCTATCGGTTTTTTAAATCAAGCTCTGCCAAAAATAAAATCTTGTGTGTTTTTGTCTGTCAGGTCTATGTGACGACTCCAGCTCCTCTCCACCCCCCTCTGTCCCGTCATACTCGTCTCCTCTGTCCCGCTCGGCCTCCTGGGAGGGTCTGTCAGAGCTACCTACACAGGGCCTGCCTCTGCATCACGTGACCAGAGTTCGCCCCAGGCCGCCGCGAAGGCATAAAGGAGCACACATGCCAGCTGAAATCGTAAGGACAGACCATGGCCATGTTTTCATTGTGTTCATTATCTGCTCTTCATAATAGGTAGTGTCCAAGTGGATGATTAAAATTTGATTATGCCATGTAAATCAATTTGTGCACAAAATGTAGAAATGAAGCCTGTTGCTAGAGTACGCCTTTGCTTCCTTTGAGCTGCCACAGTGAAATTAATCTGCCTCCATTTAGCACTATCCTCTGCATCCTCTTCAATCACATCAGCTTTGTTCTTCCTTTAAGGGCTCCTCCTCAGCAGCTCTAACCTCAGCATCCTTTTACTCATATATTCAGCCTCTCTCCTCTGTACACATCCAAGCCATCTCAGTCTGGCCTCTCTGACTTATCTCCAAAACATCTAACATGTCTCTCTTATAATGTATAAATTGAGGATTGATCAAGCTCTGCTACCTCCAGGTCTGCCTCCTGTCTTTTCTCCTGAGCCACTGTCTCTGAACCATAAAACATAACTGGTCTCAACACACCCTTTTCTTTCATTCTTGCTTTAATCGCACAGCACACTTTGCTCCATCCGTGCGCATGCCTCTTTACCTCTTTTCCACCTCCTCATCCTCTCCATTGGTCTGCACTGTTGACCCTGAGCAATTAACATCCTGCACCTTCCTCAGCACGACTAAAAGGAAATACTTGTGCCATCTTGTGTTTGTGCAGCACTGCAGTGAAAACGGAGGAATAAGCCCTCTGGATGATGGGATCCCAGACTTCTACACCAAGAGAGTCCTTCCTGATAGGTAAAGCTGTTTACGTCGCCATGTGCAGAAAACACCTGTTGTGCTTTGTACTCAGTAGACTTAATTCATCTCTGCAAGCACAACTTTTTACCTCTGAGATGAAAATGTAATGCTTACAGTGTGTTTGTAAAGTCTATGAAAGCAAGTCATTATTTCTCCAAGAATCGCACCTCGCACCTGTTGTAATCGCTCTTTCACAGTTTGTCTATAGCCAATTAGAACTAGTTACATAATACACACAGGAGTTAATACTGGAGTCAAAAATTCACCATTCGTCTAGACATTTATATCCGATTGGTTGCTGACTCTTTAATTGGCATTTTGAGCCATGTTGAATTGTTTCTCTTTGAAGTAACACCATAGCATTGACCTTTTTTAGGCGCATCAAATATTTGTAGATAAAGATGAACTTGCTGTGTGAATTTTTTGTAGGTATCAAATTGGATCTAAGAAAACTTTCACTACAGGGGATATACTGTGTTGTGCAAAATCGACTTTTTTGAGCTTTCTATCATGTTATAATGTTGTTTCCTCAACAAAAACATAACTGGAATTGTGTTTTGCTTTGCACAAACCCCCGCTCACTCCAGGAAGCACTGACCAATCAACATACCCTCTACATTCAGTCTGCTCTCTTTCATTTATCCAAAAAATAGTGTACTACTCTGATTCCTCACAGCAATTTTTCATTTTGTAGTAAGTGAAGTTCCTTTTTATGTTTTTTAATTATGTTCAAGACCTCAACACTCTACTTCCCTCTGCTGCCCTCTGCTGGTCTCTTCATCTGTTTTTTTATGGCACCAGTAGAGTACTTATTAAAAATGTTTTCTTTTAGCCAGATAATGTTTTAAAGGTTGCAAAAGGTGAAAGGCTATTCTAGATTGGTTTAAAAATATGAATAAAAGCATAACATAGCCCCTTTAAGTAAAATGCTTGTTAATTATATAGTTACAACAATATCTCAATATGTTAGTCATTGATTTTGGGCTGTTAATTTTAATATTTTCTCATTTATAATGAAAGCTGAAAAATAAAAGTCCACCAACTGTTTTAGATAAGAATTTCATGGACGTGCTTTGGTTGTTTTACCATGATTACATTCATAATGAAAAGAGCTCTCAGCATAAAGGAGTCTGGCAGCACTCAATAAAACTGTCCTCGTATGATACAGCCTGGACAGTCTGTGACGCTGAACCTGTCTTTTCATGTTTTCAGTCAGCTCTCCTCGCTGCACAAAGCCCACTCTCTGAGGAGGAAGAAGAGGAGAAACATGTTGGCCATCTTTAATTTCAGGAAAAATCGCAACCAAAACCAGTCCAGTCAGGGACCAGAGACTGAAGCCGAGTTTTACGGAGACGGGTGTCACACTGTTGCCACAGCACCCACGGGGTCTGTACTGCTGCAAACACATCATTACAAGATTTTTCTCTGAGCTATGGCCTTGAGACACTGCATAATATCTCATTATCTGTCCCTCAGTTTCATACTCTGCATACAGCTCTGAAAAAAATAAGAGACTTGTTATGCCAGAACAATAGTTTTATTTGAAAATCAGGAGAAATATTGTCAGCAAGTCACAAAAAATACTGTTCATTTCACCATAGTGCACCTATTAAAAATAAAACCTGAGAAACTGACCATTTTGCAGTGGTCTCTCTCTTTTTCCAGAGCTGTATCTTCCACTCATTTTACATTTTCTGTATATTAATGTTGCTAAACTCTTTAAATCTTTGAAGTTTTACTTGTGACTTTGAGGATATGAGAAATAGCCCGTAGCTGCCAAATTGCTGAGGACTCACAGCAGTGTGTGTACACAGATGTCGTTGACAGGTGGTGGCTTACTCTCAGCATTCAGCCGCTGGCCAAGTGATTATCAACACATAACATGTCAAATACAGATTACCATAAGACAACATCTCACTTCAGTCACACACTGCAATACCTGCTACCTGCTAAAACTTTAGAATGAAGAAATTTGTTCCTTAAAGAGGGTTTACTTTTGGATTTTTTTAGCCTGGTCTGCCATCCATTATTTTTGATTTTACTGTCATGTACTGGTCATTGAGGATTGTATCTGGATTTATAAGGGGCAGTAGCAGTGGACAACAAAATACAAATACCAATTACTGTAGGCTACTTCTCAATGCAACACTGAATACAACCAAACAATAAAAATATGTAACAAAGACAACAGACAACAAAGCAAGTGATGTTATTTAGTAATTGACAACCTACAGCCAGACCCACCCCACCTAATGTTTTTTTGCTACCTTTTTTTTTTCCTATTTTTGATTAGTCTATACCTGGGACCATTATGAGTTCATAATCGTTTGTTCTAACTCAGCCCTGTTTGGTCCCAGGACCCTAAAAAACATATTTAATGCCACAAGCTTCAGACAAAATTTTGTGAGTTGGTAGAATTTAGTGCTACAGTCTCATACAGTGTGACAGAATAATTACATTTGGAACAAAGTATGCTGGCAAACGATTATGAACGCGTAATGGCCCCAGGTATAGACTAATCGAAAATAATAGTGTTAAAAAGGTAGCAAAAAACATTGCGTAGGGTCTGGTTCCAGGCCTAATATGGTAGAGGATTAGGGCCACTGTAAAAAAAAAATGGTTGTGATTAAAGTCATAAGTATGGGTGCCTGTAAGGACAAACTTTATGGGAGATAAAATGTGCACAATGCATACAGTAAAACAATATAAATGCATTTATTGATGAGGTTGTAACAATGTACTTGTTTGTTTTGCTAACCTTAGGTTTCAGAAAACACATTTTTAATAAACTCTTTTCTCGCGCTGTTACCACGGCGACCGCAGACGGGCCCATTCACTGACAGCAGAGACCCGTCACTGTAGCGGCTTATTTTAGAGGTTTATCTAAGAAAATTAATGAATGAGCTAGTAGGGATTCAGAGCTATTTATTTGTAATTTTGGTTTTCAATAACTTTAATAACAAGTCATAATCATCACAATAAACTTTTTCAGTGTTATTTTAATAATGCATGCTTATTCTCTTAACTCTTTAGGACAGCCACAGAGAATGTATACACTCTCCTTCAACCGCCCAGGTCAGGAGCCAGGGCGGGGTCTCCAGGTGAAGGGGCTGATGGGAAAAAAACTGACAACCAGGGAAAGAGCCCTCCTGTTCTGAGTCCACCGCCGGTGCCAGGCTTTCCCCATCCTGCAGGGGGAGGCAGCAAACACCCCTTCTACTCACCCAGAGAGGTACAGTCTGAAGCTGTGGTTCTCATCTGGTGGGTTGGTGTGTCACAGAACTGTTTTCAGTGGGTCGCAGGCCTTTGCCAAGGCAAAAAAAATTACATTTTTTAAAATAGGTAATTAATTTAAACTCCTTAACAGTAGGTGGCAGTATGGGGCATTAGGAGTATAGAAGGCACCCAACAACAGAAAAAAACTGTTGCACCTGTGGTTGGCCCTGAGGTGCATCAAAATTGTTTTTTTTCCACTAGAAAAATAAAAGCAATGTTAGATTTTTAAAAAAATCCGGCCTTAAAAAGAAACCCACCTCTAAAAATTAAAGCGATTCCATTAAAATAAAGCCATGACCCAAATTTTTAAATCTTGTTTCAATCATCAAAATAAAATAAACTTGTCCAAACAAAAAAAGCTCTTCAAATTAAAAAAGCACTCTTTTTATTTATTTTAATTTTTTGAGGTGGGTTTCTTTTTTGAGCCAGAACACAGAATTTTATTTTTCTAATGGACAAAAACAGTTTTGACGTTGCACCTCAGAACCACTGTACTGAAGTGAGTGCTTCTTAATTTCCCTCACTATCTCTTTTATTTGGGTCGTGGCTTGTTGGTTTAGGTGATAGTGGGTCCCGAAGCCAGACCTGTTGAGAAGCACTGGTCTAAAGAAGTACTGTATGCAATATTTTTTCCTTTTATTTGTGGGATAATCTGTGTTATTGAATCTACCTGAGTGGTCGTGATGTTCTAATGCCGATCGGTCGTAGGTGTGCTGTTTTTGGAAGGGATGGCTAAAGAAAGTAGAGCACCTTTCAACATTTGCAAAAGTTTCATGTACAAGCTTTTGTGTGTGTTTTTCTGTCATTAGCAGCAGAAGTCCGAGTCAGATTCGGTGTTTGAGCCGCCGGATGAGATGGACAAGTACTGGGCAGACGACAAACAAAGAACAACAGAGGTGCTTCAGCAAACCGACAAACCACATGAGAGAAAGTGGTTCGAAGGAGATCCCAAAACGATGGACCGTCAGACCGACCGATACTGGACAGAGAGCAGACATCCGGACAGGCCCATGGAGCGACAGTGGACTGTGGACCGGCACACCCAGCGGCAGATCGACCGAAAGATGGAGAGACAGTTGGGGCCTGGCGGAAGGCACATAGACAGGTCCTGGTCCGAGTACAAGCCCACGGAGATACAAGCAGAGCACCAATGGCCCGATACGAGACACTCAATCAGAAAACCAGACAGACAAGTCCAAACTCTGCACTTGGCTCAAAGACCGCTGCCTCCGTACCCATCAGACCGGACGCCTTCGCCAAAACAGGACTCAGATCCGCTCAAGGGGACGGAGGGTACCGAGTGGCATCACGTGCAGCAGGACGTCCACGGGGATAGACTGGTGTGTCCCACTGCCGGGGGAGGACCGACAGAGGTGTGGAGGAGCACCACGGGGGGAGTAGCAGGAGGTCCCAAAGTCTTCAAACCGGACCCTCCTCCACAGAGCAGCAAACCAAACCTGTCCAAGCTCAGGCAGAGGTCCCGTCTGGAGAGTGCAGACGCCATACCAGGTACACTTCAGCAGTTACTGTCAGATGTAGTCTTGTATTAACAAAGCTCTGTTAAAGGGGTTACATGTAAATTTGGCAGAACTTGATGCCAGTCTAAGCAATCTGTTTTTTACCTCAGCAGATGGTATGGCCAGGCGTTGAGTTAATGTTGAGGTTACACACAACGTGTAACACCAAAGTACTGCTTCTCTTTCTGCGCTGTCAACAATATCAGATGTATTTTGTGGCCAATGATGTGTTAAAGCAGTAACACGTGTACAGTATAGGCATATGTATATAATTATGCATGTGCTCTTTCAGTCGGTCTTTGAAATTTTCACCTTTAAATTATTTTTTTGGTTGACCTTAATCCTAATGTGGGCTTCGCAAATGTCACAAAGCTTTCCAGCAATATGCAGCGTGTGTTCAGAGTAAACTTACTTCTCTTCTTGCTCAGTTAACTTTGGAAACTGCCATGTATCAAATGTTATACACTGCAGTAACTCTTGCCTCCATCCAGTGCTTACAAGAGACAGCACTTTTTAGACATTTTTTTGTTGTGACATTCCATGTTTAGAGGCAAAATATTTTACTTAACGTGCCTTAACCCTTGTGCCCCACTGAGGACAAAAGTGACCTTTTTGAGTTTTATTTTTTGATAATTTTGCAGTGGGTCTAACTTTTCCTATGAAATTTGGCTCAGGTGGGTATTTTAGCACAAATTTTGATATTCTAACCACAAATCTAATATTACTTGTATACATTTTTATACTCTCTGACTAAATTTGTTACATTGTTATTTAGGTGACATTAAAAATGTATACATTTATATTTTGTTCTACTTTTTGCATAAATCTTTTAATCACCATTATAATTATTTTTAGAATTTTAACCCTTTTTATGCCAGTGTATGTAATAACATCTCAATTTTTAGTAAAAAAAAAACAAACACAAAAAATAAAATATTTTCAATATTCTCAAAGCAAAGTGGATTTTTTAGGGGGCATTATTACAGCCTTGGGTCTGTCAAAGATTACCAACAACACTGATTTAGATGGATTTGGGATACACTGCACAGGAAAAAACTATTCTTAAAAATAAATGTTGTTGGTAATCTCTGACATACCCAAAACTGTAATAATTCCCCCTTCTTTGAAAATTTTAAAAATATGACATTTTTTGTGTGTTTTTTACAAAAAAATGGAGATGCTATTACAAACACTGGCATAACAAGGGTTAAAATTCTAAAAAATAATTAAATATTTTGTATTTATGATCAGGGCACAAGTTGATTAAAATATTATGCACAAAAAAAATGCAGAAAAAAATATGAATATATACTTTTTTGTGTGACAGGGACACTTTTGTCACTTAACAGTAACAAAGTATCTTTTTAAAATTGAGGCACAAGGTTAAAGTAGTTACATATTTATTAAAGTATTTTATCTCATTGGTCTGTAGGTGTAGAAGAAGAAGGAGACCCAGAGAGGGACCCTGTGAGGATAGAAAAGAAAGAGAGAGAGAAGAGAAAGGACTCGGATAGTCAGCCTCCTCCGATTCCTGAAAAGGTTTGTCTTGTAACTCAACATTATTTAGTTTGTCCCTTCTCTGACAGGAACTCATTTTTCTTCATCCCTGTGTAGGATAATCTCATTTTACAACAGTGTGTTATCCTTAATTCCTTTAGATCTACAACACATTGAGTTGTAATAGCTTTTCCTTTCTTTTCTCAACAGCCAAAGACAGCCGCGTATGTGAGTTTTTCTAAAGACTCAGCCTTTGACAGGAGCTTACCCCCTCCTCCTGTCCCTCCTCCTGGTCACAAACCCACACACGGATTACCAGACAGAGCAGCGAGTCAGGGTAACTGCACCAAAAACACTCACAACCACATCAGCAGAGGCACTCAGACCCCCTGTGGCTGGACTTAGTATATTTGGTTTTAACTCACAATGGAAAAGTTGTTTCTGGATCTACACGTTGATCCAGAACAGTTTCTTATTTTGGCACATTGGTGTCCTTTCCAGGAAACATTATCAAAATTCAACCATTACCAGGGTTCGTACAGTCATGGAAAACCTGGAAAAGTCATTAAAATGCCACTTCCACGTCCTACAAAAGTTTTGGAATTTTATATTTTGGTGTAAAGTTTTGGAAATTGAAACAGTCTGAGTAACATTCAGCCAACCCTAGTTATACCTGCGCCCTCTAGAATACAGTAAATATAAGTGATGTAGATGTAGCCGTGTTCTCACTGCAGGAAAAAGTGGCCATTATCAATTTTTTGTTTAAAATATTTGAAACTAAATAATTTTCTAGCTGGTCTCTGGTTCTTTTTTGGTTTTGGTAATGCTTTAAAACAGCATAGATGGCTAGTTTATTTATAATATAGCATAATTACCTTTTAATCACCAGTGAATAATTTTTTAACAATTTTTTTCAACTAATTTCCAAATGAAATTGCAGCAAAAGTATATTTCTAATGCTCCGCAATGGACATTTTGAATACTATTTAAACGCGTGTAAGTCATTTTTCAGGTCTTGGAAATTTTAGTCAAATGCTGTAGAAAAGTTATAGAAAATTCTTGGTAAAAAAGTGTATGAACCTTGTATTATACATATACTGTTTGTTCAGGTGATGAAGGACTAAGACCTCAGGCACCAGTGAAACCACAGAGAAGCAGAAAGGCCATGTCATGTGACACAGGTATCTCCTTACTGTTTTATTTAACTATTCATAACATGAATGCATTTATTATTTGTAATGGGAATCTGTTGTTGCTCTGTGTGTATAGTCTGTATCTAACTGTTGTTTTGTCCTCACTGAACTCAGGCCCTGACAGGGAAAGCCCTAATAACGTTGAGAAGCCCCCAAATCGCAAACCCCCTGTGAAAAAACCTAGACTTCCCCAAAACAGAAATAAGTCCCTGGATCTGTCTGGTACAAGTCTCTCTGTTTTATTCATGTTTGTGAGTTGTGTGTGTGTGTGTGTGTGTGTGTGTGTGTGTGTGTGTGTGTGTGTGTGTGTGTCTGTGTATGTTATAAATTGTGTATAGTGTCTGTCAAGAGAATACAGTGGTTCACAACTGGTCTTTACTATGGGACCCAACTTAAAGGCTGACGAAAATAGGTTTCTTTTTTCTTTTTAATTCAGACCACAACAGTTTGTCAGTGTATGTGAATGTAATCTCAACAAATGTATCAACAGTAAGTAGTTATTTTTGCCATCTTTTTTTTCTTCGAGCGTGAGAAAGAAAAGAAAAAATAAATAAATAAATATATACAAATAAAAAAAAATGCATGATCTACATATTATACATACATAAACAACAACAACAAAATTATGTAAATTTATATATAATATTACAGTGTTATGCTCGAAAAGGGAGTGGGAGGAAGCTAAGCTTATTAAATCCCACCCCTAAAATCCTTTCCCAGATGACTTCCTTTTTATCACAGTATAATAATAATATAATAAGCATATACATACAAATACATACATTTCTTTATTTATCTGTACAATCATTTAATTAATAGTTACTATCAATTATAGGTTCATAGCTCTATTTAATTAATAGTTAGTTATTTTTATATATATATATATATATAATATATATTTATATATATATACACACACATACATCCATACATATAAATAAAAACATATTATTTTGTGTTTTTAGTATTCTCCCCAGTAAAAAAAAAAAAGAGGGGGAAATAAACACTCTTGTCACCAAACTCCAGACCAACCTCTTTGATTAGATGACTATGGCAAATGTTTTATTTAGACTTCAAATAAATGGGCATTGAAAGAATATACAACCTCATGTGACCCACTTTTGGTCCCTGTCCCACAACTGAACCACTGGTCTAATGTACTCTTGCAGTTGGATGATTGATATGGCTGCGATTACTTAATTAAATGCTGCACAAAGCATCAATCTTGATATTAATGAACTGCTATTGTTATATAGTGTATTTATATATTTGTCTCGTGTATTATGACCATGCTGTCTTCTTTACAGACACCTTCAACTCAGCGCCTGGTCCCGGTGAACTGTTGTGATGCCTCCAATCTTCACCTGCCGTCGTCTGGTTGGAGCATGACAGCCATGGAGTAAAACAGAATAAAAATTAAAAAAAATGAGGAGGATGGTAAAGCCAGAAGAGATCAAGTTTAACAACACGACACACATCATAAAGCATTCACCACTCGCTTATGTTCAAAATCCTCACTTTTCCAAACACTCACGTCCCGCTCTCTTTCACCTTTTTTCTTGTCCCTGCTTTTTCTGTCTGAACTTTTTTGTGGCTTCTGTATTTGCTAATTTAGAAACATCAGAAATGATCATTGTCCTGTGTGTGTGTGTGTGTGTGTGCGTGTGTGTGTGGACGAGCCCTGTGCTGAAGCTAGAGGAGCAAGATATTTATTACTAGAATGTGATTTGTAAATCTGCAATGCATTTTTGACTCGCTGACATAGTTGACTGCCTTGATTGACTCTTGAAAATGAGTTGCTTCTTATAAAATAATGATTGTTTATATCTAGTTTTGCTTTCAGGAATTGAAAGCAATATATTTTCTAGAAAAAAAGAATATTATGTATGAGCACTCTGACAGTATGAATAAAACTTTAATGAAAAATTAACTGTGATGGTTTCTGCCAGATCATTTATACAGGTTAATCCAGCCATAAACCAGTATAATAGTTGTTGCAGTCCCAAGCCCAGACAAAGGGGTACATTTTTCTGCTACTACTGCTGCTATTTCCACAGATGCATACAGTCAGAGGTGTAGGAAGTACAGCAATTCTGTACTAAAGGAAAAGTACTATTACTGTCTAAAGATATTATTCAAGAAGTAGGCTAATACTCAATAGAATTACTAATTGAATAAAAAAGGACACACTGTACACAGCCAGCGTACTTTTTGTGCCAGCTCCAAGCCTGAATAAATGGAGAGGATTGCATCAGGAAGGGCATCTGGCTTAAAAAAAACTATGCCAGTAAAAGTACTGTTACTGTCTAAAGCAGTGTTTCTCAGCTGGTCTGGCTTCGGGACCCACTCTCCCCCATAATGACAAGACACGACCCAAATAAAAGAGACAGTGAGGCAAATTAAGTAGCACTCACTTCAGTACAGTGGTTCTGAGGGGCAACATCAGCATTGTTTTTGTCCATTAAAAAATAAAAGAGGAAGCAAAAAAAAAAAAAAAAACAGCTTTTTTATCTTGAGGAGTTCTTTTTTTAAATTTGTAACATGGCTTTATTTTTATGGAGACTTTTTAATTTTTAGAAGTGTTTTTATTTTTTTTTATTTTGAGGCAACGCATTTAAAAATCATCTGCTTTTATTTTTCCAGTCGACAAAACAATTTTGATGATGCTCCTTTTTTAAAATAGACATTTTAATTTTTCATGTATTCCTTTTTAAATTTAAGGGATGAGTTTCTTTTCAAGGCTAGATTTTAAAAAGAATCTACTCTGCTTTTTATTTCTAGTGGACAAAAGCTCCTATGCTCCTAATGTCCCACACTGCCACCTACTGTTAAGGTGTGTAAATCAATTATATATTTTTTTAAATTTAACTTTGTCCTGGCAAAGGCTCACGGCCCACCTAAAGCAGTTCTGTGACTCACTTTTGGGTCCCAACTCACCAGTTGAGAACCACTGGTCTAAAGATATTACACAAGAAGTAGGGCTGTACTCAAAAGAATTACTACTTAAGTAAAAAAGACAGAGTGTGCAGCAGCTAGTGTACTTATTGTGCCAGGCCCAAGTCCGAATAAATGTAGAGGATTGCATCAGGAAGGGCATCTGGCTTTGGAAAAACCTAAGCCAAATGATTATGCAAATCACTGCATGTGTGGAGGCAGATTATTTGCTGTGGCAACCCCGAAAAGGGAAAAGGAGATGTCAGTTGTCGTCTTTTGATTTGATTGGATGCAATTATCCACAATTAGTGCAATTATTGTTATTATTATTATTAAGCTTGATTGTCTCTCTCTCTCTCTTTGTTCTGAAATAACAACAACAGAAGACGCAGTTTTTTGCAGTAACAAGCAGCTTAGAAATGACAGGGTTTTCATGATCAAAAAGGTGGATGCTAAATTTACTTCCTGACTTCAGAGATGCCCCCTAACCGTTGTCATGGCAACCCGATATTGAGAAGAAGTGCAAGAATGTGAAACAGCAGGGGGCGACTGATCCTTACAAATGAGCTGGCTACACACACACACACACACACACACACACACACACACACACACACACACACACACACACACACACACACACACACACACACACACACACAGACACTCACAGATACACACAATACACACACACAACACACACTCCTGATTGGACAGAGCTGCAGTCTCACAGGTTGTCATTAGCAACCATTCCCTAACCTTTTTTTTGCCCAAAGACGTTGTAATGACTCAGATATGGCTACTGCTACTTAGTATAATAGTACAGTGGTTGTCAAACTGTGGTACGGGTGCCACTGGTGGTACACAGGCTTCTTCTGTTGGTACTCAGGAGCTTTAGTTTCATTTAGAGCCAGTTGTGATCTTATTTTAGTCCTAAGAGTAAATTGGAAATGGAGACCACTGCTTTGTTTTGGTTTAAGCACAGTTTAGTCCTGATTTAGACCTGGTTTAGTCCAAGTTTAGTCCCTGTTTTGTCCCTATTTAGTAATGCTAATTTTGTCTGTTATGGTGCTTGGTGGGTACAGGTAAAAGTACTTTAAAATAATGTTACTCAAATAGAAATACTCAAAAGAATTATTAAAGAGACTTTTTTGCACTAGGGAGACCAGATGTCCCACTTTGCATTGGATTGCACAGCATTTTCAGCTCAAATCCTGTGTCCCACAAGATCAGGGTGTATCCCACGTTCTGACTCATGCCAGCACAAACACTTTTTTTTAATCTACAGTCATTCATTTGTTCATTTTTTTTCTCCATGTTTATCAATCTGCTATCTAGCCATTACAATTTCCTTGCAAATGTTGAGGTAAATAGATTGAGAAAGTGCTTCAAATATAAAATAGTATATAATGTGAAGTTTTTTATATTAGTGAATGGACAGAGCAGCAGTCTCAGAGGTTGTCAATAGCAACCGTGCTCTGACCTTTTTTTCATAAAGATGTTGAAATGAGTCAGATGTGGCCACTGCTATCTAGTGAGTAAATTTTGCTTTGCAGTTTGCTGATGTTGGGATAAAATCTGAGCTTTTTAGTAGAAAAATAAGCCGCTGGGGAAAGCGATTTTTCACAAGACTGACTAATTGCTCAACACATAGCTGCTACTGCATATTTTGGGAATAATATTGTAGGCCAATCCAATCATTTAAACCACTTAATATTTGCAGAAAAAAAATCAATACATACAATCAAGTGCAAACCAACTTATTTACTCAACAATATTATTACTTGAGTAAAACAGCTGCACAAACTTTTTCTACTGCAACTGCTACTACTACAACTATTAATGCTTATACTACTGCTACTACTGCTACTACTACTACTACTATAGCTGAAACTATTGCTATTACTGCAAATACTATTACTAATGCCACTGGTACTACTACTAATTAAAGGTTAGAAAAGAGTCATACTAGTACTGATACTGCCACTTTTTAGGTGAGTCAGCAGTCCACATTGTCATAAAAGTGTAGAAAGTACTTTTTCATATTCAGATACTAAAAATATACTAAGATTTATGTAGAAATTATAATGCCAGAGTATTGGAGTCTCGGCTACAATAACTTCACAGAAAAATCACCCGATGCTGCTTTGAACTCGTACTCCCACACATCTTCCAGTGCAATGAGGAACCCACGGTGCTCTTATAAAATAATACCACACATTAATAATCACTACAATTTCATAGTTATTGGCAAATGGGGGCATTTTGTAACAGTTTTAGCCAAGGATGATTCATTGTTTTAATACAGTTTGGTGCATAAAAAGAACATTTTCTGCATTTCAGAAAACTCAGAGGCCACTTAATTGCATTTCCATTATTATAATTTAAGACACCTTTTTCTTTTTCCGAAACACAAAATGCATGATGTCTAGATAAACCCTAAAAGCAAAAGGAGACTATTTTTACCATCCGCCGTGCAACCTTTCCATAAACACCGACCAGGCCGAACAAGTGATTATCTCTTCAATTATGCACCTGTCAGATATATTCGGCAGCAAGTGAACGTTTTGTGCTCAAAGATGATGTGTTAGAAACAGAAAAATGGGCAAGTGTAAGGATTTGAGTGAGTTTGACAAGAGCCAAATAGCTTGATGTTTGGGTCAGAGAATCTCCAAAACTGCAGCTCTTGTGGGGTGTTCCCAGGTCTGCAGTGGTCAGGATTTATCAAAAGTGGCCCAAGGAAGGAAGAGTAGTGAACCAGCAACAGATGATTGGTGTATGTCGTACCCAAGAAGTTCGATCCCTCTATTTAGTCAGAGGTTTTTTAGAGCTGATGTGAAGACGCATCGCTCAGGAAGCATCTGAACGGCTTTACTCATCGTTCTTCTGCTGTTACCAAGCAACATGATCGCACAACGGCCGAAGGAGAGGAGCGGGAGAGAGAGAGAAAGGCCGTGTGTGGGAAGAGGAGAAAGAAAAAATGCAAGCAGTTAATACAAGGCCACCTAAAGCTTGTCCACCTACTTTTTGGGGGAATTCACGCTGTGGATTTAATGAGTCACAGGGTCAGATGTACAATATGTTTGGAGTAAGTTTAAAACTGAATCAAAACTTCACACAGGAACTAAATGATGCAGAGAAACAAGCTCAGTCTTACACACAAGTATAAGTACTTTTTAAATAATATTACTCAAACAGAAGTAAAAAGTAGTCAGCAACATTATTATTTGGGAAAAGGTAAAAAAGTACCAAATGTAAAATTTACTTTTTAGTACAGACAAATTCTGGTACTGCTACGACTGCTACTACTACTGCTCTTACAACTACTACTATTACTACTACTCCTACTACTACTGCTCCTACTACTGCTGCTACTTCTACTGCTTCTGCTGCCATTAGTACTACTACTATTAATACTAATGCGACTGCTACTACCACACTACCGCTACTATACTACTATAATGGTAATGTGAATAGTAGTACCCTGCTAATGACACCACTTCTGAGGTAAGTGTGCTATCCACTTTGCCAAGGTTAAAAATAATTTTATACTTAAGAAACTTGAAAATTACTGAAAATGTGCCTGAGCAAAAGTATGCTTAAGAAAATATACTGAAATGTCCCCACATTTCCTTTCAAAAATGTACTTGGGTAAAATACTTGAGCAAAAAGTATCTGGTCACATCCTGGCTCTGCCTACAGTGAGCCCTCTCGCAGCAGGCACACACAGTTAGACAGGAAATGAGTCATGAAAACAGACAATGAGAAGATGCAGTGTAATTTAACCTAATTACAACATGTCTTCAAAAGGTCAGGAGTGAGCTGGTCGCCATGGTAACCGCCTCAGTAATGGCCGACCGGGAGCGACGCGCTCGGCGCCACCTCCTGCCCCTCGTCCGGTCTGTTTTACAGGTGTGAGCTCATAATCGACTTACACACAGACCTGCGGTGCTCTGAGCACGTTTATGTTACATTATGTTATTAGCAGCTTGTTTTACACTCGAGGACTCTGTGTGCATTGTTACAGATATGTCACTAACCTGTAAACATGAAGTTTAAATCAGTTTCACCTAATTACATTAACATTTCTGTATATGAAAGTTGTTGAGGCAGAGAGTATGAATGGGGATTCTCAGTCATCCTGGTCATAGTAAAAAACAAAAGGGTTAAAAACTAAACATCTGGACATTGATGGTGTGAAGGCAGAGATGTTTTGCTTTTTAAATTATTTTCTATGGAACATACAAAATATTAAATAAATTAGAAACAAAAAAATCTATTGAGATGGTGTTAAATTATATTTTTATACATTTTGAGATTTTATAGACTTTTTTTCAATATAAATTAAAGACATTATTTATTTTATGTTTAAAAAATCATAGCATAGTTTTTCATTATTCTGTGTTAAATAATGGACACAATTTTTTTTATTTCTAAAATATAAAGTAATTTCAAGTTTTCACAGCTTGTCACATTAAACAAGACATAATACTTCATTTTTGTTTTTGTGAAGCATGACCCATGGCATTAGATTTTATGCAGTTTTGAGTTGTACAGTGTAGCGTTAAAGGGGGGCCATATTATGCTTTTTTAAATAATTTTGGACACGTTTGCATTAGTATTTTTCATAACTTAATATAATGTGTATGGAAAACGTCTTCTTTTGGAGAGCTGTTACTTTGACTTTGCAGAGAACACTTGGATTAGGTGTCTGCCGCTCCCTGCTGGCAACGGTGGGGGGTGAACTGGGCATAAAATGGCTATTTAGCACGGCTATTAGCAACATGACGCTAACAGATAGATAAATGACCTGAAGGCCTAATAATGATGGCAATTTAAGCTCTGAAATGATCACTTCCTGGTTTCTCGTGTCTATGTAGAGCTGTGAGACCGAATGTTTCCAGCTCTTGAAAAGGGTACCGGCTCAGCAGGCAGTACTACTCCAACATGTGTGAATGAAACATAATAAAGGTATGTTTCTGAGGTGAAAACAACATTATAGCATAATTATAGGCTCAAAAAAGTTGATTTAGCATAATAGGGGACCTTTAAGAATTTGTTGATAAAGTAACTTTTAATGGCTGCACTTATTTCAGCATATTCTTAGTCTCTTACTCTATTCTTTTCAAAATGACAACACTTACAACTTTGTCAGTTTTGAATGGTCTGTTATGATATCTCATGTCTCCTAATCTTGCGATGGGGCGGTGAGGTGGAGGGAGCAGAGTAGGGCACAAGGGGGGTCTGAGGGAATGAATTAACAGATTTAGTGTCATGTCTCAGTCTGGGAGAGGAGCCAAAGTATCAACCACTCTAATCTCTTCATCCTTCTCTTCCTCCTCAACCCCCGAAGCTCCAACACAGTCTACGCCCGGGCCCCCGGTCTGATGGCCCCTCTGGTCATTCACATCACATTACTCTTTTATATCCAAAACAACCCTGCTCATTTGTCCTAATTTACTTCTACTGGACATGAATAATAGAACAAGATAGGGATTTGTGGGCAATAGTTTGTCATCTATTTCAGTTAAATGTATAAATAAAATATGTATGATATAAATAATAGATTAGATTTATTAAAGACTGGCATAGCAGGAACACTAACCTGAGCATAAATACTATAAAATTACCTAAAAAAAATCAAAGGCTAAAAGAATAATAAATATAAATAGTTTGCATGAATAAATGTTATTAATTTTAACATTTATTTCTAATAATACAGTATAAACATATTATTTTTGTATTATTCTTGTTAATTAGAGATAACATTAGATATCTCAGCCTTTATTCTTAACTCTCTAAGTCTATATTGACTAAATAAACAAAATATAGATTATACAATATTGAAAACTAGTCTGATGCATGTGACTTTGTTTTATAGAGTAATACTACACATTTTTACACAATGTACACTCAACATCAAATTCAGTATTTTTATAGAAGTTAAATCATAAAGGTTTTTACCAAAATGTGAAACAGAGTGTAGTGGAAACATTTCTAAAAATATATTCATGGTTCTCTATGGCCCGAAGTGCCCCGGGTTCGATTCCCGGCACGGGTCAATTTACTCCATGGTACTCCTCTGTCTCTCTTCCCTTTTTTCCTGGCTGGGAACTGTCTCAAAAAATAAATACATCTTTAAATGTATTACTCAAGGTTACACATAATGATTTTTATGCATCTAAGCATCACTGAAAACTCTGTATTGTCTGCACCTTTAATAATTAATTGCTTTTTTATTGGGATTTTGACAAAATATAAAAAACACATTAAAGAATTGCAGTTATTTACATTTGGCACCATAAAGTAATGAAATAATTAAAAGCCATTTTTATGTACTGTTTACTGATGCATGAAAATTATTTGCACCCTGTCGCTTTGTTATATATTTTACCATTGATATTAAACATTGTCTTTGTTGAATAATTGATAATGTGTTTATTGATCCACACATCAGTCAACAATTACTCCTGGTGTGTGTTAATAGCAGGGTTACTCACAGCTTAAGTCTACATTACAGACCGTTTATGGACGCTTGGATATTTGTTAATCTGACACTAGTTTCGGGGGCAGAATCAGCGCTAATCCCATGACTAGCCTGATAAGTCCACTCACAAAGAGGTCCCACGTGTGGCTATAGCAGAATAAACACACACACACACACGTGCACGCTCACAGTCAAACAAACAAGCACGCACACAGACACGCTCAACAAAGGTGGGCTGAAAAAAAAAAATCAATAATAGATAGCAAATAGCTTAAGAGGTATGGAATGTTTAATCTGGTAGCATCACAACCTTTAGAGGCTAATTTAAAGATTAACAGTTGAAGTGATGGATTAGACCTGAGTTAGAAAAACACTGAGATTAAAAGGAAGGTAACAAAAAACAATGCTCCTCCAGGCAGAATGACAGACTTCTTATAAACAACATAAACAGCCAAGTTAATCATAATAATTATAATGTGCTGGATGAGATTTGAGTCTTGTATGATGAAGGAAAGCAAACATACAGCATTAGGGCGTTTTGGTGACGTCAAGGTTAATGTCTAATCTTGTGTAACCTTACCTCATCAATTCAACATCAACTACATTTTGATCTTGTTAGGCATTAAAGGTGAAGTTTTTTTATTCAAACTTATTACATAAACCTTACAATTGGGATTTACTGTGTTAGGTTAACATACTACTGTATAAAAAATGTTGCTATGGTGGGGGGCACAGTGGCAGAGCGGCCTTGTCTCTTAGCAAGGAGGTTGTGGGTTTGATTCTTGGGCTGGCTGACTATGGCAGTGGCGTCTGCATGTCCTGCATGAATGTTGTTACACTATATTGGCAAAAGTATTAACTTATCTGCCTTTACACGCATATGAACTTAAGTGACATCCCATTCTTAATCCATAGGGCTTAATACAACGTCGGCCCACCCTTTGCAGATATAACAGTACCACGCTGGAAAACTAAAAATCTCCACCTCTGTGAATTTAAACGCGAGTGACCACTGAAATAGCAACAGCCATACAAGTTTTAGCACCTAATAGAAAACGTCAGTGTACTCTGGAATGCTAGAGGGCTGTGCTTTCTAATAACTAAAATGTAGTCTAAAATCTCACAAAATGTTTTAGCTGAAGTGGCTGGGGGCTGTGAAGGTCAGGGAATATGAGTCACATCCTTTTATTGGAAAAATGGAGCTACAGATTTTTCATCACAGGCTAAAGGTGACTGCAGTGATTTGTGGTGATCTTTCCATTTACTGTGGACTGAAAGCTGGGGTAACAGGCTCTGATCACAGCACAGGCTTTTACTGGAGAGTTGCTGGCTCCAGCCCTAAAACCCAACAGGAATATGCAGAAGATTAATCAATCTATTACTGAACTGAACTGAACTGAACTGTGAACAACGGTATTTCTAACATTAGATTACTGACACTGGCAGTATATTAGTTTTGATTTGTATTGTCTTGATGGTAGAGAAAAAGAAGAAATAGCATGAACCCCAAAACTTGGCCCATGCTGTCTTGATCTTTGTCATTAATGCTATAGGCTTGGTTAAACCACTATATCCATGCATTTTTTGTCAGTTATTACCAAAATGTATACTCACACCTTGTAAAGCAATCTCAACATCCATCCAGCCATCCATTTTCCTCCGCTTTATCCAGAACCGTGTCGCAGGGGCAGCAGTCTACTGCAACTGCAACTGCAACTTTATTTATAAAGCACTTTACAAACAACTAAGTCGACCAAAGTGCTGCACAAGATAAAATATAAAATCAAACTTAAAAATATATATACAAATCCATAAAAGCATAAAAGGTAATAAATACAAATAGATAAATATTCAGATAAATAATGTCAACATCTCAAACTGTGTCAAAGGCCAATGAGAACAAATGGGTTTTAAGAACAGATTTAAAAACAGGTACAGAGGAAGCCTGTCTAATGTGCAAAGGCAGCTCGTTCCACAGTCTTGGTGCTGCCACTGCAAAAGCTCTGTCCCCTCTAAGCTTACGGTTAGTTTTAGGCACAGTCAGGAGGTGCTGGTCAGCCGACCTGAGTGACCGTAAAGGAGTGTGTGGGTGCAGGAGCTCAGAGAGGTACAGTGGGGCAAAACCATTTAGACATTTAAAAACAAATAACAGAAGTTTAAAATGGATTCTGAAGTGTACAGGCAGCCAGTGCAGGGAAGATAAAATCGGAGTGATGTGTTCATTTTTGCGTGTGCCAGTTAAAAGACGTGCAGCCGCATTTTGCACGAGCTGCAGTCGAGAGACTGAGGACTGGCTTGCTCCGAAATAAAGTGCATTACAGTAATCCAGCCGGGTGGTAATAAAGGCATGGATTACTGTTTTAAAGTGCTGTTGTGTCAAAAAGTGCTTAACTTTAGCCAGCTGCCTCAGATGGAAGAAACTGCTCTTGATCACTGATCTAATCTGGCTGTCAAGCTTGAAATTTGAATCCATTTTAAAACCTAAGTTCACAACTTCCGCTTTGACAAACTGATTTAAGGAGCCCAGGTCTACAGGAGAGACACCACAAGTAGTACTGGGTCCAAACAACAGTATTTCCGTTTTAGAATCATTAAAACACAGAAAACCATCCTTCTTTTTCAGAGGAACATAAATTTGGCAGTCATCTGCATAACAATGGAAGGAGATACCATGTCTCCTAAGAATGGAGCCCAGGGGCAACAGATATAAAGAAAAGAGGACGGGGGCTAAAATTGAACCCTGAGGGACACCGTAGGAAAGAGGAGCTGAGGAGGACTCTAAGTCTCCCAGGCGCACACAGAAGGTTCTGTCCATCAAATAGGACCTGAACC
This sequence comes from Bostrychus sinensis, assembly GCA_020698575.1. Taxonomy (NCBI): domain Eukaryota; kingdom Metazoa; phylum Chordata; class Actinopteri; order Gobiiformes; family Eleotridae; genus Bostrychus; species Bostrychus sinensis. Next base: position 23,688,145 of record CM036246.1, read on the forward strand.
AGCCCAGAGCAACACCCCTGATACCAACCCAATGTTCTAAACACGAAATTAAAATATCATGGTCCACTGTGTCAAATGCAGCAGTTAGGTCAAGCAGTATGAGCACCACACAGTCACCAGATTCAGAGGCTAAAAGAATATTGTTAAAAACCTTTAAAAGTGCAGATTCAGTACTGTGCATTGCTTTAAAACCAGACTGAAACATTTCAAGAAAATTGTGTTCATTTAGGTAGGCGATTATTTGACCATATACAATTTTCTCTAAAATCTTAGATAAGAAAGGCAATTTTGAAATTGCCCGGAAGTTGGCAAGTACACTTTGACCTAACCCGGGTTTTTTGATCTATGGCTGCACAACTGCATGCTTAAAGTTTTTGGGAACCACCCCTGATGTGAGACTACCATTAATAATGGTAAGAACCACAGGTCCTAGCGCCAGGAAAACCTCCTTAAAAAGTCTGGGTGGAACCACATCATGTGGTGATCCTGAGGGTTTTAAATGACCCACAACCTCCTGCACATGAGCGAGGGTGACGGGCTCAAACTGATGAAACACAGCAGAGCACAAGGGAGGCGCTGAAGGGTCCACAGCTGATGGTGTGATTTGAGTTCTAGCCACAGTCACTTTATCAATAAAAAAGTGAAGAAAGTTCTCACAAAGTTCAAAAGAGGCCTCAACACATGCAGTCTGAGGAGCATTCAGAACAGTTTCAATGGACTTGAACAGAACACGAGGCTTGTGACAGTTTGAAACTATAATATTTGCAAAATGTTTCCTTTTTGCATCCTTTACTGTGTATTGGTAAAGACGCCAACTGTCTCTCAACATTTCAAAGGACACCTGCAGTTTGTCCTTCTTCCACTTACGTTCAGCCCTGCGGCACTTGCGCCTCACAGCACGGGTCTCCTCATTTAACCAGGGCTCAGACTTGGTTTTAGGCTGCCTGATTTTAAAAGGAGCTACACCATCCAGTACAGTCAGACAGGTGTCATGGAACCAGGAGCTGAGCTCCTCTGTGTTGTTACATATTGAGTGAGGAATAGCATAGTCCCGGTGGAAGGCGACAGAGAACTCAGCGGCAATGGAAGGGTTAACAACACGGGAGTCTAAGCAGAGATGCCCAGACTTCCCTCTCCACAGACACTTCCTCCAGCTCTACCGGGGGATTGCAAGGTGTTCCCAGGCCAGCCGAGAGACATAGTCCCGTCAGTGTGTCCTAGGTCTTCCCCAGGGTCTGTGCCCTGTAGGTAGGCATCCAGGAGGCATCCAGAACAGATGCCCAAGCCACCTCAGCTGACTCCACTTGATGCAGAGGAGCAGCGGCTCTACTCCAAGCTCCTCCCGACTGCCCAAGCTCTTCACCCTATCTGTAAGGGAGCACCCAGCCACCCTGCAGAGGGTGAGGGCGACTCATTTTGGTCGCTTGTATCTCAACTTTATTCATTTTATTGCGATTATTCCCATTACGGGTCATTGGTAGCTGAAGCCCATCTGAGCGACAGTGGGCCTGAGGTGGGGAACACAGTGGACAATGTCTTGTTAGTCACAGAGCTGACATTTAGGGACATGCATGTGCAGCTGAATCACTGATTTTAAATTTCCCCAAGTGATGAATGTGAGAAAGCATAGATGTTGAACATTACAGGAAATCATTGAAATCTTCATGAATTACTCTGTGGTGCACTGGACTGGACTGCTGCTTCACATGTCATTTTATACAACTTACCAGTCAGCATTTTTTGGGGGGGGTGGGGGGTGACAGGTATCTTAAAACGGATTATGGATTAATTCATATTTGAGTTACAAATTGGGTTTGTACCTTATCTTCAATGACAAATAAACTCCTTGATTTACCTTGATTTGCAGATCCCTGAATGTTCTTTTTCTACTAATTTGTTGTTGCTCCTTTCAATGCGAGTAAATGTTTAATTTATCTTGCGTTGTGTTGATGAATGAGATTGCTCACAGACAGACGGGAGCGAGCAGAAACAGATAATTGCATTTGCACTTGGCTCTGATTAGGACGCTGCAGTGTGTAGAGAGTGAGGGAGGTGAGACATGTAAGCCTGCAGAGTTAGTCCAGATTAGGACATGTATCTGTGGGATAAGGTTAGTTAGCGCGACCCTTTAGGCCTCACCTCACACCATCTGTCCAGACCAGCAAAGTCCAGCAGTACACTGGATCTAACCGGAGTCTACTCATTTATCACTACTGCCCTTTCAACCTGGCTATTGTTTCTGAAACCTCTTCAGTTCAACCTAATTTAGAGGGGTTGTTTCCCACTTAAGCTGCCCCAGATTGATGACCCTTAGGGCCGGCGAGAGGATCAGAGATGGATATGAGAAGGGTTAACATGGTGACGCAGACGTCATCTTCAAGTTCAGCAGTTTTAGGGGTACAATACTGATCAAATTTAGAGGATTAAAAGGGCCGGGCCTCCTAAATCCCTAAAACAATGTTTATCATGTATGTTTGTTATTAAATATCTTGAAAACAGCTTAACATCGAGCTCATAAACTTGAACAAGAACTCACAAAACAGATACTGAGGAACTGTGCATAGCTTCAGCTAAACTAAACCAACCGAGTTATTTTTAAGTTGTTGTATTTAGGCAGTTACTGTGCAGTTATAAAGTGATGTGGAAGTTTACTGATACTTACTGCTTGGGGTTAGGAGCTAATTTCAGTAAGATGTATTTAGACCCACATGAGAAGAACTGAAGAAACTCATCACACAAACTGCATTACAGATTATTTTCCCACTACTTCACCTATATGTTTTACAGTATTTTATTTTAGATGCAAATGTGTGAAATGACAATGAATTATTGTTTTGAAACTAACTGTTGCATTATCAAAATAAATATTAATGTATATAAAAATAATGTATATTTTGTTTGTATCAGCCGAGTCATGAGTTCGGTTTTAATTAACACCTGCAGAAAAACTACACACCAACACTGATTCTTAGTTATTTCACATATCCTTTTTGATTACTGCTAACTCACACTATTAAGCATTAATTAAGTATTAGTAACCAGTTAATTTACTATTTACTTCAGCATTTATAAAAATTATAATTCTTTAGTAATAAGCCCATGGAAATCATTGCAATTATGAACATCAGTGGTTATTCAGGATCTATAAACAGTTTATTCATTTCAAAAGTTGTTAATTACATATTTATTAATGTTTTCAAACTGCTTAATAGTTGCTTATTATATTACTAAACTATACTTATTATTATTTTAGAGTTATTCTAGTGTTACCAAGTTTTTTGCTGTGCATTATACGTTTTATTATCAATGTGCAATATGCAAATGAATAAAACTACAACCTAAAACTTTCATGATTATACCTACTCACTTTTCATCTCCATCTTTTTCCCCAAATAAATTTTTCATTACATGTCAAGTCAACTTCGCGTGTAATGTAAATATTTTCACATTTTAAACTGAAAATGCATCAAGTGCGGGCTCAGATGTCAGCAAAAGTACTGTTTGTAGACTATATGTATTTAAGCAATTACAACTTAACTACCTCTTTTCAAGGAGGTAATCACAGTCTTGGCTCAGTGTAAAGGGCTAATTACTTTAATGCACCTCTTGATTTAGACTGTGACTGGGGACGTCCCACCTGTGTATAAGGTGCCCTGGGCCATACGACTGACCGCTGGGGGACAATGGCTGGAGGGGTGCGGGCCGTGGAGCATGAGGTAAGTTCCTCTGTGTGTCTGGCTCTCTTTGTTCTGACGTTCGCGGGAGGCCCTGTTGGTTTAGCCGCTAAGCTTTCCCCCGGACGCACCAACGATGGGCAGAGAGATAGAGAGGTCTAAAAAAGACAGGAGGAAAGACAGGACTGGGACATGTTAAAGAATCATGGAAAATGTAAAAATGTATAATGGTGTCTGTTAGGGCTGAATGATGTGATGCTTAATTGTATGTTTAATTTGTCCTATCTCTCTGATGGTTCTGTACCTTTACTCCACTGTACAGCATAACGATTCATTTTGAGCATTTCTTTCAATCGATTATGGCCATAATGTTGATTAATTGATTAAGCAATTAACCAAGAACACCCCTATTAACTATGGACAGAGTAAATGTTCAATTCAAAATATAGTAATCTCTAACATGAATTGATTTATCTTCTGCAAACCCAGGGCACTGAGGCAGGCTGTAGTTGCCTTGCACATGCGCCACAGCTCTACCAACTGAGCTACAGTGCAGCACTACGTAACTTCCTTTAAGAATTGTTTATTTAGATGTTTAATTAGATTATCAGTATTACTTCAATTTGGTCAGAATAATATTTTGATTTTTGCCTCCAGACACTTATTTTAACAATTTTCTGTGAGTTGGAGGACCATTACACTATTATACACTGAGTTTCTTCCAATACAGATATTGTGTTTTCCAATACTGTCATAACTTGCAATCTGTTTTTATTATTTTTGTTATGAAAAGTTCAGGAAAGGTCAGTTGTAATTTTGTATATTCTTGTACATTGAGAAGCCCCATTATTTGTTCATTGCTTTTCTTATAAAGCGTTCTGTGACTGTTCATGCAACTTTACACAATCCTGCCAGGTTTTTTTCCTAAATGTGGCTAAATTGTAAACTCCTGTTTGTGACTTCTTTTCCCTCATTTCCTTGAGTCAGCGCCTTAAAGGTTTTGTTTACACTTCCAATTAGATTTGTAACTCACTGATTCCTCAACGAGACACCATTAAGACACACAGAGTCTCCGGATTAACAAGTTTAGCTTTTAAGGAGCATTGAGAAGTGCTTGTTATGCGTTTCTCTGCTGGACTTAAAAAAAAAAACACAACACAGATTTAATACACCCAATGTGATGCTAAGCGTTGGAGACAGGCGCCGCACAAGAGCTGCTCATTTGCCAACAATAACAAGCTGTGAGATGCAGAAGAGCTGAAATGTTTATGACATTTTGGGATATACAAAATACAAGTAAACAACAATGAAAAACAAATGGTAGCTGGTAGCACTGTGGAAATCTTATTATATACATGTAGGAATTCAATACATTTCACTACACTCTAACCATAAAATATTCTACACTATTTTGCGTATTTGTGTAATGTTTATGACGGTTTAGGATAAACTAAATGCAAGTAAACAGCTCTAAAAACAAATGACAAGTAACTAGTACATTTTATATACAGTAAAGTGTCAAATTAAGAGTTACTTTTTGCATGGGGCCAGTTAAATGCTTAGGGGTTAAGAGCATAATGAAAATAAAATGTGATTAATGCATACAAGGTCACACCAAATAAAAAAATTCCCCTTATTTATTTAACTGATTTTATTGCTTTGTGTCTTGATGTGTGAAATGAAAGTTAAGTTGTGAAATTAGTTATTATTTAAATCAAAATGTGTTGCACTATAATAATAAATGTTTCGTTTTGTCATGAGACACAAAAAACAGCAACTGGTAGCTTTTACATACAATAAAATGACAATATGAAAGTTGAAAGTTACTTAATGGTTTAGGCTTTTAGAACAAAAAGTTTTTTTTTTATGTGAATAATATAAATAATATGAATACTATAATATTTCAAAAGTGTGAAATTAAAAATGTATTTAAATCAATTTGTTTTAATATGAAAATGTTTTATAGTAAAATATAAATATTCAGCTGTAGTGTCTTTGTTAAGTATTCAGATTAGTTCATCGGTAAATTTGAGCGACATATTAATTTTAGTTATTAGTTATCTCAAAGTGTTTTCATTACTGTCTATTTTATTCCATTTGGACAATTTAACTAGTGTATAATCAGGGAATGCTTTAGTTTGCCTTAATTTTTTCTCTTGTTTCTCTTTTAAACCAAGTTAACTTTTTAGATTTACTCCAGTCAAGTTGGTTCATGTGAGGAAGATTTGTACACATTTCACACATTTGACTAAAGCAAGATCAGAGAGCGACGGCGTAATACAACTTCAGAGAGCAGCAGACGTGTTTGTACTTTGAAGCTACTGTTATTAATCCTCCTTATCAGTCCAGTATCTGATTATGTCCACTGTGAGGCAGTGCAGAGTCCACACTTCACAAATGAGTTCAAATCAAAGCGGACCTAAAAAGACTACAGACTTGTTGCTGCGTTTTGACCAAATACACATGTAACAATTTGTGTTTAACTAGCCCTCCCATTGTAGCTGTGTGGTGTGCTTTCAACTTTAAATATGAGACAATATAAAGCTTATTAGATATGTACAAGAGGAAGATTTTATTTATTCATTTTTAAATTTATGAAGAGATACAAGAATCAGGTCAACGGTCAAAACTGGGGCTACATCAAAACTTTCTATACTTGTGATTTTTTTATTTGGTCATAACATAATTTAAGACTTATTTTGACAGAATTAATACACTGAATGTGAAGCTAAATGAGGATGACAGGCAGGGAACGGAGCTGCTCATTTGCCAAAAACATCAAACTGAGAGATATGTCAGAGGTGAAATGTTGATAACCATTTGGGATATACAACAGTATGTAAAAACTTTTAAAAGACAATTCAAAAATAGAAACAAACTAGTGTAGTTAAAGAGCGGTATGGCATGGCCGGGACAGGACATTGTTGGTGAATGGTAACATGCCTGTGGACCATGGGACGAGGGGGGAGAGGAGGGAATGAAACGAGGGGGGGTGCTGGTGCATACAGGGGATTTGTGTAGAGGGGGCAGTCAGAGCTACACACTCTCACAGACACACACCGGGACGTCCTATCAGTCGCACAGTACTTTTGTCAGTGTGTGTGTGTGTTAGGGGGTGTTCAACGGACCCCGAAACACCACAAACCATCACCTTTATGACAAACGGTAAGGTTATTTCAACTTTTCATATTACTCATTCGACTTGTCTCTCTCTGTCTCTCTCCCCTGCTTTCGTTTCATTTTTCTCTCTCTGCGTGTGGCGTTCTTTTGGGGCTGGCTTTTTGCCTGGTCCATGGCCAGACTGAGGCCTCCACCGGAGCCCTGTCACTGTTTGCTTTTCTTTTACAATCCATTTGAAACGACAGGGGGCAAAACTAATGAGCTGTAGCCGAGCCGAGCCTCTATAGTCAAAGGTGGATTTTTAATTACACGGTTCTCCTAATAACATCTATTATAAGTGAAGGGATGTAATTAGTATTGTTGGACAGAACGGCTCGGCGCTTCGACATCTTTCTTTGATGTAGTTCAGACTGTATCACGGTGAAATCACTGTGAGTACTCCCCAAAACGTTGACTTTTTGACATGTGACAATTATTGGTTTGTAAATTATTGTGAAAAGTGTGTCACCTAGACTGGACTGACTGGGATTTTGTAAACATTTAACTGACCGTAATGACAATAGTACTACTAATGAAAAAGGAATCTTAACTTATAGATGCCTGGCTACTATATTTCTCCTGGATTAAATCAACATTTATTTATGTTACAGTGTATGATTTCTTTAGAAAGTTGTGGACAGTGGATTAAAGTCTGAACCAGTAAATTAATAAACTATTTAGTGTCACACAGACAAGAATATATGAACAGAAAGATAGAGAGCTTTTGTCAAAAACTATTACAGTGATCTCGTCTGTTCAACTCAAAGATTTTTCCAGAGATATGTAATCTCTGTTTCTGGCCAATCTAAAAAAAAACAAACATAACATTTAACTTCTTTTAAAAGGTTGTAAATCCTTTGAAAATTTCGAAACTTTTCATTCATAAATATGGACAATGTATTATGAGAGTTAGGTGTATTTAGGTCTCCTGGACTTAATTAAAAAGGCATTTCGTTGGTTGTAAGTAGATTTTGAGAGCTCACTGGGTATTGTCTGTTCATGTGAACATGCACATGGGGGTGAATATCGTCTGTTATCCATGAGCTCGTGGATGGTTAGTGTGGGGATGTGTTGTGTGTTAGTGTCTGAAAATAACACGGAGAAGTCTGTCACAAATTCAGAATCTAATGCTATATAAATGTACCACAGAACCATAAATAATAGCGTTGTGGCTTCGTAGAGCACCACCATAATAATACACTTTGGATTATATGACTAATTGGAAAATCAGGACTTGTTTACACTGTTACACCATACTAGAACATGTCTATACTCTAATGTACTGATAGTAATAGTAACTAAGTGAATATGTAGTAGAGTAGAGTAGAGTTACAACCAGATGAAAAGGAAGGCATTATTTTATGGTCATAGTTAAGCCATTCAATGTTATCTCTGAGATGTCTTTACTAATAAACATCTTTTCAATTACATTTAAGTCACTGGCTTCACACGGGGCAACAGTGGCTCAAGAGACAGAGCAGTTGTCCTAAAACCAGAAGGTTGAGAGTTCAAATCCTGCTCTCCCCAGTTCATACTGCCATAGTGTCCTTGGGTTGACAGAGAGGTAGTAGGCACAGAATAGCAGCCTCTTCACTGTCAGAGTGTTCACAAAGGCACTATATAAATCCAACATCATATTATTATTCAGGAGTCAATTTCGACATTTTTTCCCCCACGTTTTAATGTCCAATATATTACAGATATTGACTCTGTATTTTGAAAATTTTTCCCCTCAGCCTTAGGAGAGACGAGACCAGGACACTGGGAGGGATCTGAGTGACTCGTGTGGTACGTGCCCTCACTCCTGTCGCCGTCTATGAGCTGCGCTGAGGCAGTGGAGTGGACCTGCCATCGATCCTGACCCGGGACGAGCCCAGATCAAGCTCCCTGCAGCAGTAGCACCATGTCGTCCCCCTCGCTGCCCATGCCATCTCTGCCCCCAAGCCCTCTGGCCATGGAGTACCTCAATGACTTCGACCTGCTCAAGTTTGAGGTCAAGTCGGACACTCCTCCTCTGAATTCTCAGCCCTCCTACTCTAAGTCGGGCCTGTCCCATGACCCCTCCAGCTCACCGTACACGGGCCATCCTCCCCAGGACTCCAGCCTGAGCTCTAGTCCTTACAACTCTCTGCCCCCCTCGCCTACATTAAGTGACGCCCATCTACCACCCTCGGGATCGTCTTCCCTGTCCTCCTCGTCTTCCTCCATCTCCTTCCCACTGTCAATCTCCAACGGGTTCACGACAGGCCTGGGCTCGGCTTCTCAGGGGAACGTCGAGAGCAGCCCGGCCCATGTGGGGACTCAGGGTCCTACTCCAGCCTCACTGGAGGACCTCATCTGGCTGGCAGCGCTGCAGCAACAGTTCGGCGGTGAAGTGACGGGACCTGCCACTCTCCTGGGGGCCCTAGGGGGTGTCCCAGAGCGAGGTGACAGGGAGAGGGGGCCCGTCAACAGCTTTTTGGGATGTGAGGATGCTGTGGAGGCTCTGCTCAACTCTGCTGCAGCAGCTGTCAGCTCACAGGTAAAAAAGACTGTATGATTTTGTCATCAGCCCAGAAATGTTACTATTTTAGGAGCACAGTAACTTCCAGAATTTAACATAATGGCATTCACAGCACTCCTACTCTACAAAAAGTTTTGGCAGAATGCAGGCTGGGGTAGTGGATGGGCCTGTAAGCTCATCAAAACCCCAAACTTTGATGACCAGAGTTATATGCTAAAGGAGGTGAAGTTTAGGCCTACAGTATGATTTTGTTAAGCTATTTTAAGATTAAGCGCTTAAACACAATGCTAAAAATGTAAAATCTAAATTTGCCCTTCTACAATAGCCCATGTTACTGAAAATAACCATCAACCTTTTATCAACCATCTATGTCATTACCTCCCAGTTCCCAGGCCTGTCCCAGAGCTCCAGCAGTAACATGGGGGACTCCGGCAGCGACAGTGGGGCAGACATCTCCTGTGGTAAAGGTGCAGACATGTGCCACCGCCCGCTCGTCTTCCTCTCCTCTGCGCCCCAGTCCCTCACCAACGCCGCCCCGGGCACCGCCCCGTACCCCCAGCCCCTCAGCCCCCAGGGCCGGCTGCACCACCACCAGCATCACCCGCACCATCCCATGCACCACCACCATCAACACCATCCACAGATCAACCAGGTACAGCACACAGAAAACACACAACATTCAGACCTATCTCGCAATGGTAAAAATATCATACCCAGACCTGAAACTAGAAAATATGTGATAAAGAATCTAAATCCAATCATTTGTACTGACCCCTTGTGGCTGGAGTAAGTATCTTTGGCCCTGTGTCGATATGGTACAGGATGTTTTCTGAAATTATCTTACTAAAAGGCTAATAAACCTACCAAATTTACATAAGGGCCACTGCAAAGGTATTTAAAACAGTATTAGCAATGGAAACAGCAATTTTAGCAATAAGTCAGCAGTAGTCAAAAGAGCCAGAAAATAATTATAGCATACTAAAGGTAAAGGTTTTCAGAAGTATTACTTCACAACAATAGATGTAGTTACATACCATATAACATTTAATCTCAATTAATTGATGGTATTTTGTCAAATAAGATGTGATATTGTGAAAGCTTAAATTATTATAACATTTAATAAGCTCTATTATTATATCTATTACTATTTCGTACCATTTTAATTTTTTTTATTATGATGCGTTTGTTAGTACATAATTCAACCAGCTGCTTGGGATTAGTTTCATTGTCGAACATTAATCTTTGAACCAAATAGATAAATGATTAATTACACCCATTACCCTGCCACATGCTCTTTTAATAAAAGTGCATTTTTAATTCCAGAACAATTGACTCTCTCTTTGGGGTCCTTTAGTACATGGTTTTAATTAAACATTTTCAATAGTGTTCTGGACAATCAGGATGTCTGCTCACAGTGTGAACAGTAGATCAGCTTATGATAATATCTGCTATTATTGCTGTGTGTAATCCTGATAACTGTCACCCACACTTAGTCAGATTACATGACAGATTATGGACATGTGGTGCTCAAATGTGGCCCCTGACACACAGACAAACTCACACATCCACTATGATAAATCACAAGTACAACATGCGTACTGTATATAACTAACTGTGTACACATCCTCCTCCACACATTGGAAAATATTGGAGATATGTTTTCCTTTCCATGACAAAAATGCTAATCCCTCCACACTAGGAGGCTGATTGATTTGCTCTAGCGAACCCAGAAGGGAAAAGATGAAATAAAAGTAGAAGCTCCTTGCAGCTGTACATATGTTCTAATTACATTTACACATCTATTATGAAGATAACATTAGTAACAGTTCAATGACCTGAATCCCTTGAGCAAAAATGTCAAATTCTGCTGCATTTAAAATCACCTGCCACATTTAGAAGGCTAGACTAAGATTTTGATGTGAAATCTAATAGCTCTTATTTATTTTTCCTTGTGGGCTATCTCCTAGGACTAGCACAAAGAGCACACTGGCTTGTGACTCCTTGTGGCTGGATTATGAACAAAATGGCCATTAAAAATAATACTTTTAAGGCCTTGATTTTGACACATATTAAATACTGTTTCATACTTTTAAAACCGTGGGGATTATCTGTTTAATAACTTCTCAAAACTATATACATTACAGTAAAATGGCAGCATTTTCTACCTCCATGCCCACTCAAAAGCACATACATTTATATACTAGTGTCACAGACATTGGACTGGGTTAAGTGTCTTGCCCAAGAACACAATGGCACAGTATGAACTGTGGGGATCAGGATCGAACCGGGAACCTTTTTAGTCACTGGACAACCTGCTCTACCTCCTGAGCCACTGGCGTCCTGTCATCTTTCTTGTCACCAGCTAACATTAAGCCATAACAACATATTTCAACTGTGTGTGTCCATCTGTTCACAGTGCGGGGTGAACGAGCGCTTCTCTGACGAGCAGCTGGTGAGTCTGTCAGTGCGAGAGCTGAACCGTCACCTGCGTGGCGTCAGTAAGGAGGAGGTGGTGCGGCTGAAGCAGAAGCGCCGCACGCTTAAGAACCGCGGCTATGCCCAGTCCTGTCGCTACAAGCGCTTACAGCACCGGCACGCTCTGGAGTCAGAGAAACATGTGCTCACACAACAGGTATACACACACATACACACACAATCATTTAGAGTAACAGTCTTAAAAGTCTTAGATAAAATAAAAACTAACAGCATTTGTCACACCTGCCTTCTGCACAGTAGTACATGAATGGATCATTCCCACAAGCGTGATGTTTCCTTTTGTAACAAGCTCCTTGAAGCTGCTTTTTACTCCACGCCTAATCTTAACTCTGATATTAAGCTTTTAATGGAGGATTGTGCACCTAAAATAGCCCCTAATGTAGTCAAGGACGTGCTTTATTTAACAGGGCCTGACATTTAAACATAATAGTCATAATGGTGTAAGCCTGAACCATCTTTCAAAACCAATGTGATGTGTGATATGTAAATGCTCCTCAAAAATACAGCTTCCACTCATCCAAACTACAGCTAAATCAATTTTAAATCAAGGTTGAATGAGCACTTAACCAGAACTAAACCAGTTCTTAACCAGGATATTTTTAATGAACACCAGTTTGACTGAAGTCTCTCACTGGATACCAATTACGACCTAACCAGGTCTACACCTAACCTTTTTTTGGACACACAATAGTTTAATTGAGGACAGAAGTACAGAGAATTTCTACTGGGCCAAACTAGTGCTAAAGCAATTTTAAACCAAGACTGAATGAGGACTAAAGCAAGACTTTTGAAACAGATACACAATGGTTTGATTGAAGGCTCTGAATAGACAATTATTTTCATATGAACAAAGTAAATGTCACATGAAAAATTATACCATACTGAAATACTGCCATATTGTGACTGCTAAAACTGCCTTTAACATAAATAGATGGCATCCCTGTGTTTAAAGAGTGATAAGTAATGTACAGATTTTTTTTTTAATCATTTGCTTTACACTAACCACAAAATAAATGCTGCTCCCCCACAGTTGGAGCAACTCCAGTGCGAGCTGACCCGAGTCCTGAGGGAGAGAGACACCTACAAAGCCCGCTACGAGAAGCTCCTGGGCACGAACCACAGCAATAGCGGTGACGCCCCGACCGCCCGCACCAGCAACCCACCATCACCGCCTCCAGACTACTTCCTCTGAGTTCAACCCACAAACAACAGCAACAGAGCACTGAACAAAATCAGAGCAAGACCAGCCAATTCAATCAATTATGATAATCAGGCTGTGTATGTATGTGCGTCTGTCCAAAAGATACAGTAATTTGGCAGGTAACAACTGTGAAAACCACCTCCAAGTGACTACTGAGGGATTGGCTGGTATAGACTTGGCTATAGGCTGCTTATTGAACTTACTTCACTGTGAATGAAGGTTGCACATTTGGTTTATTGTGCTACTTGTGCAATGGTGACAATCCTATGCTTACAAAGGGGCTTTATCTTGCATTAACACTACACAGTTTTACTAGTCTTGAAAGTGTATGATCTATGCAATATACTGAATAATAATAACATACCCCAATGAGGCACAACATTATGACCACCAGCCTAAAATGCAACCCCATATACAAAAAAAACTGCTTATACTTGTCCAATTTTATTTTTATTTATTTTTTGCTTCTAATTCATCAAGGACAACAGATAAGACAGAGATTCACTTCACCTGTCAGTGGTCATAATGTTATGCCTGATTGGTGTACATGAAATACTGTACACTTAAAAAGGCAAGGTTTAAAGTGTAGTTTTAGTTTTTTTATACAATAAGCTGCTAAAGCTGCTGAGGTCTTAGTGGTGCAGTGGTGCTAGATGTGGAGTGGTATGGGCTTGTATCCACATCGTGCAGTTGTATTTGCCAGCTAACATTTCACAGTTGCCTACCAAAAAATGTTGAAGCTCACCAGGATTTGTTCTTCTTTGTAAGATGAATAATCATAGATAAAAAGAATGTACAAGGACCTCTTTAAGGGGACCTCCAGTGATTGTGCTAAATGAATGACAGGACATTGATTTGGTGTTGTAGCAAACCTTTAAAAAAAATGTACCTTTTGCTAGTTGGGAAGTGGTGACTTTGAGCCGTTGCCTGTAACTTGCTTGAAGTGGAGCTGGTTAGTCGTCTGCTTAACTACGGCCAACTGCTGGTAAAAGAAACAGAAAAGGGTAGACCAAAAAAAAAAAATGGCATGATTGTGTGGTCATGTCCAGTTCTTCCAACAAAATTGAGCTGTTTGTGGGCACACTGCCACCATTTTCATGCAATTTGCAGCACCACAGAGCTGGTCACTGTGGACTGAACACTGTGGGCTTAGACGCAAACTGAGAATGCAGGGAAACTGATGCAAAAAAAAAAAAAAAAAAAAAAAAAAATGTCTTCATGGAGATAACCTCTTCCCATGAACTCATAGCCAGGGTTAAAACATTAGAGCTATTTATTTTGTTTGGGTGTAGGTTCAGTACATTGTTCTTTTATTTATTCACTTATTTATTCAGTATTTATTCTTTGTTTATGTACAACTCTGATTATTGGACTGGGTTTATTTCACTACAATGGTGTATTTTTACTTTCTTACAGTTGATCATTTTATCAGTTGTGAATAGGTTTACATAACGGCCACTCTGATGATGAGTTCCTGCTTCTCTTGTAGTGTGATTTCATGTGCATATGAAATAAACAGTACTTTACCGACCCCCCCTGTGGCTCCTGTGTGCTTTGTTCAACCAGGTGAAAGGTTTTAACCTCTGCCTCTTTTCCATTCATTCAACCTTTGGAGCGTCTCTCTCCCACTTTTCAGTCTTCCGCTGGCATTTTCACAACACGATGCAGCAGCGCCATGCTTAGCTCCCTCCATATTATCTGCGTGTCCCTCTATAGTGAGGCAGTGACCCTGGGTGTATGCTGTTTGGGATGACCTCATCTTCAGCTCCAACCTCCCCTCTCTGTGTGTGTCTCTCTGGCCTGGGTATAATAGGAGCGGGATTAGGGCTATAATAGCGCCCAGGCTGCTCACTGCCGGAGTCTATTGTAGCTTTGTGTGGGAGGGACCCAACCAGCGCTGCGCTCCGCTCACGACCACACTCACATACTGACAGAAAACATGTCCAAATAGATCTGCAAATAGAAAAGAGTTAATTTAATCATGCAAATGAGCCAGTTTAGAGAAAGGTTGGTGTGTATCTTGAAAACAGAACAGGAAAAACTGAATGAGTCACTGAAAAACAAAGCAGGTGCATGCAGATTGCAGTCTATTTTCAAAGGAACACCCAAGTGACACATTACAACAATTATCCTCCAAGGACACGCTCACTACTACTCATAAATAACGCCAATTAGTGACAGGAAGGCTTGTGTTATACCGCGCCCTAGTGGCCACTGTCCATATGGCCTTCCTCTCTTCCTTCCAGAGGTTAGGATGACTTCTTTATGATGACATTTTACTTCAAAACACCTCCTGAAGCGCGTTAAAACGTAAAGTACAAAAGTATATGTATTTTTTTTTCTCTGCAGTGAAACATAATACCCCCAGAGCGTTTAATGTTTTTTTTTTTTTTTGACAGCGGTGATGATGAATAATGGTCTCATCTGCAAACACTGGTTGCATCAATTAGGCTTAAAGTTATTATCTTCATTAGCCCAACCGGAAGCTTTAGTGATATTTGAGGGAAATCGAAAGAAATATACATCTTTTGAGGAAACTAGGAAGGGAGGGAGCCAGTAAGGAAGAGAGAGAGAGGGAGAGAGAGTGCGAGGGAGGGAAGAGGAAGGAAGGAGGGACAGAGAAAGAGAGACGTCGCTTACTTTTGTGTTTGCCGAGAGCCGCGCCACAGGTGAGACATCATGGCGCGCGGTTTGGGGGTCCACTAAGTGAGTGGGTGGGGCTGATAGGCTGTGAAGTGTGGGAGGGTGGAGCCCCGGTTTTCTTTTCTTTCTTTCTTTCTTTCCTTTTTTTTTTTTTTTTTTTTTTTTCTGCTTCTCTGTAGGATTTTCACGAGGACCGCTTCCTCCTCACTCTCAGTTTTCAGATGCCGACAGATGTGCCCGAGGAGGACAGGCTCAGCACCAATGAAGACAAAACCACCAAGGTAGGATCCCAAAGCTTTAAACCATAAACCTGCTGTAATTGCTGCTTCGTGCGTTCAATTAACCAATCAGATTTGTAGGAAAGTGTCAAGCTGCTGTGACCTAAAGTGGTTTATTATTTGTCAGATTAATACAGGTGTGGTTTTATTTCTTAGATAAACTGCATTTCTAAAGGTGATGCTGCAGGAAGGGGGTGTGCGTGACAAAACCCTAGCACAATGATGACTCAGTAACCTGCTCAGTCCAACTTTGACCACGCTTTGCAAATGTTACATACTTTTTTCATATTACTCATACACATAACCCACAGCTGTCTTTTTAAAACAACGGAAGCCCTGTGTCATCTAATACAGTGGTTCCCTATGTTTCCAGTTTTTTGTAACACCAGGACCTGATTTAGTCTTGGTTTGGACCTGGCTTAGTCCTGGTTTAGTCTAAGTTTATTCTTAGTTTAGTTCTGGTTTTAGACATGGTTTAGTCATGGTTTGACCTGGTTTAGACTTGATTTAGACCTAGTTTAGTTATGGTTTAAACCTTGTTTGTTGCTGGTTTAGTCCTGTTTTAATCTTAGTTTAGTCCTGTTGTGACCTGGTTTTGACTTGGTTTACTTCTGGTTTAGACCTGGTTTGTTCCTGGTTTGTCCTGATTTATTTCTGGTTTATTCATGGTTTAGTTCTGGTTTCAGACATGGTTTACTCCTTGGTTTAGTCCCTGTTTTGTACTTTTTTAGTGTCCCATCCCTCTGGGTCAGTCCTGATTTAGGTTTATTTTAGTTTTTGAAAGCCAAATATATAAAGGTACTATAAATGAATGAATGCTCGCGTACCCCTAAGGGTCCCCATACCCCCGGTTGGGAAACACTGACCTAATAGACAGTTAGCAGAGGGTAATCCTAATGATGTAATAATGTCCTAGTGTAATATAAAGTGAAGAAGGATATTAAATCAGGTAAGTTATTTAATATGTCCAATGGATTTTTAGGTCACGATCAGCTGATCCTCTCTATACATGCAATGTCTTATCACCCAGGTATTTCTCATTTAACTGCAAACCCACTTTAGAGCATTGGTATCTAAAGTATTTTTAAAGAGCAGTCCTATTATGGAATAATAATAAAACAAGTCCCAGTACCAGGTATTTATAACTGCACTTCTTCTTTAATTTCTCCTGGTGTAGACAATATACAGTATAGCCTATCAACTTAGTCTTGACATGCTAAGTGACAAATGTAGAACCACATGATTGTAACACAATAAAGACAAGTATATTGTGGTTGTTGATACTGCATTAAGACTAGAACAACATATCAGTGACCATATCAAATGTATTTGGGAACAGACCCTGACAACATTAGACAATCTTGAACAAACCTATAGTGAGTGAGCACAAATTAAAATACTGACTTTGAATATTGTTTTTAATCCAAACTTGAATTTATTTTAGAAAACACCAAACAGATAACTGATGTGGTTTGAGACCAGTAGATAATAAGCAAAGCTGCTGGAGGGCTATAAGCCAAGGGTCATATCAAATCTTGCCATCACTGGCCCCTAGACCGTACTTTGCACAAATCCACATTAAATCTCCAAAAGTTTGCCAGGTTTCAGGAAGTGTGGTTGAGTCTATTTTCATCTCCTCCCCCAGTGCGACAGTATGACTCTGTCCAGCACCCCAACTGTTCGCAGAGGAAGCACACCTCTGCCCATTAAGCACCTACTCAGACGTGAAGAGGCCGTCCACGATGACTGCGAATGGTCCTCAGGTGCAGCCGGACCCTCTGCCTCTCCGGTCAGGTTCAGTCCGGCCTTGGACGACACTTTGACCGTCACAGTGGAGGGCAGACCCGGCTCTGGCCCATTGAGGATCGCTCTACTGGGGCAGAATGGTGTGGGCAAGTCCTCTCTAGCCATGGCCCTCGCTGGTGACATGGATCGAACAGCATCTGTGGATTCTGATGGTACAAAAGTTGTTGTTGTTGCAGTATCCTGGTGTAGTGGTATAATGAGCTTGAGGCAGTCACAGTGAGTTGCAGATAAACCCACGGTATTAGTGTCCAGAACAGAGCCATTAACTAATTTTACTATTTACTCTGAATAAATTAACTATAACTAAACTGCTGCACCCATCTCCTAAATGTGAGATCTAATGATGTGACACTGACTAGTAGCCTATTGAAAGCAACTTTGACAATGCTATGCAACGGTTACATCTTTTTTCCTCATTCTTACTAAGGCACATAACCTAGAACTGCCATTAGGTATTATGTGTGTATGTGGAGGGCCTTGCTGGTGACATGGACTGGATTTTGATGGTACAAAACCTGCTGCTCCTGTTGCCCTATCATTGTATAGCCTTGAAATTAGCCTAAGGCTATCACAGTGAGCTGCAGAAAGGCCTGAGTGAATTGCAGCACCCATCTATCCAGTGTGAGACCTAACTGCTCCTCTGTGTCCCCAGGGGAGGGCTATGTGCGCACAGTCACTGTCGATGATGAGGAGAGCGGCATCGTTATCTTTGACAACTGGAGACAGGTGAGCCAAACAACACTTCAGCGTTTCCCTGTTCCCTCGTTAGGCCGCTGTACAGCTCAAGTGCACTGTACCCTCTGTCTGAGTATTAACATCTATATTGTTAAACATGTTTAATGCATGCTGTACTACACATGAAAACCAAAACTATGCATTCGTCAATCTTAATTTTTTCCAAAATATATGTAGACTTTATTAGATAGGACAGTGGAGAAGTGACAGATCATGGAGAAGAGCAGGAAAAAGTCAAAGGTTGCCCTTTCTGACGCAACCCTCCCCATTTCTTTGGCTTTGGGACTGGAAAAAAGAGAACTGTTTTGTGACCTACTGTGGTTATTTTGCATTCTTCAGTCTCAAGAAATGTTGTTGGTTGTTAAAACTAAATAGTAATACACCAGAGTAAGAGTCCTTAGACCCTATCAATGTGAGGAAAAACTAAAAACAGCTATGGGAAAAAAGAGAAACCTCAGGGAGAATCCCAGAAGAAGAGATCCACTCCCAGGACAAACAAGCCATGCAAATGATCTGTCAAGGGATGGAAAATAATGCAATCCAGGAACAAGCAGTTACAAGCCTTTTGAGCTGCTCCCATACCCTGATAAATTGAGCAGGTTGCTTTGGTAATGGCATCTGATGTAAAGGAGGCAGATGATGCTGTTGCAGATCATGCAGAAGGAGAAAATAATGTCTGAGATGAACCAAAAACAGAAAACTTTGTTGCTAAAGCGTTGTGGTTTTCCAGCCATGACTCAATCCTATTGTACTGTATTTGATCAGCATGTTCTATTGTTTGCACTAAAAAAAAAAAAAAAAAACAATAATAAATTGGCTGCTCGGGAGAAAAGCAAAAGGAGGACAATAAATGTGCTGCATCTGCTTCTGGTTTGAGTGAGGACGGCTCATTATCAGGTTGTTTTGCACAGTTTTCCTTCTCATCCCTGGAGTGTTCATCTGTGAGAGATGAGCTGCCCACGGAGCAGATGTGCCAAATGACTGCTTCAGATTCAGGTTTATGTGTGGACACAGCAAACACACACTAACACACACACACATATATATACTGGTGACACCGTGTCTGTGTTTGATGTAGGCATTATGTCTTTCTCTGTATAATGAGCTGCTTTGTTTTGACAGACAGTGAATGTATAGTGGCTCCCTGGGGACTGTCCTTATGTAATTTTACTGATGCCATTAGCTTAAGCAACCAAAAAAATGAGCCAGATCTTAAAGAGGTTTAGTTGCTGTTGGCTTTGTTTGTGTTCTTTATCAGAGACTTTATGTGGTAAGTGAAGTTATTTCCAGACATAAGAGGTTATAAATCTTTTGAGCCGGGCCTAAGTTCAGATAATTGGAAAGGGTTGTTTCCAGAACAGAGTAGCTGCAAAAAATGATTTTGATTAGTCTTACAGTTTTTTGTTTTTTTTTTATGGATTGATTGATTAAAGGGGCTATATTATGCTTTTATTAATGTTTTTAACTAAGGGTGCTCCGATCAGGGTTTTTGAGGCCGATCACCGATCAGCCTCTGCAGTGATCGGCTGATACCGATCATGGCCGATACCGATCACGTGGTCTTCAATGTAGTAATGTATTGTATGCAGGCTATTATTAGTTCCATTTGAAAAATACTGTAGCCTTTGTAAATATAAAAGAACAACAAAATTCTACTTATTTTTGTTTTAGAAGAGGTTTTGTTGCATTATTGGTTTTTAATGTGTGCCCAGTGTCTGTGGCTTTGTTTGAATGCTCCGCTGATGTAAAAATCAGCTGTTCTTAATTGGTTCCTTTAATGCGAGTCCGCGGGTGCAGCAGCTGCGTCCGCGTAACGTGCAGCCAAACCAGGTTGAAACACAGTGGACTAAAGAGCCGATAGTTCCTGCTGCCAGTTTTGACAACGTCTGAATGAAGAAAACGTGCAAAGAGAGCAGAGAAGACAACGATGAAAGGTGCTCCTCTCAGACACACGGACACATGGGCTGCCTTTTTACTTTCTCTTTCCATTAGCAGCCATTTGGTGCAGTTTAAGCCACAAAACGCACAGTTTTCTCCGCGCAACAAGACACAGGCAGACTCTGAACTTTCTTAATGCTTTTAACGTAACTGTTAGCGGGTTAGCTGTAGCTCCATTTACGTTGGTGTTTGCAAATACACACACTGCTGCGCCTCGGTTCTGTCCCGTGCGCTCCTAAAGCAGGCGGGGACACAGCGGGGACACAAAGCAGCGCCTCCAGGGCAGGTTTGTGTTAGTTATAACCAGGGCTTAACTTAAAAACACTGCTAAAATAACGCTACTGCTGTTTAATCAAACCGGAGTTGCAGGACAGTAAATGTGAGAGCCTTGCGTGTTTATTGTAATTTGATCGGCCCTTCTGATCGGCCCATTTTACCGATCACCGATCACTCTATTTTTAGCCATGATCGGCGGCCGATCGATCGGAGCACCCTTATTTTTAACCCAATCTTGTCACTTGGAGAACAGCATTGCATTACATTTACATTTTTAATAAGTACTCTCTTGGTGCCATAAAGAAATAGGTGAAGAGACCAGCAGAGGGCAGCAGAGGGACGTAGAGTGTTGCATCTTTTGACCATAATTTAAAGAATAAAAGGAACTTTACTTCCTTAAACTTGTATGATACCATTTTAGTGCAAAATAAAAAATAGCTGTGAGGAATCAGTGGTCATTGTCTGTATTATCAGTTAATAAATATGTATACTCCAGACAGTGATTAATCAGTTAGTTAGTTGTTGCAGCCCTTGTCCAGAGAGGCATCTGGTGTAAAATCTTTGCCAAAATAAATGTTAATTCTGCACACTAGAAGACAGATGATTTGATGGAGTAACTGCGGAAAGGAACAGCCAAAAGTACAGAAATTTTTAAATAACAGTGCCAACGATATGTCTAAATGGACTAATTCAAGATCTAAAAAGAGAACACTTTTTGTCAATGACATTTTAATAACACATTTATGACACTGTTACTGACATTTGAAGGCTTAAAATCACAGCTTTGCTCAGTCTGTCTGTCTTAAGCACAATAGTGAATCATCCTTTTATTCTTCCATAACAGTCTGAGATATACACATGGTTATGTAACACAGTACACGCCTGTCTTGGTCTGTCCCTCAGGACCTGTCGATGCTGCAGTGTGAGGTGTGTGTGCTGGTGTTTTCGGTGACAGACAGGCGAAGTTTCCACCGCACCGCTCAACTGCGACTACTCCTCAGAGAGACCCAGCCCCAGACTCCCATAATCCTTGTGGGCAATAAGAGCGACCTAGTGCGGTCACGAGAAGTTTCAGCTCAAGGTAAGTAACCACTGTTTCTCTTTATATGAAGTAACTCAAGTCTTGTTGCTTCCTAAAAGGTAAACAAGACAATGATGAGGTTTAGAGACAGTGGCACTGAGGAAAAGACAGGAGGCAGAGTTTACGATGTTGATGTTTTCTTTGGTAGTGTCGAGGTTGGATAGAATTAGGAATGAATATATCTGAAGGACAGCTCATGTTAGATGATTTGGAGATGAAGTCAAAGAGGCCATAATGAGATGATTTGGACTTACAGAGGATGTTAGAACTACCAGGTAGGTGCCTCTGAGGAAGAACAAAGAGTTTTATAGATGTAGTGATTGAGGATATGAAATTAGATGGTTTGAGAGAAGAGGATGCAGAGAACAGGGTGGAAGTGAGGCAGATGATTTGCTGTGGCAACCTCTGACAATAACAGCCAAAAGGAAGTTTTTATTGCTTACAATTGTCTGCACTAAGATGTAACAAATGATAAAAATGTAGATGTATTTTCATTTTTATTATTGTTCTCCAGTGTAATGTGGGAGTGTAAACTACTGTTTAAATGAAAGCACTTACTGTGTGCCCAAACACATTATGTTGTTCCATTTATCCTCACCAGCAGAGATCACGTCTTCTCCTCTAATGTTTCACAAATGCTTATGTACAGCACAACCAATGAATATTAAACACTTCGCAGTCTCAAAAACATGAACAATAAATTGGTTTTCTCTGTAGGGCTACTTCATTTTGTTATAGTACATAATAATGTACAAATTGTATTTCATGCTGCATTCTCCTTTATTCCTTTTGGCTTTTCCCTTCTCAGGCTGCCACTGCAAATCATCTAGTACCTCCTAAAGTGCAGTGATTTGCATAAGGATTTGCCATATGTTTTACACCTTTCTTAATGCAGCCCTCCCATTTTATCCAGGCGTGGAACTGGCACAAAGAGTACATTGGCTTGGATTGTACTTTGTACTGTACTAAGACTTGTAATATTGTTCTTTTCCTCAGAGGCCATGTCCAGCGCTGCCCTCTATAACTGCCTGTATCTGGAGATTTCTGCCTCTCTGGACCATCGGACGCCTGAGCTGCTGGAGTGTGCAGTGCGGCTAGCGAGGGGCCAGTGTCCCTGGCCCCCGGGGACCAGTCTGGAAGACATGTGCGGAGGAGGCCAGCGAGAGAGCATCACGTCCCGGGCCAAACGGTTCCTGTCCAGTCTGGTCCCTCGCTACCCTAAAGAGCGCGAAGTGGGCAAGTTTCTGAGGCAAAAATCACGCTCGTGCCATGATCTAGGGGCCCTGTAATAAATGCTATAAAGGAAGAGCTGGCTTGAAATAATGTATACATTTATAAATACAACAATTAGGCATAACATTATGACCACTGACAGGTGAAGTGAATAACACAAATGATCTCTTCACGTCGCCTGTTAGTGGGTGGGATATATTAGGCAGCAAGCAAACATTTTGTCCTCAAAGTTGAGGTGTTAAAAGCAGGAAAAATGTGGAAGTGTAAGGATTTGAGCAAATTTAACGAGCCCAAACTGAAAATCCCCAAAACTGTAGCTCTTGTGGGATGTTCCTGGTCAATATGTATCAAAAGTGTTCCCAGGAAGGAATCGCGATGAACCGGTGTAAGGTGATGCACATGAAGAGTGAAGGTGGTGGTCATAATGTTTTGCCTGATTGGTGTACATTTCCCCAGTGGGAACGATATTGCAAACAGCAGAGATAATGGGAGTGTGATTGTGAATTTGCCAGAGTCATGGCAGGACAATGTTGTGAGTGCTCACCATGAGGGCAGCACATAATGAAGATTATTATAAACAACTATATAAATGTTTCTTACAAAAGCAAAATGGGACAAACTGTTGTAGACCATTTGTAAATAAAGTAGTTACATTTAAATGCCACCCTCAAAATAAAATTGCTTTTTTGAGTCCTGAGAGTGTCATATCATTTTTTTTTTTTTTTGCCATAGTAGCACAAATGGGCAAAGACAGTGCTGCTTCATGAACAGGCCTGATGATCACACATTCATATCTCATTAGTAACTTGGCTGATGATTCATGTTGGTCTACGCTCAGCTGTTGTGGTATCCAAGGAGTCGATAAGCTCCAAAATACTCAAAAGGCGCTGCAATAGAAAAATAATTAGGTAAACAGAGATGCAGTTTGTTGTATATGGACCGATTGTTGCCATGTTACAGTTGTCAAGGAAACAGCGATGTACATTTTTATCCATTTTATATCTCTGAGTGCAAAGCAAATCTACATAGTGTATATCATAACACTTCTATTTGTGCAACCAATTGTATTTTACAGGCATGAAAGACAAGTTACAGTTGAATTGCAGAGGGATTACATATAAGCCTCTCTGCTGTACCACGCTCTACCCTCAGCTCTTCCATCCTCCCACTGCCACCCACATGTGAACCGAGACCCAGCACATCATGGGTCGTTAAAGCTATCATTTACAATCTTATGTAGAGCAACTAGAATAGAAGTAAAAAAAAAAAAATCCAGTTGTGCCTCATAGTCTGAGTCATTCCCTTAGAAAATTACTAGAACCAATTTTAAGGTTAGATTTGTAATTGCTTAATAGGTCTACGGGCTCCCTCTAGTGGTAAGAGTCAAGTGATACGAGAGAAAGAACTAGTGCGCAGGGGTGTCCAAACTTTTGTTGAGGGCTGGATGTGAAAATGTGAAAATGACTGTAACACATAGTCAGAGCACTCATATTAATATACAGAGATGTGTAAAAGTTTCACTGAGTAATGGGCCAAGACAAAAGATACATTTTGTAGTGGATCCAGATGACTGTTCAGATCCAGGAGTGTTTTAAGGGATTCTGTGCCCTTTCGAGGTATACAAACTTCACTCACTAAAAGAACCAACTATTTGTTTTACAGCTGTGAGATACAAGGATTTTGAGGCTATTGAGAAAATGTTGGCATTCGGTAATTTTCCATCAGGAAACACATGCGCACATTGAAGGACAAGCATTTTTGTGTAGGGTCCAGGAGCTTTTGGTGATAGCACACAGCACAATTTGAATGCAAAACATGACAACGCAAAATTACATCTAGTTTGTAATGTTGTCAGGCCCTGTGTGCTGTAACGATCAGGTGCAATCTCTGATCGACACGGCGGATTGAAAATTATGCGCATGCACTGCTGTTGTAAGCTTTCTAAACACTTTATCAATGGGTTTTCAATACCACATGCCAACAATGAGCAGTACTGCAATTGAGATCTGATGTAGGCCATATATATACCAAATAGCATTGCATAGCTTCACAGAACTACAAGATCTTCAAGTTCGAGTCCAGGTCTTGGCACTACATCTTCACCATTGCGAGATAGGACCAGTTCTTTATCATAAATTGAGCTAAGAATTTATTTTAGATAACTGTCAAAGAGGTAACTTAGGTTAGCGACTGAACTCCAGCTTAACAGTGCTGAAAGGTCATAAGCAACATATTACCAAGTACTGTGACTGTCTGCCAGGATATTTCAGCTCATAAATAAAATAATCATAAAATAAAAATACCCACAAAATGTGTTTAAGTGGTTTTAATGGAATGCATTATAAGTAACAAAGCACATTGAAATGTAATGTAGAGCTAGTTGGTCATAATGGTAAACAATGGCACTAGAAGAAACTAGACTGGGAAAAGCGTTTAAAGACTACAGGCCTGGAGTTTTTTGTCAGCCAGTTTGAGAGAAACCCAGGTGTTGAGCATGGAGGCCCTCAGCTTGCACCACACCAGGTGATTGTTCAGACCGAAGATCTGTGCAGCAAACTGTGCCGCTGCATCAGGCGAAAGGACAGTGGAGCAGCCAAGCCCTATGGTGAAAAAAACAAAACAAGTTCAGTTACACAAGGTAAGCTCATTAATAAACATTTACTCTACTGTATGCTTTCAGCTGGTGGTAGATGAAGTAATTTGAGCCTATACACACAAACCCACTTGCAAACAGACAGTATAATAGGCTAAAGGGATTATGACATAATAGGCAAGCATTCCAGGTGAATGTAAAGAAACGAGTCTCTCTGGTCCTCATAGTGCTCAAAGGCAAGTAAAAATCAAACCCTGACTTATATGTATAATAAATGATCCTTCCGTCATACAGTTTTGTGCTCTTATTAATGGGCAGGGCTATAAACACAAAAGCGTACCTGTATATAAAAAACTGAGTAAAACGGGCAGATTTGCATATGGACCCTCACACATTCTTTGTAAGGGTTACAAACAATACCCTTAATACATCAAGGCACTGTATTGTGTTTTAACAAGGCTTTTAACCGTCGGTAGGTATGTTTTCACCAGCATTGCTTTGTCTAATAGTTTGTTATCAGAATAAATGAGCCCAAAAATAATGTCGGATTTAAATCTTGGCAACTGCAAAGATACTAACTAAAGCCACAAGGGGTCAGTAAAGCAAGTTTTAGTGCACAAGACTTTGTGGCTCAAATTTACCCCGATCTAGAAGAACTGAAATCTGGTTTAAGTCCAGGTCTAGACAATAGGTTTTCACATTTTTGAAATAAGACTTTGGCAGACATCACCCCTCTTTGAGTGCTTCTAGTGTAACTTTTATCTCTCAGCAATGTAAAATGCCTAATGTCAAAAACAAAACAGGAGAATAGTCTATAATGAATAACATTTATATGATCACTACGTTTTCAGGTTCTGATTAAGAAATGCTTTTGTGTTTCAGCATTTAGACCCAAATAAAATTAATTTATTACCACTTGGCATCCGGAGAGATGACCACACGTCTTGTGTTCCCCAGTCTGGAGTGAGAGGTGGGCAGTTGATGACGGGGTAAGCTGTGTTTCCTGACATGACCGGACCAAGACCGTTACTTCTGCCCGCTACAGCCACAAACACAGTGGGCACTCCATCACCTACAAGAAGAAAGTAATATGTAAAACAAAATCTTGACTTCTCATTACACTACTGAGATTAACCTATACACACACCTTCATATTCAGCTTTGATGCGCAGAGTCTCATCTGGGCCTTTGTGAGCTGAAGTGACTCTTAGGATGCAGGGGATGCCATAGGAGATGCAAGCCTTTTTGATTTTATCACAGTGGGCCATATCTGAGATGGAGCCCATCAGGACGACCACTCTGCCACCGGCTTGGGACTCGTGCAGAAGCTAAAACACACAACACATTACATTACATTACATTAAATTAAACAAAAGAAGCATTGAGCCAGGGCATCACGAACAAAAAATATGCAGTATGAATAAGTTTTAAGTGTACCTGCACTCTCTCTGCAACCCACTCAAAGTTTCTCTTCACCATTTGCATTGCTTCGGGAGTAACCTCCTTAAGATCTCGATATACCTTTTTAAAAAAAAAAAAAAAAAAAAAAATCAGTAATCATGTTTTTAAACCTTGACCAACAATATGAATCAGACAAAATGCTAAAAGAGTAGTAGTTACCTGCTTGTCTTTTTGCTGGCTTCGATCTCCAGATGGCCACAACCTCCACGAATCATTGTCAATCACATCAGCCAAGACAATCTCTTGAGTCTTCACATTCACGCCAAACTCAATCTTAAGACCGAGAAAGATAATTTACTTGGCATACTTCTGCCACCTTCAATGAATTCAACATTTTCAGATGTGGTGATATAAGTGCACAGCAGAGGGCAGTGCTGTAGCGCTTACCTTCATATCCACCAGGGTACAGTCCTGAGTGGCCCAGGCCTTCTCCAGAATCTCAAAGATGGCCACAGTACTGCGACCCATGACGTCTACCTCACATTTGCCAATAGTGAGTCCAGCCAGACTGAAATTGGCTGCCAGTATCTGCTCCTCTGACCACTGAGGATCATTGTTGGCATCGTCCTTTGCAAGCACAACATTTGAATAATGTCAGACTATGATTTCTTTATTAGCTGAAATAAAGTACATGTACACAATGTACAGGCAAACATACCTTAAAGAACATCTCCATCTTGAGAGGAGAAAAGCGGTAGCCTTCCTTGACTCCAGGATTTCTTTTGAGAAAGGATCCCGTTGCTATACGACGACACACCCACTCAATGGGAATCATCTCACATTGGGCAGCAATGAAAGCTGTGTCCGAATGCTGCTTTACAAAGGCGGTTTTAATACCTGCAAACAAAAAAATGCTATATCAGGCAATACCATCTAATACATAAACAATTACACATGCTGAAGCTGTACAATGCAATGTACTTTCAGGTGCTTTTTCAGTCACAACCCTAAAATTAACAGCAGAGTGAGTTTGGTCACAGTTTGCTGAATTAAAAGCAGTAAGTCATAAGTTCATCCTTAAGTAAAAGCCGGCTGACACACACACAGGATGCTCGTGAGTGCCATGTGAGGTATGTTAGAATGTTTAATTAACAGCATTTAAGTCTTTAGGTCATTAGGAGTCATGTACTATGTTTTAAGCAGATATGACACTTATTTAACATTGCACATAAAGCAGAAATAATAAAAGATATTTTATAATAAACACAGGAAAAGCCATACATGTATTGTGTTAAAAAATAATCAAATATTGTAATAAAAATAGATACACCACTGATGGCTTGATAAATATTGACCCACTTAACATTTTTGAGGGCCAACAAAGTTTGACACATTTATCTTCTGTTGTAATTGAGTAAATAGGCCAAAGGTTGTATTTGTTCAGCTTAGTACTACCTAAGTCACCTCATAACCTTTTATCAGAGGCCAGACAAGGACAAAAGAACAGCACGTGTGTTGTGGGTGTGCACATGTATGACCATCATAGTGGGTCACCCCCCTCATACTTATTTATTATTTTTTAAGTGGTTAGGAAGTTTTGTTTTGTATCACAATGTTTGAAAAGTGTGGCTATAGAAGATACTAAAGGATTGAAAAACTAACTAAATAACTTAGTGGTAATTGTAGTGGTAATTGCAGTGGTCGTAATGCATTTTGATTTACAATTGCAAAAAAATAAAGTTTCTGCAATTGTCCATCTCTACAACTTTGTGTTATTTGAAGTAACAGTACACAGTGTACCTAAAGCATGTATGAATACCCTTTACACAGGGACAGGACTCTCACCGGATTCCTGGAGCAGCTTGAAGACGCAGCTCGTGGTTTTATTGGCGATGGCAGCCTTCCCCTCCATCTGGTCCTTCCTCACGGCATTCCCAGCAGTGATTTGGTCTTTGGACTGAACCAGTACCAGTCCGGGCTGGTCCACGAGCTCAAAGATCTGCTTCGTCTTGCCCTCGTTTAGCTTTTGGCCAACTTTCAACTCTATAAAACAGTAACAAAAGCATGTGCGTAAAAGAAAGTCTGTCTCTAACGCAACAACGAGAAGAAATTGAATATTTTTAAACTTTACCTGGAGTGGATGCCATGGTCCTACGTAACAGTCCGCGGTCCTAAAACCAAGAAATGAATGAAATAAAACTTTAGGAGAAGTTGCGAGAGATGGGACAGCAAGAGGCGTGCAGATCCCAGAAGAGGGAAGTGGAGTATTCTTACGCGCTCTCACAACCAATCAGATCACGTTACCTGATGCAACTAACCAATCACGGTACAGCATTAGTTACCACGTGGTTAGAAGATGCCCCCACACATCAAATATTTGTTGGAGAGGAATAACTTTTTCGCGATAATCGCAAACAACTCCCATTTTTGACAAGCACAGAGATTGCATCAGCTTTACGTAAATGGAGAACAGTTACATTTGTAAGAAAAAAGATACTCGCGTTGTTTAGTTTTTCTTATCGAAAAGTACCACGTGTTATTTTTTCAATATAACTTGATTGATTGATGAGCTAACAGTTCAACTCCAGCGCTTCTTCTGATAAAACTCCGATACATTTTGTCTCAAAGTTAACGTTTTCGCCACCTGGACTTTTTTCAAGGACTCCTGGAGGAGGATGTCATTTTTACTTTTGTTGTTTTAATAAACCACGTTGTACCGCAAACTTTACAGCACGTGGTAAATCCGGTGAGAGGAGCGCAGACACAGAGGAAGCGCCCGGGGGCCCACGGAGGAGCAGCAGCCACACACCGCGGGAGATGGAGTTTGAGGAATCGGGTATCGGCGAGGAGTGCGGAGTTTTCGGGTGCGTGGCGGCCGGAGAGTGGCCCACCCAGCTGGAGGTGGCCCAGATCTTGACCCTGGGGCTGGTGGCTTTGCAGCACAGGTAAATAACCTGGAGGTGTCTGCTTTTTAGGATACTGAAACTACTCTAGAACACAAAAGCCTATATATCTCATTTTAAAATAAACATAGCCAGTATTTGTGAATAAAGTGATCCCCAGTGTCTCTCAAAAGCCAAGGACAAACACTTAATTCAGCAGTGACTGACAGTATTACCTGTGTGTTTGGGGATGGATGAGAAGAGGCCATTGAATGCACTGAATTGATTTTTATAATGGGGATGTGGTCCTGCTCTTCTTTGCAATTTGCCTCTATGGTGGAAGGGTTTATGCTTGTGTTCATTCTTTTTCCTGTTGTCAGGACTGTGAAAGCTGCAAAGTAAAGAGAAAATCCATAATAATGACACATTGTTACAGACTATATTGATGCTTTTACAAAGAAAAGACTTGAAAGTTGATAGATCAAACGTCTTATCTCGCTCTGATAAGCTCCTCATCATGAGTTTGAGTGGCTTTTGTTTGCAGTAACGGCGGTGGGTTTACTTGTAAATGTCATTATGAGGTCCATGTCAGTATCATGAGACCAAGTGACTGAATTAGACGCGGCACAGCAGCCAATTGTGAGCATCGTGTGACTTGCAAAGTGGAAACTGCACGAGCTACATTTCAAACCTTCATCCTCAGCTTTCCTCTTCAGTCCTCGGTTTGGTGTAGGAGCGTTTTCCTTCTCTGTCCTTTTCTCCAATACTCCTGCAAACAAAACACCACCAATAGTTTTGATATGTACTTACTTCTGTGTAGGTTCTCAGTCATCCAGGAGAATTCAGTAAATAAGGTTAAACAAGAAGGTCATCTGGACAGGGTTTGTTTTTAGAATTTGTTTCACTCTTTACCTCAAGGGCTTATTCATTGAAAGAAATCATTTATACTGAATGAAATGGCTAAATGCTTGGGATAAAGGGTGAAACGTCTTAACCTTGTCCACATGACCTTCTTGATTAACCTTTTTTTACTAACTGCCTGTAATAATGGACCAAGCTTATTTACATGGTGTTGTTGTATTTAACTGAAGCTCTGACCTCAGTGAACTCACTATTTCTCACATATAAACAAAACCATGTACATACAAAAAAAGTAATAAGTTTAAAGTCTGCACACAACCCTTTGAATGAAAAAGGCAAATTGTATAGATATTTTTCCCTGACAGTATTTCCACTCTTATTAGTAAAGATAAAGTACTTGCTAATACTAAGTACACATACAAGTACTTAATATTTGTGAGCTTTTTTTTAGCTCCTCTGCACCTTTTGAGGCATTTTGAAGCAGCAATTTGATGTTTGATTCAGTTTAACATTGGTATTGAAGTGCCACAGAATGTGGTATGATAACTGTCAAAACTAATTATGAGTAAGTTTATATAGAGCTGCAGTAACAGCAAATAAGAATTAATATTGTCAATATTTGGACAATGGGAACAGAAAGGTTGTTCAGCAAATTACATAATTACTAACAGTGTGTCTAACCATATTTATATTCTGTTGAGTGGCTCACCAGTCAGATTTGGAAGTTCTTGATCCATACAATGCTCCCTGCTTGTCTGTCTCCTCTGTTCCTTTTTGCTGGGCATAAGGTCAAAGGTCACAGAAGCCACATCCCCTGTTTGTGCTGCAATGGTTGATACATTGTTCACTTTAGGCAAATACGCATCTGTGTGATTGTCCTCACTGTCCAATGTAGGAATCTGCACAGTGTCCAGACTGTAGTCGATGCGTGACGTATCGTCTGGTGGGCTGTTTCTGGTGCGGTTCATAATGGCATCCACTTCCTCATAAAACCGCATTAGGTGTCTTGGGTCTGACTTCTCGGTCCTGCCCCTCTGGAGAGACCTGTAAAGGTACTTGAGGTTTTTGTACTTTGTATGGCACTGTTTCCAGTCGCGTTCAATGCCGTGCTGCATCAGTACATTAGAAATTTGGATGAAAATGTCTCTCTTCCTCGTTGAGCTTTCCAGTTGTTTGCAAACTCGCTCGTCGGACCAAACCTGAATAAGTGCTTTTACTTCCTGGTCGGTCCAGTTTCGGCCAGTGTCCGAAATGGTGACCACATGGAGCTGGTCAGCTGACACATCTGTGGTGGGTAGTGAGAGATTAGAAAATATTAGTGTCACCTAAATTGATTTTGTTCTCAAAGGGTCAAATATGTCAATTCAGTGTTTTGAAAAAGAAAAAAACTACAAACTGCTCTAAAGCTGTCCCAACAACCAGGGGATTGCTGAATCTATTAACTTTATGAAGTGATTCTTCATTCATGCTTGGTGCTTATTATACAAGGTTATCCTTATCAGCAAAAAATAATGACAAAAAGTCCCTGTATCTTTGGACTGAACGCAAATTTACAAAATGCTAATCAAATCAACTTAAAGCTGCACTACCTGATTTCTTTTTCCTTGTATTTTGGTAAAGATAATAATTAAGTTATTAGTACAGCATAAGAGAAGTCATCTGAGAAAAAATTTGACTTTGAGGTCACCTGTGGGCTGTATTTTAAGGGTGTTTGTTTTAGAGCGAGGGAAGGAACAGTTTAACCAATCACACGCTTTCATAGGACAGCTGGACTCTGACTCTGATTGGTCAATACATCCTTTACCTATCCAGAACTAGAATTTATCAGGAATATTGTAAAGGAGCTATTGTTTTATTTCAAAATTTATAGCTTATTCACAGATTTGTATTTTTTATTTTAAAGAATTAAAAGCAAACTCCAAATCGCTGCTGTTATTGTGATGGCTCCTGGCTTGTGAACATACTTCCAGGTTTGTGTGAGACTGTGATAGAGCGTCATGAAGGAGACGATCTAGGAAAGGGGAGTGTATCATTCAAACTCAACATTTTTTTAGACACATCACTTTTACAGTCGCAAAATCAGAGTGCTGCTTTAAAGCAGAACTCAGTAACTTTTTTACCTTTATATAAACTGTTTCGGTGTCACAGAAGTCTCGGGTCTCGCGAGAAAGCACCACATCCCGGTTAGCAAAACAACAAGCTAGCGTTGGCTTTATTTCTCAATTTTACTCGTTCCAGAGTGGCCAAATGGAAGAAAAAACTTTGTACAGATATGCAGAGGGGAAAACAAAAGTAAAGACGAGCGAGGGGTCACATAGGAGTCAACTGGGCTCGTTAGAATTTAGGATAGTGCTTTACTCTGAACAGTAGGGGGAGCGTTACAGAGGAAAATGAGGCAAAGAGAGCGAAGAAATGAGCAGAGTTACTGAGTTCCACTTTGGTGGTGAATGAAAATCATAATTAAACTAAATGCAGTCTAACAGTGTAGTCACTGAATATTACCTGTTCCTTTCCAATTTCTGGTGTCCATTTCTCCATCAACATCATAATCATCACTGTTGTCATCTAGAAATAATAAATATCATAAATTAATAATAAAATAATATAAATTCTAAATGTCCAGATGTAGTACTGTGCAAAAGTCTTTACACTTTTAAGAAAGGCTTTAAACAAAAAAAGATGTATCAATGAACAAAATATACCATTACAAAACAAAAAGAAAGACTATGGGTTTAAATCTTTACCAAAGATATAGTGGCCAGTAGCCCAGACCTTGATTCACACTCAAAGATCTTCTTGTAGTTCAGGAGTAATTACTTATTCCATTGAGCAACAAACCCCTTATATCTCAGAATGATATCTATTAATAATCTATTAAAACTAATCATTTGTGCTTTTAGTAAGTGAAGTTAGTATCTTCAGTTTGTATCTCAAAATGGTACACAATCCTTTAAAACACTCCTGGATCTAATCAGTGATTTGGATCTACACCTAAATTAATCTTTTGTCCTTGGCCTATTACTACAACTGCAAGCTTTCATTACAAAACTATAATATATATTTATTAAAGCATTTTTTGCACATCACCAAAACCTTTGCACTCGCTTCTTTTGATACATACCATCATCAATTTCTATGACCACTTCGTTTTCTGTGGCTGTTGCTTGTAGTGTGTGTCTTGGTATTTCTCCATCAAACAGCCTATTCTGCATGTCCAGGGATCCCTTTTCCAGTCCGCGGTCCAGCAGTATGGCCTCCACCTCCTCAAAAAACTTCATGTACTTGCCTGGTCCGCCTGAACTGCTGCCCCCTGCTACATGGGCGCTCTTTGCCGTCTTATAGTCATATTTCAAGTTCTTGTATTTTGTTCGACACTGCTTCCAATTGCGTACAACCCCAAAGTTTTGCTCCATTTGACGGGACATCTCTTGGAAGATTGACTTGTTGCGTAGTGTGCACTTGAGGCGCTCCCGGATGTGCTGGTCAGCCCAAACGCACAGTAAGGCTCTGACCTCATCGTCGGTCCAGTGACGTCCTCCCTCTTCAGGTGTATTGGCGTTGTAGGGAGGGGCCCGGTGGACTTGACCCTTGATTCCTATACAAATGGAAGTTAAAGAAGTTACTAAGTCAAAATTAGGGCTGCACAATTTACTGCTAATGTATTATCACAATATTGCAAGAAGCTAAAAGTATCTTAGTACTGTTAAGGTCCTCCATTTGATAGGAATGTATACTGCCAAAATCATTATCCTAACATTGCCCTCAATTAAACTACTGTGACCTTATCAAATGATTGAAAATGTCGCGGGATAGCTCAGTTGGCAGAGCACGCAGCAACTAGATCTTGTCTTGTCATAGTTTTGAGTCCAAACTCCAACAATGTACCAAATGTCTCCCTGTTCATCTCAATAATTTCCTGTCTAATCTAATAAAGCCTTGAAAAGCCCAAAAAATATTACTAAAGTGTTGAAAACAAGCACTTTGTTTCAGTCCTGGTTTAGCCTTTTGTTTTTTAGCAGTTTTGTTTTTTGACCCAGTTTTGAGAAATAAAAATGGGTAAATAAAAAAACATTTTGAATATATACTATGACAAAGTACTGAATATTTCAAATATTGCCTGTTATATTGTTATATTAAACATGTCACATTGTTCTACACTTTTGTATCTGCACTTTGATTTGTTTTGAAGTGACTGTTTACCTTCCTGGATTGGGATTGTAACTAAGGAAGGGTAAATTCCTCTTGTGTTTTCCACTGCATCCACCTCCCACCTCTTGTCCACTGGCCTTAGGTCCATCCCTGGGCTCTCTTGGCTGTAGTCTGCTGCTGCCAGGCCTGGTTCTTCTTTTTCTTCTTCCTCAGTCTTGCTGCACTGAAGTCCCAGACTCCTGCACTGGGCCTGACACTCCCACCAGCTGCGCACCACTGTGAGCCTCCTCAGACGCTCTGAAATCAGCTCATATGTGGCTCTGCTCTCGTGGTGAGCACCCACCTCGCTCCACACTGTCATCAGGGCGAGCACCTCAGCCTCCCCCCACTGCGCACTCTCTGCTGGGCCATTTTTGTCCATTGCAGCCTCCCTATCACCTCCTCTTTGCCTCTGTGCTCTTCTCTCCATGTTTGAGCTGACCTAGAAACGCTTCCTTTGCTTTTCTTTCTTTTGCACCAACCCCCGTCTGGCTCTGCTGCCCAGTTCCCTAGGCAACCAGGCGGCTAAGCCCGTAAGCAACGCCTCCACTGCCGAAAAGCTGCCTCATGACTGGCTTAAGCTGTGTGGTGTGGGGGAGGGGCCAGCTGTAATCTGAGAAGCAGCTTGGTGAATAGACTGAGAAACTGCAGAGAGACAATTGTCAATATGGCTGCTCAGGCTCAGTGAGAAAAAGAGACCACTTTTGGTTTGTTGTTGTTCCTGATTCATATACTTTAGCAATATGATTCTCAAACTGTGGTACAGATACCACTGGTGGTACGCATGAGTGCCTTGCTGTTCAGATTTTGTTTACTTTATTCACAGTTTATATACCTATTTTAGTCCTCTCTTGGGGACTTATTTTGAAGTGTAGACCACTGCTTAATCCAAGGTTAGTCAAGGCTTAGACCAAGAATAATCCTGGTTATGTTCTGGTTTAGGCTTTTTTATCAGTTTTGAATTTTAGTTTATATTTAGGTTCATTTTGATTTATTTTTACCCTATTTTGATTAGTTGATATAGTTGTTATATATCATATTTATATTCCAGCTTAATTTAAATTGAATTTTGTTGAAAGGTACATCCAAATATTGCTGGTTATATTTTTATTGAGATGTTAAATATAGCTATCACATGTTTTCTAATATTATGCAGCCCAAGTCCAATGTACTTTTATTTTAAGTATTTGTCAAGTAATATAAAAAAAACTGCATCTTAAATAATTGTGAAGAGCTGTGGTACACTTTGATTTGAAATCACTTTACCTTCTTGCATTGGGGTTGATACTAAAGGATGGTACATTCCTCTTGTGATGCTCACTGCATCCACCTCTTCCTCCCAGCTCTCGTCCACTGGCCTTAGGTCCATCCCTGAGCTCTCCTGGCTGTAGTCTGCTGCTGCCAGGCCTGGTTCTTCTTTTTCTTCTTCTTCAGTCTTGCTGCACTGAAGTCCCAGACTCCTGCACTGGGCCTGACACTCCCACCAGCTGCGCACCACTGTGAGCCTCCTCAGACGCTCTGAAATCAGCTCATATGTGGCTCTGCTCTCATGGTGAGCACCCACCTCGCTCCACACTGTCATCAGGGCGAGCACCTCAGTCTCCCCCCACTGCGCACTCTCTGCCAGGCCATTTTTGTCCATTGCAGCCTCCCTATCACCTCCTCTTTGTCTCTGTGATCTTCTCTCCATGTTAGTTTGAGCTGAGTTCTTTTGCACCAACCCCCGTCTGGCACTGCAGCCCAGTTCCCTAGGCAACCAGGCGGCTAAGCCCGTAAGCAACGCCTCCACTGCCTAAAAGCTGCCTCATGACTGGCTTAAGCTGTGTGGTGTGGGGGAGGGGCCAGCTGTAATCTGAGAAGCAGCTTGGTGAATAGACTGAGAAACTGCAGCAAGACGACTCTTAAAATGGCCTCTGCAGACCAAGTTGGGCTTGTTGTTGTTGTTTTTCATATTGTAGCTCTGTGGTTCTCACACTGTGGCTCAGGTACTTCTGTTGGTACACAGGCTTGTTCTGTGGTATTCAGACTTGTTCTGGTAGTATTCAGGAGTTCTGATTTAGTTTTATTTAGAGAGAGTTTTATATTTTTAGTCTTGCTCTGATATGGAATTAAATTTAAACTGCAGACCACTGGTATTGGTTTAGGGGCCATTTCCTTTTGGTTCAAACCTGGCATTTGCTAAAGCATTCTCTGCATAACACATGCAACTGCATCTTAAGTAATTGAGATACACCTTGATTTGAAGAACGCTTTACTTTCTTTTGCCTCAATCCCCTTTTGGTCCTTCTGGTTCTCTAGACATCCAGGTGGCTAAGCACGTAAGTTATGTCTCCAAAAGCTGCCTAATCACTGGCTTAAGCTGTATGGTATGGGGAAGGGCCAGCTACAGTTTTAATATTATATAACTTGAGCAAAATTAACCTTACCAAAAACCCACATTTACACATGAAATTAGTCCTATTTTTGAACCTGTACTGCTGTTGTACAGTTTAGTTTGTACCTAGACATTTTATCAGGCCTCAAACACTCCCTAGTTGTGTTTTTATGTTGTCAGTCACCATCTTGTTTTACAAAACTGGAAAAAACAAGATAGAACAACTAATATTTTCGGTGATTAGACAGATGAATAGATTATACTCACAAGAAAGCTCCCTTAAGCTCCTTGCATATCCAATATATAAAATAACTTACTTTAATAGATATTTAGCGTATACATAAATATTTGCAACTGTGTGAGAGAAAGGTGTTAGTGTGGTGGCGTGATGTGAGGGCAATAGGTGAAAAGCAGAAGGCAACAAGCTTTAATTGGCTAAAGACACAGCAAAAGTAGGACTTCTTTAAAATTCTGGCAAAATGGCGGCACAGTGGTTAGTGGTTAGCACTCTTCACAGCAAGAAGGTCCCGGGTTCGATTCCCGGACCATGTGGGGCCTTTCTGTGTGGAGTTTGCATGTTCTCCCCATGTCTGGGTGGGT
The DNA here is from genome assembly GCA_020698575.1 of Bostrychus sinensis. Taxonomy (NCBI): domain Eukaryota; kingdom Metazoa; phylum Chordata; class Actinopteri; order Gobiiformes; family Eleotridae; genus Bostrychus; species Bostrychus sinensis. The sequence continues at coordinate 23,726,067 of CM036246.1, forward strand.
TTCCTCCAGGTACTCCGGTTTCCCCCATCAACCTCAAAACATGCACAATAGGCTAAAACCTCCAGCCAGATACTCCTGAGCAGGATCCTGGCTCAAGATCTGGAGAAGGGTCCCCGGGCGCTGCACTGCGGCAGCCCACTGCTCCTGACAGGTTGCCCCTGTGGCATTGAGGGATGGGTCAAATGCAGAGAACGAATTTCCCCTACAGAGATCAAGAAAGTATAATAAATAAAATAAATAATGTTTACACATTTTATCAGAGGCAAAGACAATGTGTTCAGTGTGGTTAATGAACAGGAAACTGCAGTGTCAACAAATCTACTGTCACATCCAGACTGTGCACTGGCGGAAAGGCACTCTCTCTGTTGTACATACTATCTCTTTCTTCCAAGTATGACTTCTGATGTAATATTTTAATCATGTATCTCTAAAAGTACATTTAGAGTGTTTTACTGTTCTGATTTAGTTTAGAGACAGTTTTATTCCTATTTTAGTCCTAGTTAGGGATTAAAGTGGAAGTGGACCACCGCTATTTCCTGGTTCAGACACAGTTTAGTCCTAGAATAGTCCTGGTTATGTGCTGGTTTCGTCTGAATCTTAGTTTAGTCCTGATTTAATCCTGGTGTAGTCTCAGATTAGAGCTGTCTTAGTCTTTCATAATAAAGAAGACTTCCTTTTGTCTTGATTGCTCATTTCAGCTCCGGCTTTACCTGCTTTCAGTCCTGGTTTAATCTTTAAGCTTTGACCCATTTTTGAATAGTAAATACAGAGATTTGTATTCCAATTTAAGAGTTATTGAACTTGAACTTATTGAACTATGTCAGAGTTTATCACTATATATAATAAGTGTCATTTAGATCTGGTTTAATTTTCATTATGGGCAGTTTTTGACTAGTTTGGTCCTAAAATAGTCTTGTTCTTGTCCTGGTCATGTTCTGGTTTAGTCTTGGTCTAGTCCTGGTTATGTTCTGATATAGTCTTGGTCTGGTCCAGTTTTAGTCTTTGTTTAATCCAGGTTTAGTCCGGTTCATAGGCTATTTTAGACCTGGTTTAGTCCTAATTTTGTTATTATGTAGTACTGTATTTAGTAATGCTCATTTTAGTCCGTTAAAAATGGTCCACACACTTTCTGGGGTTGGTGTCTCACCTGAAACCAGTTTTGTGATTTGCCTCTGGGCTCAAATAGCATTTAGATTGTTCAGGTCTTTAACATGCTCTGTCTTGCTAACAAAACAATGATGACAATAATATTTGTGACTCTCCTCCAGATTCCTTCATGTTTATAGTTTCACATGTGATTTGATGGTTTTCACAGGGGCCAGGAGAGTGCGGGAATTGTCACAAGTAACGGAGCCAGCCCTCCCACATACACTACTCACAAGGTAAAAATTTATAAACAGACATTGGACTGTATTAAAATGTATTATCTATGACAATAGAATATACTTTACCATTATATGTAGGTTTTATAGCCCTTCTTAAAAAAACAATATTGTGGAAAAGTGCATTTGTTGACACAAATAGTCACCATAACAATATACCGTCAACATCAGTGGCAGTTTACACATTATATGTCCAATTTGTGTCTACTGTATACAGATACTCCTGTGGCAACTGGTGTGAAACTCTGCAATAAGTCTGTGGGTCCAGCATATAGCGCTGTTCACCCCGCTGACAAAGTCTCCACTGCAGAAGAAGCCATTGTTTAAACATTCATCAAAATGTTTTGTGGTTTTCCTGGGCATAGCTCATAAACTCTGAGGCATCATTAATGATTTATACATGTATTAATAGCAGTAAGTTAGTAAATATGTAAGATGGCTTGACCAGTCTACAAAAGTGCAGACCGCTTTGCCGGGCAGGTTATGCTAACACTTCCTCTGAGTCCAGCCCAGGCCATTCAGCCACCAATATCCCTGTGTCTCATCTGGTTTATCCACTTCCTGTGTGCAAAAGAAAGGCAAAGAAAAGTGTACAAATGTAATCAATTTCTGGGTCAAAAAAAAATTGAAGGAGCAGGAGAATAATTAAAGGGCAGTATGTAAAATTCAAGCATTTAGAGCACCAATATGAACCCTGCATTTTCCACACCTCACTAAATATTTTCCACAGTACAATAATAAAGCCAAACACTTAACACTTTACTGTCTATTCTTTGTATTTAGGGAATGGGATTGGTGAACACTGCATTCCCTCCCGAAGCCCTCCTGAAGCTGCGTCATGGAAACCTTGGTATCTGTCACACGCGATATTCAACGACGGGGATCTCAGAGCTGCAGAACTGCCAGCCATTTGTGGTGGACACACTGCATGGGAAGATTGCAGTCGCTCATAATGGGGAACTAGTTAATGCCCAGGCCCTCAGGAAAAAGGTGAGCAAGGGCCTCTGCTTGTTCAACCTGAATACATGGATTTCTACTGTATGGCCCCACATAAGTGGGCTGCTATTTTGAATACTGTAGATGTGGGATTGTTATTACGTGTTCTAAGCCAAATGATATAATGGTAAAGAATAGGAAAATGGACAGTGTATACAGTGCATATGCAGTGAGCTCAGTCTGTTAATGTCTTTCAGGTGATGCGCCATGGTGTGGGCCTCTCCACCAGTTCAGACAGTGAGCTGATCACACAGCTGCTGGCCCTCACTCCACCAATGGAGGAGCTGGACAACCCAGACTGGGTTGCCAGGTCAGTGTAGTACTACACACTAGAGGGACACATCAGTGTATATATTTTACATTTATTTTGTAATGTAGAATCAAAAACCTCATGACGGAGACTCCCACATCATACTCACTGTTGATGATGTTTAAAGACGTTATCTACGCTGTGAGAGACCCTTATGGAAATCGACCCCTCTGCATCGGACGGGTGGTCCCCATCTCTAAACTGCACAGTTTAGGTAAAAGAGTATGTGTCACACAAATGTCGGACAACTGATAAAGAAGGACTCAATACGCAGAGGAGGTTATCACTGCAGTGTTGGGTTGTATTATAACTTGACCTTTGGCCATTTCATCAGAGGTCATTTTTGAGCTGGGGGGATCATTAAACCTTTTTGTCTGGTCCTCAGGAGCAGAGGAGGAGGACACAGAGGGATGGGTTGTATCATCGGAGTCCTGCAGCTTTCAGTCAATTGGTGCCAGGTAAGTTTTAGCATCATCTCAAAAATCTTCACTTTGTAATATGATAAATGACGGCTTCATGTGCATGTGATCACCAGGTATTACAGAGAAGTGCTGCCAGGAGAAATAGTCCAAATATCACAACATGGTGTAAAGACTCTGACTGTTGTCCCCCGTCCAGAGGGAGACCTTCCTGCCTTCTGCATATTTGAATATGTTTACTTTGCCAGACCAGATTCTATATTTGAGGGTATTGTCATTATTATGTCCAACCTATTGATTAAAAATATATATATGTAATGGTGTGCAGTAGTTTCAGTGTTTTATGCCACTGTTCTTCAGGGCAGATGGTCTACACTGTGAGGCAACGCTGTGGTCGGCAGTTGGCCATAGAGGCACCGACAGATGCAGACCTGGTCAGCACTGTGCCCGAGTCTGCAACCCCTGCTGCTCTGGGATACGCCCAGCAGGTTGGTCTACCCAATGCCTGCCTCAGCACTTAATATAAGCATTGCTATTTCACCATAATCACACACTTTCCTCTTTTACCTGACAGTCTGGGTTACCATACATAGAGGTTTTGTGCAAGAACCGCTATGTTGGGAGGACATTTATTCAACCAAATACCCGGCTGAGGCAGCTGGGAGTCGCCAAAAAGTTTGGGGCATTGACAGATAACTTTGCTGGTAAACGGGTGGTGCTAATTGATGACTCCATTGTCAGAGGGAACACCATCTCGCCCATTATAAAACTACTAAAAGAAGCTGGAGCAACAGAGGCAAGGGGCTTCCTGTTTTAAATTAGATTAAGTAGTGAAGAATTTCCCTTAGCCAAACTAAAAGATGATGCTAGATGCTACTTATGTTGCTGTATTCTCTCTTTTGCAGGTCCACATCAGGGTAGCCTCTCCCCCCATCAGGTTCCCTTGTTACATGGGCATTAATATCCCCACCAAAGAAGAGCTGATCGCCAACAAGCCAGAGTTTCAGGACATTGCTGGATACATTGGTATGATTTAATACTCATATATTCAGTTAATTAAGTCAGCATTATTTCTATTTAGTGAACAAATGTCTCAGGCCTAAATGTCTGTTCAGTGCAAATTAGTTAACCCTTCTCTTGTACAGGGGCCGACAGTGTTCAATACCTGACTGTGGAGGGGCTGGTTTTGGCTGTCCAGGAGGGAATCACCTCCCTCCATGACAAAGACGAAATGATCAGCAACAATAAGTCCAGCAGAAGAGTGGGCCATTGCACTGCCTGCCTGACGGGAAAATATCCAGTGGAGTTGGAGTGGTAGCAACTACAGCAATACTCCTACTACCATATACCAGACATACTTTACAGCAATTATGCCGCTGTCGAAAACACTGAAACATACAATGAAAGGAGCAGCATTTGAAAGTCTACATATTATCAGCACATCAGGACAGAACTGCACATTGAAGCTAAAATGTTGCGTTTGCTGACATCTAATGCATTTTTGGTGTCATAATAAAACTGTTATACTGTTTGTAACCACACAAATGGCCTTTTCCTAAGTTTCTTTGGAGATCCCTAAGCTAGTGGATTAACTTTAAATTACGTTTTATATTGTCTGCATTGTATAACAAGTTGCTGTCAGAAAAGCACACGAGCCTGGACCAAAAATTAAATTAACTTTACTTTTCATGCTTTCCCTTAAATAACCAGTTTGTCTTTTGTTGAGTTTGACGTTTTGTAAAAACGCTATATGGAGTAATATTAAATGAAAAAAATAAAATGACTGCAATACTCATAGGCCTACATGTTAATTGTGAATTTCCTCAGTTTCTACTCATCACTTCATTCACTTGTGTTCATAATTCAGGATTCCTACAGGTATCAGCAAGTCTAATTTAATGTTTTTGTTTTTTTAATGTACAATCGCAGCAGCTTAAATTGTTAAAATTTATTTAAGTATTGTAAAATTCAGTTCAAAAAGCACCAATAACGTAAAGCATACCTGACTCATCCAAGGTGAAAAAGGTGACACTCGCTAACCCTTCACCAAAGCACCCCACCCCCAAGCAAACCCACTGATACTAGTGTGCATTTGATGAAACTACTATGTATAAGTTGTACCTGTACCCACACCTCCACCCCCATGTTCACACAGAAGACTTGCCATCGTATGGGAAAATGCAAAGCACGGGAGTCTGGGAGTACTCCTCTGGGAAGACTAGAAGAAACTATAGGTGATTTCCTGTATGCTGGTGCATTTTAGATGATCAATAACATTTTCAGCTATAACGTTGTAGAAAAGATAAGGGCACAATTTATGGCTTTACTTCTCTCCAATTTAGACACAACATAGTTTATTAGAACAACTAATTTCAAACACGTGTTTCTGCACAGACCAGTGCACTACTCAAACTAATGGGCATTAATTTTAGAGTTTGTGTAAATATCCGACCAGTCACAAGTGGATGGTGTTCTGCTCTGCCCCTGCTCCTGCTCACAGCCTCGCAGTCAGACTCAGTGGGCAGAGGCTCCAGAGAGACTACAGGCTACAAACACTTCTGTCAGGACGTCTGAAATGATGATGTACGTAAACCGGGACTAAACCAAGACTAAATCAGGTCTGAACCAGGTCTAACTCTAAACCAGAAGAAATGCTTCGTGTGCCTCTGTGGTGACGTGACATAGCATGGTATAAATTTTGCATTAGCGCACTGCTAATAAAGTAGTTTCTGAACGGCAGTAAAACAAGTGAAAAAGTTTGAATAAACGGCGCTAATACTTTCATCTCACCTCACCGTGGTCCCATCTACTCTGTCCCATTTTGGTCCCTCTAACGGGGCGGGGGTGAGTCTCACCCTGGTCCGAGTGCGGTTATAACGCGTCCCGCTGGCTGCCGTCCTTTCAGACCGAGGACAGTGACGGGAGAGCGGCTGCACTGTAGCGGTCAGGCCCCGCTGATATGGACACTGTCGGTGTTAGAAGTACAGAGTTGTTTATTGTATATTGTACCATAAAAGTATTTAACATTCTTAAGGCCTGTTGGCATCATATATAAGGCCTTTTAATGCCATTTAAAGCCTTAATTTTCCCAAAATCAATTTAATGACTGTAGCCCTGTGCGCAAGACAAAACCATCTTTGATGGCTTCAGTTTGATAATTTTTACCCATTTCTGGTGAAAATAACACTGTAAAAAGAAAACATATTTTCCATGACAAATTTAATTGAAAATGCATGCCAAATGTACGATTTGCATTAGAAGTAAAGCTAAAATTGCTTTAAAACACTAAAAGCTTGTCTACAAACCACAAACACAACCTATAAAAACAATATCACAAAACGCCATGTTTATTCATAGGAACAATAGTAAAAACTGATTAATATGAACAAAGATTACTGTTAAATATTAGATTCTCAAATGTTTGTCTTTCACTTTACCCTTTTTATGTATTGAATATTATCGGAGTATATACACAACACATTTTTACATCACTTGGCTTGTTTCCTTCAATTTAAAAAAAAAAGTGTCTTATGTCAGTTTTACAATTTATTTCAAATAATCCAGATAGCAATTACTTGCTTAAGTTCAAATATTCAATAGAGGCAGTCTAGGGCCCTTTGAGGGGCTAAGTTCTATGACCAGTGTCTTGAAGCTTCAGGACGACCGTCAGTGAGGCTACAACTTATAGGAAGGGCTCCTTTACCCCATGCAATTAACTCAACAGAGATTATGTGTAATGGCCATCCCTGAAGCGTTTGGAATGAGGATAACTGCCCAAATCCCTATGGCGTTTCCTCAGAAGTGGACGATGTGGCGACAAAGCGAGTGCTGCCAAATTTGAGAAAGAGTGCCCCCTGCTGGCCTCTGAGCTCTTTGCACAAAAACGGCAGGGATGGCGATTCAAGAAGGATGATTTGTTCAGGCAGACAAGTTTGTGGTAGAGTTTTATGAAGTCATCCTCAAACTCCTTGGTAGAGTAAGAGGCACGGCTCAACGGAAAAGTGGAGGAATCAAAGGAAAGATGGCGCCGGAATCCATGATGTTGTCTTCTGGATTTGCCCATCTGAGGTGACCACTGTTGTTGCTGAAGGGAAGGACGTGGGTCTGAATATTGAAGTGTCCTCTTGGGTACTCTGATTGTTGGTGATGGAGATGGGAGAAAGGAAGAGACTGAGTTGTGTCTCCTAAGCTCTCTGGAGAAACTTGGCATGTATGGTGATTTTGGGCTTGTAATAATAGCACAAGGTGATTCTCGAGGGCTTCCCCTGCTATTCTGAAATTTGAAAGGACTTTTTCTGACAGGGGAGTTATAGATGTCTGTCCTTTCATTGAAACTTTCCCTGTTTGCCAATCTGGCTTTGTAAGGGCTTTGTCTAACAGGAGACGCATAGATATCAGGCCTTTCTTTGAGCACTGTGTTGTCTGAAGCATACACAGAGAAGCCAGTGGCTTGCATGCGCCGTGGAGACATACAAGACTCCTTCATTCTTAAAGAAAGATCCAGAGATGCGTTTGTAGTGGGATAGTAAGATCTTGAGGGACTAAAAGTGTAGGCTGGGTAATTTAAAGTCTGTTCAGGCACTGTGAATGTTTTGTTAAGGACAATCTCATCTGGTTCACAGACAGAAGATAAATCCATCACAATGGCAGTGGAAGGTGCTTCTCTTCTTCTCACAGGAGAGCAGTGGCACTGTGATTTTTGGCCCAGCACATTAGTTACCATTTTTACAGGAGATCGTGAAACAGCTTTAATCATTGTAGATGGTACTGCAAGACTTTTTACAGGGCTGGTCATGTGATGCTTCTTGAAAACCTCTCCACTGGTCTTTTTGTAATTGGTGTGCTTGAGTCCCGAGTGGAAGGAGTTGGTGAGGTGGCTCCTGTTTGACTTACGCCACCTGCGGTACCTCCTCAGCACAGAGTCAGCAGCTTCAGAGACATGCTGTCGGCGCCAGGCCTTCCCAAGTTGACTGATCATATTCGGGTAGAGATCCCCTAAAGAGCCGCCTTGACTATGCAGAGACATTTCCAGTAGTTCATCTTGATCTTCTGGTTGATCATTAATGAGACTGAAGTTTCTTTGATTTTCATCCAATGAGCTTGCAGTATGGCTAGTGATGTCATTATGTGTCACTGAAAATAAAAGACATTTAAGACTTAATATTAACAATGTAAGAACTTAACTTGAGATTTATACATTTGGTTCAATAATGATGATAATAATTATTACCATCATCATCTGAAAGGCAGATTGTTTCAAAATTGCCACCTCTTTCTCTGTGTGTAAAATCCAACTGTTGGGAAGCAGACAAACAGAAAAATTACAATTATATTTTTGTTATTAAAAATAAAATATAAATATATAAAACTAGTAAAACTAGTATACCTGTGAATCCCTTGTAATATCCTGCACTGTAATAGAAATAATAAAAAACTATAAATTTGTGGCATATAAAAAAAACTAAATATAAAGACAAAAAAAATATTTTGCCATGTATTTTGATGATATGAATACTTACAAGTCGGTGACTCCTCTCCTAAATCTGCAAGGCTCTGGGGGAAGGACATGCATTTAATGATTAAACTATTGTATTAAAGGTTTTCCTTTAGTATCAGTGCAAATATCTGTGTTAAATGAAACCCAAACCTTAGACTCCAATTTGTTGAGATTCTTTTTTGACAGCGTCATATAACGCTCCAGAGCTAGTATATGAAAGGGCAAAAGAGAAAAGAAAGATCACAAGAGTCACTGGCAATAGAAATGCATTTAATTTGACTGATGTTAGGTTAGCGTACTCCCTATGTGCGTAGTGTCCAGGTCCACTTCAATTGCATCGTTTTCGTATTGCAGCTTGGAATACTAGAAGATAAATTACACGAGATAACAAAGAAAAAAAATGTTTATTTAAAAATTGTAATCCTCTTGACTCGTTTACGACACTAGCTAATCTTAGCTACATAGCTCGTTACTTGTTTTGAGACACACCTTTTCAGCGATTCTCTCCAGCGATTGTTGAAAGCGTCTGCCATTTTTGTCCAATTGACTTAGATATCCTTCGTCCATAGTTAAAATGTCTTATAATTAATTAAAAGTAAAAAACAAAAAATACCAAAACGAGAGAGTCTTTCTCAGAAAGGCGCTTCGGATTTAAAAAGTCGTCGGATACTGAATGGTGAAAGTTGATTGGACAAGAGGATTGCCGCATTCACTGCAACTGGGAAAAACTCGAGTAAACATCTTTAGCTCATTTTTAAAAACGCTAAGGAAGCCAAAAAAAATCATAGCAAAAGTAAAAAGATATTAAATGTTTTGGAGATTTAAATTTGAATATGGTAATTTCCTTAAAATTGCTGCATTAAGTAACATGAACGATTTCCGTCTTGTTTTAAACTAGCGTCGTGCTATACGTCATATTTTCGCGACATACGTGATTCTCGATAGAACAAAAACAACAGCTCAAAAGCTTTTTAAAAAAAAACAGAATCGGATAATAAAGATGAACATACAATTTATACGGAGCTTGTTGTGATTATGGAGCCTCAGACACTTTACCACATGTTTGCCGTCGCTTCGTCCGTTCACAGTGAGCAGACAGCGGTGACTTTTGACAGCGGATCTGGGAGCCCCGAGTGTCTGCGATACAGGGACCTGGCCTCTCTCTCATCTGAGCTGTGCGGCATCCTCCAGCACAAGTGCCTTCCCAATAAAGGCGTTATCGGTTTGTACTGTCGCAATGATGTGTTACTGCCTGTATGGCTTCTAGGGTGAGTCATATCAAAATTACACTTATCATATGTCCCGATTTAATTTTGCCCCTCTCACTTTTAGGCTGCTCCTTATCCCATCAGATCATATTTTGTAAAACACCAATATGTCCCAGGTGTCTCAATTTAAATCAGTTCACAAGCATTGGAAACTTTAAAACATTTGCTAAAAACTTTTGTTACTCAACCATGATTTGCTAAAGAAATATGTGTCCCAGTTTTTTGGTCTAGATATATGACCAGTCACCCCAATCAAAACATTAATATTGGTGGGTTGTAAGTGTAAAGTGCTTTATCGGTATATATTTGTTATTGTTTGACAGAATTATGCAGTCACCCGCTGCTTATGTCCCATTGGACCCAGCTGCTCCTGGTCTGCTGTCCACCAGAGTCATTGAGCGGTGTGGTCTCATGTACTGTGCAGTGCAGACCGAGCTCCTAGAGGTACTGTATATCTTTAACATTACCATACATAGCATTATATTGGAGTTTGAACAGAGAAGTAACAGGTTGTGGATTGTACAGACCAGGGATTCAATGTAAGAGTAGGAATCACAACTGAAAAAAAAAACCATCCCACTGAAGAGCAATTCCCAACTTAAAACCTGTTTTTGTATATTATAAGCTATCATTTTCCTCTTGGCTTTTCCTTGCGGCAATGATTAGCATATTGATTTTGCAGATGTCCTTCTTAAATTACTTCTTCTCCAGTTATTTGTGTGTGGGACAGGCACAAACAGTACATGGGTTTGGATCCCTGTGCCTGGATCATTTTTCATCTGTTTTGCAAATGTTTAATAGCACTCTACTACACACGTCTTGCTTGTTTTTGTCCCCCTTGTTGACAGAATATGTGCCAAAAACATCACCATTGTTGTTAATAAAATCTAAGTACTTTATTATCCATTTCCAGAGATTCCAAAAAGGCCTTGGTGATTTTCTATCACTGGATGTTTGTGTGGTGTTGCCCAAGTTCAAGCTCACAGTGTTACAAGTGAAGTCCCAACAAGATACTGAGCAGAACAAACAAACTAAACAAACCACAGCTCAGACAGTAGATGGTGCGGCTGTCAGTAACACATCTGCTGAGCTACAGGACACTCTCGCCTATGTACTCCACACATCTGGAACAACAGGACTCCCAAAGATTGTTCGAGTACCACACAAGTGCATTCGCCCTAACATAGAATTCCTAAGGTCTGAGAACTCAAATCTTTATTGTAAGTGTAAGCCATTGGTCTTCAAGTGTGTGTGTCTTTGTAGATTATTGCTTCGGGTGAATAAGGAGGATGTGATTTTCCTTGCATCACCTTTAACTTTTGACCCATCTGCGGTGGAGATTTTCTTGGCTTTATCTTCTGGAGCACAACTTTTAATTGTTCCAACTCTTCTGAAGAAAATGCCTAAGCGATTGGCTCAGCTGCTGTTCAAGTCTCACAAGACGACTATCCTTCAGGTAAAAACACAATGACTTTGAGTTTTTGTCTGTGAATACTCCATCCTCCAGAAAAAAAAAAAAAGATATTTTCAAAAGCATTTTTAGTTAACAGCATTTTTTACACCTTGTTGTTTATTTTACAGGTCACACCTACTTTGCTGTGTCGCTTTGGTCCCCATATCCTAAAAGAAGATGTGTTGTCACCTAACTCCTCGTTGCGTGTTTTGGTTCTGGGTGGAGAGGCCTGTCCATCTCCAGTGCAGCTCTCACAATGGAAACACAAGGACAACAAAACTTTAATTTACAACATCTATGGCATCACTGAAGTGTCCTGCTGGGCCTGCTGCTACAGGATCCCAGAGTCTCTACTGCAGTCAAACCAAACGTGCGTACCCCTGGTTAAACACATGGTTGTTTACAGCACATTTTGACCACCTTTAGAGAACCATAACATTATTGCGATACAGTTGGTTTCTTAGGTTTGCTGACATCGTAATAACTGTACTTATAATGTAGTGTTCAGCCCTAGTTTCCATAGTCTGTTAATGAATAATATTTTATTTTACAGTATGTCAACTGTGCCTCTTGGCTGTCCAATCATGGGCACTGTAGTAGAAGTCAGAGATGAACACGGTGCCATTGTTACCGAAGGGGAGGGACAAGTGTTCGTAGGTAAGTAAGAAAGCACAGTTACACAAATGAAGGCTGAACACTTAATCACATTTACTATTAAATATCAGTTATTATAAAATACAATTTCCAAAACCATTTTTGGTAACTACAGGTATATTGTATATAACTAAAGAAGTACATCTTATAAACTTTAATAAAAAAGTTTACTATTCACTATTTTCCTAGTAGCATACAGCAGTGTTTCCCAACCAAGGTAGGGGTCCCCGTACGTGAACACTTTACAGAAGGTACTTGGAAATATTTCATAATTTGATAAGAAAATATTTGGAATTTTTTTACATTAAACTATTGAAACTTGTGTAAGACAAGCTCAAGCGTTTTATTGACGATGAAACTACTAGAAATATTATTTGAATAGGCCTATTATAAAGCTTGTTTCAAAGGAGAGTTATTTATATTATTATTTTTCATCAAATTTTCTGCTCAGTTTGTTATAAATTTAATTTTTTTAGTTGAATTGTATGGTCAGAAGTATAGAAGTTTGTATTATATTTTTATGAATTATTGTTTTTAATTTTGTTATATTTGAATTATTTTTTTAAAATGTATTGTTATTTTAAAGGGGTTTTATTTGTATCTTGAATTTAATTTTCAAAGCAAAAATGCAGGAGAATTAGCTATTACATTAAGTAAGTATAAAATGTCTTTGTAAACACAGATGACCACTCTATGACCACATTTTTGAATCATCATGGTGGGACAAAAAGCCCATGGGGTACGCAACACAAAAAAGGTTGGGAATCACTGAGGACTGGCTTACCAGAAACATGAGCTGATATGTCTGGACTAATAGTGTGTAGCCACATATTAGCATAACAAATAGCAGTCGCTGTATTGGTTTAAAAAAAGTCAAAATTAGACTGATTCTTTCAGAATTATCGCGCCCTAACAAATCTTTCTAAATGTTGTCAAATATTGTCCAAATATGATTGAATCCTTGGTGCAGGTGGAGCGGACAGAGTTTGTCTTTTGGATGATGAGAACACGATTGTCCCTGGAACAATGAGAGCTACTGGAGACTGGGTGAACGTCAAAGACAGAAGGCTGTACTTCCTCGGACGCAGAGACAGACTGATCAAACGGCACGGACTACGGGTCAATTTGGACAGTTTACAGCAGGTGAGATGTCTCTGGGGTCCTATCTTAGATCTATTGTTAGCTGGTCACAAGCTGGTCTACTCCTTGTGCAATTCCCAAGCCTGGATAAATGAAGTCAGAGAAATTGTGTCATTAAGGCCATCCGGTGTAAAGACCTGTACCAAACCAATATGCCATTCACTACACGCTAGAAGCCAGATGTTTTGCTACGGCGGCCCCCAGAAAAGGAAAGCCGAAAGGAAAGAAGGGCCACTATTAGCAATAGAAATGATAAAAAAGTGATCACTACTACTTAATTTCAACCAGGAGAAACTTAAGCAGACACAGACAAGAGAGTGAGGTGCAACAAATGATTTATTGAGGGAATCGTTTTTGGTTTTGAGTTAGTTAGTTAGTTTTGAAATATGGTGGAATGGTTTTATTAGTTATCTTCTTTCCTAAAACGTCATACATACAACCAAGTCTTTATTTCAGATTAATTGATTAGCTGAAAAAAATAAAAAGTAGAGATTTTTTTCATACATTTTTTACTCATTCATATTTGTGCTATTTTGCAGCTCATATTAAGTGCGCCGCTGGTGGAGGCCTGTGCTGTGGGTCTGTATGAGGATTATCGCCTGCTTGCATTCATTGTGACGTCCACATCTGAAGACCGTAAGACTTCACCTGTTTTCGTATGCGATGCCCCTGTGAGAGAGCAGCAGCAGGAGGATGGAGGAGCTGCAGCAGTGAGCAGAGTCGTCCTACAGCAGCTGTCCCATGTCCTAGCCTACTACAGTGTACCAGACACAGTGGTGATTGTGCCTGAAATACCACTGACTCCTCACGGTGAGTAATTGTCTAATAAAAAAAGGTTATTGCCTTTTTTAGAAGTCCTGTTAACAGTTATCTACTTATGGTTACAGGTAAAGTCGACATGAAAGCACTTATGAAAATATACCAAACACATAGAGATGGATTACAAGGCAGTTCTTCACAGAGAGACTTCACAATGCTAAAGTCAACTCTGCAGACTTTGTGGCAGGTACTGATTAGATAATTTTATATTAATTCGCTATTACCTTAAGATACCAAATTCTGAAGTTCTTTAAAGAGCCCATATTATGGACACCTTTGCATTAGTATTTCATGTTTTAGAACTTAAAATAATGTATGTGTATGGAAAACGTCTTCTTTTGGGGAGTGGTTACTTTGCAGAAAATGCTTGGATTAGGAGTCTGTCACCCCTGCTGGCAACGGTGGGGAATGGACAGCATAAAATGGCTAATAAGCATGGCTAATAGCAACATGAAGCTAACAGAAAGATAAATTAGGTGACTGCTTCGAAGTGACGGCAATTTAAGCGTTGAAATTATCAGAAAGAGTCCAGTGATGGTGTATGGGCTGTAGAAACATGCAGGAGCACTTCCTGGTTTCATGTGTCTACATAGAGCTGTGAGACCAAGTGTTGAAAGCTTTTGAAAAGCCAACGACTCAGCAAATAGGATTATTCAAACAAGCGTGAATGAATACTACTAAACATATGTTTTTTAGGTGTAAACATCATTATAATGAGGTAGGTGGTCCTTTAATAAATTTTAGAGTAGTCTTTACTTTTGCCCAGTTCAAAAGTCATTTGCGAAATAATTACGTATTCGAATTAGTATGTTGATATATTTCTCTGTTAGCATATTTGATTAGCTTTTATTCTCTGTGGATTGTCCTAAGACCTAAGCCTTACAGTGTACAAATCCATCAGCTGCAGTGGAGTTGGGGTTGGAGGAGGCACATAGCTGAAACAGCAGGATGCCTGAGTGGAGAGAGTACATCATACATTGTGTCTGAATGATTTGAGAGGTGATTGTTTGAGAGTCAAAGGTGGCAGGCTGTGATTGGCTGACAATGACAGACAGGTAATGGGGTGCAGGAACAGCCTCTTGATATTTTATATCAGTTCCTAATCTTTACTTTAACCTTTTCTTTTTCTGTTTTTCACAGACTGCTCTTGGACTTTCTAAAGATATGCCCATAAATGAGGACTCAAATTTCCTGCTCTGTGGAGGAGACTCTCTCAAAGCTTTAGTTCTTTATGAAGACATCCTCACCGCTACAGGACTAACCTCACCAAATCTTCTAGAGATTATACTCGATGGCACTTTCTCTGACATACTGCATCACTTTGCTGAAGTTAAACTGGCCTCACCGCTTGATGAAAATGCACAAGCCAAGCCAGAAGCAAAGAAACGCCATTTAGAGAAGTCTTCTGAGGTGCGGGCAAAACGGAAACGCAAAATATCTGAAAAAGAGATATTTAAAGTTATTAAAAGAGTGGGTCAGGTGCTTGAAATGCATGGAGATAAATCAATCGGACTTTTACAGACAACGGGACATGTGGGTTTAAAGAAGAATAGTAGTGAATTAAAAAATGTGTCGCTGCAAATGCATCTGAGCTGGTTATCAGACACTGGAAGATGTGTGGACGCCTCGCCTGTTATTTTAGTGCAACAATCGGGCAAAAGTACAGTGTTCATTGGGTCTCACTCACACCGGATCCAGGCCTTAGATTTGGATTCAGGAAGCCTGGTTTGGGAGCGAGTTCTTGGGGACAGGATCGAAGCTTCAGCCACCATCTCTTACTGTGGGACCCTTGTAATCGTCGGTCAGTACAAACTCACTGTACAGTTCTGTTTAAAAGTCGTAGACATTTCTTTGTTCATAGCCTTTCTTCAAAACCTGTCTATTATCTGGATCCACGCTAAAATGAATAATTTCATCCTTGCTCCATTACTGACCTTTCCTGAAAATGTCATAACAAAAATAAACTTCCGTATTTATTAAAGCAGCTTAGTTAACAGCATTTTTGCACAGTGCTGTCACTTTTTAAATCTCCAGCTGTACTACTTCATTTGTAATCATTTTTGTGTGCTTTTAGGCTGTTACGATGGCTGTGTGTATTTCTTGAGTGTGTCCTCCGGAGAGACAGAGTGGGCATTTGAGACTGGAGATGCAGTTAAATCCTGTCCTGCTGTTGATGCTGAAACTGGTTTGGTTTTTGTGGGATCACATGACGGACATGTTTATGCCCTGGACCCAGAGGTGAGTCTACCTTTGTATGAAAAGATCAACAATTACATTCACCTAAAGAGATTCACCTTAATGTGGGATCATACTGTAAAATATCTGTTCTTAACACACTCCATCAAATCAGGAATATAGTTTATATTTGGCATGGGATAAAATAAGGAGCATTTATTTTAGTTATGGTGCAAGATTGTACAACCTTTAAATTAAGTTTGCTTTGATTGATTTAGTTTATTTATTATGGAAAACACTGAGAAAATAATGAGGGTAAAAGATAATGGCATGATTTGCAAGCCTGCACAAAAGATTGCAAAATGTATCATTACTAATATTGCATATTCATATTGCAAGAACCTCATGTATATCAATAAATTATCATGACAGACATTTTACAAATAAAAATGTGCTAGTTTAGACCTTGTTTAGCCATGACTTGGTCCTAAATTTAGTTCTAGTTTAGACTGAGTTAAATCATGTTTATTAGTATTTAACCCTACTTTTCTAGCAGTCCTGATGGCTTGTCAATGTTGCAGATCAGCTAAAAATGTGTCATCTTTTAAACAGGGTCCTTATACAAAAAAAGAGAAAATCAGATTTAAAAAGCCCAAATGCCATAAAATAGCAAACACTGATAATAATTGCTGTGTAAATCTAAGGTCCACATTTAGGGCATTTAACTCACTTTACATGAACACTACAACATCATGATAGTGCATGATGTTGTAGTGTTCAAAGTTCAAGTTTTGTAGCCCCTTTGGGAAGGTTTTATTTTGTCCCTCTGAGGCTACTGTTAATTGTGGAGTGGAGGTCAAACTAAAGCAACAATATGAGCAACATAAATTGTCTTCACCTACACCCCTACATATCATTATAACATACAGCAACTACATTGGTAACATGTTGTATTGTTGGACTTACTTTGGATTATTGAATGTTCAGTTTCATTTTATTCACTTCAACTGTTCATTTATTGCAAATTTAAAGGAATCTTCAGTAGAGACCGACCGATAAGGGTTTTTTGAGGCCGATACCGATATTAGGTAACAAAAAATACCGATATCCGATACGTCGGCCGATACAGTTATACATTAGGAAAAACTATTTTAAAGCATTTTTCTTTCTGCTCTTGTTTACATGAATATGGCGTGTACACCCCAAGCCACTTTATTAGATTAAACCTATTTTTAAAATGTTGTAGAAAGCTGCTTTTTGTTCTTTATGCTGATTGTTATGTAGCTTGTAGTGGGTATTGGTGTGGGGAGTATTATTATGTATTAAATGTATGATATATATTTTATTTCGCTTTAAAGCTGCACTACCTGATTTTGTGATTGTAAAAGTGATTTGTCTAAAAAAAATTTGACTTTGAATGATACACTCTCCTTTCCTAATTCCTCTCCTCAGCAACGCTCTGTCACAGTCTCACACAAACCTGGAAGTATGTACACAAGCCAGGAGGTATCAACATAACATAGCAGAGATCTGGAGTTTGCTTTTAATTCAATCCATCCATCTTCTTCCGCTTTATCCGGGGCCGGGTCGCGGAGGCAGCAGTCTAAGCAGGGACACCCAGACATCCCTCTCCCCGGACACTTCCTCCAGCTCCTCTGGAGGAACCCCAAGGCATTCCCAGGCCAGCCGAGAGACATAGTCTCTCCAGTGTCCTAGGTCTTCCCCGGGGCCTCCTCCCGGTGGGACATGCCCGGAACACCTCCCCAGGGAGGCGTCCAGGAGGCTTCCGTAACAGATGCCCAAGCCACCTCAGCTGGCTCCTCTCGATGTGGAGGAGCAGCAGGCTCTACTCCGAGCTCCTCCCAGGTAACCGAGCTCCTCACCCTATCTCTAAGGGAGCGCCCAGCCACCCTGCGGAGGAAACTCATTTCAGCCGCTTGTATCCGGGATCTTGTCCTTTCGGTCATGACCCAAAGCTCATGACCATAGGTGAGAGTAGGAACGTAGATCGACTGGTAAATCGAGAGCTTCGCCTTTCGACTCAGCTCTTTCTTCACCACAACAGACCGATACGACAGCTTTACTGCAGACGCTGCACCGATCCGTCTGTCAATCTCACGTTCCATCCTTCCCTCACTCGTGTACAAGACCCCGAGATACTTAAACTCCTCCACTTGAGGCAGGAACTCTCCTCCGACCTGGAGAGGGCAAGCCACCCTTTTCCGGTCGAGAACCATGGCCTCGGACTTGGAGGTGCTGATTCTCATCCCAGCCACTTCACATTCGGCTGCAAACCGCCCCAGTGCACACTGAAGGTCCTGGCCTGATGAAGCCAACAGGACAACATCATCCACAAAAAGCAGGGATGAAATCCTGTGGTCCCCAAACCTGACACCCTCCGGCCCCTGGCTGCACCTAGAAATTCTGTCCATAAAAATTATGAACAGAACCGGTGACAAAGGGCAGCCCTGCCGGAGTCCAACATGCACTGGAAACAGGTCCGACTTACAACCGGCAATGCGAACCAAACTCCTGCTCCGGTCATACAGGGACCGGACAGCCCTTAGCAAAGGGCCTCGGACCCTGTACTCCCAGAGCACCCCCCAAAGGATGCTACGAGGGACACGGTCGAACGCCTTCTTCGGGTCCACAAAACACATGTGGACTGGTTGGGCAAACTCCCATGAACCCTTGAGCACCCGATAGAGGGTGTAGAGCTGGTCCACTGTTCCACGACCGGGACGAAAACCGCATTGTTCCTCCTGAATCCGAGGTTCGCCCGGGCCGCAGCACGCTTGGCCTGCCGGTACCCGTCGGCTGCCTCGGGAGTCCCACAAGCCAGCCAGGCTCTATAGGACTCCTTCTTCAGCCTGACGACATCCCTTACTTCCGGTGTCCACCACCGGGTTCGGGGGTTGCCACCACGACAGGCACCAGAGACCTTACGGCCACAGCTCCTGATGGCTGCATTGACAATAGAGGTGGAGAACATGGTCTACTTGGACTCAATGTCTCCAACCTCCCCCGAGATCTGGTTGAAGCTCTCCCGGAGGTGGGAGTTGAAGACCCCTCTGACAGGAGGCTCAGCCAGACGTTCCCAACAGACTCTCACAATACGTTTGGGCCTGCCGAATCTGTGCGGCCTCCTCCTCCGCCAGCGGATCCAACTCACCACCAGGTGGTGATCAGTTAACAGCTCAGCCCCTCTCTTCACCCGAGTGACGCAAGACACATGGCCGAAGGTCAGATGACACTGACTACAAAGTTGATCATCGACCTCGTGCCTGAACATGGTGTTTGTTATGGACAATCCGTGACTAGCACAGAAGTCCAATAACAAAACACCGCTCGGGTTCAGATCAGGGAGGCCGTTCCTCCCAATCACGCCCCTTCAGGTGTCACTGTCGCTGCCCACGTGAGCGTTGAAGTCTCCCAGCAGAATGACGGAGTCCCCAGTTGGAGCACTTGCCAGCACCCCTCCCGGGACTCCAAGAAGGTCTCCAACCCGAAGGCGCAGGGACGCGACCCGCTCATTCAACGGGGAAAACTCCAACACATGGTGGCTGAGCTGGGGAGCTATGAGTAAGCCCACACCAGCCCGCTGCCTCTCACCACGGGCAACGCCAGAGTAGAAGAGAGTCCAGCCCCTCTCAAGGAGTTGGGTTCCAGAGCCCAAACTGTGCGTGGAGGCGAGCCCGACTATCTCTAGTCGGTAACGCTCAACCTCCCGCACAAGCTCAGGCTCCTTCCCCCCCAGCGAGGTGACATTCCATGTCCCCAGAGCCAGTTTCTGCGTCCAGGGATCGGGACGCCGAGGCCCCCGCCTTCGACTACTGCCCGATCCTCCTTGCACCGGCCCCTTACGGTTCCTCCTGCGGGTGGTGGGTCCACGGGAGGCTTTTAATTCTTTAAAATAAAAAATAAACATACTGAGAATAACCTATAAATTTAGAAATAAAAGAATGGCTCCTTCACATTATTCCTGATAGATTCTAGTTCTGGATAGATAAAGGATCTATTGACCAATCAGAGTGCTCCTGTCCTATGAAAGCGTGTGATTTTTTAAAACTGTTCCTTCCCTCACTCTAATACAAAAACCCTTATAATACAGCCCACAGGTGACCTCAAATCCTAATTTTTTTCTCAGATGACTTCTGTTATGCTGTACTAATAACTAAATAATTATCTTTACCAAATACAAGAAAAAAGAAATCAGGTAGTGGAGCTTTAACTAAATTTGTTTAACTTAAATTTCATTTAAACTTGCTCTGCAAGTAGAGCACTACAAAATGCATTTTGAATTTTTGTTCTTTGAGGTTTTATGGCAGACAAATGAGCAAAATAGTTTTATTGCCTTTTGAGCTTTTCAGGCCATGAGAAGGCCATTTGGGCTGTTTCCTATGAACTGCAGTGTAAAAGCCCAACTGTTTGGAAACACCAGCACACCCTCTGCTACACAAATAGCAGAAGGCCATTATTTGCAAGTAAACAGGTCTTATTCCAACATTCCAGCACAAAGTAAAAATAGTACTGTTTATATCAGCGGATATCAGATTTCGTCCGATACCTGATAATTTTCAAATGGGCTATATCAGTCGGTATTATCGGCTGGCCGATATATCGGTCGGGCTCTAGTCTCCAGGCAAAACCCAACAAATCTCTCCTTGGCAACAGTGGAGAGGAAAAACTGCCTAGAAATGCATTTAATGGCAGAAACCTCTGACAGAGCCAGGCTCAAGGAGGATAGCCGTCTGACGGGGCCAGTTGGAGTGTGAGGACAATGGATGAGGGACAGACTGGGGAGATGATAGCTGTGGAAAAAAAACACTATATGGTTTGATTAATGAGACCTTTATGCAGTTTGAATGTAACATGAAGCTGTCGGCCTGGAAGACATTTTTCAAAACATACATGAATCATAAAACTACATAGGAGTGCAGTGAATCAGACAAGGCTATAAACCAGTCCTAGTATACCTGGAGGTTTAGCATGAGACACATATCAAAGTCTTCACCATAAAACCCATGTCAATCAAATATGTTCAAGTTGAACATACTTGGTTGACAATAGACCCCAACAGTGCCCGCCCCCTTCTGGTGCTGGGTAAATTTCCCATTGAGTTTTCCCATAGACTTTTCTAAAAATGGGTATATTAAGAGTTTAAAAGCTCGGTGGAGGCTATGTGGTAACTCATGATGATAACACGATTAATTTCTATCTAAAATATTAACAAAAACTTGAAAATTCAGCAAAATGTGTTTGTAACTTTGCCTTTTGACAAGTTTCAGATACGTGTTTATAGTGAAATTAATCGTTTTATGGCCATGAGTTATCACGTAGCTTATTAGCCATCCTCAAACCGCTGAACTTTTAATATATGGATTTTTTTAAAAGTCAGTGAGAAAAATGAATGGGAATTTTACTTCCAGAACTGGGCGCTCACTGTTGAGGTCTCTAAGGTGGTGGGGACAGTGATATATGTTTAATGTCTTCATCTCAGAGTAGAGGATGTATATGTTCTGAGGAAAGTGCATTGAACTTACCTGAACTTACCTGTATGTCCAAGAACATTCCCTTCAGTTCATCCAAGGGTGATCTTTGATGTTATCAATGGACATGCGGGTCTCTGGGTTTTTGTCCAGCAGTCTTATTAAGAAGTCCTTGCAATCTAAGAACAATTCAAGATGTTAAGACCACCTATGTGTTATGTACATAGTAAATTAAACCTAATAGGGCGATTATATACATTTTTGGATGTGATTGACACCCAATAAGTGTCAGCAAACACTTACCATCTGTGAGTTCGGCTCGGATTGGAGGCTGCCGTAAAGAGTAGAGGGTGTCCACAGAGGCAAAGGCACGCTGCTTGTTTAAGATGCAGTAGAGGATTAGTCCCAGCTGCCACACTGTAGTGGGGCCTGCCATGTACCTGCGTGCTCTGTAGTACTCTGGGGAGGTGTAGATGTCTGTTCCTACAACACAAAAGAACATAACTTCAAACTACACCATCCTAGGATAAGGTAAAACTGGTAAAAAATTAGGTTAAACCTCTTACCTTGGGGCTTGTTAAAGACCTGGGAAGAATTACAGGTGGTGGCCCAACCAAAATCTATGAACCGGGCCCGTGGTATGGGCTGGCCAGTTTCTATCAGGACATTGTCCGGCTTTATGTCCCTGTGGAAAATGCCTAGATCCAGCATTTTTATTGCAGCATCTACCAGCTGTCTGAAGATCATCTGTGGCAAAGATAAAGAAGGCATGACTATAGGAGCTCATTCTCAAACGTAGTGTATTTTGACCTTTTCTACTTTAATCTGAACACCTACTTTAGCCTCATGCTCATTCATAAATTCCTCATGGCTGTTGATGTGGTCCACCAGGTCCATGCACGGGTCTGGTCTCTCCAGCACCATGACGATCTCAGTCTTCAAATTATGCCAGTCCAGTAGAACTGGGGTTACGTTGCTGTCCTCTACTCCGGGTCCTGCTCCAACTCTTATGAGCATCGCCACTTCCAGAGGAACAGAGGTCCACTGCCCATTCAGCATCTTTACAAACAATTAAAGATAGATATAGACCTGAAACATTCTGTTAAAATAATTTGAGGTCAGTAAATATAAAAAAAAAAAAGCCACACCATTTTTATCCATGAAACGAGACACTTCGAGACACGTTTGATGGCAACCTGTAAGATACAAACAGTGAATTTTATTCAACTGCTCCCAAAACCACACATTGTGTGTAAATGAACTGAGAATATAAGTGTAATATTTACAGGAAAATTGTCCTCTTTCCGAATGCCTCTGTAGACAACAGCATAGCCTCCTTCTGCAAGATCTCCTACAATTTGGTACTTCTTATTGAATTCTTCACACACACAAAAGACATTACAGTGTTAACTTACTTGGTAACAATGATTATTGCAGAGTTATAACTTGACTGTGAAAAAGCACATAGGTCTTACCGGTGTTGTCCACTTCATACAACTGCTCCTCATCTTGTACCTCAGACAAGCAGTCGGAGGCTTCTGAATCTAATAATAAAAAGTTACATTACATTACATTATTAAGAATGTTTTCACCAGTTGTAAATCTGACTCATGGTATTCAACGTTATCATACCTTTCTCTGGTGACTGGGTTTCCACTACCGCAGGGTTCAGATCCTGGCTGGGACCAGCATCGCTGTCAGAACTAAACCTTTTACCGACCCCCTCCAGGTTTTCTTCAGACTCTGAAATGCTACTGCTTTGACACTCAGGTGTTGAGTCTATGTCACAACCTGTAACAAAAATAGTTAAGTGATATGTAATGATTTGAATGCACTGTAATGCATAACAAAATGCACTATTGGTTACATCGGTCTTACCTAATTTGGACTTTAGGAGCTTCTTCAACAATGGCACCTCCTTTCTAGCCTGGCGTTTGGACTTCTTTCTGCCAGACCTGTGGCTTGGCCCTGGGCTGCTGCTACTGGAGTCCGTCCTGGATTTCTTGCTGGCTCTTCTGTGTGTCTCCTCAGAGCTGTCCTTCCTTTTTATACTCATGATCCTTCCATCTGAAGGAGTACCTTCCTGCTGAGTGGTGGATCCAATGGAGGTACTCACCTGGGCAGCTCTCTCACTGGTTTCCCCAGGTCCAGTGCATGGAAGTTGAAGGCTAAAGACTGGGCTGGGCCTTGATCTAATTATTTCCAGGTGTTGTTTGAAGATTGTCCTTTCTGTATATCGAAGTCTTCTTCTGACCCGGCGCGCTAGCGTGGGGAGACTGGCTGCAAAAACACAAAACATCCCATTTGTATAATCAGTTTTTATGAAATCAAATATACAAATAACATTACATTATTTCAGAAGAAATAACTCACCTTGTCTGATGGCCTTTGCAGAATTTGTTTTACAGTGTTTATACACCATTTTGTTGGCCTTCCCTACTTACAATAAAAGTCAAAACTGCCCTTGTAAAACACGTAAAAAACAAAACAAAAAAACAACACAAAAAAAACAAAACAACCCACAGCAAATGGAATGAATAAAAAACTAAAAAACACTAATAAACGATAAACCTAACTAATGTTAGATGGATCCTAGTCCTCAAAAGAATTACATTACTTTGACGAAAAGGAAAAAAAACAAAAAACAATAAATAACTAAACTAAGTACAAAGGAGAACTAGTTACTACAACTAACTACAGCCCACCTAGCTGGCTCAAAATATTCCTAAAAGTGCTCAATAACTGGGAGCCCAAGTGAACTGGTGCCTGTCCTCCTTCTAAAGTGACGTTCCAGAATATTATATATATCATCATAATGTTTTGTGGTTGTCATGGCAAGGAGTTGGCATTGGAATTTTACAAACACTTATATGTATTATTATAAAATATTAAAATCTACATGAAATTATTTTTTATATATTGATTTGCTTTTGGGTTTAAACTAAAGTTCTGAGTGCCACAGGTCCGTAGGGCTTTTACACCAAGGGCCAACCGATATGGCTTTTTTAATTTCTCGATTTACGATTTGTTAGCATAAAAATGGTTTTTAAATGTGGGTTTATTAATTTTAGATGAGATTTATGCATTGTATTATTATTATTATTATTATTTTTTAGCTATATATTCTAAGTGTCTGTACAAAAAAAACGGCAAGGCAGCAGAAAAGTGCATTGCTCTAACAATGACATAAATGTATTTTAGTGTTAGCCCTCTCTGATTCTAAAGACGAGGTCTGTTATAAGTTATGTACCATAGAGGCCTGTGAAAAGACGCTAACTCCAAAGCATGTGGCTAATTAGCATACATAAACAAAGGCACAAAAGTTGCTTCTACACATAGCACCACGCTGTTCGTTTTTGGCAAACTGCCCCTTCCAAATTAGTACATTACAGAGGTAAAAAGACTCCTTTCTCTGTGATTATCAGTGTTTTTAGAGTCTGCAGAGTCCACTGTCACTATAAGCTGCCCTGGAGCTAGCAGCAGAATTAGCCATAACTCAGGAAACAGTGTGGTGCTTGGAGAATGCTAATTTCTGCTAAACTCGATTTTACGATTTGGCTATTTTTTTGACATCGTCCAAAATTAAAAACGCAAATTAATCAAATTAATTCGATTTATCGCCCAGCCCTACAAACATGCATCTACAGTTCTTAAAATTGTCACAATTAATGTGGAAATACCTTAATCCTACTGACCTAGGTCATTTATAAATTGCATCTGACATGTGGGTAAAACACTGACAAGTTATATTCTATAGAAATGTGTGCAGAAATGATTTGTGTGTTTGATTTTCAAGGCTAGGCAGTGTGTGTGGAGGCGTCACTGTGGAGGAGGAGCTGTGTTTTCTTCTCCATACATTCATCCCTCACTTAGACATTTGTATGTGGCTTCACTTGGAGGTCATCTTCTCTGTCTAAATCCAGTAAGTCATATAAATACTGCAGTTTTATTTTTTGTAATAAATCTCCTATTTAGTGCTAAATCATTTTTTTATTATCCCAGGACAGTGGAGAGGTTGTGTGGTCCTACTCCAAAGATGCCCCCTTTTTTTCGTCTCCTGTCAGCTCAGAGACCCACATAGTGATTGGTTCAGCGGATGGGAACATCTGCTGTTTTAGTGTCACAGGAGAATTGGTGAGAAGCACTTCAGTACACAAGTATTAAGTATTTCTCTTACTAAACTCTGTAGTCTCAACTGTAATGCAATTTTGATTTTGTACCGTTGTAAAGTCAAGGTTTTCTTGATCAAGGCAGTAGGCCAAATAAGTCATAAAGTTTTAATTGTTTTTTTTTTTTACTTTGAAGTGATTGACCACCCCCTTTGACCATTAGTCTTCCTAAGTATGTCTGCGATTACTTAAAAACACTGCTACATAGATTTGGGGAACTGCTACCAAAATGATGATTACATTTTTTCAAATTTAACATCTCTTCACTGACTAGCAATGAGCCTCTAAATTGATTTTTAATGGATTTTTACTTCATTTTATCCTTGCCCTGCAGTATTAGTTCAACCTGCTCCCCCACTGGCACATTAGCCCTTGTTATTCTTTCCAAAAATCAACAAAAACTGTGATAACTTAATGTTTTTTGTTCAGGGTAGCCCCAAGGTCTTAAAAGTATTAAATTATATGGGCAGGTATTAAATTTAGGTCGTCTAGGTCTTAAATTGTCAAATCTGAATCATATTTTTCAGTGTTATACCTGTCAAAAATATATTTTTAAATAATAACAGCAAAGTATGTATTTTTTGCGAGTTAGATGTGAGTCACCCACTCGAATGTGCCTTTATTTGGTACGTTTTTGAAAGTTAAGTCTACTGTTTATATGGGCTGCATAATCTTACAGGCATAGGCATATTTGTTACAAAAACATCCCCACATTACAGTAAATGCTGCTACTCCTGAAATGTATTGTTCTGTGTTGAGAGTTTGGATGCAAAACTGGAGTTATTTCATCTGTGTTAGACTTTTAGAATAAAACCAATGTGTTTCATAGATTAATAATGATATTGTAGTGATAGTGTAAAATGTATACAGATTATTGTTATTTTGCCGGCAATCTTGGCATTCAATTTTATTCTCAGTGGCATTAAAAAGTCTTAAAAAGGTTTTAAATTTCACAAGAAAAAAAACTGGAGCTACCCTGATTGTTGTTGCTCCAAAATTGACTTGCTTAAATGACTTCTTTAAACACATCGTAATTTTTTTTTATTCTATCTTACTGAAATGTTTTTTTTTTATTGTTTCTTTGCAGCTGTGGCAGTTTTTGACCCAGGACCCCGTCTTCTCCTCCCCGTGCCTGACCCCAGACCAGCAGCAGGTCGTCTGTGGCTCACACGACGGCCGTCTCTACTGTTTAAACTGTCGTGATGGTTCACTGGTCTGGACTTTTGAGACCACAGGCAGAGTCTACTCCAGCCCCTGTGTGTTTGACGCATCTGCTCTCGGGACAGGGGGTACTCTGGCGGCTTTGGCGTCCACAGACGGGACAGTGTGGATCCTGGATGCTGACACTGGACAAAAGTTAGCGTCACATACTCTTCCAGGAGAGTTATTTTCCTCCCCGGTTGTTTATAAGGACACTCTTGTTATTGGGTGCCGTAATGATTATGTGTACTGTTTAAAACTTTAATGGAGGTAAAGTAGATATGTTTACTTTTTAATTAAGTAAAAATATATTTAAAAAAAATACTGCCTAAGCACTGTGAGTTTTATAATAACAGATGCATCTCAATAAATTATAATATCTTGAAAAAGTTACATTATTTCAGTTTAATTCAAAAAGTAAAAAGCATTCATTATATATATTCAGTACACACAGAGTGAAGTACTGTATTCATGAT
This sequence comes from Bostrychus sinensis, assembly GCA_020698575.1. Lineage (NCBI taxonomy): Eukaryota > Metazoa > Chordata > Actinopteri > Gobiiformes > Eleotridae > Bostrychus > Bostrychus sinensis. The sequence continues at coordinate 23,753,514 of CM036246.1, forward strand.
CATCTGCCTCTTAAAGCATAATGATTTGGCATGTGTTTTTAAACCAGATGCCCTTACTGAAGCAATCTTCTACATTTATCTGGGCTTTGGACTGGCACAAAGTGTATACTTGCTTGTGGCTGGATATTATAATTAATTGGATGCTTATGTGATATTATAATTTTATGAGATACTAAAGTTCTTTTTTATTAACTTTTCACTTTAATTCAAAGCACTGAAATACATTGACTTTTCCAAAATATTTTACTTTATTGAGAGGCACCTATAATTCCAAGCAGGGAATAATGAGTCCATATGCATTTGGTTCAGACATCAGTGTTTAATTTACATTATTCATAACATTTTGTTTCTCTTTAAGAATTTTCTCGTTAATATCTCTAAGTGGGACAAAAAAGTGCAAATTATACCAAACATTTTGTTACATTAACACTGCGTACACTACACTATTGTGCACGACCAAAGTTAGAAACAAAATGACGAGTGACTGAGCTGCAGCGCCCCCTTCTGCTCAAAGCTCGTAGTGCCTTTGACTTACATACAGTACATACTTACATACATACAGGTCTGTGAGTGGAGAGCGACGAGGATCTTTTTTTTTTTCATTGAGGAAATGTTTACATCATGTTACATTTACAGAAAGTGATGGCCTGCAAAACACAAGTGTGTCATGGGGTAGTTACAAGATTTATGTTACAGCAAGCAGGAAGTCCATATACAGCTGTGAGGAGATGTGTGCAGGTCAATGCCCAGTAACACTTGTGGTCTTCAGTGCTGTGTTCAGGTGCGTCCACCTCATTGTACAGTAATCAGGCATAATATTATGACCACCTGCCTATTATTTGCAGTCATAATGTTATGTGTTATGACAAGGTTGACCACTTGTCCCACTTTTGGTTGTACTGCACAGCCATTTAGACGTCTATCCCTCTGTCCCAGTGAATAAGATGATGTTCCTCTTTTTTATTGGTGCTCAGTGGATGTTATACAAAGTGAGATTAAAGTTAAGAACAACACGGTCAGTATTCCTGTGAAATATGGAATCAATATTTGTGGGCATCCCATCTTGATAGGTTAGAATATATGGTTGGTGTTTTGCTGCTGTGAGCTGGTGTTGGCTGCTGGATTGTTTTAAGAATATACACTGAGAACTTAGATTTTCTTCTGCTCCATCTTTTTTATTCCAGTGAATAAAGTCTCAATGTGTGTTCTGGGGATGAAAACAGCACATCAGATGTTTTATAGGCCCTAAACTGAACTGAACTTGTATCTCAGTAAGTTGGTAAGTTAGATTGGTATTTCAAAACATTTATTTCTATGAGTTGTCGCACCTTGTCCCACTAAATCACACAATCTGTCCCTCTTTTTGTACTTTTTGAGGTGGTCACCCTAGTTACTATGATGCACTTTGTATTCTGACACCTTTATATCAGAACCAGCATTAACTTCTTCAGCAGTTTGACCTCATCTGTGCGATTGGACAACATGGGCCAGCCTCTCCACGCCTTTGCACCTGTCGCTGGTTCACCACTGTTCCTTCCCTGGACCACTTTTGATAGATACTGACCACTGCAGACCAGGAACAGCCCTCAAGTGCTGCAGTTGTGGAGATTTGTTGTAGTTGTGATCCAGTCAACTTTGAGAACAACTTTCCTGCCTACTATACCCAAACACACAAACAGGTTCCATGATGAAGAGATAATCTGTGTTATTCATTTTCATTTGTCAGTCGTCATAATGTTATGCCTGATCGGTGTATTGTTACTGTCACAGTCTTCACGGACACAGTGAGGGTTATTTTCCATTAAGAGTAAAAAAGAGAAAAGGCTCAGAGAAGAGATACAGTATTGTTTAAACACAGATAAATCCATTGCTTTACATAAATAACACCAGCTCGGGCAGCAGAAAAGATGCCTGTAACACTTCAGTCGGCCATCTTAATGCAGATTATTGTTACTGTAGCCCTTAAAACACCATTCATAAACACTGTAAAGTCTTCACCTCTAATACAGAAGTGTCTCCCTTATGTTAAATGAGCTATTTACAACCATGGTGACACAGTTGGCTACTAAATACAAAAGTTGGCTATTGCATTGGCCAGCCACAGTTGGGATTGGCTGCTGAGAAATGCCCCCTGTCTGTGGCAGATTTAGCAAACATTTTGTGTGTGTGTGTGTGTTTTTTTTTTAGGACATGAAGTAGTTGTGTGTGCATGCTTGCAGTACATACAAGTGTGCGATTGTATTTAAACGTGAAGCGCACTTTAGCAGGATTATAGTACCATCCCAGAGTGGACAATGTAGGCTACGGGACGGGAGTTTTAGACGTGAGATACAGCTCTAGAAAAAAATAAGAGCCCACTGCAATTTATTCTTAAATCAGCTTCTCTCTGAGTCTTTTCCAGGCCAGTGTCTGCTGAAGTCCTTCGCACACCTCACTCTGCTTTATACCACAAGAAATAAGACGTACTATATTGCACCTATAAAGGATAAAACCCAATAAACCGATTATTTTGCAGTGGTCTCTTGTTTTCCCACAGCTGTGTAAAGTAAGGATGGTTAGGGTGAATTGGGAGGATGCCGTTTGCAGTCCGGACACGAGCCAAAGTCATGTAAAGCCACATCAGAGGACCACTGGGTCTCTTATTTGATTATCTGAGGACAGTCACTCCAGGCTTTGGCCTTCCTCTTGGCCAGAGCCAGCCAGGCCGGCTCGGTGGACACCTGCGGAGAGTCACTGGAGGGGAAACGCTTTGACACGTCCTTGACAGCAGGGGGCGACGGTGTAGAGTCTGCAATCTCAACTGCAAAGACACAGACAAAGGGAGAGTCACACCACCACCATTACAACCACAACAGTCAGCGTCAAAGGCACATATTTAAATGAGCAACACAGCCCTAATCCATGCTTTTTCTACTAACATTAAATCTCTATTAATCTGCTGTGTCAAATCTGTTACAGTCTTTCTTTCTTTTTTCCTTGCGTGCAGTGATATGCATATTGATTTGGCCTCGGATTTATGCCAGATGCCCTTCCTACTGCAACCCTCTGCATTTATAAGGGCTTGAGACTGGCACAAAAGGTACACCAGCTTGTGACCTGTGAATTAATCTCTCGGTTATGTTATGTTAGTGGAGAGCAGACCTTTGTTTCATTATCATACAATTACTGACATGTGTCCAGCCTGATATAATGCTTTGGAAACTGACTCACTCTGAGATCAAGGCACTTTTTATATAATGAGATTATAATACAGAGGAAGCAAACCATCATTTTAGCTGCTTATATCAATCTGAGCTTAGCCATCCAGACCCATTCATTTCATGTGATTTCAGCTTTGACCAATTTTTATCTGACCATGTTTGATTGATTGAGCTTTATGGCTGCTTTGTCACTGATTGGTTGTTTGTTTTGAAATTACACACATATAAAATCCAGCTGGTCAAACTGGCCGGTTGAAGTGTTTGCCCTCACCAGTTACAGAGCTGGGTAATGTGTTGGCCTTTTTCAGTTGTTCTCGGCGCTCGAATCGCCCCAGGAGAGAGTCCGGTCTCTTGGGCTCCTCTGGGGTCTGAGGTTTTGAACTCGGACTTGTGCTCCCACTTCCTCTGCTGTCTGTGGGGCTCGATAAAAGCTGCAAAAACAGAAAAGTCAACAACATATATAAAAGTACATCTGAGAATTAAAATATGATAAAAATGCCGGACTTGGACTTACACTATCTCTGTCTCGGGACTGTTTTTCAGCCAGTTTAGCCTCTCGCTGGCTACGTCGCTCCTCGCGGCTCTGCTGCTGCTCCCTGAAGCCCTTCTGCTTCTGGAGAGCCAGGGTGATCCACAGGGGCCCGGCCTCTTTCTCCTGGACCTTCGCACTATCCAGAGAGTGCCTGCTCTGGAGGGACGGCTTTTCTGCACAACAAGTAATCTCAGTTTTAGGAAGATGTGCTCAAGACAAAAAAATTTATTTATAGGCTAAACCCATTTCTCAAAGAGTCGGGACACGATGATTAAAATGTAAATTGAAAACGGATATGCAATGGTTGCCATCTCATAAAGCTATATTTTATTCACAGTAGAACATAAACAACACATCAGGTATTTTACAATTTAATGAAAAAAGCTAATTTAAAAAATTCAATGGCAGCAACATGTCTCAACAAAATTTGGGACAGGGGCAACAAAAAGTAGGAAAAATGTTTATTAATAAAACATAACTGGAGGGGCATTTTGCAGAAGGATTATTAGGAGCATTTTAGAAAGTAAGTTTGTATTACTAGTGTTGGATATAGTGGATGCTTGTTAGGGCTGAACGAATTTGAAAAATATCTAATTGCTGATTTTTCGGACAGATATTGTGGTTGCAATGAGATTTGCGATATATTTTTGTTCTATGTTAAATGCTCAGTTCCCAGTTTACATTTAAGCATGTGTTGGAGCACTGACACTTGAGAGAAGACTTTATTCACTGCTAATAAAATACAAGGAATCACATGCCTTTCAGATCTGTAGAGGTGGATACTACAAAAGTAGCACAGATTAAAGTATATATATTAAGACCCTGTGGTTTTATATCACAATTGCGATTCAAAATTGCGATTTCAATTCGATTTCAATTAATTGTTTAGCCCTATTTGTAATCTTTAGAAACCCTAGTGTTACTGCATCTCATCTCAGTTGTCTATTGTGAATAAGATCTAAAATTCTGATCTAGTTTACTGCATATGGCACTTAAGTATGAAGGTTACTCTAATTAGCTAGTAGTAAATAGCTTAGGAGAATGCATTTTTCTTTGTGCTAAGACCAGCTTTAAGGCCTGACCCATGACCTCACTTGTATTTACATCACACAAGTTCAGCCTGTTCCTGAGCATAGTGTGGCATAGATAAGTGATTTAAATGGCTGGGTAAATAAGTGACTATATGTAAATACCGGCTGTACATGTACAGTATGTGCAACATGATAATGACTAAATACTGTGTACTAAAAGACTGGACATAATGGTTGAATGTACACACAAAGCTTAATATGAATATAAATAACCATAAATGAAAGAAGTACTCAAAATCTGTACAGTAGTAAAAGTACTGTTTCTTCAAGATAATATTACGCAAGTAGAAGTAAAAGTACTCAATAAAATTATTACTTGAGTAAATGTAAAACAGCACTGAATGTAAAGAAAAATCTACTTCTTCTTCCCAACACCAAAGTCAAAAACATGTAAACAAATAAAAGTATGTACTTCATTCTTCAAGTACTCATTATTTTCCACTTCTGCTGTTAACAAAAGTAAGCATATGTCTTTTAAAATGCATTTTCTTCACAGTATATTTCTGTCTTGTTTTACTCCCCACGTTCACCCAAATGGCACCAGCGTGTTGGTGGGACTGAGGATGCTGTTATTCTACTGCTGCACCAAATGGTGGAAATAAATTGGAGTGCAAGATGGTGACTTAAAGAACCTGCTCAGATTTCGGAAAACAATGACCTTGTACCAGTTTAGAGACTGAATACTGTATGTTCTACCACTTGGGTTTGATCCATGCAAGCCATAAGCAATCACATATCATGTTGTTTTCAAATTAGATTAGATCAGATAGATACTTTATTGATCTCGAAGGAAATTCAGGCTATATTATTCTTACTAATGCTCCTAAGTACATTTTATGCCATATGAGAACCAGCTCTGTTACCTTTGTATGGTAATTAGTGCACAAAGTGGACCAAAGTAAAAGGCCACACTAAGTTCGTCAGATTGTTACCAGAGAACAGCATTTAAATGTATCTATTTTGTATAGACAGCCATTATGTTGTGCTTATTTTTAGCATTTTTGTGACCTAGAACATTGTTTGGATGGGTACAAAATACCAAAACATACTTAAAAAGGCCACATTTTTAGAAATACCTACAGTAGCTCTGTGTGGACAGGGCATAAAAGGTTGGAGTGTGGGGAGTGTGTGATGACATTTGGCTTTTCTACTCACTGCTGCATAAATTAAACACAGACAAAACCAGAGGTGGAAGTATTTAAAAGGGTCCAAAATACCTTTATTCATTTAGAGATAAAGAGCAAAAGTATTATTTTTTCCTCTAAAGTCTATAAATAGTATAGTATAGTATATAAAGTAATGTTGTAATCTAAAACAGAGAGCAGGATATAGATGTTAAAAATGTATGCAAATATCTTTGAAAGTTGCTTAAAACGTGCTTGAATCCACTAACCTTTCTTAATGAGCTCTGTTTTGCGGTCGGTCTTCTCTCTCCAGGGGATGTTGATGGACGGGAAGAAGGATTTTTTCTCCTTGGGCTCGTCCTCTCCTTGTGTGTGTCCTTGGCTGCTCCTCAGGGTCACTGTCTCCTCTCCCCGCCCCGTCTGTTCGTGACTCGACGACGACTCTACAGCCACATCTCTACTGTGACCCCCGCTGTGCATCCCGTGGTGGACTTTAGGCAGCGGTGATGGCGGGGGAGTCGGGACTGACCCAGACGGTTTGGGTGAAGTCGCTGGCCTCCTGTAGACCGGAGGTTTTGAGATAACTTTTTCACTTTCAATGTGTGGGATCGGGCTTGGCGACTTTGCAGGCTTAGCCCTAGATGCAGCCGGGGAGTGGAAGTACTTGCTGACGGCGCCTTCCCTTTGCGGCGATGTTGGACTAACCCTGTCTGAAAATACAGAAGAAACATCTGAATCTGGCTCTATGGGCGTGAGAGGTGAAGGGACGCCGTCAAAGCTATCCCCCGCACTGTAACGCTTCTTTCTCTTTTCTGTCGACTGTTCACTGTGGAAACGTAAGGAGTAGTTAGTCCGCCTTAACTTGATCCCAAATGGAGAAGGCGAATCCTCTCCGTCTTGACCAAGATCTTCTTCTAAGTCCTCCTTTCTTTCATATGTCTCACTGTGAGCTCTAGTTTTTAATAGTCCTGCTTCAGGTTTAGCTCCAGGAACCAGGAAAGATGGCAAGTCTTTGGCAAACACGCACTCGTCCGAAGCCCTCTCCACAATTCGGACACTTTTGCTTTTAGGTTTGGGAGCAGGAGATACTGGAGCATCATACTGAGCAGATATTTCTCCGATATCTTCTGGTCCAAAAACCTCAGAGTTCCTGTTTGAATCTCCAAATTTCTTCTTGGCCGGTGTGATGGAGAACTTGGCGCTGGCGGACATGGTTTTTCTAAGGTGCGTGTGAGAAAATGCAGGTTGTTCCTCAGGAGCCGGTTGGCATTTAACTACTTCTGGATCGTAATTTCCGTCTTCTACCCCTTTAAATATTTTAGATCTAATGCTAGCCCACTCCGCCAAGATGTCAGCACCAGACTGGTCTGTGGAAAAGGAGGCTTCGTTGAGGGATTTGGTCTTGCCAGATTTGCGATCCGGTGAAGTCTTGGTCTTGGTAGGAGTTCCCGGTGTCTTCTTCTTCTCTTCTAAACCCAGCAGAGACTTGCATGCAGTGTCTTTGATCTGATCTAAGTTCACAGCGGGCCCACAAAGCTGAGCCCCCGTCACTAAGATGGCAGTGTGAGGGATGTACGTAGAGGTTGCCAAATTTGTAGAGTCCGCTACTTCAGAGGACACAGCCTTAGCGCTCTCTTTGTGATCTGCCACAGCAGCGCCCTGGTGGGGGGATCCAGGTGTAACAGGCGTCAAGTTCACCTTGCCAAATAAGAAAAAGATTTGAGAAATCAAACTGTATAGAGCTGTTAAAAAACATCAGTGCTTATTGCACTTATGGTTTAACAGTTAATGAGTTAAATTTGTTCATTTATAAAACTAAAAGCTTAAAATTTTGTGAGGATATTTGATAATCACTATGAAGTTTAATTTGACCTCTTGTGAACCTTCATTATCCCACCCACCCCAGTTACTGTTGCCAGACCAAAAAAGTTAGCTATGCTCTGAAGTTGGAGATTTCCTATGCCCAAAATAAAAAGCTAATCAACACTAATTCCTTCAAAACTTTTTGTGTCAGTGCAACCTGGAGTCTTGATACTTTACCTTTTGGAACAGGATCTGCTTCTCTCCAGATGAAACCTTGAATGAGAAAGGCTTCTGTCTCTCCTCCATCTCCCTCCATCGCAGCTCCTCCTCTCTCTCCTTCCTCGCTCTCTCCTCTGCCGCCTGCCTCCTCTTCTCCTCTTCCTCCTCCTCTTGTTGTCTCCTCCTCTCCTCTTGCTCCTTCCTCTTCCTCGCCTCCTCCTCCTCTCTCAGACGTTTCTCCAGAAGCTCCTGCTGCCTCCTGGCCTCCTCCTCCTCTCGCTTTCTCCTCTCCTCTTCCTCGCGTTTCTTCCTCTCCTCCTCGGCTCGTCTCCTCTCCTCCTCCTCCCTCTGTCGCCGTAGCAGCTCCTCCCTCACTCTGCGCTCCTCTTCTTCTCTCTGAAGCCGCTCCTCTTCTTCCCTGCGTTTTCTCTCCTCCTCCAGCTCTCTCAGCCTCTGCTCCTCTGCCCTCTTCCTCTCCTCCTCCTGCTCTCTCCTCTTCCTCTCCTCCTCCTGCTCCCTCCTCATCCTCACTTCCTCCTCGTGTTGCCTCCTCCTGAAGCTCTCGGATGACTGCAGGGGTTCCTCGGCTGATGCTCGGCGCTGGACATCCGCAGAAAAACAAGGAGCATCAAAGTCTTCCTCCAGTAAACCAGGGACTGACATATCCTGCAGGTCCTAGGACAAATGAGAAACTGTTAGCTCAGCGTTAGTCCAAAGAAGTTTATTTTATAACCTGACTGGCCAGATGGTTTGGTTCAAAAGGCCTTTTTAATATGCTAAACTGGGCCTAAACCAGGACTAATGGCGGTCTAAACAAACTAGACCAAAACAGGATTAAATTCAAATTGAACCCAGGACTAAATCAGGACTAAACTTGAACTAAACCACTGTTTGTTACCTATTTAACAGTTCTCAAAAATACCAGACACTTTTGAGTACCACTAAAGAAAGAGCCTGCATATCAGTTCATCTCAAATAATCTCAAATCCCTTGCATCTCTCCATCTCACCTGTGTGAAGCGGCGGTGCTTGCGGGACACTCTCTGGTTCTTGGGTTTGACCGACAGTTTATGCTTCGCGGCTGTGTTGTCTAAACGTGGGCCGGCCTGTGGTACTGCGTCCAGGTTGATTGATTCAATGGTCCCGGTGGGTGGAAGAACTCGTCTGGACCTCGGAGACTTCACTGGGGGGCTGCAGTGTGGTGCAGCTGGCTGGGCGGCTTGAAGCTACAATGAAGGCAAAGATACTGATTGCAAAAAAAAAAAAAAAAACATCTCAGGCTTCTGGTTTCACATCTTAGCAGTGAACTTACTTTTGGTTCTGGTTTGGGCGGCTCTGCTTCGACCTGGGCCTGGACCTGAGCCTGGACATTGACCTTCATGGGACTCCTGGGAACCTCTTCCTCATCTGTACTGCCCTCATCTCCCTCACTTCTCCGCATTGAGGGAAGCTTCTGTCCAAACTTTATACTCTGTGCAATCTGCCTCTGCAATCACATAAGAGAGTGTGCGTGAACACAGGGAAACTTAGTGGTCTTATACTGAGATCTGTATCTCCGTGGAAACACTGGTTAGTACAAAAGGCGAACAAATGCCAGATGCTTTGCGATAACAACCTTTGATTTGTGCCATCCAAATTTTTTATGGCAAGCTAAAGGTTATAGGCAATAATAGATGAGGAGGGCCGCTCCCCATGTCTCTTGTTGTGCCTGAAATACTTCCAAACATGGGCATATGTGTGATGTGTAATTGTTTGTGTTATTAAAGCTAGAATTGTGAGTGACAGAAGTGATGCAAAGTGCTATTTTTTTCTTCCAAATGTAATCTATATATATATATATATATATATATATATATATATATATATATATATATATATATATATATATATATATATATATATATATAATTATATATATATATACATAATTATATATATACATAATTACACATCACACATATGCCCATGTTTGGATTGAATTGAATTGATAATGTCAACACAACAATAACTATAAGGTGCATGAAGGAAGCTGACCCAACACAGTCAAAGTGCTAAGTCGTGCTCCAAATTTTGGTTGTTATCATTTTATGGACCGGCTTAGGTGTCACTAATGCAATAAAGTGTTATGCAATATGACATATTTTTTATACTTTGAAAAATGTCTCTTGGTATTATAAAGTATGTTGGAACTGTTACTTGTAATCTGCATTATGTCCTATAGTGCTACTATTATTACTACTACTACTAGTTCTTCAATGTGTTGCAGCCAGGTCTGAATGCAGCCACAGGGGGTCACAAGACAGTTTACTCTTCATCATCATCATCATCATCATCATCATCATCATCATCATCATCAATGCATCAGGAAGGGCATCCAGCGTGAAACCTTTGCCAAATCAATACGCAAATTGACCCCAGTGACCCCGGAAAAGAAAAGCCAAAAGGAAAGAAGGGTTAGAGCCAGGTCTGTGTGTTAAAATAAAATTAATAAACACTTAGATGGTTTTAAATTAATTAGTGTTGCTTGCAATTACACTGTTGCCCATAAAGCTTGAATAAATATGTTTTACTTTTTTAATGAAATGCCAAACAATTGTTAAGTATGAATTTGTTTCACTTGGGTCTCAGTATTTAGTAATTGCACCTGGCGAAAGGAAAAATAACAATAAATAGGAGTAAAAAGAAGAACACACCTGAAAAGTTTATGAACAACAGTATTTTTCATCAGGGTGTACTCATTTGTTGTTCTTGCCCTGCCCATGCAAAAATGCAAATCTCAGCAGCAGCAGCAGCTTAACGTCCCACTATGCACCAACTCCAACACTTCCTTGTGACTCACCTGCAGATTCCTGACTTTATCCGACACGTTCTCCTGGGACATGGTGTGCTCGGCGGCGGCGTCTGCGTCCTCCTCTGTGGCCGTTGTTTCTTCAGGTATAAAGATGCTGTCGTGTGAGAGCGCTCGAGCTCCAATGGGGTTCACCTCCCTGCAAAATAACATTAAACGTCGCAGTGAGCGTGGCAGCTTATCATTAGCGTCTTTCACTGGCTGGGCTTACATGCTGCAGTGTCGCACACTCAATCATCCTCCACAATGGAAATGAATGGGCTCTTTACACACCAGCACTTTCACTACATCAGTTAAACTCCTCTATGCCCTTTTATGAGCTGTATTTGAGCAGAGCCTCACCCTCTACTCAGCTGATTGTGTAATGACAGCCTTTATGGGAGTCACTTTTAGCACTGTGGCACGGCACGTGACTAACTTCAAGCCAGTAATGCTCCAAAGTTGTTGTAAGTGGATAATAATTTTGTGTGCACAGATTTCATTGAGTAAACATAAACTCTATATACGAATTATTTACAAACAGTAGTCTATATGAACAATTTACTTTCTGGTACAACAACATGCACACCAAAACATCAGGAAGAGAGAGACATGACTAAAATTAGGTCCTGATTTTTAAAATATGCCTTTCCTGAATGCACTAAAGATACCAAGAAAACAGGAAGAGGGACAACAACAACACTAAAAGATGCAAATCAACGCTGAAAGAGAACAAAGAAAGGATAAAAAGGAACAAGAGAACACCAAAATCGGGTCAGCATTTTGACTTCCTCAGTAGACTAGACTTGTGGTTTTGAACCGGTCTGACTGTGGGAGCCAGTGGTACCCTGATCACTTTACTGGGACCTACTTTTTACAGAACAGAAAAAAAAGTTATGCTTCTGAATGAATTTATGACAAGTTTTATGGCACAAGCATTTTAAATCTGTTTAACAACTAACCCACCAGTTTACTACTACTGCTAGGACTACTACTATTTAGAGATACTCTCATTTAGTAAATGTTTTCAAGTTGATGTAAAAGTAATACTACTGCTGCTACTATTGTCACTACAACTACCTTTAATACACCTATGTCTACTATTACTGCTACTGTTGCTACTAATACTCTCTGACTAATGGACAAGATTATTGACCACAAAGTTCACAACATATTTGAATTGATTTATAATAATAACAATTACTACTATCACTTCTACTGCTACTATTACTATTACCCACAGACCACTGGACTGGACCATTAAAAACAAAGCTCACTACATAGGTTTATTCTTTCATTATAACATTATATTATTACCTCAAATGCTGACTGGCCTCCTCATCGTCCGACACTACTCCATTGCACACCTCCCCAGTGGAAAAGCTGGCTTTAAGTTCTGCTCCATCAAAACCAGCTTTGGCCTCTCTCTTCTTCTTCTTCCCAAAGAGACGCCTGAAGGGCTGGAATTTGCCCTGTCGCCTTCTCTCTGAGGACACACACAAAAACGCATGATCGTAAAATACAGCCAATCACGCCATCTATCTTTAAATGGCGAGATAAAGAGTGACTCGAAGGGCATGTGGAGTGGGAAGTAATGAAACGTCGGTGACAGTCTCGGGATGAAGGAGAAGTGAATCTAAATAGCACATGGGATGAAAACCTCTTGGCTTGTCTTCAGATGTAATCTTCACACACAGGAAGTGGGACAGATAAACACCAAAATACTTCCTACTCAAAAAGTTAATTCATTGTCATCCTCCAGATAAGTACAAGAGAGGGTCAAGTAAAGAGCCACAGACCTGAAGAAATACTCAACACAACAGCTTTTGATAATTACATATTTCAGCCGAGGTGGAAAGTATCAAGTAAGGAATTACTTTTTGTGAGGAAAATGTACATTTTAATAATATTTAAAAAAAAAAAAACATACTGATGCACAAGTCTCTAAATTATTATTAAGTTTTATTTTTTTTTTTTATCTCAGTGGTAAAGATTTGGGTAGTAGGTGGCTCAGTAGTAGTTGTAGGGGTTGCAGTAGTAATAGTAGTAGTTAAAGCAGTAGTAGTGGCAGTAATAATCAAAGTAGTAATAGTAGTCATAGATTCATTCATTCATCTTCTTCTGCTTATTCCCGTTGGGGGTCGCAGGTGACTGGAGTCTATCCCAGTAACTTTGGGCCTTAGGCCGGGTACACCCTGTACAGGGGCCAGCTTGTCACAGGGCTGACATAGAGACGAACACAGACAGGCAACCATTCACTCTCACATTCATTCATCCATCCATCCATCCATTTTCTACCGCTTATTCCCGTTAGGGGTCGCGGGTGACTGGAGCCTATCCCAGTAACTTTGGGCCGTAGGCGGGGTCCACCCTGGACAGGGGCCAGCTTGTCGCAGGGCTGACACAGAGACGAACACAGACAGACAACCATTCACTCTCACATTCATTCAGTAGGGGCAATTTAGAGTCACCAATTCACCTAACACATGCATGTCTTTGGACGGTGTACCTGGAGTACCTTTAGAGAACTCATGGTAACACGGGGGAGGACATGCAGACTCCACCCAGAGAGTTCATGAGTTGGCCAGCCGAGGACCAAACCCATGATCCTTTTGCTGGGAGGCGAGAGTACTAACCGCTCCCAGTAATCATAGATCCAATTTTTAATTGCACAATACAAACAAAAGCATTAAGTAAACTTTACCTTAAATACTTTTGTATTATAAGTGCATACAATAAAAGCCATATAAATTATTGTAGCAGGCCTGATTGGCACCAACAACTGCATATTCTACCTTTAAACCGAGATAATGTCAACATTGCTCAATAATGCTGACTCTTGCTTATGTGAATTTAACAGCCAAAGTTCAGGATTAGTGGAAAGCAAGACAGCTCAGGCCAACTCAACTTTAGCCTCAGGAGATAATGGCCTTTCTGCTATCACATCATTATCTGAACAAATATAAGGTGGTAAATTCTTTGGTATCAAACAGTAAGGTGGTAAATGTTCATTGCTACTTAATTACGCTGATTGAAGCTATATATAGAGAGAGAGAGATATATACAGCATATTGCCTACTTCCCTGATTCACAGATCAAGGATATTCTGAGGTTTTCACTCTGTCATCATCTTTTAATCTGAAACTAAAATAATAAAGTTGTTCAAAACAGTGTAATATGGCTCTGTTTTGCTATAGATATAGTGTAAATAGACTTGGTTATCTTATATTTTTTGTCTAACTAAAATTCAGAACCCAACCAATCAAATCGGTGATAAAACACTTATAATTAAGCCAGTTTTGCCTAGGTATGAACTAGTTTACCTGCTAGCCAAAATACACAAGATTGGATTTTCTAATACTGTTTAGCAGCCATGCATGCTAGATTTGTTATTAGTTTACTTAAATCTGCAGACACTCTTATTTGTTTGGGACATTATATCCACTGTCCCCTGTCCCTCTTCACTGTGGAGTCCCCCAGGGATCAATTCTTGGGCCAATACTTTTCTCTCTGTATCTCGTCCTAATTCTCAAGAAGCATGGCATCGCATATGTACCACTTTTACGCTGATGACGCACAGATTTACTTGCCACTAAACAAGAACAAAAATGCAGTCCTGACACCCCTGCTTGAGTGTCTTAATGATGTCAAAGTTTGGTAAGTGCATTTTTTTTTAAATCATAATGAAAATAAAACTGAGGTTATAGTGTTTAGACCTAGTGGAGTTTGTGCCTCCCCTCTCATTGATTCAGTTTCCCTCCGTCCTCTATCATAAACCTACAGTCACCATCAGTAATGCATTCCTTTATTTTGACACGTCTCGCCTACTGTAATGCTCTTTACAGCAGTATTAACCAGTCTACCATTGCACACAGTTGGTCCAAAACCATGCTGCTCAGCTTTTAAAACATTTGGCTTCTGTGGCAATGTTTTTTTTTTTTTTTTTTTTTTTTTTGGCTAAGCTAGGGTGACCAGAATTTTAAACCCCAAACCTGGGACACATTTATTCTTTTTTTTCCCTAATCACGGTGCATTTGAACTCGCCAAATGACCATGGCTTAGGTTGGAATTTTAATGGAAATTTATTAACAAAAATAATGGCATTGTAAATATTTGTCTTTAGGCAAATGTGTTTTTAGTATCCTATGCTTTTCTTTTGGTTAAAATGGGGACAACTGGGACATGGTTTGTTGAAAACTGGGACATTTGAGTGTTTTTACAGATTCAGTATGTGTTGGGACATGGGACAAGGAGCCTAAAACTGGGACTATTCCGGTTAAATGGGTCATTCTAGGCTAAAGTCAGTTTACTTAGGCCTGAAGAGATTCTCGGTCATCCAAGACAAAAGATAACATTTAGGAAGAAGCAAGTTCTGTAGGTAAAACCTGTGTGTATGGGTTTTCCAAAATAGACTTCACATATTTAGCAAACAAACTTTCACATATGTATGTTTGTTAGCCAGCACAGGGGCGTAACATCAGGCAGTGCAACAAGTGCAACTGCACTGGGGCCCAGGAGGATTTAAGGGCCCATTAGAGTGGGCCTTTTTTCATCTATGGCTAAGTCTGTGTTTAAAACATTCATAATAATAAGGAGCAGCACAAAACTCTGATAAAGAGCAGAGTTTTAACATAAATTCAGATTTAAATCCAGTTAAATCGTAAAATCATAACAAAAGAAAACATGTTTTTTTCCTTAAGATAAATAGACAAATTGTAATAAAAACACAAATATAGTTTCACAAAATAGTTTCAAAATATTATCAAACTATCAAACTCGAGTAATACTGCAACATTTTATAAATTAAAAAGCTTAATACATGAACCTGTAGTACTGAATGTGCTTCATAACTGGGGCCTATTCTGAAATCCTGCACTGGGGCCCCTACATTACCTACTTACCAGATGCAATGCTAAATTCAAAAACTGTCAAAAACCCAGACAAAATAGTAACAATAACAAAAAACAAACTTTCCCAAATGTGAAGAGAAAACAGGATCAAGAAGACATGTGTTTACTGGTCTTGTGTACTCCACATGTGTAAACAGTGTAGTTTTATTAGGCCGTGGTGGTTTTTTGTTTGTGTGCGTACTTCCTGGTTGGTCCGAGCACTCGTGGAGCACCAGTGGCCCAGTGAGTGAAGTGGGTGAGGTTACAGGGCCACTCTACACCAGACAGCCCCGGCCCAGATCCCTTTCACGGCTAAAAGTAGCAAATGGTGTGGGATTTCACCTCACCCGCCGCTCACTAGCACTGAGGCATGATGGGAAATGGTACAGTGAACTCGTTCCTTCACAGAGATGCTGCTCTCTGGAGAGACCGGTGTTATTTTGAGCCAAAAGAGTAAACACTAAACAGTGGGGTTTACATGTGGGTTTATGAATACCTTCACAGAACAAATATCTAGTCATGTGAGGACAAATTATTTAAGAAGGCCCACACTAAAGATTATAGCTATAACACCACAACTAATTTAAACCAGAGCAGACAGAAGCATACTATTTTGATTAAAGCATGTTGATAGAGCGATAGCAATTCTGATATTATTTGTAGGAATAAGACACATATTTTTTAATCTTTAACAATAAATGGCAATAGTTCAGTGCAAGTAAAGCCTAGCCTACGTATATGTTGTCATGACTCAATCTCTGCTTAAACTTGCATGCTGAATTAATTTTAACAGTTATTAATGAATGAAAATGAATAATTTATTTCTGGTCAATAGTATAATGGATTTGTTACCTATGCAAATAAAGTAGAATATTGCAGTGAAGAGAAATATCTTTATTACCATACTAGGCTACTTTGGCTATTTTTAAATTTAAAATGCCAGTAAATCATACTGAAATTGTAGCAGAAACATTATTTATAAATTACATATGAACCTGTTTTGTTTACTGGTAGACTTTAGAGGCAAGTATGCTGGCTCCTGTGTTGTTTTTTGTAAACAAATTAGGCCTGAATCCTTAAAAGCTCTACCTTTACTGGAAAGCCTTGAAGCCCTGTGTCAGTTTACCTAATGTGTATTTAAATGTGTCTGTGCCTATTGGAAACCATTGTGCTGTGCATCCGACGACTGGGTTGTAGCCTTTGTCTGGGGTAGAATAAACTCTAGTTTATTGTAGTTAGTCTAGCAGGTTAATTTATGACTCAGTGTTCTCTATCCACTTACTGACAGCACGCAAATCATCTTGTCACTGCTAAGAAGGTTATGTTCTTGCTTGCCTTGGTTTGTTAGTCTGTTAGCAACACAACTACAAAAGTCAGGGTTGGATTTTGGTGAAATTTTTTGGAAAGATCAGTAATGGGCCAGACTGGAAATTATAGGTTTTTAGTGTATATGAATATCAGAGTCTGGGTCTAGGAAATCGTGCAGGATTGTTTACCACTGAAGACAAAGACTATTTTGCCTTATAGCAGAACTGAAAATGCTGCACTATGCATGTCTTCTGCTGCCAAAATCTGCACTGATTTTTACAAATAAAAAGCATTTATTTCTTTGATATTGTTTTTATATTGCTCTCTGCAGTAAAAATACAAACTTCTGAGTGCACTGGGACATACTGTGACATTGGACTGATGCTCTCACAGGCTTGTCCCATCTCTACACTAGTACAAGCCCATAATGCATTGCTGTGGGCGCTCTCATACACTCATGCGTTAAACAGGACAGGGCACTTTTTGAGCAGCGGCACATCACTCAGGTTAAACTGCTCCTATAATTTGAACTGCTGTACTCCCAGTCTCCACCTGGTTTTCAATGCAGACCATCTGATCAGGCCTGATTTTACATCTGGCGTGTGCAAACCTAGCACCTAAAGCAGCCTGCAGCAGGGAGAGCAGCAGGAGACTGGATCACATTAAGGACTTTTGAAGTGAACACGTCTACAGCAGATAACGTATACCCACGTGAAAACACTCAGGATGCTCTGGAGTCAATCTAAAACATATTTCGGCTTCTTATAGGCCCTATGTGGCATCTCTATAAACGCTACTCAGTGTATTGGAGCAAGCGTTGAAGCCCGAAGTCCCTAAACAAGTCACAAGTCATTACAAGTCGGATTATGAAAAGGTTATGATAAGGTTAGGCAGGATTGGGAAGGACAGAGTTGCTTGCAATTATCTATTTCGGTTAAAATAAAGCATTAATAGCATTGGATCAATTAATTTAGGCACAGTAATTCTTAAATGTTTAGGCTAAACATTACGAGTCAGATTATGAAAGTGTATGACTTAAGTTTGGTTGGACCTAACCGCTGCTTTGTGTTAATGGTTCAGATGGGGGGATATTGAGCAGAACATAAAACTCAAGCATTATAGCACTGAGGAAACTCAATGCTATAATAACCTTGTAAATCAAATTACCTTAGACAGATGATTCCGTTTATGTTTGGATAATCCTAGTAAACTCAATCTTCACATCCTGCTTTTTGTTGAATGTGTTTGTTGTAAAAATAGGGACAAAAGTGAGGCTTGAAGACGGTAACATGGTGGATTAAAGTAGACACTATGACTTTACAGTTGCAAAAAAAAGAAAAAAAAAAGACAAAAGCTGGAGTTCTTCATTATTTCCTTGTATAGTCTATATTTACCTTAAAAATGGCAAACTTGCGCTGCCGTATGGCTCAGTGGTAGAGCTGTGGTGCCTATGCAGGGCAACTACAGCCTGCCTCCACGTCATGGGTTTGAGTCCGGACTCTGACAGTTCTCCCGTCCCTAATTTCCTATTATACGCTGTCCTATCAATAAAGCCTAACAAAATTGCCAAATATCTTTAAACAAATGCTAAACCTGTTTTAAATGAACTGTATTTGTCATATTTTGCTAAAATACATTTAAAAAAGAACTATTTATTTTATTTAACAGCTAAATTGTGTCTAGTAAAAAATGCTAAATGCTAGGTGGCTAGGCTAATAAAAACCACTGGTCATTATAAAACATAAACAGTGATGTCAAGCTGAGTCTAATCAAAACCAAGCATCAAACTCCTAATCTTTTAGTATTGTATGTTAGTTTGTTTCTTTTTTGGTAAATCTGACCATCAGAGCCACCGTACAAGTGTATTGACCTTCTCCCAAGCGTCTTACAGCTCAGTTCACATGTGACATACAAAGTTAAAACCACAGCACACGTTTGCATATCCAGCCAAATGTGAACTCTCAAACCAATCTCCACACCATGCACATCTTAAGGAGGCAGCACATACAGATGCACCGCTCAAATCAAACACGGCGCTGTCTCTTTAGATGAAAAAAAAAAAAGCACTCATTTTTTCCTATTTACCTGGGCCTTTGGATTGGGTTACCTCTAAATGCATGTCATGCTGGGTTTCCGTGGCGTCCGTTGCCATGGCTGCTGCGGTGAGAGGACAAGGAAGTGAATGAAGGAGGATGAGGGAAGAGTAGTTTTTACAGTTTCGCAAATAAAGAAACAGAAGCAAAAAATAAAACTGAGTAAAGATGCTCTCAAGCCTTAGTCATGTTTATACTTTTAAGACTTACACATTACTATAAAAAAAAAGGTATTAAAATTTGCCTCTGAACTGACACCATTTGAACAAAATCATACAAATTTAGGAGCGGTTCAGGCAGGGTAGGCTACAACATAACTGCAACAAGAGTACAGGTGCTATCCAATAAATTAGAACATCAATGTAAAACTCTATTTTTCTCTGTATTCAAAAAGAATTGAACATATAGGCAATTTATAGTTTTAGTACAGACTGAGTGACACTTTCGAGCTTTGTTTTCTTATTATCTCAAATTCAATAATTCCACAAAGTTAGAATATTGTGAAAAAGTTTAATGTTTTAAACTGTTGGTGTCACACTTGAACTCTAAATGAACTGGAAGCATGTGTAAAGGTTTCCTGAGCCTTGAAATGGTCTTAGTTTGGTTCAGTCTGTCACATAATCATGGAGAGGGCTATGGACAGTCGTCCAGTCACTGACCCCTCCACAGAGAGGACAAAACACAAAAGATTATTGAAAAAGAAGCTGCTGCTCACACAGTGCTGCATTAAAGCATATTAGAAATCAAAATTTGAGTGGAAAGAAAAAAAATGTTGAAGAAAAGATGCACAAGCAGCAAGGACAGCTGCATTCTGGAGACAAATGTCCAGAAAAACCCCAGACCAGAACTTCGGGGAAGTTCACAGGAAGTGGACTGAGGCTGGAGTTGAATGGATATGAGTCTGACTTTTTGAATTGAACCACTGAGAGAAAATATTTTACACTTTTACATGATATTCTAATTTATTGGATAGCACCTGTAGATATGATTGCTTACTTCCACAATGCAAACTATAAAATATAAATGATGACATAAATCTCAGCAGGAAGCTCAACTCCAATCTACTTTTACTTTGTTTGTTCCCTTTCAGATGTCGCCACAGTGAATCATCTGCTTCAATCTGTCCTCCGCATCCTCTTCTCTCACACCAACCTCATACATAAATCTCTTCTTTGGTCTTCCTCTAGGCCTCGATCCTGTCAACTCTAAACCTCACCATCCTTTTATCAATATATAACCACTATCCCTTCTCTGTAAATGTCCAAACCATCTCAGTTTGGCCTTTCTGACTTTATCTTAAAAACATCTAACATGAGCTGTCCCTCTGATGTAAAAACAGCTACTCATGTCTTATAAACATTAACCATATAGCATCATTAGGGAAAAATGATGACAAAAATCGCATTGCCCCATAAACATACAGCTGTGTGTCTTTGCAGGTTGTGGGTAACACACACAGCACCTGTCAGCAGCTCCGAGCCAGAGGTTTCTTGATGCACTGCGGAAATGCTCGCTGTCCCGAACCACAAGTTGACAGCAGTACAATACAACAGAGCAAGTGTGTGTGTGTGTGTGTATGTGTGTGTGAGTCGGGACGTCCTGAGAGAGCGGTTGTCTCTCTCCAGAGGGATCAGCATGCCGTGGGCTTCCTTCCCCGATGGGACACAAACGAACAAACTCTTTCAGAAATGTCTCGCCGGGGAAAAATAGAGCTCTTTGTCCAGCAGCCAGAACAGAACAAGGAGCAAACAGGAAAATACGAACTGAGTGTGGCTTTGACTGCTGCTCTGTAGAGGAATACAGAGGATTACGACTGGGACAAAACACTAAAATACACTGGCGATCAGGTATAACATTATGACCAGTGACAGGTGACGGGACAGACTATCTCTTCATCATGACACCTGTTAGTGGGCGGGATATATTAGGCAGCAAGTGAACTATTTGTCCTCAAAGTGGACAAAATATAGAAAAATGGCTAAGTGTTAGGATTTGAAAAAGTTTGACAAGGGCCTAATTGATCACAAGGGCCTAATTGATATTCTTGAACTACGCTGCAGAATTGTTGTATTGAGATATTTTTCTTAGTATGGGCAAAGTATTGTATCCCAAAACCCACCTCTCTATTCTCTATTCTTATGATGTTTGCTTATTTGTGAGCGGAGTGGCTGCCGGTTCTATCTTTGCAGACGTCTTTATGTGTTTTGTGCAGAAAACAAACTTGCAGCCAGAAATGAGACGAGAAGCATGAGGAAAAGCCATGTGCTCCAAACAGGCAGAGAAATATCTTCCGACAGGGAGACATCAGGGTTTAGAGATGCCATAGCACTATACTGGTGACACAGCCCTGCGCCATAACAGTGGGACTACCAGAGTCGCATGAGTGTCTGTGGGCCATAACTGTCAGCACAGATGGACAGCTGACTATGCAGACAGACAGGGGGCAGTTTACCTACAGTATGAGAGCAGTACAGACAGAGGCGGCTGCAAACCACTGCAGTAAAACCTGAGGGAACATCGATTTGGCCTTTTGCACAAAGATTATTTTACCCAGATGAACCAGATGCTGCAGCCTCAGTGGGGGGAAAATGTGAAATAAATATAGAAAAAACAGAGCAGGTTTGTGTTGTGTTAGAATCAGAATTCAAGATGTTAGAGGACAAAGAAAGAAGGTGACACAAAGACACAGCTGGAAGACACATTGTGTTGGAAAAGACAATATCTCTATACCATGGTAGCTAAGCATAGTAACATATAAAGCAAAGTATAGTGTAGTCAAGTATAGTATATAATGATTTTGTGGGAAAGTTTTTTTTCCTTTGTAACTGACAGGTGACATGACCAGTTGTAATAATAATACACTGTAATGAGTTCTTAAAAGCATTGGCCAGGATTATAAAAATTCTAGCAAAATCACAGCAAAATCCTTCAGGAAATGGTATAGCTTAGCATCGTATGCTTCAGAAAACACTGCACATGTCGACAGCCAACCAGACGTCTTCTTATTACTAAAAATAATTACTAAGATGTAGATGTATATCCCAAAATGCTCCCAGATAAAAAAAAAAAAATTATCTTCTTTTGCTTATTCACAGGTACGAGACCCTATCCCAGTAACTTTGGGCCTTAGATGGGTTACACCCTGGACAATGGGCAGTTCCAGAACTGACACAGAGAAACACACACAAACAGACAAGTCACCAGTTTACCTAAAACATGCATGTCTTTGGACGGTTCCGGAGAGAACCCACGGTAACACGGAGAGGACATATGGCAGACTCCACCCAAAGAGTTTGTGTCAACTCATGAATCAAACCCACGACCTCCTTGCTAATCCATTAATCTAGAAACTGTCTGCTAGAAGTACGTCTGTACTGTATTATATCAATAACTCAGGCTGAAGGAAGTACTGATTCTTAATTTTTTTATAAGTATGTCTAAGTAAAAGCACAGATAAAGAGGCAAAAAATATAGCCATGAAATCTAAAATGTGCCCCTCATAAAATCTAATTACAAATATATTTACTTCATTACATTACACCACTGTAAATACTACACAGATAATTAGAAAATAGCTTTGGGGAAAAATATTCAAATCTTTCTACTACTTTCTCCACTTGCTTCACACCTCCAGTTATGACACAGTCTGATTATAGCTCAGTCCAGACGAGATGCTACTTTGAACAACCTCTCACACTCACACAGCTCCGTCTACACAATCATTACAAACCTCTCCAGACAGGCGTGCATGGAGATATATATTTAAAACTGTGTATGTGGGCTGTTGGAGCAGATGCTTAGAGCCCCAGACAATAAGGGAGTGTGTGGATATGTTATTTTTGTCCACAAGTATACACCGTAGAGGTAGAGGTCAGGGCAAATCTGAATATGGAAAATAAACAGAAGAGGTGTGTGGTGATTAATTACTCTGCTTTTACAGCTGCTAAAAGTGTCAGCGCAGCAACTTCAGCGCAGGTACGTCTCATTGTAGTATATTTAATTTTCCCTGAATGTCATAAAGAGAGGTCTTAATACACACTACGCCTCTATTATTGTTGTAGGTGTAAATGAAAAAGGAGAATATCACATGGTTTGATTAAGCTTGACAGCCAGGCCTATCCTGTGTTGGTTTGTTCACAGCTTTCTAAACTTCAGATTCAGGTTTTTGCTCTGGATTCCCACATTTTAGTAACTGTTTATTTAATGTTAGGTTAGGCTCCTGTTATTGCACTGTAGAGGAAAATATGACAATGGTGATGATGTTTAACACATGAACCTTACAAGCCTCATTCGAGAAAACAATGACTTTTTGTAAATTAATTGCATTGATTGGGCCAAAGGTTAAAGGTGACCTACTATTGATATTTTGATGATTATGAGCTCATGTATTTCAGTAATTATTCAGTGTTATTCAGTTACACAGAGCTGGTAAACCTTTCTAGCCTTATTATAAATCATTTAATAATCATGCTCATTGTGATCATCATACTTTCAGAAAATGTTTTAACTCATCAATAAAGCATAGATCAAGGAAGATTGAGGTAAATCTGTGTTTGTTTGTTTTTTCTCTGTGCTAACATTACAGCAATCTGGGATGTCTCCTGTTGAAAATGTTTGTAAAGCGAGGGACTTTCAGTCCAATATTTGGAGGTAATGGGATGAACGCCAGCTATTGACATGTCTACCATGGTTTGTTTTAGCCAGCGCCTCACGTAACCAAACAACTAATATATAAGAGCTACTTAGCAACTTCAACTAAATAACACATTTCATGCTAAAAATGAGTCAAAACTTTTGATTGAGAGCTCAAGACTAATTTGACAGTCAGATTTGGTTTTCTCATCTGGTGGGTTTTGTCTACAGTGTGGGCTGTGTGGAGGTGAAATACAGATTCAGCCTATTTGAAGACTTAATATTGTTTAATTACATAACATGGTACAATACATTTGTCATGAGGAGATAAAATTGGGTCCCACAATCAGACGCGTTGACAACCACTACTCAAGACAATTGCCAAGCTCTGGATGTAACTGATAGGACTGTGGACTTGATCAATTGTGGGAGGCGTATGGAAAAACTCAGGCTTTTAGTTCTGCTTGGTTGCTGTCAAAGTATCAGTTCACTGTAAATGACTAATCACCATTCACTTTGCATTAATAAGCAGCAGCCATGCATGTCCACTACACACTGATTATCAACTCTGTCATTCAGCAGATACAGCCACACATACAGTATATATACTACATATGTATATAGTATAGGTTCATGTAATACATTTACATGGCAACATGCTGAGGCTTTCGCAGTATTCAAGCTGCCATTCATGAAACCATGCATTAACCATTAAACACAGTTACATAACAGTTCTCTCCTCTACATTGTGCTGCTAGGTGTTCTCTGCATTTGTCTCCTCTCTGTTTATCCAAAGGACGTGTGTGGAGAAACAATGGACATTAGAGCCGCCTGTGGCTTGTATTACAGGAGCGTGGTTAATTTTTCCACGCTAGCTGGTTGATAGTTCAACGCTCAAGTGGACAAAAACAACACAAGTGAGTGCTGGGTTTCCTGCCAGAGCATCCAAAACCAAGTTGGGACAACCAGGATTGCAGTATACTCCCCTGTTAATGGGTTCAACAATATAACAAGACTAGGCTAATACTACAAAACCTTCTAAATGCTGAAAATCAATTTACAACATGGGGTGTAAGTGAATTTTGGCACTATTAGCTAAGCAGGCTGCAATCCATTTTAACAGACCGGTTAGCATTAACTATAATTTTCCAAGTTGTGTATTAGCTATAGGGAAAATATAACTGCAGTATGCTCCAACGTTAATGGACATAACAATTAAGAAAACTGCAGGCTAATGCTAACGTAAAAACACTACAAATCAATAGGCCCTTTTAGTGTTTGCAAACTGCATAGGCTGCAAATACTTTTGACAACACAAGTTAGGGAAACTGAAATATATTTTAATGCAGACTTAGCAAAGCCACCAAATATTGCAACTTGTGCAAAACAAAATGAAAATAATTTAACAGACACAGTGACAGACAATTAGTTTGTCAATGTAAGCTCAAGACTGCAAATAATACGTTAATAATTGTACTAATTTAATGTTTATTCAGCAACAGAACTAACTAGCTCTACATCCATGCTATCATTAAATCAATTTGTACAACCATATCCACAACAACCAGTTAAAGCCATTTCTGCTGTCTAAAAACCTCCTATTTACAGGCTTTTGTTTGCTCCTTGTCAAACTCAATGGGAGACATGTACTTTAACTAACAAAACAGGCACAGGGATTGATTAGGTCACTAGGGAAAGGTCTGTAAGTCTTCTAGTGATCATCAGATAGATCAAAAGTGCAAAACAGCCTCTTCCTACCACAGAAAACTCCAAGTGTGTATTGTATAGAGTGTGAGAATGTCTTACCGTGCTGTGGCGGCTCTGTGCAGGGGTGGATCTGAGTGTCCCTCTGTTCCACCTGCCTGCTGTCACTGTGGATCTAGGGCATTACCTGGAGTCAGGTGTCACGAGCAGTTTGTGTGTGAGAGAGGGAGAGAGCAGAGCAGCCTATACTGTATGTGTGTAGGCGAACAGTGCAGGAAGGCAAAACATCCACTCATATTTATAAAAAATTAACTGTTCTTCCAGGGCGCAGTCACGTGTCGTAATGTAAAAAGAGAGACATAAAGTACTGTGCGAAAGCCTATGAACAAAGAAAGGTGCACCAATGAACAGAAATACACAAGATTACACAAAAATATAGTAAAGGTATAGTGCTCTGACCTGGACTGGGAGATCTTCTAGTTCAGCAATAAATGCGCTTTCCATTAAACCCTTATTCTGTAACATCTGCACTTATCCAAGCACTTTTAATTAACAGCAGTTTTTCCACACCTCACTAAAACTTGTGCACAGTAGCATTGCATGTGGATGCAGCCGATCTGGTGGGAAGGTGTGTCAGCGAGGATGTAGGGCCAGTGTAAGAGCTGACTGAGGAGAGATGGCTGCTCTGATGTGTGTGTTTCGGCGCTGAGGAGGCACAAAGTGATGCGTTGTTTCCTCCCGGCGCATGAGAACAGAGTGGCATTCAGCGTTTCACCAAGACCATGCCCACAAAGGCGCTCATTGTGGGGTATAACTGTAACTGTCCGTGCACGTGTGTTATTATTATTGCAGAGTCTTGTCATGTGGTGCACCACAATTTCTAGATAATGTTATATCTCGTTATAGATGGTCAGACATGAGGTTAAATACAAACTCATGGCTGTGTCTGTACTATGTAGTGAATGGCATGCAACAAGCTTAATTATTGTGGATACTCTTTATACCATAAGACTATTAATCTGGTGCAATCCAGCCACAAGGAGACACAAGCCAGTGCACCTTTTGTGCCAGTCCCAAGCCAGATAAATGGAAAAGGTTGCGTCAGGAAAGGAATCTGTCATGAAAACCAATGCCAAATTAATATGCCAGGTATTGCACACTAGAAGGCAGATGTTTGGCCATTTTTTCAGGCTTTTATCTTGAAAACTAACTGAAGTAACCAAGACATCACCTTGAATAGGATGTTGAATAGAATTTAAAATCATGAGACATCAAGCTTTTAGGCCATTCAAATGCGTACAGATATTTAGAGACACACACTTCTAATAAGGAATATCCCCTTTAGTTTGTCTACACGCCTTGTCAACATTGATGAGAAGAGATTTAGCTACAGCAGCTGAGACCAGATCCAGGGGAACAGGACAAAGTCTGGCCTAATCTACAACACAAACCCAACAAAACCAGGAGGAAAATGAGGCCTTCACTTAGGACTAAACCAGGCCAGTTAGGATTAGATTTAGACAAAGCAAGGACAATAGGAGTAATATGGGTTTAACCTAGTCAAGGCCAAGCACTAATCCAGTAATGAACCAGAACTACAGCATAGGACTATAAAAAACACAACAAAGTCAAGAAAGCCTAGTACTATTAATCAACATTTAAACATCTCTGGCTGTGGTCATTGTAAACATGCACATAATAATCATTCATTTTATACTTTTCAATAATGTCTGTGTGCTTCAGCGTAGTGCACAACAAACCCGCACCCGCTCTTTCCTCTCCCCCCTCCCTCGGTCTCTCTTTGGCAGCATCACACTGCATCCTCTCAGGGCTATGCTAATGATGGGGCTTCACCAACCTGCTCTGCTGCCTATAATACAGCAGCAGCATCGCACTTCAAAGACACACTGCTGGCTGACTGACTGTGAACAGAAATAGACTCCCCCCCGTGGTAAACATGCACACATAATACCACATTTACACACACACACATAAGGAAAGAAAAAAATGACGCTGTTAGCTTTGGCCGTCCCGTTCTTGACATTTAGTGAAGCAGACTTACATGATCTTTAGAGATATTAACTCACACAGCACACAGCACAAGATTTTGATTTTTTTCTTCACAAATGTCTGAAGAAATAGGACAGAGCTCTCAAGAATCGGCAGAAATGCTGTAATTACATCTGTGTCCCTGAGCAAGACTTCACACTCATTGTCTGTGACTGTGTAGGGCGCTATCTTAAGCTGTGCTAAGGCTATGCTATGTCTCTTTTGACTCTTTTAGTGCTTTTAAACAGGCTGTGCATACACTTTGGTGCTCTGAGTTAAGAATACAATGAAATATTTTCACAAATTACCAATGGAAACCAAAAATGCTAAATTTTCCATAAACACATACAAATGGCAACTATATGTGTATGAACAATGTTAGTGCCTGGGTGAAGAACATTAGAGAGTTGCTCAACATTTATATAAACTTCTTCCACTTCTTATTAAAGGTCATGGCTCAATCTCAGCAACTTTGAGCCTTAGGTGGTCTCCATAAGGTTTCTTTTTTTTCCTCCACACCTGGGTTTTAAAGAGTTTTTCCTTACCTAGAAAGAGGGTCTAAGCACAGGAAATGTCCTGGGTCTGTTTAGTTTAGTGCAGTTATAGTTTGTGTTGATTGTGTGTTATGTCTGATTGTGTGTTTATGTCTGATTAATTGTTTGTGAAGCCCTTTGAGGTGAATGTTGTTGTGATACTGCACTATATAAATAAAAATAATTTGAATTGAATTGGGGACAGCCTGGACAATGACTATAGTCACAGATTTGACACAATCATTCACTCACATCAGCTAAAACTTCTAGATCTGTATGCTATTATTTTAAAGTTAATCTTGACAACTATATTTACAACAGCCAAGTTTTTCCATATACAAACATCTTATTTACCGCTTTTAGATCTCTAATGAAGCTACAGAAAGATTGGTTACTCATCTAAGACCTATGCCCCTATAGACTACTTTATATGGTGACTACTGCATGTACAGCACCCCTGACTCAGCCCCGGTGATTACATTCAAATCAATAGTTACAGTCTGGAGCCTCCATGTGATATATGACTAAGGGAAGGATGTTTTGCATAGAGCCAGTCCATATGTCTGTAAAATGTGTTTGTGAGTCAGCAAATGGACGATGACAGCTCTGTTTACTGTGCAATCCAATCTGACAAACCTAATCATCAGGCTTCAGACCAAATGGACCCAGGCTATTACCAGTGATCCACTAATGACCTTCTGTTGTTTTGACTTTTCATTGTATATGGTCCATTTTACAGACATTATTTATTTCTTGATAGATAACTTTGAATAACCCATGTAGTGGCATAGCTACTCCTCTAGAGCTAACTCCTCTACATAAACAAATAGACAAAACAGGTTTATGTTTTAGCTAAGTTGGGTGGAGTGATTTACTAACTAGTAAAAGCTGGTGACCATAATATGAATTCTAAGATGTATAACTTTTTGATCGTTAACATGGCACCTTTACTGATAACCTGGTCATTTTAGGAACCATAAAATCTGAACTTGTTTTAGGTTGAAATCCCTGGGGTTGTTGTACTAAAGTGTGGATGTACATAAAATATAAGCTGCCTTGGTGTCTTCCTAAATGCATTGTTGGAGTAAGGCTATGTCATATCTGTGACACTGACAAAAAATAATTTCAGCCATGAATGTCATCCCTATTGGCCTCTTCTGCTTGTTTCTCCATCAAACATTGCTGCATAGTAAAATTACACACATCATAATTACATTCAAGCAAAAATATATCCTCAAAAGAAACATGACTGTGCTTCTCCTCCAGTGGTGCTCTATTTGTCTGTGCAGAGAGGTTGTAGAAACAGTAGGTTATGTCTATATAATGTTTTTTTTTTTTTTTTTTTTTACCCAGATATAACAAATATCTGCCTCCCTCTAACCCTATCCTCTGCATTCTCTTCTCTTACAACAACTACACACTTGTATACATCCATAGATCGTCTCTTTGGTCTTCCTCTAGACCTTAGCACCCTTCATATTCACCATACCTCCTCTGCACATGGTCTAAACCATCTCAGTCCTCTCTGACTTTATCTCCCAAACATCTGACATGATCTGTCCCTCTGATGTACCCCATCCATCCTATTCACTCCTAAAGAGAACCTCCACATCTTATAACTAAAAAATTACTCATTGCACCTTTAAATTGAAAAAGCACTCAATAATAATAGTTTAATATTGTGTGACCTACTTTATTTCCTCTATGCACTCTCCGTGGCCCTTCTGTCACGCCCCTCACTACAACCTCACTATATTGCATTGAGTCTAACTGCCTCTTCAGTCTCTTAATCAGATGATAACGACCACGGCACTGACTTGACGCTGAAGCCAGCAGCGGTCCACCCTAGCAAAATGTTTTCCACTCTCTCCACTACATGGGCCTCTGTAGCACACGCCAATACCGCTGACAGCGTGTGCAAGATTGATTTAAGAGATCCATAATTTCATTTTGAACGTAGAGAGGCCCACACCATATGAGCCGTGCGTTTGTTCCACCTGACATTTCCAAAGCCTTGTTGTCTGACACAGTGTGGTATGTAGAGAAAGGTTCCTACACCATCAACAAAGGGCGAAAGCATGGATCAATACGCGAGCGTTAATGGCAGATTAGCGGATGCATGGCGTATGAAGGATTACAATCTATTAATTGTTAAAGGCGGGTATGGAACAAAGAATGTGGCCTCCGGATTTGGCACATATTGTTAAGACAGCCAGGCAAATTGTACTGAAATGACAGATGCAAAGGTTTACTTCAAAACTGGCCTGTTGACATCGCTTTTACGCATTCAGGTCAGATGAAAGATGCCAGTACCAGCCCATTCACACACGCGCAAATCAGTCAAACGATGAAGCGTACAATGTGTGCGAATCGATGAGGAATGAGTGGTGGAATACAAGGTCACCAGCGTCGCGAGAACCGACAACAACGAGACGCACAGACACTATAAACATGGAAGAAATGACAAAAAAAAGCAAGGCACCTTTTTGGGTTTTTTTTTTTTGAAGCGAATCCTCCTCCTTGCTGCTGAGGTAAAGCCCACCGCGACTCTCTCTTTTGTGTTGCTGATGCTGCGGGTGCACGACAGGAGAGAGGCAAAGAGGGAGACGCACGCACGCACGACGCACGCACAGGCAGCCAGGCAATCAGTCTCAGGTCCCCCCCTCTCTGCACAGCTGCACACGCGGACGAGACGAAGGGTGAAAAAGAAGAAGGAGGAGGAGGAGAAGAAGAGGAAGGGTATGGGGAGGGTGTGGCAGCGTCAGGGAAAAGGCGAGAGATGATGCCACACGAGCTTCTGTCACAATGCGAGCACGTTACAGGGACGTAAGCTCGTGCGGTGTGTGTGGACTTGAACTGAACCAGAGCGTCACCACCAGCCAAAGATAAAACGGTCAATGAAGCGGTTATTCCCATCGACTGGTTTGTACTGAGTCAATGAACTGTATTTGGGTCATATGGCTACTAAATAAAAACCGGCGCAGTCATTTGAGTTTTAACTTTGTAGACGCACAGACAGGTCCAAAATACACTGCACAGTACAACACTGTACTGTACTACTACCAATTCAACAAATAATAAATAAATAAATAAATAAATAAATAAATAAATAAAATAGATACCAGGAATGAAAGTGGCATAAAATCTAGCACACAGACTCAAAAAAAAACATAAACATACTGCAATAAAATAGAAAATAAAAGGGTTATTTATTTGGACCTGGATCTGATTTCACATTCATTTCAAATGCGCCCCTCCCACCATTGCCGTGTCCAGAGATTTTTTTGCTGGGGTGGCCTGTGTGGGGCACTTAGTTATGCAAGGATGCCAACCTTGAAATGGTCAGGGTGGAAAACTGAGGACTGAACATTTAAATTTTTATTCTGTGGTGACCTTATATGCACGGATTTTGTCTTTTTATGACAATTTTCTAATATTTGTTATGATTTGGACATACATAAATGAAGTGGTATGAGTAAATTCAGCTATTTCTTTTCCCTGTTCCATACCCTATCACACGCCTGTTGCTGTCAGCCAATCATAGTCTGCCACCTTTGCCTTTCATCCAAGTCATTCATATAGTCAGTATATATACCTCAGCAGCAGAACCATCAGCCTCCTCAGCCTCTCCATCTCTCCACGTCTCTGCCTTCTACAACAATATGGAGTTGAATGCATTTTCAACAACACTGCATTCTGTTCGTATCTATCATGTTATTCATTTGTTTACATTCGAGGGGCTAGTTAGGCTAAAGCACTCAGCCGATCAATTACTACACAATAAGCCTACAATACATGACTAGATGACCAATATACTA
Organism: Bostrychus sinensis; assembly: GCA_020698575.1. Lineage (NCBI taxonomy): Eukaryota > Metazoa > Chordata > Actinopteri > Gobiiformes > Eleotridae > Bostrychus > Bostrychus sinensis. The sequence continues at coordinate 23,785,335 of CM036246.1, forward strand.
TGAATTTAAAAAATTAAGGAAACAAATGGGTGTAACATTTGCATAGATAAGCTACTAAACAGATATGGTCTGGCCAGAAAATTATATTATTACATACTCACTTTTAAGTTTATTTAGTCAATGTTTTACCAGGCATCATTATACTGTAGTCATCAGATAACAGCTGTCTGAATCTGATGAATGACTGTACAAAAACACATTGTTCAGTTTGTTTTTTCCCTGTTAAAGCAACACAATGCAAGTTTGGGGAATTTGTGCCCCCCTCTATTCAGACCATATCCTGGGCTTCATTCAGAGTTGAGCCCTGGAAAATGTGTTTAAAGACTCGTTCTTCATCGTTCTTGATCTGATCATACCATATTTTATTATTTTTGAGTCTCCAGTGTTTGTAAACCATGACATTAGTCCAACTATGAACAGGACATGGACACTTTTGGTTGAAAATATTTTTTACATAACATGAATTGTCCTAAAACCTAAACAAATTAAACAAACAAAAAGTTTTTGTTTCCCGGAAATACTTGTTCATATGATCTTGATTTCTCCACTTTCTTTACATATTTTGTCAGAGTAAGCGGAAGAGGCGTGGCTTTTCCTTCTGCGTACTGAGCTCCCAAACTTCTTTTTAAAGTTCACTATGGTACTTAGTTGCTGGCCGCGGCGGAGAGGGTTGTGAAGTTTTTAGGTTGCTAAAAGTGTGATAAACAGGACGGGAATATGTTCTCTTTTAGGAAAGCAACTTCGGTGAAGAGACACGGAGCAGCTCGTAGCGGTGCGCCTGGAAACTTTCAGGTCACCGTGAGTTCGGTGTCAGTCCGCCGCAGCTCGGCCGTCCTGCCGTCCGTGCTCACCTTCCTGGTGATCGTCGCGTCCGGAGGCCTGCTCATGATGATCGAGAAGGGAATGCTCAACCGCGTGGAGCCGCCTGAACCCCGGGCCCTCCTTAGGCGGGTCAACACAGCCCAAGATCTGGGGAACAGTCACGGCTATGAGGACGTGGACTTCCAGGTACAGTCTCCCCAGAGGAGAGCACCAGAAAACACTTGGACCACCGTGGAGTGAATGAATAGACTCCAACAATGACTAAATATGTATATGGAAACAATATAAGCAACAATCTATTAATAGTGTTCTACAACAGCATAAAGCCATTGTTTTCATAAGTGCACTGTCGCTTGACAAGTTACAGTCAGAGACTACAGTACCAGACTTTATTTTAATAGCAGTGTCCAGTCCAGACACGTTTATTACTTTGTACTATGACGTTAATACTGACATATCAGTTTCATAAACTAGTCAGTACTTGTATTTTTGGGCAACAGAAAAGTATAAAAGTAAGAGCTTATTTATCTTTATTTATGATGACAGTCTTCTATTAAAACTGAGTACAATGACAGTTGTCAACATTATTCACCTATTCATACACACATGAAATACTTATCACTTATACATATCACATGGAAGGATGCCATGAGTAAAAAAGTAGTACTGCTACCACACCAGTTACTAATACTACTACTACCACAGCTACTATGCAGTACTACTCTCCATCTGATTAGATAGTTAGGCCACAAATATGCAAAAATGTGCATCCAGGGACAGGGATCTGTTTTAGAAGTATAAGCTTCTACTGTGCCTACCTAAAAATGAATCTGAATCAAAAATCTGATCTGCCCTGACACAGACTGTGACCTTATTCTGCACATCCCATCGTCACTGTGAGTCAGTAATTTGTGTTTGTGTTTAGGTTTCTCAGGACATCCGAAACAGGACCATTAGGACCATGTGCAGTCAGAAGAACATGCCCCACGATATTTGGTCCCTGAACCCTTTGCAGAGAAGGACATTACTCCAACACATTTTGGTCAATGACAAATACAAATTCCTCTACTGCTATGTCCCCAAAGTGGCCTGCTCCAACTGGAAGAGGGTTTTGAAGGTGCTGAGTGGGGCACTGGAGAATGTCAAAGTCAACATCAAGATGAACCACAAAAGCGATCTTGTATTTTTGGGCTCTCTCAAACCTGATGAAATCCGGTATCGCCTTAAGCACTACTTCAAGTTCATGTTTGTTCGGGACCCAATGGCACGACTGCTTTCTGCGTACAGGAACAAGTTTGGTGAGATCGAGTCTTATCAGAAAAAATATGGTGTGGAGATCATAAAAAGATACAGGAAAGGTTACATCAAGGGTTCAGATATTGCAGGAGATGACGTTACTTTTGATGAGTTTGTCCGTTACTTGTTAGACGAAGACGTGGAGCGAATGAACGAACACTGGATGCCTATGTACAACTTGTGCCAACCGTGTGCCATCCCATACGACTTCATTGGATCTTATGAGCACCTCCAACGGGATGCTGAGTTTGTGCTTCGGCAGACTAAAGTGCCTCCTACTATCCGTTTTCCAGAAAGACAGGCATGGTACAAGCCGGTCACAACTGAAACAATACATTATTATCTGTGCAGCCTGCCGCAGAGGCTACTAAAGGAACTGCTGCCCAAGTATATCCTAGACTTCTCTCTTTTTGCCTACCCACTACCCAACACCACCGCTGAATACTGTCGGCATTAGCTGTGCAATGTTTTATGGTTACAAGCACACATTAGTACATTAGAAAATTGTGGAAAAGTCACATTATTGGCCCGTGTCCATTTCAAAAGCTGTTGTAGCTCGACATGCTGAAGAAGTGAATGCTGATTCTGATAGAAGAGTATCAGAATACACTGTGCGTTGCAGTTCGTTGCATACTGTATTGGGCTGCATATTAAAGAGCCCATATTATGTTTTTTCAGGCTTTTTGAAATAATTTTGGACACATTTGGATTAGTATTTCATGTTTTATAACTTAATATAATGTATATGTATGGACAACAACTTTTGGGGTGCTGTTACTTTGACTTTGCAGAGAACACTTGGATTAGGTGTCTGTTGCTCCCTGCTGGGGAACAATGGGGAATGGACAGAGCATAAAATTGCTATTTAGCACACCTAGTAGCAACATGAAGCTAATAGGCAGATAAATGAGCTGACTGCTTTATAGTGACAACAATTTAAGAGTTGAAATTCACAGAGCAAGTCTGGTGTAGAAGTACTTCCTGGTTTCACGTGTCCATGTAGAGTCATGAAACTGAACTGTTGAGAAAGAGATGGCCTCAGCATACAGGATTACCCAACATCATAACATGGTTGAAGGTAAAAATTTAGCAGCTGATTGAATATACAAGTTTTAACTTTTTGAACTGAGCTACTGAAATAGACTTTTCCACAATAATCTAATATACAAACATGTAAATGTACAGTCATTTTATTAGAGAATTCTTTGTACTGTTTTGTATTACTGAGGACAAAAAATATTTTTGCTGTTAAATTTTGTATTAAGTTAATAGAGAGACTACATTGAAACCACTTGAGGGTGAAAGGGTCAAAGGTTACTAAAGTCAATTTGTAATTTAATGCACTGTTACATAGTCATTGTAAACTGATGTAAGGTCAGATTTTGTGGTGTTCCTTGTATGCAGTCACTGGTCAGACATCAGTGGGGTAATGGCAGCTGTTTAGCTGGCTAAACAGATACAATTTTTCACTTTTGAAAACTATGATTCCTACAATCCTCCATTTACACATTTTAATAAAACAAAAGATATTGTAAAGCTGTATTGTTTCACATTTCACAGTTGAAATGTGGACAAATTAAAAAATATTTTGAATGTGTAATCTATTTCTAATTACTGACAGACAGCATGTCTCTACAGGGCATGACCTGTCGCCATATTGTAAACAACGGGAGTGTAAGGCGTGAAGTTGCAAAAACGTCCACCAAAAAATGACAGTAAACTGTTTTTATCTTTAGAATAATTTAATAAGTTAAAACATAGTTGTTTACAAGTGTTAAAAACAGTCAGTCACAGAGTTGCATAACACTGCTGCTACGTTTAGTTGTTGAGGTCCAAAGCGATGTTGGAGTGGCATTAACTGTAAAAATATTTGTCCTTTGAATTTTCATCAATAAAATAAATATTTATTTACTAATAAATGTTGTCATGTCATGGGTGGATTGGATTTCTAGTCAGAAAATTGTAAACACACTTTCAAAATGTTCAGGTTTGGCAGTATATTTAAAAGTTTATGGTACATAATGAGCAAAAACTGACCACTAGCCCCTGTATGCGTAAAACTTTAGACTCACTCAGCAGCACCTCGTCTCTGAAGTTGTTATTCCTTGAAACTCACACTTCTGAAATATAGAAATGCAGTTATAATTAGAATCCCAAAAAACTATCAGTCATGTTTAAAAGGACAATGGCAGTCTGACTGACATTTGTAAAGGAAGTAATGAAAGCTCACTTGTCTGCGGACTTGTCCAACGAGCGGTCCAGACTTCGGAGGGTAGTGCGTTCGGGAGAGGACTGATGTGATGAAGCAGAGACATTATGAGGAGACAAACTCCGCAGGGATGAGAACTGACAAACCCTGCTTCCTCATCTCCTGGACGGCCCTTTCCCTGTTTAAGATAATAAAGATGTTACTTACTTTAAAGTTCATGATAACTGATTGTAAAGACAGTTAAAAAACACATATCGATCAAGGCACCTCTACGGTTTTCTAGGTAAAATTTAAGATGTTTAAGATCTTTTTTAATGCCACTCAAAATAAAATACCAAATTCACACCCAAAAAATATTTTCGTTGCCAGACTGATAAAGCAAGGAGGCTCAAGTTCACTTTTTCTCTATCAAACATTTAGTCACAGTTAAAAGATCCCATATGGCTCACCGTTCAAATCGTTCACTGGTCAGCTGTCTTTTCAACACATCCATCTCCGTCTGCAGCTGAGAAACTTTACTGCGAAGCTGAGACACCTCCCGTCCATGCTCAGCACTGAGTTCAAATAGAAACAAATACACAGACATTAACACAAAATGAGCATATTTTACAAACTGCTAACATACCTGTGGACATTGTTACTTTTTGCTGTCAGCTATGGTAAGCCTGTCTCGTAAAATTTTCAACTCAGACTCCTTCTCGCTGGCTGTGAGGTGTGTCTGAAACTCCTTTTGTCGATTAGCAGAGAGGAGAGTTTCCAGGTTGCGAACGGTTAATCTCTCACTGGCCAGTTGCTTCTTCAGGAGCTCTGCCTCTGACCGCACATCCTCCAGTTCTCCTGTTACCTAAAAAACACACAATATACAGTATTAAGGCTTCACAGCATACAGAAGATTTATAGCATGTTTTTATAATATCGTACAGCTGTAGTATTTAGTATGCAAAGCTTCTTCAAAGACATATTGAGGTCAAAAGGACAATAGTTAAGCAGGCCTCACCCTTTCCAGATCCATGCTCCTGTTGGTGAGTTGCCTCGCAGTGATTTCCTTCCCAGAGTCTAATTTGACACAGAGCTCCCGGACAGAAGCCAGATCCGACAGCAGAGCACCCTTCTCCTCCTGGGCCTTGTGCAGCTCCTGCTCCAGCCGGGACGTCCCACGAACCAGCGATGATACCTGGGCCTCGTATGCTTGTAGAGCCAGTGTGTGCTTAAAAAGAGACATTCATTCATTCTGATCTGCTTATTCTCAAAGGTTTAATTTGAGAAGTTACCTGTTTGATTTCCCTCTCCTGGTTGTTGACGGTCTCCCGGAGGTGTCTGCGTTCAGTATCAGTGGAAAGCAGCTCTAGTCTAATGGAGTTATTAATGCCCTCGGCCTGCTGTAGCTTCTGCTCGTGCTCCTCCACGTCTGAGTGGGCCATTCTGAAGCGCTCTAGGAGGTCTCTGTTCTCCTGCTCCTGTGGATCATCGCCTCACAGTCAGATATGTAAATGTTTATGATAAGGTCTGACAAAGAGCTCCTTACCTTTGCAGCAATCACTTTTTCTATTCGGGCCACTTCAGTAATGTACGAGTGAACTCTTAGCTTTAGCTCATCTTTCTCATGTAACGCTTCTTCCATCTCCATGTGAACAGCCTAAACAGACAAACATTGTTTTTACACACATTTATCATGGTTTTGTTACTGCTTTTGTCAAGGACATACTTGGTTCTCTCTGGTCATTGTGGCCAAGTCGTCCTGCAGCCTCCTGTTCTCTCTAATGGTAATTTCTCGGTCTCTCTTGAGTCCAGCTAGTTCCTCTTGACAAGTGTCCAACTGTTTTCTCAGGCTGGCCACTTCCCTCTCACGGCTGTTCAATGCTCCCTGCAGCTGACTGGAAAAATCATACATACATGATTTATACAGGGTATGTTATTTTTTCTTGTATTTGAGATAAACTGCATGATCACAAATTAGCATGCAATAATAGTAAAAAAAAAAAAAAAAAAAAAACATTTTAAGATGTCATCCAGGCTTTTACATTAAGGATTTGGGTAAATGACAATGTTCACTGCGTACTGGAAATTGTGGCAAATCACATGCATTTTTTTTTTTGAGCTGTCAATGGCAGATTCCTTAATTTAAAGCAGAAGCAGACTCAAATGTATGTGAAAACATGTGAATGGCCTGGTATGAAGTATGAAGTCAACGTGAATGCTAAGCAAAAAGTAGTGTGCCTTTGAATAAAATCAAATTAATATCAGTGTTGCCAACTATTTTCAATGGGAAGTAGCTAGCCCTGCTCAAAAAGCAGCTAAATGCTGCCAAATTATGTAATTTGCATATTAGTGACATCATCACACCACATTTGCATAATACCACAATAATATTATTATAAAATTCATAACTGTTTTCTCCCAATATCCCTCACCAAAGGGTAAAGAGGCGGAGGATAGCCACTGTCTGCTGCTGCTCTCCTCTGTCTCACTATACAGGGCAGGAACAGCAGAATGTGTGCGGGGAAAGTAGGGGAAGAACACCTCATGCTCTTCCAGAGTGCCTCTAGCACCTTTTTAAAGTCCTTAAGAGTTGCCCAAAATGTGGCTAGATTTGACACTAGTCGCTTTTTTAGAAAATAGTCGCTAAGGGGATCTGAAAAGTCACAAAATCAAGCAACAAAATTGCTAAGTTGGCAACACTAACTAATATAATACATTTCATATTCATGTAAAAAATTGGAAATTAAGAATACTAACGCTAGTGAGTTGTCCATGTTAGTAACTGTGAGTCTCACTTCTTCAATGGTCCTCTCCTGTGAAAAGTAAACACATATCTTCATCTTCAGTAAATTGTAAACAAAATACTTTTTTTTTTGTTCTCAGAAGTAGAGTTTTGGACCAACTGATACCTTCTTGTTGAGCTCGTCTTGTAGAGCGACCAACTTCTCAGTCTTCTGATCCACCTCATCTTGCAGAGCATCCTTCTCTCTGTCCAGGGCCGAGACTGACTTCTGCAGAAGAGTCACTTCCTCCTTGTGCCTAAAGCCCTGCTGATTCAGCTCAACTGAAGAAAGAAAAAAAAAAACTATAAGAAAAATTAGAAGCGTTACAGTAAAATAAACTAGAGGCAAAACACAAGAACTAAAACTGAAATTAAACATTTTTCACAATACACACCCATTCTTTCCTCCATCTTGTCTATCTGCTGACGTGCAGCGTGGAGCTCATTCATCTTTGCGGTCAGCCGGTGCTGTGCATCGGACAAAGACCTCTCCATCTGCTCCTGTAATAATCTGTAAACACACACTGAACATAACATGGGCTCATATGATTCACACATGCTAATTTGCTAACGTGATTATAGACATGCTGATGAGTTTGTGAAACAAGTACACAACAAACCCTTAATCACAAACAGGTTGTGTTATTGTCTGGATTTATTTAATATATGCTTACTTCTATGATAATTATGAGGGCGGTATACCCAACAAAACATACTGGCCTCAAACTAGTATACTTGCAAATCAGTACTGCAAAGTTGTAAGGGCTTTGTAAAAGGGCTTTATTAGGTTGAAAATAATTTTAGTTTTATATAAATTTCAAAAGTAAGTTTGTAAAATATAACAGGCATTACAAGCAAGAATTTACAGTCAACAACAAACAACAGAAGTTAATTTATTTGGCTTAGTCACTAGGGTTACACAGAGCTATTCATCTTTTGTGGTTTGTACATGTAATTTAACTAGAAAAGGAGTGGCCATGTGTTGTCAATAAAAGTTAGGCGAACAAACATGCTGTAATGCCTTGGCGGCAATAAGACCATTCATAAAATTAGTCACTACTATTATTTTACAGTGACCTGTAAGATAGTTTTAGTATATCCAAGTGTGAGAAAATTACTACAAGAGCCAAAGTGACCCACTGTCCTATTTTGCTGGGCTAGGAGAGGAAACACTCCCCTGAATTTGACCTTCTTTTTGATTATATGTGTCAGTGTGCCTTTATCCATTCATGCCTGCTCTAGTTTCTCTTGTTCACTTAAGCTTTTGGTTGAAACTGCTACAGCCAAAGTTAGGTTAGTTTTTCTTTCACCGTATTTATCTATCAGCCAATCAACAGTTGGCAGTGTTAAACTCCACCCTTTTTTTAAGCAGCGGGTCACACACTGTTCTCCATGTGCTGTCTTTTTGGAGGACCCACCTTTTGGTAATCCAAACTTGCATACTGACCAAACCCATACCATATCCCTCCAGTGTATACAGTTAGGTCCATAAAACATATTAAAAATACAGTTTTATAATTAATATGTCCTGAAAGTGCAGACTCTCAGCTGTAATTTGAGAGTATTTGCGTTCAAATCGGACAAAGGGTTTAGGAATTACAGCTCTTTGAAGCCCTTAGCAGTACTGACCTCAGTGCACTAGCCTCTGCCTTCTGTTGAACAGTCTCCTCAGCGTTTTGGGCCAGAGCCGCACAGCGTGTCTTTAGCTCCTCCTCCACCGCCTCTCTGCTTTCCTTCAGCAGACACACCTGGGAGCGCAGGTCAAGCCTCTCCCGCTCCAACTGTGTTTAATTCAAGATAAAAAATATATTATCAACACTGCATTAACAAAATATATATTCCATCAGTTATTTCCCCACATTATCCTTACAAGCTTTACAGTACTCTCCAGGTCGAGAATCCTTTTTTCATCGTCTTGTCTGTCATTAAGAGCAGAGGTCTGTGCCACCTAGAATAACAATATTTTGTCAAAGTTTTGTTTTTTCTTTTAAGTGTATGTTACGACCTAAATAATAATACAATAATACAGACTTTACCTTTAATCTGTCCAACAGTAAATCTCTTTCTGAAGTCAACTGCAGTATTTTGAGCTCAGCCTCTTTCATCTCATCCTCCAGTTTCAAAAAGCCAATTGAGTCTCTTCTTTGAGATACTTTCAAGTCCTGTTGCGCCTAAAAAGCATTGTCACAATAATGTAATAATACAATGTCAAGCGACAATGATTACTTTGCATATTTCATGTCACCAACCTGTCTTAATAGCACTTTTAACTTATCTCTTTCAGTGCTTAGAGTTTTCACATTATTCTGAATGTCCTCCATGTGCTTCTCAAAGTCCAACAGTGCAGCCCTTAGCTCATCTCTTTCCTTCACCAATTGGAGCATTTCACCCTCTGCAGCCCCTCTCTGTGTGAAACATTGAGACTGTATTTGAATAACTTCAACAAAAGAAACATCTGTCTTATTATGATCCTCTCACACCTTTGGACTTCTTCCCCTGACTGGACTGCGGCTGGGGCTCGTGTCCGCTCCACCTCTGGTTCTCTTGTACCGTTCAGCCTCCTGTCGATAGTAATCCCTCTCTTCTTCTAAACTTTTAACAAATGCGTCCAGTCGCGATGGAGAGTGCTCCCTTCCACATATGCCATATTTGGTCCGCATAGCCTCCAACTCCAGCACCAGGTCTTTATCTACAAGACATACACAGAATCATACAGGCCACTAATTGGTATCATCCAATAATAACTGAGTGTTGAGGTAAACCAAACTGTTTTTCACCAGCTGCCATTGTTTTCTCCAGTTTTCCTTGTAGCCTGCTCTTCTCTTCTTCCAGGAAGTTCACCAATCCCTCCATTTTGATATTTTGCTCTTTCAGATCTGCCATCTCATCACTGAGACGGTCATTCTCATAGTTGGCCTCAGACTGTTCCTGCATGACCCACGCAAAGAGGAAAAAGTGATGGAATATTAACACCTTTTGTGAATCATGTCAATCAAACAATTGTCATTTCTTTCACAACATAGCAGCACATATATGGCCAATTTATAATTCATGGTAACATTATTGTTTGAATTAGCTGCACACAACTACTACTTTTTATATTGCAATTATGTTACAGTTTTCTATGGGACAGACATGGACTCTTTCTATGTAAAAAAAAAAAATGGCCAAACTGTGTATCAATTGGCGGTACATCCCACCAGAAAAGTTCTGGACCTTATTTAGTCAGTGTATAGTCCCACATTTAGTCCTAGCTTTTTCTAAATATAGCCCTTGTTTAGATTGGGTTATGTTGGAAATTGAACCTAGCATTTTTAGAGCTTACCCTCCTTAACTTTGTGATAATGTGCTCCAGATCTCCAATAATTTTCTGCTGCCTTTGGTTTTCTTCCTGTTAAAGACATTATGATAGTTAATTAAAAAAAAAACATTACAGAAAAGCAGAGAAATGTAATATTTTTAAATGCAAAACTATTTAGATGCATAGAAGCAAGACACTGTACTCTTCAGCCTGGAGGGGGCAGTACTTAAAGTGACTGAGCATGAGGTGAGAAAGTTTTTCAAATAGGTGAACCCCAGAAAGGCTGCAGGACCAGACGGGATTACTGGTCACAGTAATTTTCAGTCTCTCCTTCTCTCAATGTAAAGCCCCTGCTTGCTTAAAAAAATCAGTCATAGTACCAATCCCCAAGTCATCTAGGCCAAGCAGCGGAAATGATTACCGCCCTATTGCTCTTACATCCGTGGTCATGAAGTGCTGTGGTTTAAGGACTCTATTACCACCTCCATACCTACTACCTTTGACCCCATACAGTTTGCATACCATCCCAATAGGTCCACCGATTATCCTATAGCCCACTTACTCCATACCCTCCTCTCTCACCTAGATGCCAAGGCAGGGGCATATGTTAGACTGGTCTTTATAGACTATAACTCAGCATTCAACAGGATTGTCCCCACTAGGCTAGCCACAAAACTCTGTGGTCTAGGTTTTCATCTGTCCGTATGTAAATGGCCCTTATTTGTCTCACTGACAGGCAGCAGGTGGTACAGGGCCATCATATGTCTACTTCTCTGACTATTAGCACTGGGGCCCCCCAAGGATGTGTACTGAGCCCTCTGCTTTACTCTTTACACTCATGACTGTTTGTCCACATCTGAGTCCACCACGATTAAGTTTGCAGATGACACTGTTGTGGTAGGTCTGATCTCTAACAGTGACGAGATCAGAGCCAGAACTGGTAGATTGGTGTGAGAATAACAAAATTAAACTTGAGTGAGTCACCATCCTATTACTATCAATGGGGCTCCGGTGGAGAGAGTGGACAGTTTTAAATATCTGTGGGTTCCATATACCAAGACCTGACCTGGTCATTACACACCATCTTCCTGGTGAAAAAACTTACCAGCACCTGTATTATCTAAGGCAACTGAGGGACTTCAAACTCCCACTCCAGGTGATTAAAAACTTTTACACCTGCACAACGGAGAGCATCCTGAGTGGGAGCATCACAGTGTGGATGGGGAGGTGTACTCAGCAGGACCGTTTGGATTTCAGTCGCTCAGCAGAGAGAATAACTAAAACACGTCTCCCTAATTTAGAGGACATTTACATCCAAACATGCAGAAGCAAAGCTGAGCGGATTGTGAGGGATCCCAGCCATCCTGACCATAGTTTGTTCTCCCTGCTGCCATCAGGAAGGCGTTACCGCCTGCTCAGGGCCAAAACTGAGAGGATGAGGAGAAGCTTCTATCCTGTAGCAATTAGACTTTTAAACCAATCACACTCCTAAACCTCCACTTTACCTTGTACAGATGCACTAGAGCACCGGGATGATGATATATGGTACGTTATATGTTGTGTTGTTATTGTGTTTCAGCTGGATGGTACAAATGAATTTCACCATGCATTGTGCGGTCCATGTATGTGTATGTGACCAACAAAACAAACAAACAGCATGTCATACTTTGCATTCCTGTAGCTCTAGGTCTGCTGTTTCCAACACTCTGTCTTTGTCCATCTCTAACTTCTTTGCTAGGTCATCTATGTGTGTCAGCTCTTCACACAGCTCTAGGTTTTTCAAAGAGAGATTGGCGACTTCACTGGAGGCATGTTTCTTCTTCTGCTGCAAACCCTGGACCCTTTGCTCAAGTGTCCTGTTGGCCTCCTGAAGATACTCAATCTGTGTGATCACAAAGAGTTCATATCAGTGGCCTGGCTTCTCCATATAAACTTGACCTAGAAAATTCCAAAATTGCATTCCTAATATACTTGCCTGCAGGTTAAGGTGTGCGATGAGCTTCTCATTGCTCACATTTTGTGCTTCAAGAGATATAACGTCATGAGGCCGACCCCCGTGAAGTACTCTGTTTAATCTGTCAATCTCTTTATCTCTCTCCTCAACCTAGAGCAGTCAGTAAAAACATGTCAGGCCTGTTACAGACTTATTTCTATTGGGGCTGCACATTATATTGTCTATTTCTAGTATTGAAATATCAACACAATTACAAAAAACAACTTGTTTTTACAATAGCGTTATGGTCTTCCACGTGCAACACATATACATCTGTTAAAATCATCCAATTAGCCCCTTAATTCAAACTGTGGTTTGTACAAAAATAATCTTTCTTTTAGATTTTCCCTTTCTAGGGAAGCTACAGCTATTCATTTGCCGCATAGTGTGCAGAGAATTATACACTGGAGGCCCTTCTCTTTCCTTGCCCTTCCTTTGTGTCAGTCCCAGGCTTGGGACTGGTACAAAGAGTACACTGGCTGGATTATGGTTTGTACTAACATAAATCCTACATTTTGTCCTGGTTTTAGACTTAAACTTTATTAATCTTACTACTTGGTCTAATCTTCAATATTGATATAGTCCATGCTTTTGCATATGAAGGTTACACACAGTGGCAACTTACAGTGACAAGCAAAAGAATGTACCCCCTTAGCATTTTTCCTTTATTGTTGCCTTACAACCTGGAATTATTTTTTTTTTTTTTATTGTGAAGAATATTTGAAATATGACAGAAAAACAGAAAACTTGAGCATACAAAAGTATGTATCCCCTCAAGTTAGTACTCTGTAGAACCACCTTCTGAAGGACTTTCAGCTCCAGCTTTTCTGGGATAAGTGTTGATGAGCTTGGTTCATAAAATCACTGGGATATGTGCTCATTCTTCATCTAAAAACAGCTTAAGCTCCTTCAGGTTGGATGCATTGTACAGCACAGCTTGAGTCCTTCAAAAATTGTCCTGCGTTTAGCTCCATCCTTCATTCCTTCAGTTCTGACCAGTTTTCCAGTCCCTACCAATGACAAATATCCCCACAGCAGGACACTGACATCACCAGGCTTCACTTTAGAGAGGGGGCACAGTCAGGTGCTAGGTTTGTGCTACACATAGCAACTTTCATTGATGGTTCATTTTAATTGTATTTGGACAGAAGACCTTCTTGTGTTTAGGGAGTCTTCCACATGCCTTTTGGCAAACACAAAACATGTTTTGTTATTATTTTCTTCAAGCAACACTCTTCCACAGAGTGTATGGTTCAGAGTGGTCCTGGGACAGTTACAACAGTCTCTGCTGTAGAGCTCTGCAGCTCTTTCAGGGTCACCTTTGGTCTTATTATTGCCTCTCTGATGAATGCACTCTTTGCCTGGTTTGTGAGTTTTAGATGGTCCTCTTTAGGCAGGTTTTGTGTGGTTCCTTATCTTTTACATGTTGTAATGATAAATTAAATTGGGTTTGGGGCATAATGAACTGCAGTCAGGCCAACCTTATCTAACTATTTCTGTGACTTCTGAGGGTGAGTAACACCGGGTCTCATTTAGGGACCTCTTTAAAAAGGGGGTAAATACTTTTGCAAACTCAAGTTTTCTGTTTTTCTGTCATATTTCTAATTTGCTTTACAATATATTTACAATATTTTTTTTGCATTTTCATAGTTGTTGCCATGTGGTGTAAAGTGACATAAACCTCTCAAGGATCCGTTTAAATTCCAGGTTGTAAGGCAACAATAATGGAAAAATGCTAAGGAGGTACATACTTTCACTTGCCACTGTATACTGTCAATTTAAATCGGTTAAACTAGCATAAAATTATTCATTACCAGAACATTTATGATATCTATACCATATCACAGGTTATCCATATTCTGCAGTACATGTTTGGATAATTCAGGAGATTCTTTCATTCTTACCTGATTACTTAGGTGTTTTATTGTCTCTTCATAATTCTCCAGATCAAGTTTAAGTTTTATTATGTCTTCCTGTAGCTCATGAATTCTATAAAAAATAAATCAAATTAGACATTTTCATAATCAGAGTTCATATGCTTTTACAAACTGAAAATGTAAACAAACCTTCCATCGGCCAGAAGCAACAGATCAGCTACATAAGGGTCATCAGGCTGTGGCACAGGATATGAAGATGATGAAGAGGGAGGGATGAGATCATCTATTTGCATCCTCTGACGCCTGAAAGGAATATTACGTTTTTTGCCCCCTGTTCAAAAATTAAATATAACACATGACAATATGAAAACGTTTAGCCCAAATTTCAACACTGACTTATAACATAAAAAACCCTTTGAAGTGTAAAAGTACCTGGGGTTTGCACCACGGCCTGCATGTTCTTCTCCTGTAGCTGCTGGATGCGTTCTGCTTTAGCCTTACTATCCTTTTCGAGGCAGCGAACTTTGTGCACATACTGGTTATTTAAAAACTTCAGGTCAGTGGTGTCATGGTCCAATTTTCTGATATGTGTCTTTAGCTCTGCAATGTAAAGACAATGACCTGTAAAGACTGTTTCTTTTCTATTACACAAATGTAGAAAAGCAATACCAAATGGAGAGTAACAGCATACCACTGATGACATGATCCTTGTCCTCTTTCAGCTTCAGAAGATCCAGGTGGAGCTCATTGTTTTCTCTGACCAACCGGGCATTTTCTGTCTTGTAAGGTTCAAGTAAGGCATCAAAATTTTTGCTTTCTTTGTCAGTCTTCCCAGCAAAAAGCTTGGCACTGCGCAGACTCTCAGTGGTATGAACCAAATCACTAAAAATGTACAAATCAGATGCATAGATAGATCGCATAAATAACCACAGGTCAATGGATGAACTTGAGTGAATAAAGTTCTATTATGATACACCTTTAAGGTTCACCTGAAAAGTTTCTCCACTAGTGGAAGTGATTCAATCCCCAATGGGTGTCTGTAGCCCAGCTGGTCCAGACGCTTTCTCAAGTTGACAAACTTCCTCTCTGCGGTGCTGTTCATGATTATGATGGCGTACTAGAATTACAAAAACAATGCTTATTTTGGTCTGGTTAACACTTAACATTCAGTAGTTCAACATTTGCCTTCAGCGCACGACAGTGTTATGAAGTTAGCACTAGCCTACAACATTAGCTTTAGCTACACGATAGCATTAAGTACTATGTAGTAATTAGAGACGTGATCTACTGATTAGATCTGTTGTATTAGTAGCTTCTTGGGCATTAATTAAACGTAAGCCCTTGCCTTCGTGTTACAACTAACGTTATTAGCTAGTTTGTTAGCTAACAAAATCTTGCGGCGTCAACTTCTACTCACCCTTTTCTGGGAAGGATATGTTTTTGACAGCTTACGTCAGTAATCGTTTAAGAAACGCCTCGCTTGGAGTAATAACTACTCGCTAGGTTCCTTAGATGCGTACAAAGCATAGCGCAGTATAGTTTAATGATGAATATGTATTATCATCTCGTTTCAGCGGTAAAGTGGTTTGAAAAGAGCGCCGCTACAGCTGGGCTTGGGTTCGTCGCCATGCAACTGCACTGGTGCATTAGGGGTAGTGAGATTTGTGCGCCTGCGCAGATTTCATACGGGCGTGGAAGGTGGAGAATACGACACAATTAGAGAATTGGCAAATGTAGATTTATTATATATACATAAGGCAAAGAAATAAAAACAGCATGATTAATTACTTAGAGCAATGTGTGGAATCTAACAGAAAAAAGTTTTCCCTTTAATATCTTATGCAAACAAACATCCTTAGCAAACAAACTTCACTGCACTCATACACACAAAATAAATGTCATTGTCGCTACTAATAAGCAGTTTCTAAAGAAGCTAGTGTATCTTCAGCCAGTGTCTTGTAGTGGAGAACGGTAAGGAGTCATTGCAGAGCAACCAATTTAGTGAGACTGGGCGATACTGGAGAAATACTCCAGCATGTCCTGAATGGTAAACTCCATGGTGATTCCAGAGCCTGGGTAGCATCTGCCTATCAAGTCTTCAAAGTGCTTGTACTGTCTGATAAACTCGTCTTGCATGGAGTGCCACACCACCTAGTGGATCAAAAGAAACAGTACAAAAACTTTTTAATGCAAAATAAGCAGCTTCAGTGGAGCTTATTCTCAATTTCTTACTTGTAGCAGGCTTTCTTCTTCACACAGATGTTTGTCCACTTTTCTGTAAAGGTTGTCAAGTCCCTTTTTCACTTCTTTGCCAGGATACTCTTTGATAACTTTGCGCAGT
The DNA here is from genome assembly GCA_020698575.1 of Bostrychus sinensis. Classification (NCBI taxonomy): domain Eukaryota; kingdom Metazoa; phylum Chordata; class Actinopteri; order Gobiiformes; family Eleotridae; genus Bostrychus; species Bostrychus sinensis. Next base: position 23,801,935 of record CM036246.1, read on the forward strand.
TCTTGTTTGTTAAAGGCCAGCTGGTAGCTCACCTCCTCCTCACGGACGCCCTGAGCTACACGTGCCTCAACTCCCTCAAAGAAGTGCTACAAAAAACAGATTACAGTTGAACTAACAATCCATAGATGCATCATATTAATCTTGTGACTTCCTTTCTTACATTGAGTTTTTCCAAAGGCTGGCCCAGAGAGTTGATCACATAGGACTGGAGATGGTCTGTGTATTTCTGCTTGGCTTCACGTCTCTCTGCATCCAGACATGAGATCTTTAGACGTGACAGAGTGGAAAAGATGTGGTGAAAATTCTCCATCATCACAACATCACGTGGTGTCTTCTGGCTTTCATTGGCCACTTTCTCCACTGGAAAGACAAAAGGCTTTTTCTTTAGGAAAGTAAATAAAACACAGAAAATTTTTTTATTTCTGGTGATATTTACCATTTATAAACACAGCTCTAATAAGTTTGACATAAGCTTTGTCCAGGTCCCCACGACGCTCAGCGTTACGGAAAATAGTTTCAGCCAGCTCCGCAAACTCTTCAAATCCAGTGACAAAAGGCAATATACCAACTTTGCTTTTCTTTGAAATCTTTACTTCCTCCATTTGTCTTATCTGACCAGACTACAAGAAAACACAAATATTAGTTATAGGCACAGTATACAAAAATTGTATTTGCACATTTCAAGGGAACATTTAAGAACAATGTAAGTGACATTCCTCTAACTTTACATATTTCAATCAGACTTTTCTGAAAAGCTGATTTATTTTTGCCATTGTAAGATATAAGGGTTCGTGGCAAAGAACATTCACCCCTGAACTAGAAGATATGAGTCCAGGTCTGGGCACTACATTTTACTATTGCCAGATAGGACCTTGATGCAACTTTATTTGTCCATTCTTAAAAACCAGCTCAAGACTTTTGCCAAGTACTGGACATATATTTAATACTTTTTCAAAGTTTTGAGGGAAAAAAAATTATAAATACCTTTTTGTCCTGAGTATTCATTCCATTTCTTAACTGAAGGTTATAGCAGCTATAGGCATTTATGCCCTTTTGGCAGTGACTAAATCCTATGTTCAGGGACAGCTGTTTGTTTTTGACTCAAAATTGGCAATATTATTCTGACAGTAAAAAAAAGCCTATTCCAAGTTTCATTTGATACAGTATACAGAGTATAGTTCAGTTTAACCCAAAATGTCACTTATACCCTTCAGATTTTCAACTCTGGTTTTAAACTCACAATGCATTTGTCAAAGTTCCTCTTGACAGTGACCAGCACATTTCCCAAAGTAGTGCTGAGATACGAGGCCGGGTCGACGTTCTCGGCTGTCCAAACGTGGTGACTCATCTTCACTAACATGTACATGGAGTTGAAGCTGTCGATCTTGTCACCCAAAGCGATAAGACTGTTGAGCTCCGTCTCTATGCTCTGAAAGATTTTATTCATCATCAGCCGCACCATGTCTTTCCTGAAAAAAAAAAAACCAAGTAAAAAGAAAGAAAAAAAAAGGTTTAAGATAAAAGCTGAAATAGGCCAGTGGAGACAGCAGAAGTGCCCAACATCAGATCCAACGCTTACTCAGACGACAAAGAGTGTCTGTGTTCAGTTTGATGAGGTATTCTTGTCTGCACCCCTCCGTCTGGTTCCTCTGTCTCCGGCTGACAGGAAAACAAAAATAAACATAACTAATCTACGGAAATACATATCTACTGAAATAAAGTAATGTTAGAAAAATTTCCAGTGATATTACTTTTATTTCTATTTTACCTTTACACAGTATTAACAAAAATGACCAATTTGTAATTAAAAAATAAACTACTAAAAACTTACCTGAGCAAGAGGGGGTATGACTGCTTGGTGCTGTTGCAGTTTAAAGAATTTACTGATAAAGTCTTGTTCTGCAAGACACAATGGCTCCAACTCACTGAGAACCTGCTCAAAGATCTGCAACAAGACACTGTCTTCATGTTAGCAGTCCATGCACACATTAATAACAGCATTTAGCATTCAAAGCTGTTTAAAGTTTGTTAGTTTTAGGTCACCTTGTCAAATTTTGTCCTGTCAGCCACGTCTAAATCGGAGGCGGACATGTTGCCCATGTCGAGCAGTGAGGAGGACTGGGAGCGTCGGCTGTTGGAGCCCTGCACAGTGAGCTTGTTCAGGCTCGAAGTGGAGCCTGTGAGTTTACCAGAGCTGCCGTGAAGGCCTAGCAAAATAAACACAAGTTTATGCTTTGGAAAAGAGTGAAAAGAAAATATGAATTACATTGTAATCATGGGCAATAATGGCAGTTAAAACAAAACATGTTAGTTGGTCTTCTGTAGTAACCTATTGTACGTTAACATGTAATTCAAGTGATAATGAATGTAACTGTAATTCATAACATTCAACCCTACACCCATAAGGTACAAAGCAGGTTAACTCTTTTCAGGACTCTTATCTGTTATTGGTGATGAAGACAAATAGCAAAAATGCACAATGAAAGCCTTTAAGTTAAGAGTGTTTGAGCTTCATACTTACTTTCTGTTTCCGTTTTGAGTGCACTCTCTTTCCGAGGAAGCGTGGCTGCAGCCAGTTAGAAAGGCAGGCGTCAAAGACAGAGACATGTTAGGCTCAGAACATGCAGCATGGAAGGGGTGAGATGTTAGATGTACAAGTTAAATGCTGACGTGCACTTAAGTGGCTTAAGAAGGTTTGCACACACTTTGGAAAACAAAATCCTTTTTTTTTGTTTTCAGAATAAAGCTGACACAGAACACAGATGAGTCCCAGTAAGCTAAACCTTGAGCTTTACCCAAAGATACAAACATACTGTAAGAAGTGTAATACTTAAAGGAATAAAAACATTACTCAATTGGAGTCTTATTCTGTATATTTTGGTAAAGATATTTACAAGTTGGATGTAATGCAGCATGACAAAATAACCTGACACCATAGAAATAAAGTCATGGTATTCATGCAGAAAAAAGGGTTGTACATTTGGACGTGCCAAGATCCCAGAATCTATGGTCTTACCAAACTTGCCCTTTGCCTCCTTGCTTGTACCCGCCATCTTTATCTTGGCAACTTCAAAGAAATCTTTAATTTCTCGTTCATAAAGCCGACTCATATAATCAACATAGGTCTGTTGATTTGAAGATAAAACAAGGTCAAAAGCAAGACACAGTGACTTTTAAATATTTTCAGATTAAAGCAGATGATAGTGCTCACCCGGGAAAGGCCATCATACTTCTCCTTGTGAGTGTTCTTGAGCCACTCCATCAGTTTGGCGTAACGCAGGAGGTCTCTGTGGAGCGGGCTGTGTTTGGGTAGGGTCAACTCTGCTGTGTTCTGGGACAAAGTGGAGCTCTGGTCATGACCCTGAAGCAAACAAACAAAACCCTTAGAAACACATAAAAGGAAACCCAATGCATTTTGTACACACCAAAATAGAGTTGTTGCAAACTATTACATCTCAAATACAGGTGCATGTCAATAAATTAGAATATGGTGAATTATTTCAGTATTTCAATTTCAAGTGAAACACAGGCATTATATACATTTAGTAACCCACAGAGCAAAACATTTCAGGTATTTATTTTAAAGGGGGTATGTTATGCAAAATCAACTTTTCTGAGCTTTCTGCCATGTTGTTCCCTCATCAAAAACACCTGGAGTTGTGCTTTGTTTCATTCATGCCTGTTTAAGTAATCCTGTATCCTCCAACATGTTCTTTCTGAAATCTCAAAATGCTCAGTTCCATGAACCCCTACCCACTCCAAGAAGCACTGACCAATCTCAGTCATTTATCAAAAAAACGGTGTACAGCACTGATTCCTCATAGCCATTTTTATCATGTTATAGTGAAATGGCATCAGTTTAAGGAAATAAAAAGCTCCTTTTTATCTGTTTGTGTTCAAAAAACACCATCTTTCTGAACTCTGCTGCCCTCTGCTGGTCTCTTCAGCTGTTTCTGTATGGCACCAGTCGAGTACTAATTAACTTTTTTTTTTCTTTTAGTCAGATCATGTTTTTAAAGGTTGTAAAGCGTGAAATGCTGTTCTAGAGGTGACCAAGATTGGTTTAAAAATATAAATAAAAGCATAATATATCATTTTAAATTGTAATGATTATGGCTTACAGTAATTGAAAACCAAAATACAGTATCTCCTAAAGTTAGCATATCTCAAAGTAATTCATATTTATCACAATTAAAATAAATGCTTGAAATATTTCATTGTGTGTACTAAATCTATATAACATTTTTCTTTTTTGAATTAAACTACTGAAAATTTTAACTTTTTTATTATTTTCAAATTTGTTGACGTGTGCCTGCATTTTTCTATTACAACTGGTCATCATCCATTCTCAAACTTGTTAAAAACAGACATCCTTTGTTACTTTTTTTCTTTGCTTTCTCATACATACATGCACACAGACAGCAGACAGGCAATGAATCGTGTTAGCATGACAGCCAACTGATGCAGAAAAAAGTAAAACGATGTCACCGCCTGTGGCTTTAGGATTAAATGTTAAGTAGTCAGACCCATACGCCATGCAATAGACCATGGCCTAAAATCTCTTACATAAAGTAATGTAAGTTAGAATGAGGAATGAGAGGTCATCCAGCAGCAAAGATGGCATGACATGTTTTTTTTCTGTGAGCGAGTACTCACTGGAAGAGACAGACAGGAAGACCTATAAAACTGAGGGATGGTCATTTTGAAGTAACTGAAGTGGTTGAACTGATACAGAGACAGAAAGCAGAGTGGGATGAATCAGAGTGAGCAGGTCGGGTCAGACAGAAAAGGGACACAGCTGTCAGGAAACCACACAGAGAAAAGGCCAGAAAAAGAGAACAGGAAGTAAACAGAAATCTATATTAGGAGAAGGCGAGCCTAGGAAAGAGCAAACTCACAATGGTGGACTAATACAATGTGATTTGAAAGCAACTTTGAGAAGCAATTTAGTCATTGATATCCATTCAGCCCTAGCTTTAAAGAGTGAATTTATTCCGGAGGCAGTCATATATGATAGATTTTTTGTTGTGTTATTTTGTCTTCTGAAATGTAGGTTCACGTCTTTACAATAAAACATACATACACTCTTCATTATTATCTATCAGGTAAAGATTTGTGTTAGAAACTCTGTAATGTAGGGAGCAGCCTTGGCCAACTGACGAAGGGTCTTAAGTATGCTGAACTGTAATTGCCTTTACATGACTCGTAAAGTGTTACCTGATGAACAAACACATTGTTGAGGTGATTGGTGAGGCGTCGGGCAAAGGTGTCTCTGAGCTCAGCAAACAGGTGCTGCTGTTGTTTTACAGCCGACAGCTTGTCATGACCTGTACATTGACAGATATTATAAATGCTACAAATACTTAAACATACACGAATAGATGATTATTGCCATAAAATATCACAACAACATACCTGGACGGAGGGCCACATTCATGCACTGCAGAAGAGCTTCAGAGGCATTGATGCAGGCCTCGATTCCTTTTGGAGATGTCAGGTCCCCCTCTTGTAAGGCCCTGATGTGTCCCTTTGACAGGTCCAGGTAGTTCTGGAGGTGTATACAGCAATTACTGTCTAGGTTCAACAGAGTTTTTATGTCATTTCATAAGTGTGTCAACTTTGCAATGATTTTGCTGGCATTCAGGTGGCTGGAGCCCCTCCCAGCAACTATGGGCCTTAACCATTCATTCTCACATTTATTCACAAAGTCATATATTATGTTTTTACCACTAAAAACTGAATCTCGTCTAGCAGTTTGCCGTTGTTAGTGTTGCTGATCTGAATGAGACGGTTGCTTTGTGAGATCTGGTCCATCTGCTCCTTGACGCTCTGAAGCATTTCTTCGTAGCTGCTCAGTTTTCCCTCGATCGTGTCGACCTCGGACAGGGCTTCATCCAGCAGCTGCATCAGGATATTAACCTGCTTCTCTGATGCCATAATCGATTGGATGTTGGCCTGGAAGCGGGGAAAAAAGTAGGGCATGATTATGTTGTTAAAGCAGGATTGCACCATAATGTAACAACTGCTCACACTTAGGCTCCCTCTCTTGTTTACTCCAGAAACCCAATTTTGACAACCATATCAACAGAAAAGGTAGTCTAAGTCATAGTTTGTGGTTTTAGTATTCTGAAATTAACTAAAGTAATGACAAAAAACACTGGTGCAGTGGTTAGCATTGGCATTAACATTTTACTTGCGTTTTAGTGGCAGCTAGTAGAGTGACCAACCCGCTCCCCTAAGTTACACAGTAATAGAAAACAAAAATGAGAATCACTCAGGGTCAGGGCTGTTCATCCCATTAAGAGTTGATCTACCACTAAAATAATTTTCAAAACATTTTTAAGACCCAAAGACTACACAGTGTTGCTTTATGGACACAGATGAACACAAAGAAAGCTCAAGTAAAACCAACATATTCCATAACTTGACTGACCCCGTCTAGGACTTGCAGCTCTCTGGAAAGCTGCTCAGCAAAAGCCTCGGCATTAGAGATGGCGTACTCGCATATCTCCATCATACTCTCAATGTCCTGCTCCTCTCGGGTGCTGAGTTCCTGGTATTCATCAAGAACGTCTTCATCGCCTCCGGCAACACTCTGGCTTTCTCCACTTGGCACAGACTCTAGATGGAGAGAAGCGAACATAAGCAACAATTATTTCACTATGTTGCAGACACATCTTTTTTTTTTGTAGTGAACACCATTTTAACAAAACAAAAAGTAAGAGAAGTGTGTAAGATGGCAAGAAGAAGAAGTAATAGTACAAAAAAAACTATAGGCTATGGGCCATTACTTGGATTATTGTCAAAGGCTAATTTACAGGTTTATTAGGAGCTACAAAACAAACAAAACTGACGCAGTTGCACTTACTGTGGACTCAGTCTGGAAAAGGTTACACTCAAAATATTATCAATATGGCAGTAGTATTTTTATAATTTGAATGTAATGGACATATAAAACTACTTAAGATGGTAAATTATAACCAAAGTTATGATTGTTTTGTAAAGTGAACTATTTCAGTGATTCTCAAACTTTTCACTCTGAATACCACCACAGAAAATATTTGACTTTCCAAGTACCATCTTTAACTGACTATAACTGGCTTAAATCTTGACAAACCCAGGTCTAAACCCAAAAGTAAAGGACTAAATCAGAATCAGACAGACAAGGACTCATTTTCTGTTCAAAACGGCCTGCACACAGAACTATATCCAGGAATAGCCTGGGCCTAAACCAGGACTAAACCCTTAACAACTAGAGCAGGACTAAAACAGGACAAAAACAGGATTTAAACTAAGACTAAACTTGAACTTAATAAGTCTGTAATTATCAGTTTAATAGTTCTCATCGTTAAAAATCTCATGTGTGTGAAGCTGTGTGCCACCAGGGGTACCCGCACCACAGTTTGAGAACCACTGAACTACTTATTACTAAGGCAATAGGAATGAGCTTGAAGTTAATGAGTCTATGTACTGTATAATGACAATGGTTGGCTGAGTTCATGAGGTTAAAATGAAGAGGAACGAGGGGGAAGTGAAGTCCTACCAACCTTCCGCTTTAGGAAGTTCTGGCCAGAGAAAGTTAAAGAGAAAAAGTGAGAATACAGAAGAATTTAACACAGAAAGCCATACAACAAACCAGGATTCAAAGAGGATGCTGAATCAAAAAGCATACTATTATTGAGTAAAATAAAAAGCAAATATTAAGATTTCAAAGTAAATACTGCAAACATAATTAGCAGGGTAGACAGTAGCCAACTAACAACTAAGAAAACAAACATACCTTTAAGCACATTTAATCAGAACATGCTAAGACCACACTGTAACAAGAGGCCAGTGGTGAATATTTTCTAACCTTCCAGCAGCTGAGGACTGACATTCACAAACTCTAGCTTCTTCCTCAGATAACGCTGGTTAAGTTTCCAAATACAGGAGATGAAGGAGTTTTTCTCGGCGGTGCTACTGGCCACCCACCGGTACACCTTCTCAAAGTGGAGGTCAAACTCAGGGTTTTCCTAGTTCATCACAAAACAAAACAGACTGTGAAGATATGGTTAACAATTATATATTACTTAAAAGTAAAATAATTAATAGTTTTAAAGTACCTTGCTTGCATCTTTGGCATCTACTTCAGTCAAATCCCTAAGTTCCCAGGTCTGCTGTCTCTTGTAAAAGTCTCCTTTGTCAGACTTCTTTACCTTAACCACTTTGACTTGAACAGGTCTTTCAGGTGGTTACTGAATAAAAACACTTACATTTATTACCATGTAAAATATTAGTACTTTTAACATTTTGTCTTAATAAATCATAGTCTCATTTGGTTTATACGTTTTATTAGCAGCTTACCAGTGGCACACAAAAAGCAGTTCTTCTTTTTCTTCCCAGCTTTGCAGACATTAACAATGCCAAGGAGACGTTCATCATTTGGAGTGAAGATGTCTCTCTGGAGAGCGTGCTTTATGGCTGTCATGGTGAATGCTGTCACATGAAATACATACCACAGATCAACATTACTGCACACTGTTTGCTTTAGGTGCAGCAGTTACAGAGATACAGTCAATATAAAGAGATGTTAGTCATAGAGATTATTAGCTGACGTTGGTGTGTAGCAGTAGGGGCTATAGCTTGTCATTCACATTTCCAACACAGAGCCAAAACATTGTTATTTTGTTTGTAGAAGACAATACAGCATGTTCATGGCACACTTACACTATTCATAATTAATAAACACGTATATTTGAAGTGACTAGTTTACAGAGCAATACTACAGGGTAGCTCAAGAGTTTGCATTGTGAAATTTAAAATCTTTAGGACTTTTCAATGCCATTGCATCGACAACAACAGAACAATTATCTTTATGAATTTTACACAAAATAATTATCTGTACTACTCTCTGAAACTCAAGGGTTTCATTTTAAAATACTAATTCAGACAAAAGTCTGTATTAAAAATATGAAAAATGAATCATGCATTTCAATGATAACATTTTTTCATACAATATATTTCGTTATTGCTGTGACACTACTTTTTGTAATATTAATAATAATGTTTGACAAATTGTATTACCTAGATGAACCAAAAATGTAATACCTACTCATAATATTTAATACTTGTAAGGCTTTGATTTTGACACAATCAGATTTTAAACCTTTTTAGTGCTTTTACGACCTTGGGGATACCCTGTATTATAGCCATGTACAAAAGTAATAACAAATCTATTCTGGGAAGACAAGCAATATTCAAGTACATTATTTTATTGAAGGGGCAACCCCCCAAAACGTTATAATCATATGAACGTTATGATAATCATAAGACATGTCCTGTCCCCTCGGGCTACAGCTTATGTCCACCGTTAGCAAAAACATTGCTATTTTCAGTGCTAGCATTTGGTGCTAGCTAGCTAACAAAAAGCATGAATACGGAGGGCTCCTACACAGACAGTGACAACATTTGTGACCTAAGTATTGTAGTGGCCAATTTGAAATATAAAATCTATTCAATGTGGATAAACATGTTAGATAAAAGCAGCTATTACCTCGTTACCAGTCAGCAGCCTTTAGCAGAGCACCGCCCTCTGACTTCCGTGTTGTGTGTGAGTCATGTGACCACAGCGCAGCATCCTTCGGCCGCACCATCTGCAGAGGGACACGGCTAAAGTTTAATACAAGTACAACAATCTGTGAAATACGTATCAATGTGGCGCAATAACGTGGAAAACCTAAAATAAGATCTAACTTTCATTCGCTTTAATCATTTATAATCGGGCAGTAGTTGGTAAGGGTTTTATGGCCTGACAGTTTTGAAAAGCAACTGATTCAAGTCTAGTCATTCATCAAACGCTCATGGTACTTTCAAAAGTTTACTAAGCCGTAATAATAATAATTTCCAAATTATCTATGTATATGTAATAGTATTAAGTAAGTCTTCTACATCAGAAGACATGACTGGTAGGAATTATCACAGCAGTGTTGTTGGATAATAACAGTAAATCTCCACGTTTTTTGAAGACACCAGGTGGCATTGTTCATCCATATGGTATATCTTTCTGTAGGAATAGACCTCATGTCTTGTAGCCTATATTCTGTTGTCAATCTTTGTTTATCCTTATTTAGTTTATTCAAATGCTCCTTCAGTGTAAACATAACCACTACTACATAAATTAGAGCTCATGTAAACATGGTCTCGAAGGCTGCACTGAGAATCAAAGACAGTTGATGGTTCACAGTGTTGGATAAAAAAGTGATTGGCATAATGTCCTAAGGTGCAATGTTTTTGCTAAAATTATTGTTGAGGGATGACTTTATCTCAGATGAAAAAAAAAAAGGCAAAAAATACTTTGATTTTTATACTGATCCTTATGAGATGTGCATTTCAAAAAACTGTAAATGTAATGGACAGTCATTTGCTGCGATATGAAAGGAAATCTATGTGTCTGCATAATCTCTGAACAACACATTTGTTTTTGTATGTTTTTATGACGTTATCAGCATGACTCTCAATATGAATGACTGCAGTTACTGTGGTCCCAACAGAAAATATAAAGGCAAATCCTATAGGACACTCTACATTTGACAGAGGTATTGCTTAATAATAAAAGAAGACACATAACAACATAGATTAAACTTTCAAGTTCAAGTCCATATGAAGAGTGAGTTATAATACTAATGATAAAATTGGCACTTCTGTGATAAATTTATAGATAAACATTACCACAGATGTGCGTTTCTATACAGTCAAGCACCCTGAAGTCATTAGTGCATTTTACATCAAAAATCCCACTGTACACTCACATCACAATTAAGTATGATTATGTTTCTTCCACATTTCTGTGTTGTCACTGTTTGCTCTGATCATGATTCACCAGAGCAGCTCTGGTGAATCATGATCAGAGCAAACAGTGACGATACTTCATAAAGGGTCTGCGCTGATGCTTTTACATGGATGTATGTTTGTGAGATGAATGGTGCTGTAGGATACAAACAGTACAATACTATTCTGAAAAAGTGTGACCCTATGAAAAATGTGGATGTCATAAAACTGCATTTTATTCTGTACATTTCAGGTGTTCAAACAGAGATATTTTACCATTTTATAAAAAAAAAAATGCTCAGAAATTTACATTGCTACCACCCTGCATTTTAGAAAGGCAGAGTCTGTATTATTATTATAGGATTTATTGCTATGCTCATAAACATCCTATGTTGAAGTGGCATTGCATTAAAAACAGAAAGTTGTAGCATGTAAAGAAGATGCCTTATATGAACATGATCCAGAAACACTGCTATCTTCTCACTGCCAGCAAGTTCTGAATTTTTCCAAATCAGGTCTGTCAAATCATATACTTTTTTCACCTTAGTTCATTTTATATTGGCTTTGTTTCAGAGACGATGAGATCAACACTATTTAACATTCATTCATTCCTGGAGTCTATCTCTGCGGCCTCGGGGTACACCCTGGACAGTGGCCAGTTGGTCGTAAGGCATCCTATTCAACAAATGTACAATGCTGTATTCATTTATTTAAGTTGACACACTGGATGTTTTGGAGGAAGTGCACTGCGCAGGTGAGAGGTGTGTTCCCATATAAATGAACTCGAATCACAGTAGCAGACGAGGGAGCCCCAGTGACACAAAGACATGAGCCTAATGAAGCAGAGCAGTGTCAGGGGAGCCTGATTACATCTGTCTAATCTCCATTTGACATTCACACAGGCGATCAGAGCCTGATAGCATTTTCTATTTCTGTTTAGATCAGAAATGTTCTAGGTGCTATCTTGTTGGCATTTCGTGCTGCCTTTTAATATGCTTGAAGAAAGCATCAACAATGGTGTTATAGAGCCATAGTTGTGATACAGCCACTAACAGCTGTCATGTGTGAACTGAAAACTTTGATGCATTTGAGCAATATCAGCTAGTAACATTGTAATAGGAATCTTGTTTCTTCCAGATTTTTGCTTCTGGGGTTGCCACAGGAAATCATCTGCCTCCTGACGTGCAGTAATTTGAATATTGATTTGGCATACTTCATGGCAACACTTTGCTAAAAAGTAGCAAAAAAATGCAAAAAAAAAAAAAAACAGACAAAGTAAAAAATGGATAAATATCAACTCTGAGCCTAGGGCAAGAGGTTCTAAACTTTACATTAGTGTAATCTCTTGGTAATTTGTGGTGGTGAATTTTCCACTTTTAAATAAGAATAGCAGAAGGAATAAAGGAAATGCGCTTACTGGCTGTTGGTCAACTTTGAAGTAATGGCTGCCAATAATACAGGGAGTGTGTGAATTATTGGGATTCATTCATTGATCTTCTTCCACTTATTTCTGTAGGTGTTCCTGTGTGACTGGAGCCTATCCCAGCAAGCACGGGTACACCCTGGACAGTGGACAGTGTGTCCAAGGGCTGACACAGAGACCATTCACTCTCATGTTCATTCACTAGGGCCACTTTGGAGTCACCAGGTCACATGCATGTCTTTGGACAGTCGGAGCAAGCCAGAACATGCAGATTCCACCCAGAGATCCATCTCACAACCTCCAAAATTAGGTGGTGTCACTTGATGTAGCACTTTTTTTACCTTCTCTAACACTCAGTTCAGAGCTACAGAATTTTGCCTTGAATGTCCTTGTGTGTTATGGCATTTTTCCCTTGACTCCTTTTCTGCAGATGAAGAAAATGACAGCATCCACAGACAAAGCCCGGGAGATTGTTATAGACACGGCAGTAAACAGCGGCCCATTTTGGTAACCTTATGCCAGGGTGAGGTCGTCAAACAACACGCCAAGAACAACATGCAGGCCGCCCAAACTGCTGTGAGTATGAGAGCTGCTATTACATGAGCAATGCTGCATATAGAGCTCTCTGCTTGTTAGGCACTCGATCATTTGTGCCGTTTGGTTTTAAAGTAATCATGTCATTTAAAGTGTGCGTATGTGTGGGCTACTGTGAAGGGAGAAGGGTTAGACTATTACTGTGGCATTTGCTAAGGTCTGAGAAATGACGGCACAAGCAAGATAAAAGTTGGAAAGGTATGGCAATTATATGTGTGGCTGTTAATTAGACTGTAGTCTGCTGGCCCAAGGATCGACCCCACAGCCCCCCTGCTCAGAGGCAGGAGCAATACAGTCATAGATGTTGGAAATATTATTTTTTGCTTGTCACATCCCAGAAAATATAACACAATGTTGGTAAAATTAACATTTACTAATATCACATATCACTCAGTTTTACACGTGAATATATAGCCTGCTTTGATTGCAGAGACTTCACATTACATTATAATAATATCTCATAAAAGCAGTATCTGATGTTCATATGGTTTAAGAGATTGTCTTATATTAGTAGATTATTACTGGATTTCTGTTACAACTCTTATGATATAATCTGCATAAGTAGCAGTTAATGAGATGGAGGAAATAACCAGATTTATGACATTATTCAAGGATTACCACCACGAGTCAGTGAAGGTAATATACTGTTATTATTAGAGAGAAATATAAAACCATATGTTTTTTGCTTAGATGTAGCATTTCAGCAGTACAGGACACAATGCACAGAAGATATACAGCCTTATTCATATTTTATCATAAACACACATTCAACCAATATCTGCATTTGCAACCGATTTATATTTACTATAGGTCAAAATACTGTAAAGCAATGTCACGCAATGTAACTGCATGTCAAACTGTGTTATCATTCAAAGCAGGTGCTGTGTACAAAACAAATATGATCCAGCAACACAAAATGAAACATACCAGTTAAAGATATAATATATACATATGATTTAGTGACATGGCTTTTATTTTTTGCAATGGTCTGTTAGGCATTTTCACATTTGTCTGAAGCGAAGAACACAAAATATGATTTGATGATGCACCGTTTCCTACTTGTGGGCAAAAGTAGCTCAGGAGGTCGAGCTAGACATCCACTTACATGAAGGTTGACGGTTCAATCCCAGCTTCCCCTCAGTTCATCCTGCTGTTGTGTCCTTGGTCAAGACACTTCATGCACTTTGAGAAGCTTGGCCTTGGAAAGGGCAATATAAATCTAAACCATTATTTTTATTACTTATACATGTTTTTGGTAGCTTTACTCTTCATGCTGTCTTCTTTTTTTCTTTTGGCTTTTGCTTTTCTGGAGTTGCTGCATTCAAATAATTTATCTCCTAGCATGAAGTGACTAGCATATTGATTTGGCATAGGTTTTAGGCCAGATGCCCTTCCTAACGACTTCCTTCTCTCTCTCCATTTATGCAGGCTTTGGACCAGCACAAAACATAGACTGGCTTGTGACTCCTTTGTGTCTGGACCACTACTATTACCGTCTGTGAAGTCTTTTTGACGTCAAATCTACATATATCCCCTTTAACATTTGTCACTGAGACAAAAGTTACTTACAGACATTGAAAACAATAACAACTGGATTTATGGGACATCATGAATCACCTTCTTGTGCGCACCTCTGAGCTTTGCCTCGTCCCAACCAATCAAATGAGAGCTTCCTAAAGCCAGTCAACCTATAATAAACTCCGTAAAGGTCGTGACATTTGAGGACTTCTCCAGAATGCTGGACCAATGGGAGCTTTCTCTAGAAAACAGCTCAGGCTTGAACTTCTGCTATAGCTTTAGTAACACAATATAACCTCTTGAAGTTGGGGCTGGTGGTGATCATGGATGGGTTGGCTTAATGCATACCAAACAAGCTCTACAGCAGTGGTTCTCAAACTGTGGTACAGGTATTATTAGTGGTACATGAGCTTCTTCTGGTGCTACTGAGGAGTCTTTGTAGTTTCATTTAGAGCCTGTTTTATTCCTGATTTAAATTTGAAGTGCAGCCCACTACTTTGTCCTCATTTAGTCCTGGTTTAGTCCTGGTCCAGTCTGGTTTTAGCCTGGTTTTGTCCTGGTTTGGATCTGGCTTTATGCTGATGAGGTCTTGTTTAGACCAGATTTAGCCCAGGTTTTTAGACCTGGTTCAGTCACTGTTTTGTCCTTATTTTGTAATGCATTTTTCTGTGTGGATCCCTGTGTTATCCCATGTTTTTGACCGGCTAATTACCTTACTAGTTTAACTCCATTAAGGATGGTACTTGCAAAGCCAAATATTTTCTGAGGTGCCACTTGGGTTAAAGTGTCACTGCTTTACAGTGTTATTATTATATTTAGTTGCACCCCAAATTACTGCAACAATGCTTTAACAAAGAGCCTATAAGAGTTTCAAGATGAATCAGAATGATGCTTAACAATGGGCGAAATTAATTTTAGCTTTAGAAATTACTGGAAAATAAAGGCTAAGTGACCGAAATATTTTTGACTATCCATTTATATACCTATATAACACCTGTACCACAGTTCATATTGTGGTACAGGTGCTGCTAGTGGTATGTGGACTTCTTGGTACTTGGAAGTCTTTTGCAGTTCAAATCCTGAGTTAGTTATATTTCAGTCTTAGTCCTTCTTTGGTCTGGGTCGAAATTTTAAGTTTAGCCCACTACTTGGTCCTAGATCGCCCTGATTTAGTCCGGGTTTTGTCCTGATTTAGACCTGGTTTCGTACCGGGTTCATCCTGGTTTATCCATGGTTTTCTCATGTGGTACCGAGCCTCAAAATTTTGAGAATCACTAACATAAAACATATTTTTGTTCTAACATTATGTTATTATAGTAGCTACATAAATCACATGAGGGGCTTATCCCACCTAGCCCATTGTTACCATTTGTCCATGATTCACTTTACCTTAAAGTTTGTATTTAAGCTCGATACAGGAAGGAGATGAGTGCGTGAGGAGGACAAGGTGAGGATGATAGCTCTAGAGAATTGCTCAGTTATTGTGCTCCATTTGTTGCTATTCAGTCTCCCTAAGTCACATTTGATTTTGAGGACAAAGCCGTAATGAAGACACAAGTTTTGTCTTTGTTCAAATGTTGCTTTTTTGAGCAACAGTCAGCCGCGTGAATAGGCTTTTTTATCCTGAGCGTCACAAAAACGATTTTAAAAACAGTTTTATGTTGGTCAAAAAAGGTGATAAAGTTTTTCAATAAAAGTATGATTTGTGCCAAAAATAAACTGATTCAATACACTAGTCTTTTTAGATTATGTAAATTTGACAATATGCCAAGACAATACAATTAAAATATAGATGAATACAGTTTGTACGCAATTATGTCTCTTAGAAATCTCCACTAGCTTTCATTGTTATAAATGTCATCAAGCTAAATAAAGCATTTGCCAGCCAAAGCATCGTGTAGTTTGTTGAAACATACATGCAGTGAATCCACAAATTATCACAAAGATATAATTAACAAATGAATGAGCCACTAATGAGGCTTTTGTTGTTCACTTGTGTCAAAGAAACAAAAGACAAAGGCATACAGACTATACAAGGTGTGTCCACAAAGTAATGAAGGTGATATTGTAAACCTAATTTTATTGCTAAATTAGACACTTGGACATTGTCTCCTTCTAAATATGAGGGCACACAGGTGATTTCTCCATTCTCCATAGTAGCGCTGCAACTAATGATTATTTTGAAAATTGACTGATCGATTATTTTTTCGAATCTTTGAATATGAATCAGACAGTGAAATGCGAGAAAATGCATAATGACATGCTGGCTGAGGTGGATTTCTTTCAAAATGTGTTAATTTAACAAATTTACGGCTCTGTCTTGGTTTAAAACCTCTTTTCTCAGCACATGGCATGTTTCAAATACAGTAAATACCCAGTTAATCGATTACTAAATTAGTTTGATTAGTTGTTGTATAGAATCCCTGGAGGTCTTCAAGTGGGATACCAGAGCCTGTGCTTTGGCTGTTGGTGTGTTTTGGTGTTATTCAAACCATACCATTCATCTTGAAAAAGTTGCAAGGGGCAAGTCAAGGCTGTAGAGAGGATGGGGAAGCGCTGCAATGTGTTTTTAAGCCAAAATCTCCCTTTAACAGCGAAAGCACTGTGACTTGGTGCAATGACCTGATGAAGGATCCAAGTTGACTCAGTCTCAGAATGGCATGAATATCTTGAAGACTTCCAAAGATGCAACGAAGAATGGAAAAATTACTGGTTGCATTCTTTGAAGGAATTAGTTTTTTTCTTTCAATAAAATACTTTTACAAATACAATTGTCATAATTTTCTGGACACCAAGTAAAAATAAAAGATTTTTTTAAAAGATACTAGTGATGCTATTGCTGTTAAAAAAAAAAAAAAAAACCTTATAGACTACATGTAGACTACATTGGGGTAGATTATGATAAGAAATCACTTTCCCAAGGGCGTAGAGTGTTTCAACAAAACTTCTTGGTAATCTGTAAGACTACTCTGAAATACTTGGTCCACTTAAACCAGAGCCCATTAAATGTATCCTTTTATCATTTCAAGTACATCGTAAGGCTCTGCATCATATTTGGTAAACAGTATTGTACGATTATTCCATTTCTGGTAGGTCTGGCTGGAGTTGGCTGTATATAATATAAGGATTCTAATCAGCTATTTGTCTCCAAGCCTATGTCTACAGTTAGTTCCATAAGTATTTAGACCCTGACACAGGTTTTGTGTCAATCAATAATATGTGTGCAGTGAGCGAATATTATTTAAAATTCCTCCAGTAATCATTTGTTATTCAAACTATTTTTAACAAAAATCTTAGCCCCCCATCTTTTGATACAAGAGCATGTTTAACAAAATTATAACTCAGTGACACTTGTGTACACGCAAGAGATATTCGGCTTTTGACTTAAAATAATTCCCTATTAACAAACCTACTGTAGTACTAAAATAGAGTAGGTTTTGTTGTTTTTGCCAACATTAAAACAGCAAACCAAAATACATTTGAACGAAGCCATTTGACTACCATTTGTACATTCACCCGTTGTTGATTTATCTCACTCCACAACCCTCACGCTTCCGCTCCCCCGAAGCATCAATCAACTAATAACTCTTTACGCGCGGGGCTCCAATGACGCAGTCCAAGTGTCCGTGCGCGAGGAGGGTGTGACACGAGCCTTCATATTTCGCTGACGTGGGATAGTAACTGTCAGAAGGGGCACAAGTCAAGCAAACACAAATTTAAAAAAAAAAAAAAAAAAAAGGAAAAAAGTCTGGAAGAAGGAGATGCGGACTTTCCTGAGCCAAAGCCACCGTGCGCAACACGGAGCAGCCAAGAGCCACAGCAGCAGCAGCAGCGCGCACAGCCAGAACCTCAGCGTCATGAGTCCGGTCACTTTGGTCAGCATCACCACCGCTGCCCTGCTCATCCTTACCACCCCAGGCTGCAAAAGTAAGTCCTACAGCAGAAAAAGCTTTGTTTAGCCATTTGGATAGAACTTATAAAATAATTACGCGCTTGATGTGATGTTTACAACTAAAACTTATCAATTTACGAACTGTAGTAATTAACCTCGGAGAATTTACTGAAAAGAAATATTAATAAAAGATATTCAGTGCCAAAACATATGCATAGGCTACTTTTGAGTGACATTACGTGCGTTTTGTTGCGCACAGCATATGAACATGTCAGTATTGATAAAGATGAGAGACGAAACGTTTCCTTCTCTGCAAAAAAAAAAAAAAAAAACCAACAAAACAAAACGTCTTAATAGGACTTTCCTTAAATAAATGTTTGATATTGTCTCGATGGCTCTTTTTTAAACCTTGTTTTGATTGTGACAACCTGGATGACAGAGAATCCCCACATAAGTAAACATATAGCCTATAGCAATTGAACTAAACATTATTTTTAATGTTGCTAACACCTTTTGAATACTGATTATCACTTTATATTAATTACACTACTATCTGTGCATCAATTACCTATCCATTCTTGTCATTGTCATCGCTGATTGATGGAGATCCTTGGAAACTCTGTAATGCTCTTGTACTTGTCAGGTCTAGTAAAAGGCATTAATCACCCATGACTGATGTGTGACAACCACTATTGTGTCAAAGTGATGCCAGCTTTTAGGACTGTCACACTCAAACAGCTATGACTGGTTTCATTATATACAAATTTCCTAGCTCATTTTTGATATTGATGAAATATTTGTGTGATTAGTGTATGTTTGCCTGGAGCGTCAGTGTGAAATAACGCCATATTCTACAATGATGCTTTTATCCTTGCTAATGGACCTGGCAGTAATCATGTCAAAACAGAGCATTTTCTCCACAATCATCATGCTCGTCATCATCGCATAGTAGACGCACAACCGACACGGGCAAGCTTTGGTACTGTATGCATTGTGCACTTAACACTGACAAAAAAAAACAAAAAAAACAAACAAACAAACATGAATTTCAATGGTGTGGTGATATTTATGTTTGTGTGTGTTTACACGGACACAGGTGCCCCCGCAGAAGTAGTAGAAGTCACAACAACAGACCAGAGGCAGCTGCTCAGCCAGGTATGTGCCAAAAATGTAGAATTTAGACCTTTCCCCTGTTTTTTTTTCCGACCATTATTTTTTGTCCTGTTTTACAGATATATGCGGTGTGCTCATCCTACCTCTCAGCAGAAGTCAAGTTTTGGGTGAATAAAACATATACTAATATTTGCAGAAGTACTCAACAGTACAGTGTAGCAAAGCAAAATGTACAATTTTTATGTGAATAATCCATCTCCAGGGGGTCACAAACCAATGTACTCTTTGTCCCAGTCCCAAGTCCAAATAAATGAAGAGGGAAGGACATCCAGTGTAAAACCATTGCCAAATTGAGTTGCAAATCATTACACACTATAGGAGGCAGAAGATTTGCTGTGGTGACCCCCGAAGAGAAAAGCTGAAAGGAAAAAAGACAAAAGTAAAAGTTAATTTAGCATGTTTTGCGGCTTTCCTCTGTCACAGGCATCAGATCCATTAGGAGAGCTGTGTCTCCTGATGCTGGTTCAAAAGTCAAAGGTATGTACAGGACCGAACTACCTTCAGTCACCTGCAAAATAAGGAAGTGGTCATTAAAAATCTTACTGACACTCCTCTTGTTTTCTTATCAGGAATTAAAAACACAAGAAAGCAAAAGAGTAAGTATCTACTGTATGTCTGCCTTTAAGACTATATATTTATATACAGTTTATAAGCATCTTTTCAATACAACTTTTTCAATTAACTTAATGCAGTCCAAGTAGCAGTATTAAAACACATTATTTATATTTTTTATTGACACTTTATTGTGAAAAGAAAAAACATTTTGCTGATAATGGGACAACATTTTGGACTGACTCATTTAATCCACAAATAAATGTCAAAAGATTATACAGTACATATGAATACATCCATCTCTGATATATGATATGAAAGATGAAGTACATATTTTCAAAGGCTTCATAGCTACACAAAGGGCTATTGCATATTAATACCACATACAATGCCTTTCTTTGCTGTCCCCTCGGGTGTAGTTTAAGCTTATGTTATGCGTTTCCTCCTGTGCATTTTCAAATATTAAACCTATTCATTTTCTTCCATTACTGCAAACAAAACATATCCATTGTGTCTAATGAAATGTTGACAAAGCATTAACAGTCATAGGTATTTGTGGGCATTTTCAATATTTTCCCCCTTCTACATCTTCTTTACCCATTAGCTCACAAAGTCCAAATGTCTTAAAGTGGACAAGAATGGACCATTACAAACCTATAGGTCAATGTTTACATGGGAGATCAAGGCCTCTTCGCGATATCGGCTGTTGTTATGCTCCACTTCCTGAGCGTTACATGTAATACTGCAGTTTGATATATACGCACAGCTCCGGCTCTGTGCGCGAGCTCCGTCTACATTAGCTGTTCTTTCCCAAGCCAACGGTAATTATGGGCTAAAATTAGTGCTGCTGACAGGTGAACTTATCCCTCATTGCAATCAATCATTCACAATGTGGACATGCGGAAGATGTGCTGGGAAAGGCAGGGAATGGGTTTCGGAAAACTCGGACTCTGATCCAAAAAATGCATATCTTTATTACAATCTGCTCTAAGTTAAGATGTATGTTAGACCATTTTATTAAAATAAAGAATAGTTTTTAGATTTTTAGATTTTTCTTTTTTAAATATCCTCTACAAAAAACCTCCAAGGTTTTCCAGGTGAAATAGAAGACTTTTTAGCATCTATTTTAATGCCACTGTTGACAAAATTGAATGCCAAATTCACACTGTAATTGCAAAAAATATGCTGTATTAATTGAAACCTATATTTTTCATATTTATGTATTAGTACTCAATAATGTTTGTAGTTACAAGAACAGGCCTTTTGTTCCAGCTGTAAGTGGACCTTACTGAAAGCTAAGTTATATCTCTTATGAAGGTATCATCAGGAATAGGAAGAGACAAAATGACTGGAGATTAAATCGTAGAAGTCTAATTTACAGATTAATCCAATTTGAACATACTGTATAAAACCAAGATGAATAAAAGTGAATACCACCCAAATGTTTTGGTACTTACAAGGCCTTAATTTTGAAACCATTAAGTTTAAAACATTTTTAAAGACTTTAAAAACCTTGGGAATACCCGGTTCTACTGGACACATTTCTTATGACAGTGTTATATTAACCTTTGATGATGTCACAAGAGCTATTTCAGTCCAATGCATTCATTTTTCACAGACATCTGGTATTGCTAATGGGGGAGTCTTTCAGTAGTCACTAGGCTTTAGGGCCAGGGTCACTTCCTCCACCTCCTGTCCTACACATTTAATTTCTGTCCCAGTGACAAGTCAAGTCACTGTCAAAAGAATTCATAGCCAAGGTACCATCAAAGTACCATTTTATAATGTACTAAATAGGACTACTAGGCCTTTTTAAATGTTTATAGTTTATACAGGTGTTAATATTGTGTAATTCTATGAAATGACATATTTACTATTGCAGTGAATCTGTGTATTTCCTTGCACCCAGGTGAGATATATGCCTCCAGAATCCGAGCATTCAAATTACAAATAGGAGAATATTTTGTAATTGTATGTGAAATAGTTTAGGATGAATCTTAGCGACTAGTACGACAGAGCCTAGTGGGACCTGTACCAGAGTTTGATGGCCACTGCTTTATGTTAATTGTTAAATAATTTGAACATAACATTGAAAAGGCCCTCATCAAAACCAATGAAATTTGATTTTCAATTGCTTTTCAACCTTGCTACACATAAGAAGCACAATAAGATAGGAAAATACTTCACTATACTATCCATTCAGGAGTAAATAATGATGAATTGATTGTCAGTCCCAGCAATCACCTTCTTTTCTTAAAGCAGTCAAGAAATAGTGGCTTTTCTTTAGCCAAATCAAAAGTCTTTGTAATGCTGTGTAATAGTAGTTGTGTAATGTCTTTATGTATTCAGGCTGAGCTCCAGGGACCAGGGGGGATCCAGAGCAGAGGCTACTTTCTCTATCGGGTAGGAAAATGCAAATTAAGTTAATAGTAATTTTGAAAAAAAAAAAAAAAAGAACAAAACAAAAAACAAAACAAAAAAAGAACAAACAAAAAAACAACAACAAAAAAACAAAAAAACTACAAAAGAGATGATATGTCAGTAACACTGTTTTTGTCTTGCAGCCAAGAAATGGAAGAAGATCTTTAGAGTATGATTAAACGTAAGGTTTGTTCTGTACATGCACATAGTATAACATTGTTATTATACCTATATTATAACTTGTCGAACATAATATCTGATGCTTATGTATTCTGTATAGTGTCCATGTCCGAAGCCTATTGTGGGACCAGACCTGTTTGCACCTCGATGGAGAAAACCAGACTTTGCCCTTGTTGTATATCACCTGAATGTACATAGAGTACTACAACACTATTCATATGTCTAGATTTTATTTTGTGTTACATGTGTGAATTAAAACTGCTGCAATGTGATCAGGCACGGTTGTGTATTTGTTATACATGCAAAAATCACTAAAAATTAAACATGTTTATTTTAATCTGATGGTATTTTTTCTTTTGCAGTTATTTGATGTGCAGATGCTTGTCTAAAACTTACAATGAATCTTGCTTATGTTTTTATTATATTGATTTTCCATTGTTGTTTAGTTTGTAAAAAAGATTAAAATAAACAAACCATATACTAAGTATGTCCGAAGTAATGGGAATTAATATAATTTTAAAACACATTTTTAAACTGAAGATTGTTTTAGTTCTGTAAAATGTAAGTGTAATTCAAAAGTCACCAGTAGATGTCCTCATTGCCAATCAGTTAATTGTTGGACATCGTAAACAAAGTAGTTTTATGCAAAGATAAAACTGGTAAAATTAAGAAGAAAAATATTATATCTGTATTTCAACAGGAGTGAGGCTGTGCATTTGTTATTAAGTGTTTCATATTGTTGTTTTGGAATAAAATAAATTGAAAAGGCCTACAAACATTTGCAGTATTTAGATTCAATACCATAATTAAGAAACAAGCAGTAGATGCCTTCTGTTGTTTCTACTGGATTACATACACGCCAGTTTTTCAAGGATTAATAAAACTGAGAACAATAGTGTCAACTCTATTATCAGCATTTAAAATCTATCCACAGCCACCTTTGTCTTTTGTAGCATTTATTAGGGGTGTTCATGGTTAATCAGTTAATCATTTAATCCTCATTATGGCCATAACTGGTTGAAAGAAATACTAACAATTAATTGTTATGCTGCACAGTTGAGTAAAGGTAAAGTACCACTGGAGAGTTAGGGCAAATTAAACATTTTCCAAAAATATATAAACATATAACTTGTTTTTAGATTAGTTCTTTAAAAAAAACAACACTTTTTTATTATGGTTCATGACTTTGAATTTAATAAAGAGCTGTTTTTTTTTATAAAACATAATGATAGGTGATGTCATCCCATAGGTGTTTTGTTTAGTTATTCCTTACCAAGGAGGGTCTAAGGACAGGGATTGTACTGGAACAGTTTATATGTCTGTTTGTTTGTTTTATTGTTTATTTATATCTATTCCTCTAAAACCCTTTGAGGCAGCTGTTGTGATATTGGGCCGTATAAATACATTTGAATTGAACTAAACTGATGCCACAAGAGCTCAGAATTTGCATACTTGATGCAAATTATTCATTATAATTCATAGAAAGCTACAAATTAAATTCCACCATACCATAATTTAAATTTGACAGTCAACATTTTTACTAAGTAGTAATTACAGTATTTTTTATTACAAGTATTAAACATGTCAGTGCTTTTCTCAACAAATACATTTCTGACATGGATATTTTCACCAGATTTCGATAAAAACCCTACTATCAAATACATCCAGAAATTAAGGTATGTGTAATAAAATGGACAGTAACAGTACACAATAAAAAGTACTGAACACATGAAGAAAGGGACGTGCAGAAAGGCGTGGGACAAGACACCATCTGAAATCTATCAGTGTTAGAAGGCAATCCTGCCTCTTGTCTGACCTATAAAATGGTGTCTCTTTACAAAGGTGTCACACAGGAAACAGCTCATGAAAGCAGAGAGCTCCCTCAAGACCTCTGCAACACATACTGATGGCACTGGTTACAGAAGGATTTCTAAACTTGTGAATGTCCCAGTGAGCTCTGTTGGGGCCATAATCCCAAAGAGGAAAGAAGAACCTCATTCCACCATAAACCAGCTATGTCAGAAATACTGTACCCACTGTATTTTGACTACTTCTTCTACTTTGATCATGTTTAGATGTAACAGTGCTGTGTGTTCACTCAGATTCTTGATACCTCCCCAGAGTAGAGTCCCCTGGATGTCAACTCACCTCACCTCACCTCCTCTCCTCACTGCCCCCAGTGGCACGCGCCGGTGTTACACTTTATCCACTTAGGCTGTTTCCATGGAGACGAGGAGCACGCGGAAGATGAGACTTTAACGGTCTAATAGAGACTTCATCCAAATACAAACAAACAACCAAACAACATAACGTAAATAAAATAAAACAACACGTTAAAATACACCTCTAAAGCTCTGAACACACTGCAAGACTAGACTGTTGGTAATGCAATAATTGTAGCACCATTTGCCAACAATATCATGAAATACTGTCGTTTTGGTGTTGTCATTTTTGCATAGGTTTTTGTTATGGAAAAAACGTGACAGCTTTTAATATAAATCTGTATGATCTCTAACATTTACTTTTAGAAATTTCAGATCTCGTGTAATATGGGTATTACTGTGTGTTACTGTTTGAATGGTCTACGTTGTGTGTTTTAAGAAAAATCAAAGTGGTAGAAGAAGGTTTAAAAGATTGTCATGTTTCCCCCCTAAAGTCGTGAGACAGTATAATTATGTTGGGGTTACCGGGGTGTGGGTGTCTGTATCTGGATGAGGAGGCTGTGCTGAGTGGAGCAGTGCGCCTTTTGGCTCCAGTTCAGCTCCGGTTCAGTCCCAGAGTCAGTCCTCTGTGCGCAGTCAAGCGTCAGCGCCGCTCCTGGCTGCAGGGATATCCCCATGAAAAGCCTCTTCGGAACAAGTGTCACGTTTCTACCGGTAAGACCAATTCTGTTTTCACCTCGCTTCGACAACCTCCGTGTGCACTTTATCACGCTAAAGCTTAAAACTAATCAGTTTTGCTTTTGCCTGTCTCAGACTGGCCAAAGGCCCGGTGACCCACATTCTTATCTAATACTGCATGTTAGCTAGCTAGCTCCGGCTAAAAGTGGGCTGACATACATAATGTTACTGTATTGTTGCAGACTACTCAGAAGCTCGCAGTGTAACATTATAAAGTTTAATCTTGCCGGGAAAAAGACGTCTCTTTAACAGACATGTATAGAGATGCACTTACAGCGTGTGTCACATACCGCAGTACATGTAATAAACTATAAAGCGGCTGTTTTGTTGCTGATGCTAGCTGGTGTTAGCTTTGAGCAATCAGTGCAGGTTTTGCCGGCCGGCTTCTTCTTCTCCGGTGTGTGCTCACGGGGATGCGGTACCTGCGCTCCTCAGTTCAAGGGTAATAACATTTTACTTGACTTAACACGTTTGACAGCAGGATATCTGTGGTTTTAAATGTGTGCGCTCTTTAATTTGTCTCCTCCCTAATTAATAGACATGTAAGAACTGTGCATTTCGCTGTCGCACGGGGACCAAAGTATTGGCGCTAAAAAGCCGACACTAATGAACAAATGGCTTTTTATAGCGCCACTACTTGTCACACTTTTAAACTGTTGTTTTTATGTTTTGGATGTGTATCTTGGATTACCTGCTTCCGTTTAAAATGTATTTGTTTACAATATAAGGGTCCTGATTTTAATAAGTAATGGTTTGTGCAGAAAACAGGCTACTGTTTGTGTCACAATGACCTAGAAGTTTAACTGGGAGTTTTGATTAAATACTGAATTTAAACTTAAACCCTGTGTCTGCTGTTCTCTATAATTATTAAGGAGTAGACTACAGTAGAAAACGCTGACAACTCTTAAAATAGTTTTATGGTATTGTACTTAAATACTCCACATGGTTCTTAATTTTTTTATTCAGATGAGAAATAATTTTGTGGTTAATTTCAGCTAACAATGGTTGACATGGCACTGTTTTTAATGTATCTTGTTGTCCAATTGCAGAGCAGTTTTCATTTAAATTAAATAACATTTATTTTGTTGTAGTGAGAAATTGTGCTGTTTATTCTTTGCCATCATCCTGACTCTCATCATGTTGAAAATGCCTATTGAGTTGAGATTACATTAGTATTCTTCATGCCTTATTGTGTTATTCTGAACCGTGTGATGTCTGAGTTTTAACCATTTTGCTTTGACACATGCTACAGGTCACGTCTTGCTTGTCTTTTTTAATTTCTAGCTTTATTGTCATTGAGCATTCTTATTGTAAAACTCTTTTCATGGCTATTATAAAGCAAAAGCAGTGCAACGCCTTTGTACTAATGTAACAATAGATATGAATACATATTAGGACTACCCAGACAGGAAAAAATCTTTTGAGCCGCTTAGGGTTTAGGACACAGTGTGATATGTAGATTGTTGTGTGACACAGTGTAATGGCCTGCTGTTTTAGGCTTTGTTTTGATATTTAAACTTGTTTGGTTTTATTAAAATTGTTCATTGTCTTCTTTTTATTATTCGGGGTTGCCGCAACATATCATCTGCCTCCTACAGTGCAGTGATTAGCATGTTAATTTGGCATAGATTTTGATGCCAAATACCCTTCCCATTGCCTCCCTCTCTGTTTATCTGGGCTTGGGACTGGCACAAAGAGTACACTGGCCAGTGAAGCTTTGTGGCTGGACTGTTAGACTAATTGATTCTTCAGCTTTCATCTACCCTTATCTCATAAATTTGCTTCAGTCTTCAGTATGCTGAGTCAAATTTAATTTAATTTTTCACAGCTAGGTAGATTGAGTGTAAGTTTCTTTGTCCCTATTTTGCAGTGGCCTAAATGTGCACTCTGTCTGTATCAGAGGATCCCTGTAGCATTATGACGTCAGGCTTGTCTTTCCACTGACGTGAGAAACAGCTCAAGGACGGCACGGGCTGAAGAAGACGTTTGTACTTCTCGGCTCATGTCACGTTGTTTCTGAAATAACACTGTGGCCGTCACAGAGGAAGGCCGCATGTGTTTACTACAGCTTATGCTCTGTCTGGAAAGGTTAAAGTGCTGACACATCATTTTGACTTCAACACTAAAAACCCTGAAGTTTAAGAATGCACTTTATTAGCTGAATATGCCAATAACTTACAATATCTATAATACAGGTTTGAGCTGATCCCTAAAACTACCTACATTCCATCCATCCATCATCTTCTTCTCAGACTTCCCTCTCCCTGGACACTTCCTCCAGCTCGCCTGGAGGAACCCCAAGGCGTTCCCAGGCCAGCCGGGAGACATAGTCCCTCCAGTGTGTCCTAGGTCTTCCCCGGGGCCTCCTCGCGTTGGGCATGCCCAGAACACCTCACCAGGGAGGTGTCCAGGAGGCATCCGAAACAGATGCCCGAGCCACCTCATCTGGCCTCTCTCGATGTGGAGCAGCAGCAGCTCTACTTCGAACTCCTCCCGAGTGACTGAGCTCCTCACCTATCTCTCACGGAGCACCCAGCCACCCTGCGGAGTAGGGTGAAACCCATTTCGGCCACTTGATCTTGTCCTTTCGGTCATGACCCAAAGCTCATGACCATAGGTGAGAGCAGGAACGTAGATCGACCGGTAAATCAAGAGCTTCTTCAAACCACCCCAGTGCACACTGAAGGTCCTAGTTCAATGAAGCCAAGAGGGCAACATCATCTGCAAAAAGCAGAGATGAGATCCTTTGGTTCTCAAACCGGACTTCCTCCGACTCCTGGCTGCATTCAGAATTTCTGTTCATAAAGATAATGAACAGAACTGGTGACAAAGGGCAGCCCTGCCGGAGTCCAACATGCATCTGAAACAAGTCCGACTTGCTGCCGGGCGATGTGAACCACCTCCTGCTTCTGTTGTACAGAGACTGAACAGCCCTTTGCAGAGGCCTTCGGACCCCATACTCCCAGAACACCCCCCACAGGATGCTACGAGGGACACAGTCGAACGCCTTCTCCAGATATCCGCATTCCCTATGAGCTAAATAATAATTTCACCTTTTTTATGTAGTGTTGAAAAATACATCTGTTATTAGGTAATCTTATTCTCATCACTCAATGTGACATCACTGTTATTACGTTTGAGGCAAATTCGGTGCTTAAAACAATTGCATATTTGAGATTGGAGGTTTTTACATATGTTTGCTAAATGTCTTATTGTTTTTACTATTTTATTGCAATAATCTCAGTCAAGAAGGTTGTGTTTGTCATTGCTTGTTTGTCTGTTAGTGAAAGGTTTAGATTTCATTTTCATGAAAGGTCAGTAATGGTTAGTTTTTGGTGAGGATTTGGATTAGTGTTTGCAATAAATTTTCTAAAGCACTCTTTGCGATTGCGAACCAGGACCAATGTCACAGGTGGATTTTTATGAAAACTTCAGGAAAAGTCTTAAATGGGGAAAGGAACAAATAACTAGTTTTTGGTGCAGATCTGGATCAATGGGGTGAGACTGTAATGCCTTGATGGAGGTCTACACTCTGCTTCTAGTTGTCAAATGTACTAGTCTATGAAAATGTTTTTCCATAATATAATGTAAACTCTTAATAACACGCCGAATAACACACCTATGTTCCATAATTTGCTAATAGTTTTCTATTGCCAAGAGGCAAATTATGAGAAGAAAACTAGCAAAGGCAGTACCATTAGCAAAGGGACATATGTTTAATATTACATTGATATAAGATAAATAATCTTATTCCCTGGTGTTGAAAGAGTACATGTACCGGTTGTTTCAGTAAGCTTTGCGTATAGTTTTACCCATCTGTTTTTAATAAATGTATTTATGCTTTAGTATAATGTCTCCCCTGTGGATGGAAAATAAGGCTGAGTCTTCAACATTTTATCTGTTTCTTAAATGCTGTTTGAATAGATAACATATTTTATCTATAATATAACATATTATATCTATCACTCTGAATGCAGGACATTAAGAGTAAAAAATTTGACAATTTATCCAGTGTGGGTGATGGCATTGCACCTCAACACTTTAACACTAGTGTTTTTATTGTGCCAGATGCAACAGCCTAATGCTAGCTACAAGCCAGCTATAGTCGTCATCACCTTTAGATTCACACTTGAGGTAAAAAAAACATTGTTTTTGTTGGTTAATGAAAAGAGACTTGACAGTCACATGATATTATTTTCACAGCTCTCGTGGCCTGTGGACTGTTCCTAGAGTTTTAGACGAGGACTTCCAGTGCCTGCAACATGAGCTGCTCACAAATCCCTTCAGCCTGGCTTCTGTCAGACTGACCTTTCTCCGAGAGCTCCCTTCAGGTTTTTTTTTCCTCTTGAAGATATGAATAGCATTTGTGGACTTAGTCAGGAGCTATTTATTAGCTAAGACTAATACTGTCACTGAAAATAATGAGTCATTGCAATACATGAACAGTGGCACTGCAGCAAGCATTCAAGATAATTAATCCTAATCTCAGAGATTCACACATAATTATATTGAGTCTGGTTTCATTTCTGAAAACCAGTTCTGTACAAATTTATATGCACCAAATCTTTTAGGCAAGACGTTGTTTGAGGATTTTTAAAATACAGTATTTAGCCATTTTTTTCATCATAATATTAATATTAAAAAGTTAAAGCCACATTAAAGAAGCACAATGTAACTTTTTGCTCGCGAAAGCCTCATTTTAAATACCATATCAGCGATTGTTATGGTTGTTAAAGTTCATGTATGCCATAGTTTCAAGTTTTAGTTTTCAGAGGTTAAGTAAAGTAATAAATAAAATAAAATAATAAAACAATAATGACATTTTAGTTAGCATTAGCATTTTACAGAATTTTTATTAGCAGCTTGTAGAGTCAACTACCTGCTCCACTGTAATACATAGTGAGGACAATAACAAGGGTTGGGGAAAGGGCAGTTTATGAGTTAAGAGTTCTACCTACCAGTAAACAATATTTAAAGGTCCAAATACTACATAGTGTTGCTTTAATTAACTTTTCAGCATCTACAAACACCCAGCATACCCATACATCTAGCATCAACAGGTGTATGAAAACAAAAAGGACAAATTAAACTATGGTCGACTGCCATAGTCTGTAATAGACTAATCCTCTATAATCTTCTAAATTAATGGAAAACACTGCTAACCTTTTATGATTGGTGTAGAAAAAATAATAATAACTAAAAGCGCTTATGTAGTCACTTAAATGCGCTATGGTGTGTTTGGACATGGACCCTGAAGTTCTAAAGTCATATCATGGGACTACATGCTACAAGATGAAGCCTATACATAAAGGTTTCATTTCCTTACCACTTTGAGCACTGGTCTTAAACTAGACACAACATCCTTTGTGTACATGTTTGTGTTCAGGAGTTACATCCGTGTGGTTTGCGTCATATGCTTGCAAAAGTGACTGCTGTTTGTCTCACAAAAAAAAAAATTGTCCTCTCGCCCTCCGTGGGCGGTTTCATCCATCCAAGCTCGGGTCCTCTACCAGAGGCCTGGGAGCTTGAGGGTTCTGCGCAGTATCTTTGCTGTTCCTAGGACTGCGCTCTTCTGGACTGAGATGTCTGATGTTTTTCCTGGGATCTGCTGTAGCCACTCTTCCAGTTTGGGGGTTACTGCCCCGAGTGCTCCGATGACCACGGGCACCACTGTTGCCTTCACTTTCCAGGCCTTCTCAAGTTCTTCTTTGAGGCCTTGGTACTTCTCCAGTTTCTCGTGTTCCTTTTTCCTGATGTTACAATCGCTTGGTATTGCGATGTCAACCACAACGGCTTTCCTCTGCTGTTTGTCCATCACCACAATGTCCGGTTGGTTTGCCACTACCATTTTGTCTGTCTGGATCTGGAAGTCCCACAGGATCTTAGCTCGGTCATTCTCTATCACCTTTGGAGGTGTTTCCCATCTTGACCTCGGGACTTCCAGACTGTACTCTGCACAGATGTTCCTGTACACTATACCAGCCACTTGGTTATGACGCTCCATGTATGCTTTCCCTGCCAGCATCTTACAGCCTGCAGTTATGTGTTGGATTGTCTCAGGGGCCTCGTTGCACAGTCTGCACCTGGGGTCTTGTCTTGTATGGTAGATCTTGGCCTCTATTGCTCTGGTGCTCAAGGCCTGCTCCTGTGCAGCCATGATCAGTGCCTCTGTGCTGTCCTTCAGTCCAGCCCTTTCTAGCCATTGGTAGGATTTCTCGATGTCAGCCACTTCAGCCATCTGTCGATGGTACATCCCATGTAGGGGCTTTTCCTCCCATGATGGTTCCTCCAGCACCTCGTCCTCTGTTTTCCACTGCCTGAGACATTCACTGAGAACTTCATCTGTTGAGGCTATCTTCCTGATGTAGTCAAGGATCTTGGATGTTTCATCCTGGACAGTGGTTTTGACACTCACTAGTCCTCTGCCTCCTTCCTTGCGCTTAGTGTACAGTCTCAGGGTGCTGGATTTGGGGTGGAACCCTCCATGCATGGTTAGGAGCTTTCGTGTTTTCACATCTGTGGTCTGAATCTCTTCCTTTGGCCAGCTTATTATTCCCGCAGGGTATCTGATGACCGGCAGGGCATAGCTGTTGATTGCCCTGACTTTGTTCTTGCCATTGAGCTGACTCCTTAGGACTTGCCTTACTCGTTGGAGGTATTTGGCTGTGGCTGCTTTTCTTGTGGCCTGGTCCAGGTTGCCATTTGCTTGTTGGATTCCAAGGTACTTGTAGCTGTCCTCAATGTCTGCTATTCTGCCGTCTGGGAGTGGGACCCCTACTGTATGGACTACCTTCCCTCTCTTTGTCACCATCCGCCCACACTTCTCAAGTCCGAATGACATTCCGATGTCATTGCTGTAGATCCTGGTTGTGTGGATCAGTGAGTCAATGTCTCTCTCGCTCTTGGCGTACAGCTTGATATCATCCATGTAGAGGAGGTGACTGATGGTGGCCCCGTTCCTGAGTCGGTACCCATAGCCAGTCTTGGTGATTATCTGGCTGAGGGGGTTCAGACCTATGCAGAACAGCAGCGGGGACAGAGCATCTCCTTGGTATATCCCACATTTGATGGACACTTGTGCAATTGGCTTGCAGTTGGCCTCAAGGGTGGTCTTCCACTGCCTCATCGAGTTTGCAATGAAGGCTCTTAGAGTCCTGTTGATGTTATACATCTCCAAGCATTCCATGATCCATGTGTGTGGCATTGAGTCATAGGCTTTCTTGTAAAACTATATATATACACTCACTATATATATATATATATATATATATATATATATATATATATATATATATATATATATATATATATATATTATTATTATTATTATTATTTATTTCTTTTATTTTATTTTTTTCCTGGGATCTGCTGTAGCCACTCTTCCAGTTTGGGGGTTACTGCCCTGAGTGCTACGATGACCACGGGCACCACTGTTGCCTTCACTTGCCAGGCCTCCTCAAGTTCTTCTTTGAGGTCTTGGTATTTCTCTAGTTTCTCGTGTTCCTTTTTCCTGATGTTGCAATCACTTGGTATTGCAATGTCAACTACAAGGGCGGGCCACTTGGTTATTACGGCCTCTTTGCACAGTCTGCACCTGGGGTCTTGTCTCATATGGTAGATCTGGGCTGCTCAGCCACTTCAGTGTGTGTATATATATATATATATATATATATATATATATATATATATATATATACTGAACCATATAACTGCTATTATAGAAAATAGCCTGTGTAAGTAGTGAGCAAAAAGAACACTAAAGCTGTGCAGAATTTCAAAAAACATATCTAGGCTACTGTACTTTTACTACTATTGTGATGTCTGGCTGTATCTGATCTTGATTGTGGGCAAGTTTTTGAACTAAATTAAAATAAGCAAAGACAGGCCTAACTTCCATTTCTATTGGCTACACTGACTTACACTAAGATTTTAATTTGCTTTTCCTATCAAAATTAGCCAAAATGGCACTGGCTTATACAGAGCGAATTTTATAATTTCTCTCACCTGATTAACGGTGTTTAGTGCGTTCCTTCCCTATTTATTCTGCTGAAGTCTGCGTTTTTGTGATTTTTTCTCCTGCAAGTCTTTGTACGGCTGGCTTTTGCTGCTGTCCCCGTTCAGAAATAAGTACAGAGTTGCTCATAATACTTTTTATTCTGGTGTTTTATGGCAAAACCGGCAACAATTTGCCATGTTTGTTTTGGTTAATGGTCAGCGGCGCACTTCCCGTCCCACTCTTTGTTCTCTGATTGGTTACTCAGCCTGTGATTTTTCCGCCCATAGAAATGAAACTATGGTGAAAGGATACCAGACTAACTTCTTTGTATAGAATAGTAAAGGAGTGAGTTTGGCTACCATTGTGTGATATAGGACTTGAAATGCCCAAAACTGACCAGTTTACATATAGATACTTGGAATACTAGTATTTTGCAGTTCAAGCATTATTTGGTATACACAGTACTGAATTGTGAAAAAAAGCAGTTAACTAAGAGCGCTTTTTGTTCTTGTTGTTGTTGTTGTTATGAATATTTCAGGAAAGGTCAGTAATGGGCCAGGCACAAAATGATTAATTTTAGTGTGGATCCAGATTACTGTTTAGTGTTTTAAGGGATTCTGTACCATTTTGAGATACAGACCGAAGACACTAACTGCACTCACAAATAACAAGTTTTTTGTAGCTTCTTTACCATTTTGGGTTATAAGGATTTTTTGGCTCAATGGAAAGAGCATTTACCCCTGAACTAGAAGATCTTCAAGTTTAAGTCCAGGTCTCGGCACTATATCTTATCCATTGCGAGATAGGACCAGTACCTTGACACAGGCCTACTCTGCTTCTAGCGTTGATTTTTTTTTTTTGTGTTTTTTTTTATTCACAGCCTTTTCTAAAACCTGTTAAAGACAGTATTGTATTTTATTGCCAGTGTAAATGTGATAATCGATAATGTATCATGTAGCCTTAATACACAATATTGATCAAAAATGAGCTGGCTGAGATGCCTTGGTGGTTCACCTGGTAGAGCACATACCACATACTTGAGAAGCCTGAGTTAAAGTCTGGTTTGGGTCAGTGTCCTCAGTTGATGGTCAAAGGCAATACAGTTTATTGAACATTTAAGACATTCACATGTCGGCATGTGCTAAAGTTCAGAGATGATGTTGTTGTTTTATCTATGCAGGATGCTCGTGACCCAGGTATTTTATTTGGGATTCAGTAATGGAAAATCTTTTCTGTTTTTCATTCAACAGCTGAAGATTTCAGAAGAGACCGGACCAAGGGCTTCAATCATGAGCTGAAAGGAACGAGGATGGTAAGAAAATAATTTGTCTGAAACTATTGGTTTTGTGGCACTGATGCTATTTGGCTCATCATGGTATGCTTCTTGACATTGTGGAAGGAGAAAGTCAAATAACTATACAGGAAGTTATAGAGATGTCAAAATGCCGAAAGAATCGTGGCCTAACATCATGATCTGCTTGAAAGATGTAACAAGCCAAATCTTCACACTAAAAGGCAGATGGTCCAAAAAGGTTTGGGTGACCGTCTTCCAATTATGTATTGTCTCATTGATAGACCAGTGTTATTGTATTGTATTCTGACATGTTTTGACTGCTCACTTTCTCCAGTCTTCCTCAGAAGTGTCATGGGATGTTGTGGCATGTCTTGTCAGCTGATTTAAACTGATTCTGGCACAGTCAAAATTGCCAATAGAAGTCAGATGATGGTTTGTTGTGGCAACGCCAAAAAGAAAGAAGTAATATTATTTTGGTCGTATATTATTTCTTTTATAGCGTTAGTATTAGTTCATTGATTATCATTCCTATATATTTGTTCCTTCAAGTTCTGACCATTATCACAAAGGTTTTTTATGGCTATTCACTTTTTCAGATTTGAGAAATTATATTTATTTGCTGGTTACCCATTTCTTTTGTTGGCAACCTATGGAAACGTCTGCATGTACAGTCCATGATATGAGTTGATGTTCTGCCAGTTGTTTTGATCTTAGCCTCAGTGACCCACTTGGCTCCCGTGTTGGCCCCTGGCTCAGGTCCTGCTCCTCTGGGACAGGAGACCAGCCGGGCCCTGCCAAGCACTACTGCTGCCTCGAGACATTCCTGTCTATGGGCCACACTTTAAAGAACCAACACAAAGACTGCTTTTGTGCTACTCCTCCAGTCTGAGTGGAAACACAGCTGGCTGCCTGGCGTTCAGTCGCAGCACTTGATTGAGATTGGACAGAGTTAAGATGGCACAGAGGACTGAAATCTTAAGGCAACTAGATTAAAAATACACTCACTGGTCATATTATGAGTTACACCTCTTCACATTAATTTTAGATACAAAAATGAAAGGTGAAATGGCTGCACAATATTTCACAAATTATTCATCTTTGCAAAAATCATCTATATCACACGAAACAAAATGTACTAAATGTATCTAAATGTAATAATGCTATGGTGCTCCATCTGACAGACATTTAGGCTGAAAGCACCCAATTTAGTCTTGATTACTTTCAGTAGTCCTGGTTTAGTCCTAGTTTTAGTTCTGGTTTCGTCATGATTCAGTGTTAATTTTGACCCAGTTTTGACCATTAAATGCAGAGACTTGAATTAGTGCTTACATTGAGTTGAACTTACGAGAAGTGGTAGAAGATCACTTTATTTTGTTATCGCAATTTTGAACATAGTTGTAACTAGTTTTTAGGTAACTTTTACCTTTCTATCATCTCAAACCAGTCTGGTCATTCTCTTCTGACCTCTGGCATCAGCAAGACATTAGATATTTTCACCTCAGAACTGTCGCTCACTGGATATTTTCTCTTTTGGGACCAAATCTAGAGAAGTGTGAAAATTCTCGTAGATCAGCAGTTTCTGAAACTATGCCACATTCAAAGTCACTTAAACCCCCTTATCTTCTCTATTTTGATGCTTGGTATGAACTTCAACAGGTTTATCTAGAACCTTATCTAGTCTCATATTTGCAATAAGTTTGCATTTTAAAGCATTCAAAAAAGTGTACCTAATAAAATGGCCAGTGCAGCTGAGGATTCTAAAGTGCTTTTTACTCAGTGCTGCCTTACAAAGGATGTATGACTGGCTAATTTATTCATGTGATGTGTTTTTGTTGATTTGTGTGACCTCCTTGGTAGCGAGTGTGTTGGCTGCTGCATAACATTATCCTAGATCTTTGCCAGCACACCGAGTACTCTTCCAACGACAGTGATTTTCTTTCAATAGGAGTACAAAGTTTTTGCTTTTTTGTTTAAAATCCCGGCAACTGTGAAACTAAGGATAATTAAGCTTCCCTAAAGCTGGTGTGAATTGTTCCCATTGTGATACCTGGGTTCATAAATGCTCTTCTCTCAGGTGTTGGGGTGTGACCTGGATTTTTGCTATAAGGCTATAAAACAGCAGTTTGAAATGTGGAACAAGAGCATTTGGAGATTTTATTTGATATTTTTATTTAATCCAGCCACATGCTGTCCCGAGCCCGGATAAATGTTGAGCTTTATGTCAGGAAGGGCACCTGCCGTAAAACCTGTCAAATCAGTATGTGACTACACTCCAGGAGGCAGGTGATTTGCTATTATGACCCTGAAAAGAAAAAGTTGAAATGAAAGAAGATTTTATTCATGTGTGGTTTTAGCCCTAATCCAATAAACATTGATTATTCTGTCCTAGACTGCTTCACTCATTTGAGGGATCTGGAATTTCAGAATATTTGGAAATATGTTTCCCAAATTAGCCTCCTGATTTTTGCATTTTGGCATTCACTTGTGTGTCATGTTAACACATAATGGCTGTACAATTGTAATTTTGTAGATGCAAAATAAATTGATTATAATTGAATGATAAAATAATCATCAACTAAACAAAGAGTTTTTTACTAAGACAGAGCAGTGAAGCCACAGAAGCAGTAAGAGTGAATGTAAATTTAGTTTTTTTATATATAAAAAAAACATCTTTATTTATGCCCTGTAGCTTTGTCTGGTTCAAATGTTGTAAAAAACCTTTTAATGAGAACTATAAAATTCCTCATGTTTGTGACCCCTTGGCATTGCTAGGCCACCAAGTCATTACATTTGCGCAACTAATTGGAAAAATAACCAACAGTAATAAAACAGAGTAATCTAATATAAAATGAAAATCAGCTCTAATGTATACTGTATAAATTGAATATCGTGACAAGGCTCTCTACTGACTGGTCAAAATAAACAACAAATCAAAACATTGAGTTTAAGTTTTTTATTTGTCATAATATAATTTGATTCAAAGCTCCAGACACTTATTTTGAAAAAGTGTATATTTCTGTTATAGCATTATTGTGATACATTGCATTTTCTACCATAACAATACATTTGTGATTTATTGTGCAGCCCTAGTACACCTATTATCATATAAAGTTGTGTTGTGAATGGTTGTCAATGTATTGCTCCTGGAGCGTACTGGTATAGGCTCCAGCCTAGTGCAACCCCTAAAGAGAAAAGGAGAAAAAAAATGAATAAATGAAAGTGTTTTTTGTTGCTCCAATATGCCTGAGTCATGCAGCATAAACACATTAATTTTTCAAAGAAGCCAGGGTAAGCAGCCAACGTCTCACTTCTAGATCAACAAGTGTTTAGAGCAGTCATTTAAAAAACATTTCTGGAAAAAAAATGTCTTTGTTTTGCCTTCTCGACTTCATTTGTACTTTTACATGTTTACTCTGCATACCTTGTCCATTCCTTTGTTCCTCTCTGCGTTCTCAAGTCCAAAAGCCGTCTTAGATAAAGGACACTGCTTCAAGCTTCAAAAAGACCAGCCCTACATACATATCTATAGACGATGTAGGCTAATTGCCTGTGCAGTAAGGTTAACTTGTCACTTCACAGATGGTATTTTAGTCAGATGACAAAGGGAGACTCTGCGTATGTACATGGCGCTAGTATTCAGAGCAGATGATGAAGGCACTATCAGCTGAGAAGGAATTCAGCGTGTGTCTATTTTTGTGCTTCTCGGTGCGGCCCGTTGCTATGGTGTTGCCCGTTGGCGCTGTTGCTGCGCTGGCATCTCCATGCGGGGCGTGGTAGGGGTGCGTGACGAGCCATATCACGGATCCAGTACTCCTATAATGACTCATATCCTCAGAGCTGTCCTACATCTGAATACACCCACATACATATATACACGCTCATAGAAAAACATGTCAAGTTTATGTATGAAAAATGGTTTGGCTGGCAGAGGTGTGTCCATTTGAATACGTTTGCCAGTTTTGGACATAGATAAAGCTTCTTAAAACTGTCAGGGGAAGTCCCACTTGTTTTGCTTATTCAAATATCATGGTTATGAGAGCTGAGAGATGCTTGAGATAACATTTTTGTTTTGAGGTATTTTTCTCTACACGGAGAGTGCTGCTATTGGCAAGAACAGGAAGGTGTTGCCTGGCATGCTGTGATTAAGTTAGATCGGAGGAGGAGAGGAAAGTAGGTCATTGGGCCAGCAGGTCAGTGAAGCACAGATGACATCACAGTTATACAACCACTGCTCTGCCGCGTTACACAACCAGCTCTCTGTGTGCACTTCAGCTATGTCCTATGTTTCGTACACTTCTCATTTTTACTGAATT
Organism: Bostrychus sinensis; assembly: GCA_020698575.1. Classification (NCBI taxonomy): domain Eukaryota; kingdom Metazoa; phylum Chordata; class Actinopteri; order Gobiiformes; family Eleotridae; genus Bostrychus; species Bostrychus sinensis. The sequence continues at coordinate 23,840,997 of CM036246.1, forward strand.
AAATAGTTTACTGTAATGTTGACCTGCTTTTTGTTCCTGCGTTTGTATTCGTAAGGAGGAAGTCTCGAGAGAGTGATTGACCTTATCTGTTGACAAACTCTAATCTCAGATAAAGGATACTGCCTTTGTAACTTATGTGTGTCAAAGGAATGAGTCACGTGCCATTAGCAGTAAATAGCACTACATAGCTGAAAGTTAGTTTGCCGAAACGATAACCTGTCCCACCTCTTTTTCTTTAGCGTGCCCAAACACAATAGATCAAATACTCTTTCAGTTGGTTCACTTTGTTCAAAGTCTAACAAGATATGTAGGCTATATTTTAATATTTTGGCCTTTTATATCATCTCAGATTTCAACAAACATGACGACATCAAATTTAAAGTTGTTTCATACAGCTTTTGGTTACATCTCCAGCTTGTCACACAAAACAAGATAAGGCCATTGGCATCTTCTGTTCTGTTTACACAGTGCTGTGTTTGGCATAACACCAAGACTTTTATTGCTTTAAAGTTCTTTCTAAAAATATTGTCCTATTAAATTTGACCTGGCAGTAACAGCTATTGGGTTTTTTAAAGTTAAAGCTGGGGCTACAGGCTGAGATTTCCTGTTATTGCTTTAAATCCTTTCTTGTATAATGAAGAAGAAATGTATAAAATGTAGATACCAGTCTGTTTTTTCTTACCAGGCATACACATTGGGCATTTGTAGAGAAAAAACTCCCACACAGGATCTGACTGTAATTGCTCCATGAAATAAGTGGGTCACATATTTAGGTTAGAGACCCAGTTGGCCCTTTCATTTAAATGTGACAGCCTATTGTAGGCTTACCTGTATGAAGTCAATTGTGAGTTGGACAAAAGGAAAGACACTGCACACCCTGTGACAGATCTAGTTGCATTTTTTGAGGCAGTTGTGTGCTGCCACCACCAGCTGTACACCAGTTTTTCACTTTTGCCCCAAATACAGGCCCCCTACGTTTGTCTGTAATTAGCTATAATTAGAGGTGATCAAGAAGTGACGTTTAATATTCATGAAAATATGGTCAAGAATATAAAAAGCCTCAACACACAAAGCCTGCCCGTGCCGCGTCAGTCCAAGCTCTGTTCAGAAAGCAAAGAGGTGCCAAAGAGCGGCAGGGGTGAGCTGGCCATCTGGAGCACATTCAGGGGCGTAAAATGTCTTGGCTGCCTTCCATACTGCAGTACGGCTTCTGTTTTTATTTTATTTGCATAATTAAAAGGTCCATCCTGTGCTGTAGTTAAGTTAAAATGTTGTAAGCATCTATCTTTCACATGTACTTTTGTGTATTAATATGTGTGCCTTTACTAACATTCTTTGCAGCTTTCAGCCACTCCAATGACAGTCCTCCTCTATCTGCTGATATCTTAAGCATCACTTTAACTTAGCAGGTCATACAGTATTTTTGTGCTGGCCCCAAGCCTGAATAAAAGGAGAGGGTTGCGCCAGGAAGGGCATCCGGTGTAAAATCTATGCCAAATCAATATGGAAACCACTGCACACTGAGAGGCAGATGATTTCCTTCCCCAGAAGGAAAATCCAAAAGGAAAGAAGATATGGTTATCACAATATTCAGCATAGATAATGCATGTTTCTTGCTATGTGTATAAATGCAGGATGTGTCCGTGAAAGTGAATCTTGCAATGTAGGAGGTGAACAACTGTTGCTGTTGATTCAACCTGACACACATTTTCTCTTGTTTTTTCACAAGCACCATATATACTGTACTTTCTGACATTATTATCTATGTGTTTTGTTGTAGATGTTGCCGCAGATGATGTCGCACTTATGAACAAAATAGTGGAAGAAAAACTCGCTGCATCTTTAAGGACCTTTTGGAAAAGTCTGTAGCCTCTGATCAGAGACACATTTGGTGAGTCAGATCCAAGACGCACAGATTTCTACCATTCAGAGCGTCCTGTTATCCAACACCGCTTATCTCCTCCTCTCATTGGACTGGCTGCACTGTCAGTTAGGTAAGACTATTAGACTATTTACTGTATAGCTGTTTCTTTTAATACCTTTTCATATTTGGTAACTGTAGTTGATGTTATCTTTTTAAGGTCTCAACACAAATGTCTACCTCAAGATTAAAAGACCTCTCTCCAACACCACAGCCGTGAACAGGTTACAAAATGACCTCCAGCATTGACCAGTAAGTTTTCCTTATGCTTAACTATAACTTTAGTTATAACTGCTATCTGTCTGTTCAATTTCAAAAGCTCAACTGGGATTGCTGTCAAATTAATATAATGATGATTTGTGAGTCTTGCTCTTTGCTCTGCAGGGATGACAGTATCTTTGGGTTAATGGAAGATGAGAAGGACAAAGCAAAACGGTAGGATTTATGTATTTATGTATTTATGTACTCACAAGCTGCATGAAATGTATTTTATAGGAGTGGGGTGTGCATGTCCTCCCTGTGTTACTGTGAGTTCTCTCTGGCTTTCTCTCATCATCCAGAGACATGCATGTGAATCTAAAATTGCCAGCATTATAATCAAAGTGAGAGTTAACAGTTGTGTTGTCGGTGTATGCTTCTGGGTCAGCAATTGTCCATTGTCCAGACTGTGTCCTATTTAAGGCTCATAGTTGCTGGTAATAGGCTCCAACCACCTGTGACCCCTACTAGAAATAAGCAGAAGATGAACAAATAATTACACATCCTTACAGCTTACACTACACAACAAATATTTGTCCTGGGTACTGAAAATATAAGTCCTTAATTATCGATTTCTGTGTTTGAACAGTGTGTCCCGAAATAAGTCGGAGAAGAAACGCAGAGACCAGTTCAATGTCCTCATTAAGGAGCTGGGCACGATGCTCCCGGGAAACGCCCGGAAGATGGACAAGTCCATGATTTTACAGAAGAGCATTGACTTTCTGCACAAACACAAAGGTAAAGACCAGTGAAAAAGATTTTGTCATAAATTTTTGTATTGTATTTGTTATCTGATCCTGCTTCTCTCTCCCGCGTAAGAAATTGCTGCTCAGTCAGAGTCCACAGAGATCAGGCAGGACTGGAAGCCCCCGTTTCTTAGTAATGAAGAGTTCACTCAGCTGATGTTGGAGGTGAGTTGTTAACACTCGCAAACTTGTGAAACAATATTTGAATCTCAAATGAACAATAACTTTAAACTATTTTCTTTAGGCTTTAGATGGATTTTTTCTGGCCATTATGACTGATGGGAATATTATTTATGTCTCTGAAAGTGTGACATCTCTACTTGAGCACTTACCTGTAAGTAAGCCTTTGAGTGGTAATATCAGCATTACTGGAAATGGAAATACTTTAAACATGACTAACTTACAGTACAAGTACTAAGCTTAAATAGTTTGTATTTTGTCTTTTAAAGACAAAAACCTTACCTGTCTAAATCAAATCAGTATTAGGTCAAAGTCTTGCATCTTTAAAATTCCTCTTTCAATGTAATTTTCTGTTTCAGTCTGATCTTGTTGATCAGAACCTGTTGAACTTCCTGCCCGCTGGCGAGCACTCAGAAGTGTACAAGGCTCTGTCCTCTCACATCATGGAGGGAGAGACACTGACGCCGGATTACATGAAATGTAAGTTCTGCATTCCATTGTATGTGACTTATGTAACAAATGTAATTACAGCCAGTTTCAGTTATTTTGTTTTGTTTTGGGGTTTTTTTTCAGCAAAAAATCAGCTAGAGTTTTGTTGCCACATGCTCCGAGGGACAATTGACCCCAAAGAGCCCCCTGTGTATGAATATGTCAAGTTTATTGGAAACTTTAAGTCCCTGAATAATGGTGAGTGTCAGGCTCTGGCTGTTTCATTGTTAGTTTTAAATGAAATTGATTTTTTTACTGTGTGCATCTTCCCACAGTGCCTAACTGTACCCGCAACAGTTTTGATGGAGTGATCCAGCGATCCCTTCACTCGGCCTTTGAAGACAGAGTCTGTCTCATAGCCACTGTGAGGCTGGCCAAACCACAGTTTATTAAGGTAATGGTCACAGCAGGTCTTTCATGTCTCATTTTTTGTGTCTAGTTCACAGTTTTAGGGGTGTATTTTTGCTTCTGTCACTTGTCAAGTATAATTTTATATCATCTGTAGGAGATGTGCACTGTAGAAGAGCCCAATGAAGAGTTTACCTCCAGACACAGCTTGGAGTGGAAATTTCTGTTTTTGGACCACAGGTCTGTATTTCTTTTTGGCAGTATATTTACACGTTGTTATTTTATTTTAGATGGATATGTACAGTGTCCATTATCTATCTAGTATTACTGTATATTGAGCAGAAGAGAGGAGTCATCTAATAACTTTTCTTTGCCTTGGTTGACCAGAGCTCCACCTATTATTGGGTACCTCCCTTTTGAGGTGCTTGGTACATCAGGTTACGACTACTATCATGTAGATGACCTGGAGACACTGGCTAAATGCCATGAACAGTGTAAGTAAAGTGCACCAGTAAATGTTATAGCATCAATTGTCATCTTTTTGATCTGTCCTCAGATAATGCTAAGCCCTCTGTTTTTGTGTTTTGGCAGTGATGCAGTATGGGAAGGGGAAGTCCTGCTACTACAGATTTCTCACCAAAGGGCAGCAGTGGATCTGGCTTCAGACTCACTACTATATCACGTACCACCAGTGGAACTCGAGACCAGAGTTTATCGTCTGCACACACACAGTAGTGAGGTACATAAGTGGAGACACTGTGGATTTTAACTTCATATCTTCTGTTAACTTCATTTTCATGTCTATGTTTACAGTTATGCTGAAGTCCGAGCAGAGCAGCGCAGAGAGCTGGGAATAGAAGAATCCCCACCTGAGATCACTGCAGATAAGGTATCAATACGTATATATTATCTACAGTACTATACTGTATAATACAAAACATGGGTGAAGCAAGTAAATAAAGTAAATAACAGATCATTTCTTCTTTATGGCACCTGTGGGTAGTGGGTGGGATAATTTTAGGCAGAAGGTGAACATTTTATCCTCAAAGTTGATGTGTTAGAAGCAAGATAAACGGACAAGCGCAAAAATTTGGGTGAGTTTGACAAGAGTCATACTGTGATGTCAAGATCACCTCCAAATCTGCAGCTCTTGTGGGGTGTCCCCGGTCTGCAGAGGTCAGTATCAATCAAAAGTGGTCCAAGGAGGGAACAGTGGTGAACTGGTGACAGGTGACACAAATGGGGAGCAAAGGCTGGCCCTATGGTCTGATCCAACAACAACAGACAGCTAGTGCAGCTCAAATTGTCTAATGAGTTCATGATTGTTCTAATTAAAGGTGTCAGAATACACAGTGCACAGTGTTAGTTACATATAGAGCTCGTATTTGGCAGGTGTTCATAATGTTATGCCTGATTGTGTGTATTCACTGTTGTCTTTGAATATGCTTCTTTTCTACACTGACCCTTTTGTGATTCTGCAGCAGTCCCAGGATTCAGGCTCTGAGTCTCATATCAACACTTCAAGTCTCAAAGAAGCTCTCGAACGCTTCGACCACAGCCGGACACCTTCAGCCTCGTCTCGAAGCTCCCGTAAATCCTCTCACACAGCTGTATCTGACCCCACCTGTGAGCACACTGATTACGCTGCAGCACTGCGCGTCCCTGTGACCGACCACTGCTCTTTTGTTATCGGCTCATCGTGTATATGCTCTTTCCCCAGCCTCACAGATGAAGGTCCAGGCCGAGCGCAGCACACCGGGTCGCCAGTCTGTCTCTACTGTGGAGATGACATCACAGCGCAGATCGTCTATCAGCAGCCAGGTCAGGCTCAGAGCAAAGGGGTAGCATTTCAGAATCAGCGTGTTCAGGGTCAGCAGGGATTAAATCAGGGATAATGCCAACTAAACGCTATTCTTTTTCTGGCCTCCATTCTCATTTGCCTGCCTCATTTCTCATTTATTATCAGCAGTCGATGAGCTCCCAAAATACTGGGCAGAACATGGCGCCAAATATGGTTTCACAGCAACCGCCGCAGCCTCAGCAGCAACAGGTGCAAACCATTGGACAGGTAAGATTTTTTTTTTCTTGCCCACATTCATTTGTACAGTCCGTCTATAGTACTTCCATATTAGTATGTTCATAGTTCTGTCTCTATCATGTACACTGATCAGGCATATCATTATGACCACATGCCTGTTATTGCTGGTGTAATGGCAGTAGTTGCAAGTTGAATCTAATCTGTTTTATTTGTTTTCAGCCAATGGTACAATATTCAAACCAGTTAGACGCCATGCAGCACTTAAAGGAGCAGCTGGAGCAAAGGACCCGGATGATCGAGGCCAATATCCAGCGACAACAGGACGAGCTGCGGCAGATCCAGGAGGAGCTGCACAGGGTCCAGGGCCAGAGTCTACAGGTCCGACTCTCATAAGACACACATTTACTAAACAAGGGCTTTGTCTGTCAGTAGCTAGGTTTCCATCACCTTATGTTATGCGCATTTTGAAGTGTCGTGTCAGATGCGAGTGATGGAAACGCTGACTTTTGAAAATAAAAATCTTAAAGGGACTGTAAGCAGCAGGCACTCTTACTGGTTCGAAAACGGTACTGCTGTCTAACTCAAAACAGTGGTCTCTGTTCTGATTGGACGATCAGTCATGTAGGGTTATGGCCATTATGTAATTATTGTTAATAACTCAACTGTACCATTGTTATCAATAAAACTAATATTTGGTTATATTATATATGCAATATTTGGCACACTTATGGGTAATTTTTATAAAATATAAAAAATATATACTGCTCATAGCACCTTTAATTTGGTTTGGTCAGTTGGTTTCTGATTTGTTCGAAAAATGCGAATAGTGAAAGACGGAAACTTATTTATTGAATAAAGTCTGACGTAGAAAACATAAAACCCATGTGACTGTTAGCATTGTACTTATATGTGGACAGTGAAGAAAACCAAAATATTCATATCAAAGCCAGCAATTTTTGGATAATATGTCTGACCACAGTGACTTCCCAAAAATCTTTCTGGCATGGTCTTTCCCATATGTACAGGGCTAGACATTTCTGCATTTTTTCTTCTTCATTCATTCATTCAATTTGGCAATCACAAGCTATCTTTATAACTTGCCCAAGCATAACTACAGTAATTTCAGTCTAGTCGCCATTTTCAATACTTCTTTTGTTGGTTGCTACTAGGTTACTTTATCTACTGCTATGTTACAGATGTTCCTACAAAAGGGAAGTGGGGGACTCAACTCTGTCCCGATGGCCCAGGGAGGGGTGCAGCAGGGAGGGACTCTCAGCATGCAGGGTCAAGTGGTCTCCTCTGGGACTATGCAGAACAACATACAACAGCAGCACTCAGTCCAGCCTCAAGCTCAGCAGCAAGCTCTGTCTCAGGTCAGACAAAACCTCATGCTCTCTCTAGTGCTGTTGTTTCTTACCTTTTGGAGAAGAATGTAAAGTTTATTAAAATGTTAAACAGTAAATAGCAGGGCTGAACAATTTAATCTAACTTTTACTGTATTTTTTGTTACTGACTAGGGATAAGTAAGCATCCGTTCACCCAAAATTTTCAGTCAATAGACAATAGTTATTAACACATTTTTTTTGTGGCTTTCAGACTCAGCGGTCGACTCTCACTTTGCCGCCTCAACAAAACTCACTTTCTGCTCCTCTCTACAACACAATGATGATTCCTCAGCAAAGTCCCGCTAATGTGGTCCAGATTTCCACAACTCTTGGTCAAAATACTGTCCCTAATGCATCTGCTGTGGCAACCTTTGCACAGGACCGTTCAGCACAGATAAGGTAAATTTACAAGTTAGTATCTGCATCGTTTTCTTAAATCTCCCAAGACTCCTTTCAGCAACACATCTAGCATAAAAATCTGGTGATGCCAGATTTGAAGACACATTTGTAGGTGGCCTGGTTTGTTTGTTGCTTTATTGTATGTACCAGTTAGCTTATACAGATGAACTAATTTTGATAAAAGTAGGAGAATTAAATCGTCATAATTTTGCAAGTAAAGTAGGAAAAGTGAAAGCTGATTCCAGAATTGACAGGATGCATGTAAAGGGTGAATACAACAAGCTGAGCTACGCTCATCTGTCCTAGCTAGAGGACAGAATAAAATGTGCAGAGGGAGTCATGGACACACCTTGCTTGCTTGATTGACCTTAACTTATTGTCTCTGCCTTGACAGATTTCCAGCTGCTCCACAGCTGCTCACAAAGCTAGTGACTGGTCAGATGGCATGTGGAGCAGTTATGGTCCCCACCACCATGTTCATGGGTCAGGTGGTGACGGCGTTTGCTCCACAGCAGGGTCAGACCCAGACCATCAGCATTTCACAGCAGCCTCAGCAACAGCAGCAGCAGCAGCCTGAGCAGGTTCAGCAGGCACAAGTCCAAACCATGCAGCCGGGACAGGGAGCACTCAGCCAGCAGCAGACACAGTTCCTCCAGGTAACAACGCCTCTGCAGCAAATCATAATCTCTGATCAGGATAAAATCAGCTCCATAGTGAAATGTGAACTGATGTGTTGGTTAATTACTGTTGATATAATTTTGCTCCAGGCTCCTCGGCTGCTTCATGGGAACCAGTCGACCCAGTTGATCCTGCAGGCAACTTTTCCTCTGCAGCAGCAAGGTACTTTCACTGGCTCAGCCCAACAGCAGCACCAACAGAAGCAGTTACAAACACAGAGACAACAGCTTCAGCAGCAAGGCCCTCACCGGAGAGACAGTCTCTCTGACCGTGCCACCGCACAACCTCAGTAGTGCTCTTTGACATAAGAAAACCTGCAGAACAGTAATACCAATGTGTCTGCGGGAGCTCATGGTCTTCTGAAGACGCTGAGCAGATCCCAGAGGCTGATGCTCTACTTTCACTGTGTTTTGCTGTTTGCACTTAATTCCTGAGCGGAGCTGGACTGGGCTCTGTGTGTGTGTAGCTCTATGCTACAGCCTCTCACCCTTTTGTTCGTTCAGTATGTGTGTGTTTGTCACCCACAGAGTGAATATATCCAGACTCTTAATGCAGTGGAGCTTTTATCAAAGCTTCAAGGACATCCTGCAGAAGCCAAGCTTGATTAGGATGTTTTTTACTGTCATTGTTTTTCATTAAAAATAATTATGGGACAATAAATATTTTTAAGAATGTGGTGTAGATTATGATTTATTGTACAGAAGTTGATGTGTAATATATATTGTGTAAATACGATGAAAAGAAAGGACTAATATTTTATATGATGCATGTAATGAAATCTGTAGTCCATTATCTGCAGTTTTTTCTAATATTCTGTAAATGGTCTTTAGGCTCATTGGTTCATATATTCACTGACTTCCTTTCTTCGAAGGATGTGTTTGTTTGTGTCTGCGTAGCAGGCAGTGCTGATGCTGGTTGTTTAATCCTTGACCCCTTTTTGACAATTTTATTAAATTGTGAACATAGCCTATTTTTAAACTATATAGTATGCACTTAAATTTGCACATTGAAGAGTCAACTAGAGAAAGTTAATAAATACTGGTACCACTTGTGCTTAAGGTACTAAACCACAGCATTTCTCTTTCTGTAACAGGTGTCATAAAATGTACCAGATGTTGCATAATATGATTTTTTTTTTACTTGGCCAAAACTAATAATACTTTTCTAGAATCTTTGAGACTACCTTTGTGTCTATGGCCCTGTAAAGTTCGACTAATTGCTGTTGTTCATTTCCACATCTCTTTGAATTTACTCTAAACAGTCCTGTTGAACAGACTTTTTTAAAATCACTGCAAGTTACTTCTGATTTTTATTTAATTTCAGAAATAAGGCATATATCCTGTAACGATTTTATATATCTTGATATACTGTAGCTAAACATAAAAACATTGAATCTTACTACAACTTTATGCCATATTGCGGTATCCCTCATTTTAAACTAATACTATTTAGACACAATTCACCAAATGGCTTAGACAGGACAACCCCATTAATGTTTTTTTATTGAAGACAACTAGAAAACAGACGATTCTCTTTGTCACTGTCAAAACCAAAAAAGTAATTACAACAGTATAGTGTTTAATTATTAAATTATGGACAGTGCTAAGGTCACTATGGAGGCCTGATCTACATTAACTCAAACTGAATCTACTCCCCAAGATGTTTGCACCAATTCTGTTTCTATCCAATTTGTTTTTATTTTATTCATTAATGTCACACTCTCTGACTGATATGTTTTACAATTTTTCCCTAAATATTGACAGTGCAACTTGTTAGTTCATAAACAAACTGTTTGTGTCAAAAGGCCTTATGGAGAACATCTGTATCCAAAGATGAAGACTGTGATGAGCTCTAGATGATGGTACACAGTGCATTTTGTTTAATGTTGTGTTGTTCTGATGTACAAACTCTGAATGTCTATCACTGTCCATTTCTCCACTCTACATTTTTTGTGTGTGCTGTTGTAGTTTGGCTCATTAAATTTACTGCTTTGGTGAATTCCCTTGATCCTTTTAAGGGTTTGCCCACACTAAATCCTGTTGACTCTGGTTACATCTGAAGAAGTGATGCCACAGCAGGTGTTTTGTTCATATGTAGCATCTGCTGTAGTGTCATTGGTTCAGTTAAAATCAGAGATTGCAAGCTGTAGTTAGATCCTAAAAGTTGGTTTATTTTTTATGTTTTTTCACTTGCTATAATACAGTTATCAACCATGCCTTGAGTTCATAAATTAAAAATATTCAGCACTTAGTGGTTTTTACTGTAGTTGTACCTATTCAGAAGCAGAGAAATAAAAAAAGTTTTAATTCATTTATGACTTGCACTACTGCCACCTGCTGTTAAGTGTAAATCATCTGCAAACCGACAAGGCATCATAATAAAAATGATTTAAATAAAATAATATTAACAATACCTATGCTGTGTGATAGTGCACTTTAGCTGAAAAAATACCACTTATGAGTATGCAAAACATTTATTTTGTGAGCCAAACCATACATAAGTAAAAAAAAAAATAGCAAATGTAAAAACCATTTGCTCCTTTTTGGTTTGAAAATAAAACTATATGCTTTGTTTTTATCTGTTTCAATTTTGTGCTTGTTTTATTTAAAGATCCCCTATTATGCTAAATACAATTTTTTAGCCTTTAACCATGTTACATTGTTTCCACCTCAAACACATACCTGTAGTAGTACTTAGACTTAGACAGACTTCATTGATTCACAAGGGAAATTGCTTGGTCACAGTAGCTCAGTTTTTCACAAATTCAAGTAAAACATAGTATAGGTATAGAATAGTTATAGCAATAAAATACTTTGAATAAAATACAATAGAATAGATAAACATTTACTTATTTATTTGCAAATTTACAAATCCACAAAACATAAAAATAGCTGTAAATATATCTAAATGTAAATATACACTATATACAACAGGTTTGGTAAGGATAGTGCAGTGAGATGATGTGGCTCAGCATTGACATGAGTGATACAGGATTATCTATTACAGTAAGGTGAGGTGTTGTGCAGCTGGATTCCCGTTCCCTGTGGGAGTGGAGCTGTAAAAGTCTGTTGGAGAAAGAGCTCTGCTGTCCCTCTCTGGTCCAGTGAAGTGGGTGTAAAGGATTGTCCATGATGGAGAGCAGTTTGTCCAATGTCCTCCTGTCCCTCACTGACACAAACGTCTCCAGTTCACTGTCTATAACGTGGCCCGCCTTTCAGATGAGTTTGTTGATCCAACCGATGTCCCTTTTGCTGGTGCTGCTTCCCCAGCAGACCACAGCGAACAGGACGCTCACTACCTCATACTGGTAGAAGATCTCCAGCAACTTGCTGCACACATCGAAAGACCTGAGCTTCCTCAGGAAGTAGTCTGCTCATGCCCTTCTTGTACACAGCGTTGCTGTTGTCCCTCCAGTCCAGTCTGCTGTTCAGATGGACTCCCAGGTACTTGTAGCTGTCCGCTGCTGTCATGTCCTGACCCTGGATGGAAACAGGCTCCATCGGTATCCTCATCCTTCTGAAGTCAGTGACCTGCTCCTTGGTCTTGTCCACGTTCAGGAGCAGATGGTTCTCTTAGGACCACTCCACAAAGTCAGCGATCAGTGTCCTGTACTCAGCCTCGTGTGCCCGACCACCACAGTGTCATCAGAGAACTTCTGCAGGGGGCAGGGCCAAGAACTGTGCTGGAAATATGTTTAATATCGTTTCATTTACATGTTTGAATAATCCTGTATGCTGAGGCCATCACTTCTCAAGAGCTGGAAACACTCAGTTTCACAGCTGTACGTATAGAATTCAGCTCTTAAATTGCTGTCACTATGAAGCAGTTGGCTCATTTATCTGTTAGTGTCATGTTGCTAAATGCTGTGCAAAATAGCCATTTTATGCTCTGTCCATTTCCCACCATTACCAGCAGAAGGCGACAGACACCTAATCCAAGAGTTCTCTGTAGTGAAAGGGACAGCTCCCCAAAAGAAGGCATTTTCAATACATTTACATTATTTTTAAGTTATAAAGTGTGAAATGCTAATACAAAGGTTAGGTCCAGATTTATTTCAAAGAGCGTGAAACAGCATAATATAGGATTTTTAAGAAAACAGACAAAAATTACTTGGACACAATTTGAAAAGATTTTTATTGAGTAGTTTGGAATTCACCCAACCAGTATAACAATCAGTGATTTCTGAATTACTTCACAGCTGGCGCAGACTGTCAAATATTGACAACATGGCCATAGACTGATCATTTAAAAAAATATCTCCCTCTCTCCCATTTGTGTACTGTACATGTTCCCAGGAAGGAAGGGTAAATAAATAAAACCATTTTAAATACAGGTAAAACTTGGGGCACATCGCTGCTGTGTCCCATGTGCCAATGAGAGTGACTTCTACAATAGGACGTCCTGTGTGAGACTAAGGCTCAGATACACTGTCTCAGAGAGTGGCAAATTCAAATTAGGTATGGCTTATAAAAGAGCAAGAGCATCTGAAGCAATGAGGGCTGTACAAATTTACCGTTATCAGGATATTGGCAAAAGAAAAATAGGTAACAAAAGAAACTAAATGTATCACAGTAATATTATGGTCATTGTTAAGTGTCTGGAGGCCTAAATCAAAATGTGTTATGACCAAATAAATTTTCCACTTTAGTCCTAAATTTAGACCTGGTTTAGATAATTTTTATTCAGTCACAGCTTTCACCAATGAGTCCAGATCCTTGTATCTCTTGACATTAAAAGTGAATGTTCACTGTGCTTGTTTAACTACAGTTAAAAAAGCCTTAACCATATCAAGGATTTCGAAATACTGCCAATTATATTATTGCAATATTCAACATCGTTATAGCCACACGCATTTTTCAGTTTTGTAAAGCCCTAGTAAAATTTACTGGCCTTTAGCTGTGAATAACACAGTAAGTCATCTGCAGTTTACAATTATCAATAGATCAAGATACAAGTGTGTGCAGACACCATTGCATGATTGTAAAGACTTTGTTGGTGAGGCCTCCTAGTGTCTGGAACTTGGAGTTACAACCATAATGCTGTGAATAAACAAAAACATTCCAAATAAAGAAACTGTTTGCAACTTGTGAACAGCTGCTTAAAACTTAAATCTAAAAAAGTGCTGTCTACAAGCCCTCTGACACAATATTTATTCTAAATACTCTAGACATTAAAATAAAAAGGCAAAAAAAGGCTGACGTACAAAGAGTCTAGCTGTGGCATCAACTTGAAGACAGACCACAGCACAATTTGAAATGAGAATATATAGCACTTTTAAGAGCCACAACCCTGCCACCGGTCCACACTAGTCCTAGTCTCTCCCCCACTGTAATTCAATGTGTCCTGCTCAAAATTTCTACCTCGACTGTATAAAAGAAACAACATTTGCAAAGCCAGAGGTCCCCCTCTATGACACACCCCACTGAGTTACAGACTTCGGCAGCTCATCTCTCAGCCACATATAGGTATGATCAAAACGGCACAGCAATGTAACCAAATTTTACATTTATGTACAGTATAAACCTGTAATGGTCTATTCAGAGTCCAGCGTCTGGCTTGATGAACAGCGCCGAGAGAGCAAATGCCAGAAAGACAATTCCTCCAATGATGGTGACTAGGGACACAAGACAAGAAAATGTTTGTGAAATTATATTTAAACAACCAACTGCCTAAAAGTGTGTGCAGTCAGTGAGCAGATTAAGGAACATTAGTGACTAGCTTGATGTTTTGCTGTTTTTTATAGACAAGTATTTCATCTACACCAGCTGAAGCCAATGTTATGTTGCTTGGACATGTATAGAACACCAAAAAAATCCACATGCAATATTTAAGGATAAGCTGAGAATTGCTTAATTAGAAGAAGCTTGCATATATTTAGCTGAATCTTGACTTTACAAACATTGTAATTACACAAATGGACTTAGATCCACACTTATAAATTGTTTTTGGTGCTGTTGGTGTGCATCTGGGGGAAAAAAAAATCACTGCAACAGCATCCTGGGAACATGTTTAAAATATTGGATAAATTAATAATTACTGCCACCATTACAAATTGTTCTTCCTACCATTTAAAAGACACAGCAGGCCAGCAATAACCAATAAGTGTATAGTATTAGTATTAGAGGCTGGAAATATCCTGCTATAAATGAGACAAGATGTATGCAACAGATGTGATCCTAGTGCTACATAAATAATTTATTTCAGTCTCCTCGGTGTTAATTACCATGTGTAAGTGGATACCTGTTAAAGCACACTACCAAAAAGCATAAAAGTGTTCTTACCTGTTCGAACAGATATTTTCTGAGCAATCATTCTCCCTCCTATTACAGCCAGCCCAGTACACAAACAGTGACCAATTGTACCACCAACAGCAACTCCAAATGGATCCTGTGTGATTTCAGGAAGTGGAAGGATTTGAACATAATGTTTCTTGACACCATCATACATATACAGTAGATATTTAAACTAAATACTGTCTGAAACAAACCTCCCGAGCAGCAAGAATAATAGTAGTCAACTGAGAGCGGTCGCCCCACTCTGCCAGAAATGTGAGGGTGAAGGCTTGGATGAAGATGGGTGAGATGAAGGTGTGCCACTTTCCCTGAGGCACTGTGGTCCCAGTCCCAGCCTCTATGTCCGGGCCCCCATTTATGAGCTTAGAGCGCTGCAACTGTACACAGGACAAAAGAGCCAAGTTTAGTTCCAGCATGTCTACACGTAATGCAACACTCTGTGGTTTGACAAAGCCACATCTTAAGGGATTAGGCCTGACTATTTAATTGCCATTATGTTTCTTTTGTCATAATACTACTGCACTATTTATCGGTCACTGAAATTATTGCAATTCTAGTTTCACCTCAGCACACATCTAAAAGGTGCTTACATGTTCCTTATTTAAGAATTATTAGGAACAGGAAATACAGACTCATTTAAATGCCATCAGTGGCCCTGAAGAGATGGTTTTGCAGAATTTGTGAAACAATAACCAGAAAAAAAAAAGGTGTTTCATAAAAATATTGGTATACCTCTTCATCCTTCTTTTTTATCTCTGCCTGCACCTCCTCCAGCTCCTCCTGGCCCTCATCTGGACTCATCTTTAGCCCCTCTCGCAGCATCCGAATACCAAATATGGCAAACAGAGCCGTGGACACATAGTAAGTGTAGATTCGAGGTATGATGGTGGTGGCATAGCCGAAAAGTACTGGTAAAAGAAGAAAGACAAGTGAGAAAGAGCACAATCTGCACCACTGTTGTCTCAGTCCAGATGGTGAAAGTTCACTCACCAGAGAGACAAGTCATGATTGCAAGAGCCAGCATAGCCCCTGTGAGCACAATTAGACGGTTATAACGCATGGCCATAATGGCTGCGATAAAAAAGGTCTTGTCTCCCAACTCAGATACGATGATGACAGAGAAAGAAGCCACAAAGGCATGAATGAAGCCCAGGTTCCCTTTCTTTGTGTCATCTTCAGGACTTACTGGTCCTATGGGATGTGATGTTGGGACCTTCTGCAAAGACAACACAGTAAAGCAGCTGTTATTACTCATTATTAGACATTAATTATAGTAAAGCAAGGACTCGGGCACAGATGCAGGGGTGCTGCCAGATTTTCTGGGCCCCATGAAAAAATATAACACTGGGTCCTATCATCACAAACTGAGCTAACTTTACATTATTATTGTAAGATTTGCAAAGGCCCCCACTAGTCATTGGCCCACGGAATTACCCTAACCTTTCCCCCTCTTGCACCCCTACATAGATGAATACATTGAAAAATACGTCAAAATATAGTTGCCCCTAATGTCATTGTCAATGTAATGTTTTTCTCATTTATTTCAAAGAGTAAAGTTCTCGTGTGTAACCCGGAAAACAGCGTGATACCGCTACGTCTTGGTTAGCATGTGTTAGCTTTGAGTCGCTACGGTCAAGCGGCAAAAGCGATCTCACAAATCTCTTTTAGGATAAAGCAGTTGGCTTTGTATTGAATTGGAAAGCAATGAAGCACCTCTTGAAGTGGTTGCTCCTGAACCTGGTTGTTCTCCGGGACAGCGGCAACTCCGACCGACAGCAGCGACACGGCGAGGAGGAACAAGAGGCGCATCAAATTTGTGCTAACCCGTCCATCTCCTCCACCGACAAGGACAGACATTATTGCTCCCAGACACAGACTCAAGCGAGTACAAAGTAACAGTTGTATGTGGAGTTACATAATGCACCGCGCATCCAAAAACACAAACTTCATAACAGCATCGTGTAGTATTTGAGGCACTCTTTGAAAATACACGTCACTGTTTAGCAGCTCGAGCTAACTCTGGTGAAGTTAGCTACAGAGAGACGTAGAGCCGCACGAGGAATATAAGTGGCTCGTGTCAGGAATGACGTGCACACCCTGGCTGACGCAGACATCGGACTGATCAGTGACTGGACAAGATCACTGTCTGTCTCTATCACATGCAAAATAAGCAATGTTTCCTAGAACGAAATACTAAACTTTAATGATGGCCACTACTGATAAAATATGCACAGCGGGAATAAAATGAACTAATGTACAATTTATAGTAAGAATAATACAATGAGCCAAATAAATGTTACAAAATAGAAAGCATTTCACACATGCATTCATCATGTTTAATTTGTATAACATAATAATAGGCAAAACGTACTATTGTGCACCATGTTCATAATTAACTCAACTTCATAATGTACAGTCCTCCCATGTTTTTGACACAATCTAAAATAGCTGCCAAATAAAAAAAATTACAACACAAAAGGTATAAATGCTTTTCTTTGCTTTGGATATGACTCATATTTGCACTTGTATAGGTCATGACACAGCTGGGCTGCCAGTGCCTGGTTGAAGAACACATAAAGAACAACTAGCCACCAGGTAAGAGAAAGTCCTCCTGAAACCACACACAGTGAGACGTAGATCAGCAGCTCCGCAAAGTAATGTGGGCATGACACCAGCTCGAACCAGCCTCCAGCTGGCAGTTTATGTGCCATTGTCTCAACCTTTCCTGTGGGATGCCAAATGACAAAGTACATACATAAACCTTGATTTGAAAAACATTTTCTCAAGATGTTTTTTTTATTTTTTTCCTTTGATAGGGACAAGTATGTTTCATAAACACCTTATGTCCCAACTGTGGGATAGACTATTTATTCAAATACTATTTTATAATACATGTATGCTGTTCAAATACTGCACACACTCCCACCTGATTTTCCAGTGCGTAGCCTTGCCAGCAGAACCATGGATTGATGCTGGAGCAATGAGGCCAAAATAAAAAGTGCACATCCAGCCATGTGACAGCAGTTTACTTGATAGAAGACAGGGCCACTGTCTGCAAACAGGGGCAACAACTGTAAATATCACAATCTAGACTTTAGGATTTGCACCATGAAAAACACACAATTGTTACGCCTCAGTATCTATCTTGTAAAATATTGTGGAAACTTAATTGATTTTAGCTAGGTGCATGTTGCATAAAACATGGCTTTTTGCCAGCATCCATTAAAACAAGGCTTATGGTGATGAAAATGGTAGAATGCTTTGTCACAACCGGGTGCAGTTTGCATAGTAGAAACATTACAAAAATGCTTTTTAGTTGCCAGTCATAAAAACAGGGTTGGAGTAGGCGATATATTTTAATGATACAGAAATTGTATTTTTAGTCACGTTAAGCATGTGTTATTACAGCACTCTTTGAAAATTCAATTCTAAATTGTTCTGTCTGTGAAAGAAATATACAGGAATCAAGATGCAGTTTCTCTCCTAGCTTAGTTTTAGAGCTCATTAAAACTACTACTACTACTATTTAAAAAAAAAAAAATCTCACCTTTTATGACAAGATGCTCAGGGCAAAGCACTGTCAGTCCCAGCACAATGTAATACACCAGGCCAAATAGATATTGTGCAACATGTATGACTCCATCAGAGAAAATGCTCACCAGACAGCACTCAATTAGTCTCCTGAGGGAGTGGACCCACAGCAGGAGGATCAGCAGAAACGTGGTCATCTGTGGGACTGGACAGGGCAATTAACATTTAGTATATAACAAAGTAGAAAAAACATATAGCTGCCTGGGGGAGAGTGACAAGAGCTTACCATTACTTTCTGTGTTTGTGCCTGATACACCAGTTAAAATTGCCAACACCCCAGTCAACCATGATGGCAGTGACTGATGCTGGAAGATGAAGTTTACGTACAAGAGGAGTAGAAAGCCACTCCAACAAACAGATACGCCATAAAAGTGCCAAAACCACCTGCAAAGACAAGACAAGAGGCTCAAGACAATGTGCTCGCCTTCTGTGCATTTGTTTAAGTGGCTGTCAATGAATTCACCTTTTTGGGACGTCAAACACACGCAGCCAGTCATCGCGTCGGAGGTTCTGCTTAGTTTTGCCGTATCGAATAAGATCCTGAAATATCACAAAAACAAAAGATTTTTCGTAATCTTTGGGAATGTTTGAAGAGATTTTGTACAAAACGAGAGCAACAATAAAAAAAGCAGCGAGAAATGCCCACAACACATCAATAACACTGAAGCTAACTGTGCGCCAGACCATTTTCAAGTATACGGGACGTGGGCATTGTTTTGTGCAACACAAAAAAGCGTCCGTCAGCGCACAGTCGTTCAAGTTCCGTTCAAGTTTTCTTTTTTTTTTTTTTTTTAATTAAACAAAGATCTGCTTTTAAATGATGTAAAATAAATTGGATGAAAGTAAAATGGAAATAAATACGCCATGCACCGAAGATCGACATTTGAGTGATCGTCTGAATAATTTGTAATGTTCTTTTTTTTGTTTTGCTTGCAAACTCAGTCGTACAAAGGAAGAAAAAAAATGTTTCTTTGACAACACACCTGTTCTTTAATTATGTATTAATCAACGATTACGTAGAAATTAATTACAAACGTACAAATAGATGCTCAGAAAATCATTTACAATTATTTTATGTACAGTAGATGGCAGCACTTCAATTGAACCTGCAAGTGGGCCATCACAAATAGCAGGGCTTGGAGACAAAAGCGTGGTCTGTCCAGTGACTGCAGATACCACGGTCCGGACCATTACAGGGACAACCTCTGGGGGCGCTGTTCAGTGATCCGAGTGCCATGGTACGTGGAAATTAGTAAAAGTGTTTTGCATTCAGTAGCATTTTATTTTTTATACTTTGCACTAATTATTTATAGACATTATTTATTATTTTACGAGACAGAGTGCATTATCAATCAATCAATCAATAGATTGGAGATAGATAGATTGGACTGGAGATATGACCTAATAAAAATATATAAAGAATAAAGGAATGGAATGAATAAGAATGGGATAAAAAGAAAAAGGTAAATTAAAGAGGAGGGTCTTGAGCCTGTTCTTAAAAACATTAACATTCTCTGCAGCCCTGAGGTACCGGAGGACCTCAGGGGCCGTGAGTGTTCATAACATAAAAGCAGATCTGAAAGATAAAAGAAGGCCCAAGACCGTTAAGACATTTAAAGACCAATAAAAGAACCTTAAAATCGATCCCGATACACACGGGGAGCCAATGCAATGATTCTAAAACCGGTGTAATGTGGTCTGGTCTTCGTCAGCACACGTGCTACGGAGTTTTGTAAAAGTTGTAGAGGTACAATACTCTTTTTGGGAAGACCAGAAAGCAGGACATTTCAGTAGTCAATACGACTGGTGATAAAAGCATGCATCAGCGTCTCCGTGTTGGCCCGAGAGAGAATAGGGCGGACTCTGGCTATGTTTTTTAAGTGATAAAATCCTATTTTAGATACATATTTAATGTGTGGAATAAAACCAAGCTCAGAGTCAAAAATAACGCCCAGGTTTTTCACTTGTGAGGATGGGTTTAAGGAAAATGCCTGTAATTTAGATAGGGAATATTCTCTCTGAGCCTCAGGACCGATGATTAAAACTTCAGTTTTGTCCTGCTTAAGCTGTAAAAAGTTTTCTGCCATCCAGGATTTGATATCTAAAATACAGTTAAAAAAGGCATCCATTGGTCTTGTGTCATTAGGAGACATGGAGATGTACAGCTGAGTATAATCAGCGTAACTGTGGAAGTTTACTCCATGCCTCCTGATGACACTGCCAAGAGGGAAATCATACAAATTAAAAATAACAGGGCCTACAACTTGCCCCTTGGGGCACACCACATGTCATTTTATGGATTTCTGAGGAGCATGCATCCAAACTTACCATAAACGTTCTGTCTGTGAGATAGGACGTGAACCAGTTGTGAACAGCACCAGAGAGGCCAACCAGGTGTTTCAGTCTATTTAAAAAAATAGTGTGGTCTACTGTATCAAAGGCTGCACTAAGATCCAGTAGCACCAACACTGAGAGCTTCTGAGAGTCCCAGTTACATCTAAAATCATTTAAACCCTTCAGGAGAGCTGTCTCTGTGCTGTGGTTTGCTCTAAATCCAGACTGATATATCTCTAAAATATTATGATTTTTTTAAAAATCATTCAGCTGAATAAAAAACAGTTTTTCTAAAATCTTACTTAAAAATGATAAGTTGGATACTGGTCTGTAGTTATTAAAATCAGTACAATCCAAGTTGCCCTTCTTCAGAAGGGGCCTCACCGCCGCCATTTTGAAGGCAGCAGGGAAAACGCCCATCTGAAGAGAGCAATTCATCATGTATAAAAGCTCATCTTTAAAAAATCCATAAAATGTTTTAAAAAGTGAAGCAGGAATTGGATCTAAAAGACATGTGGTGGGTTTCACTGTGGAGAAAACCTTCTCAAGGATCTCAGCATTAACCAGGACAAAACTGTCCAGTGTTTCCTCAGGTAAAACCAAGCACTCAGATGTGTTTGTGTTCTGGTTGGATAAAATGTTACATCTGATGGCATTGATTTTACCGCTGAAGTGGTCTGCAAACTGCTCACAGAGAGAGTCTGTTGGGGTTCTTTGGGAGCTGTTAAAATCATGGCTAAATAAATGAGCAATGGTGGAAAAAAGGACCTTGGGATTATTTTTATTAATACTGATTATTCTGGCAAAGTATGCGTTTCTTGCATTCCTTAGTGCATTATTGTAAATTTTTAGTTGTTGACAGTACATTTGATGGTTTATTGTAATTTTATTTTTCCTCCATCTCCTTTTTGCCGCCCTGCAATTTCTTTTGAGGTTTTTGATTTCCTCATTTCTCCATGGGGATATAAGTTTTGCGTGAATCTTTTTTGTTTTTAGTGGAGCAACAGAGTCAAGGCTGGTCTTCAGTTTACTGTTAAAATGATCAAAAATAAAATCACAGGGTGCAGGTAGAGTAATAAGAGAATATTTATCTAAAACTTTGATAAAATTTGCAGCCACTTCCGAGGTTAGATAGCGCTTCATCACAGTTCGCACCGAGGTCTCCCGCTGAATAAAACTGGTGATTTTAAAAAACACACAGTAGTGGTCAGAGACAGCCAAGACAACAACAGAGGACACACCGGCGGACAGGCCATATGTAATGACCAAGGTCCAGGGTGTGTCCTCTGTTGTGAGTCGGCTGCGTGACGTGTTGCGTAAAATCCATATAATTAAGAATGTTTAAAAATTCTTTTGATACAAGGTCTGAAGGATTATCTATGTGCAGTTTAAAATAACCGGTTAAAATGATCATATTATAAGTTGTGTGTATGATTGTTAAAAAATCTGAAAATTCATTGATAAAAGCAGCACTTTGTTTAGGTGGTCTATAAATAGTGACACATAAATTTGGAGGGCTGCTAAAAACAATGGCATTATATTCAAAAGTGGTAAAATTATCAAATAAAATCTGTTTGGTGGTGAAAGTGTTATTGGTTAAAACTGCTGTGCCACCACATCTCCTACCACTTCTTATAGAAAAAGAAAAGTTAAAATTTGGTGGGGAGGCCTTAGTGAGAACAACTGGTGCATCCGTACCCAGCCATGTTTCAGTTAAAAACACACAGTCAAGTTTGTGGTCTAAAATCAAATCATTCACAATAAAAGACTTGTTCAACAGAGAGCGAACATTTAGAAAAGCCATACTGATGGAGACTGGTGACTTTTTGACTGTAGAGTTTAGTGATGATTGACATTTTTGAATACGTATGAGGTTATTAATATTTTTGGTGATGCTGAATTTGTGATGATGTGAACAGTGGTATTTATGTTGCTCTCTGTTAGTGATTATGACCGGTATTGATGCATTATTATTTACCATGTGCACAGATCACGAGCATTCTTTGGCAACCCTCGTTGCCCTGGAGATGACTGTACATGCACAGCTAATGCTTCAGTAGAGTACAAAAACCTGAGTGAATAGTGCCTTTGCATACAGTATGTGTGGGATTGCAGTGTGTGCCTCAGTTGATTCATAGGAGCTGTTCTGATGACTCTGATGAATCTATGTTGGTGCATAGTGTGTCAGAGGTAAATATGTGTGTTTGTGTGAGAGGCTCGGTGATCTTTGACGCAGTAGATTCCAGGATGCCTCTTAGAGGAGCTCAGTATCCTGTCTGAGGAAGTGTGCACTGCTTCCCGCTTCCCTCCCTTCCTTGTCCTCAGTGTCCTCTTCTTTTTTACCGTGCCAAGGCCCGTCAACACTTTAGGCTACTTCCACACAGTAAAAGACCAACACTGCTCTCTATTGTCCTGTAGAAATTCTGGATAGAGTTTGTTTTGAAGCAACATTACAATATGCAGTAAAATGGTGGTTCTCAAACTGTGGTATGGGCACCACTGGTCGTTTATTTTTTGCAGTTCTGATTTACTTTAATTTAGAGCCGATTTTCTTCCCTGTTTCCTGGTTTAAATTTTAAGTTTAGACCACTACGTAGTCCTGGATTAGTGGGGCACAGTTTAGTCTTGGTTTAGTCCTGGTTTAGTCATACATTTGTCCTGGTTCAGTCCCTGTTTTGTAACTTATTGTAACTTATTTTTAGTGGGTTATACTTTTGTAGCGGTGTAAAACATCTGAGAGTCACAGTATTGAAATATTGTTGTTAATTAAAAAGAGAATTGCACTGAGCCTTTTGAAGAACTTTGCTTGTGTTTGGCTCCTCATACTGGCCCCATTTAATACCTCAACCACAAAAGTGTGATGTGAACAAACAAACACATTTCCCCTCCCAAACCCTGATGCTCTCTTTCTTTTAGTGCACTTCTCATTCAATGGACAATGCTCCGAGGGCATTCTTCATGTGCTGAATTGTGGGACACTGACCTTTGAAAGCCTCAGTAAAACCAAAGTATCAACACAGGAGTGCCAAAAAGAGTCCAGTTTCTTACTATTGGACAAACTGTGAACAATGGCTATTAGTAAAACTAACTGAGGTCATATATATTTTACTGTAACAGGACGAAAAATCATAATATTTCTACATTAAAATATGGCTCACTTCTGCAGAATTGGGCTCTATAAATTCTACTTCTTTTATAGCATAATTTACTTAAATCAAGAGAAATAATGGTAACCTTTTCAAAAAGGTAAAGAGGTTGCAAGTAACCAGCAAAGCCATGGGGCTAAGATTTAGTTAGCTATATAAAAGATAAAGTCATGTTGCGTTAACAGCTGATGTATCATGACTAACTTTTGAAATGGTCTAGCAATTAAACCATATTTGTTTCATAAACTTTTTCATAGGCTTTTCCCTCCAGGGGTGCCATGGCAAATAATCTGCCTCTTAATGCACAGTGATTTACATATTGATTTGGCATAGACTTTACACCAGATGCCCTTCGTGATGCAACTGTCTCCATTTATCCAAGCTTTTGACAGGCACAAAAAGTGTGACCTCTCATGGTTGTAAATTGGGTGTACTGTGCATATTCTTGGAAAAAAGGAAAAGCTTAAATTATGAGGCCCAGGGGCAAATAAAGAAGTAACCTCTAAGGACGTCAAAGCATATTTTCATGTTGAACATAAAAAATGAAGTAAAGCTTAGGCTATTAATAAGTTTGTCTTAATTCGGTTGATACACTTTTTGTTTGAGTTTAGGCTAAAGGTCAAAACTCATCATAGTTTTGATATGGAAATATGGAAACACACATTATATATGGAAAATCTTTCATTTCCATTCAGCTCAGAAGTGTGTTTAGTGCACAGTGCCTTCCAGGAAATGTTCATGTGAAGGATGGCAGACAGAGATCCCTATAGAAGTGACCAGGCCAGGAAACATGTGGCTAAAACACAGATGTAATGCAATGTACCACCCTGCCATGTCCAAAAAGTCAGCAGCCAGCTACCATATAAAACAAAATGTATTTTATATCTATTTGAATGTGACGCAAGAGCGTAATAGTTTTTCACATACTATGTAGGAAACCCATGACCATTTCATTTCAGTATTTAAAGGAGCTATGTATTCTAGTTGTTATTGTTGTTAAAGTAGTACTGAAGTGAAACAAAGTAGGCTTATCCTTGACATCTTTGAGGGAATAAAGACCCACTCCTCAGCCAGTTCAGTTGTGAAGCTTCACCTTATTATATTATCCCAAAACCCTTAAACAAAATCCTCCACTCTATTGGTGATGTTTGTAGTTTGCAGCAGACTCACACTACAACGAGATAACTCCATTACTGGTAACAATTCATATAGTAGGCTAACAGACTCACAATTCTAAGGTAAGGTATACTTTACTGATCCCTCGTTCTCTGCATTTGACCCATCCCTCAATGCCAGTCAGGATCTTGAGCCAGGATCCTGAGCCAGGATCCTGGTCATGAGTACCTAGCTGGAGGATTAGCCTGCTATTAGCCTCATGTTTTCAGGTTGATGGGGAAAACTAGAGATGCCGGAGGAAACCCACCAAGATGCAGAACATGCAAACTTCACACAGAAAGGAATTGAACCCGGGACCTTCTTGCTGTGTGCTTTTGATTGTACCCTACGAACAAGGGCCTTTACAGTAGGCGATGTATGCTATTTTTTTAGTATTTCTTTATTAACCCCCTCAAATAAATAAATAAATAAATAAAAGAATAAACAAACAAACAAAAACTACTACAATCAAATCAAGCTTGATTAGATTTTAATAATTTCTAGAAAAGTTGCTAAAATTGGACTACAATTATATTAGGCCAAAGATGCCCAAATGTTTTCCAAAAAGGGCCAGAGTTGAAGATGTGCAAATGTTCAAGGGCCAACAGTCTCTCCTCGTGTTTTTCTAATAACATAAAAACGCAACTGCAATAATTTGAAAACACAAGGCAGAGAGTATAAGATGAGATGCAAAAAAAACAAAACAAAAACAAAGCTACAGAAATATAAGTAATACATTTTGTCATAGAACCCGAGGGCTGTATGAAATCTCGACCCGTGACACAAATGTTCCCCAGGCTGCACTCTGCACATAGAGTGTAGCCAAATGTAGCTAATAAGCTAATTAGTTTATTTGTAATATAGAGTGGATGCTTAATTTGATAGCAATTTACCCTTGACAGCATTAAAATGCTATCTTGCTAGGCATTTAAAATAGGGTGAGCTCACTAAAAGCTGACTATGTTTACATAATTTAAGTAGTGTAGCTAAATGCTAATTAGCTTGAATCGCAAATATTTAAAGTTTATTTAGCCATGTTTATTCAATTTTTCTTACCTTAGCTAGCTCTGAATTTGGCTAATGCTTTACGTAAACAATCCAATGTTTGTGTGGGCCTGCAAAAAACAAAACAAAACAAAAAACAAAAAAAACAAACAAACATTTAGTCCTGTTTTGATGTCTGACTTGGCAGGGTTTTGTCCTGTCCACTTCCAGACTGGCCCCTCCTCTGCCTGGTCCACTGTGGTCGTCTTCAGCAGGACGGGGACAGAGCACTCATACATCACTCTGGACACACCGCGGACCTCACTGTGCCTTTGGACTGCTACCAACATTTTTGTCATAACTGATGATAAAAAACAACGGTGGTCAATGGATTTACTAAAGAGTGTGGGACTTTGATAATATCTTAAAACTTTGTTTTTTGTTTTGTGGTTCCCAGTGTTGGATAATGGCTCTGGCAATATCACTACATTTTTTGATTGGGATTATTCTGCCAATGAGCTCAGTATCAGGTAAGGAAATATTTTTAACTTCACCTCAATTACATTAAATCTTTTTTTCAATTATCTATGTCATTACCCTGGGAAAACAAAGAAGAAATAGATATACTTATCTATTTTTGTTTGTTTGTTGACACAGCATTAGTCTCTTAATTGAATGTGGTTCTTTTGTAATGGCAGCCTACATAAACCTGCTTAATTCTTTAGTTTATTTTTTGCATTTTTATTTATCACTTTTAACAATGACTTTTATAAACCATTGTATATCTACTGTAAGTGTTATGAATGATAATCTTGGCCTAAATGCTTGAAGAATAGGCCTACATGACAACCAGAGCAGTAGCTAGCATTTTTTAGTTAAAATACTTACATACTAGTATGTGCAAATCATCACTGTGAATTATCATCATGTATTACCTAAAGAGAGAGTTTAAAATGCTATGTATCTAATCAACAAAATTACATTTAAACCTTTGTGTATGGCAGTCACATTGTGTTGCAGTAGATGATACTGAGAGCTGATTTATATAAGTGTTTTGAGGTCAGCCTGACGTGTTTGGCTGTGTCCGTACAATGCTTTAGGGCCTCTCGGGGAGGAGGTGGAAACAGGAACCCCACCTAGGCCACACTGTGCTGGCCTATTGAGCCCGACCCAGGCCTATCTGTCCCGGCTTCCTGTTTTGACACAGCTCCGCCATTTTCTGCACTGTTGGAAAAATGGCCCTGGGTACAAAACAAAAGCACTCAATCCCATATCTAATCTCTTGAACTTGTTTTGTTCTTTTTACATTTTCATTATGTCAAATTCAAACTTTATATATATATAGCACTTTACAACAGCCTGGTCTGGACCAGGCTATTGTAAAGTAATAATATATAGAAATAAATAAATACGAACAAGTAAACATTAAAATCAGACAATAAGACAACCAAATAATCAAGCAATAAGGGGTCTAAAGCCAGTGTATTCTTTGTGCCAGACCCAAGTCTGGATTAATGGAGAGGGTTGCGCCAGAGAGGGCACCCAGTGTAAACCCTATGCCAAAAATTAATATGCAAATCACTGCACACTAGGAGGCTGATGATTTACTGTGGGAACCCCAGAAGAGAAAAGTTCACAAACCACAAATACAAACTTATGTTAGACCTGTATAGACATCTGTTTTATGCACTGGGTATTTGCTGACTCTCTTCCCCTATACCTTGTTGATTATTTCAGGTCTTGAACTCCGGTTTATGCCTGATCCACCAACACTGAACATCTATGGTGTCCACAGAATGAACAAGACTGAAAATCTGGAGCTGACCTGCAGGTATTTTCTGGACCTTACTTTTCCCATTAAATCAAATTTATAAAAACTCAGAGTTAATTGATCTTTTGTTGTGTGCAGGGGTCGGCAGTACCTGAAGTGGAGAACACCATCCATTAGCACCCGGTTCTCCATCAGTGACTGCAGTGGATCGGGACTCTTCTGCACCACACTGCAAATTAGTAACGCTACAGTCAATGAAACTGGGCTGTACCAGTGCTCCTACAAAAATATGAAAGCAGAGGATGGCAAGACGTCTGCATCCACTTATGTGTTTGTCCATGGTCAGTTAAAATTCACACTACAATTGCAAGCACAGCTACTGTGTTTGGTTACTGTGGTTTTGGAGAAGATATAATTGTTGCTTACATCATTGTTTTTCAACTCTTCTGATTGTGGGACCCAAGCTTAAGTCTGATAATTTGACTTGTAGTATTATAGTGGCACTGAGGACAAGACAGGAGGCAGAGCTGGGAGTAGCAGCTGAAGCTGTTGAGGTTCAGTTTGGGGGTGAAGAGCATGATAGGATTAGGAATGAACACATTCAAGGGACAGCTCAAGAGAGATGTTTTGGAGATAAAGTCAGAGAAGCCACATATGAATATTTGGCTAAAATATGCTGAACTGCCAGGCAGGAGGCCTAGAGGAAGACAACAGAGGAGATTTACAGATGTAAGTGGAGATAAGGATAGTTAGTGTGAGAGAGGAGGATGCAGAGAAGAGGTTTAGGGAAAGGCAGGTGATTTGGTGTGGTGATACCTGAAAGCAAAAGACAAAAATGATTTGGGCCACTGTCTTGCTAAATTAATTCACTCCACTTCACTTCCTTTTATTGTGCATTAAAACTATATTCAACCTTCTCACAACCCACTTTTAGTTCCAGACCCACCAGTTGAGAATCACTGGCTTATCTGACCCTCTATACAATGTAAGCTTTTGATCTACTTTCAGATTATAAAACACCATTTGTGCCATCTCAAAAAGACTATGAGTTGGTGTTTATTCGTGAAGGTGTGCGAGTGGTCATCCCATGTAGAGGCTCTGTGGAGGATCTCAACGTTACACTGCATACTGTAAGCAAGAACTGTTTCTATTTTCTTATGTGTGTATTTTTGGAAAAAAAATAAAAAAATAGTGAAGTGAGTCCAACCTGAGCAATAATAAGTGTATTTTAAAGTGTGGCCTGTTTTATATATTTTGAAACACTTTGTTTCTCTTATTGGTTGTCTATTTTTCAAAGTGCATCCAGTCCAGCCTCAGAGGCATTTTATTCTGCATATGTTGGTACTGGCTCCTAAATTCTGATTGGCTGTATGTCTATCCATTTGCAGTTAGAGGTAGTTTAATCTTCATTCATTTGTTCTGGTCCCTGGAAATGTCAACCCAAATTGACAGGGACTAGACTGGATCTTTTTAAATATTAGTAAAGGTTGGCCATGATATATTTTATCAGCTGGACTGATTAGGAATA
This sequence comes from Bostrychus sinensis, assembly GCA_020698575.1. Classification (NCBI taxonomy): domain Eukaryota; kingdom Metazoa; phylum Chordata; class Actinopteri; order Gobiiformes; family Eleotridae; genus Bostrychus; species Bostrychus sinensis. Next base: position 23,870,241 of record CM036246.1, read on the forward strand.
GCAGAGAGTTATAAAATAATTATAGTTTATAGCACAACATGGCTAGTAATGAGAAAATGCTGCTTTGTCAAGACAATAAAAGATCATTTTTAAAGGGACCCTGTATTTGATCGTACTTTATGTGGGTGACTGATACACCCAACACCATGTTCAGTATTATTCATAGATAACAGTTTGTGATTGCCCATTTTCCCTTGACCTCTAGAGAACCACAGTCCAGCTTCTCATGACTTCATATCTGCTCCTTAAGCCCATGAGTACACAGATGTACTGCTAATTATCTTGGGAGATATAATACTAGGGCTGTTTCTGTGTTCAAAATCAATTAATTTGTCTTTCTGTCAGAAGTATCCAAATAAGGAGCTGTTTCCTGATGGGAAAGACTCGATGTGGGATGCCAAGACTGGCTTCACTGTTCCCAGCCATCTAGTCAGCTACGCTGGCGTCGTCTTCTGCCAAACACATCTTGGCAATGAGACGTTCAAGTCCCCTTTTTACATTGTAGCAGTGGTTGGTAAGTTGTTTTACACAAATGTGTGTTGCAATATTCATCATCACAACACACACAACTACTTGCAATTGTCTTGCATGTGATGGACATCAAATCAAGCTGTAATGTGTCCAAAAAAGAAGTCCTTTTTTAAAAAACTTGGTATATTTGTACATTAGGTCTTTGTTATTTCTATTGTCTATTTGCAGATTTAGTTGTGGTTTAGTTCAAAACCTAATCCTACTTTAATCCTGGGTTAGACTTTGTTTATACTCACATTTAGTTCAAGTTTAGACCTGTTTAATTCTGACTGAGGCCTAGTTTAGAGTTTGTTAACTATGGTCTAGTTTTGGTTAGGGCCTAAACCTAGTCCTAGTTTAGTTCAAAATGAATCTTAGTTTAGACTTGGTATAGTCCTGGTTCATTTGCCCCCTAGTGGGCAATGATTACATGATTGATTTGCATTTTGACTTGGCATTGGTTTCATACTGGATGCCCTTCCTGACACATTTATCCAGGAAGAGACTGGCACAGGGAATACATTGGGTTGTGACTCACTCCTTGTGGCTGGATTAAATTACTTTAGTTGCTGTATGTTGTGTGCCTTGTATTTATTGATCATTGCTGAATAAATAAATCTTTTACTTTACCCAATGACAGAATCAGATATTACATTGTCATTCAAAACAGTTTAAAAATATTGCATGTTTTTTACTTGTTGTTTGCATTCTGAGTCTAGAGTTATAGTACGTAGAGTCTGTAGTCTCAGCAGAACAATGGCCCGTCCACTCACTGCTGTGTCTTCCCTCCCTTTTCCGCAGGATACAAGATCTATAACCTCACCCTGACCCCGGCTCAAGTCCGGCTCTCTGTGGGGGAGCGCCTGGTCTTGAACTGCACCGCCAGCACTGAGCTCAACGTGGGCATTGAGTTCAACTGGACCCACTCTGGACAGGCCCTGGTCAGTGCCTAAACCGGCTTTTACTTATTCTTCTACTTGGTTGTGATGTTGCCCATTACGTTCAGGTACTACTGTTGGTACGCAGGCTTCTTCTTGTGGTGCTCAGGAGTCAGTTCTGATTTAGTTTAATTTAGAGCCAGTTTTACATCCATGTGAAGTGTACACTGCTTAGTCCTATTTTAATCCCAGTTTAGTTTTAGACTGGTCCTGGTTTTGTCCTGGTTTGGTCCTTGTTTTGTCCTTATTTAGTGATGCTCATATATCCTACCAACATATTCTATTAAGATGGTACTTTGAAAAGCAGATACGTTCTCAGTTGATACTTGGTGTCAAAGGGTTGAGAATTTAGACACACACGCATTTTACAACTCTTCACTCTGAGGCTATAATAAAGCATTAATTTACATTTAATTGTCAGTATTTTAATGAATAAATTAATGAATAAATAGAGTTAACAATCATGTTTATAACTTTGCTCTAAGCTTATTCAAGAATTAAGCATTAAAAACAATGTTTATAACTGAATGGTGTGTTTTTATGTTAATGTAATGCTTTGTAAATAACTGGTTACTAATCCTTGACTAATACATAAGTAATGTTTTATAGTGTGAGTTATTCTAAAGTGTTACTCATAAGTTTGTTCTCCCTGCTGCAAATTAGCAAATGTGTAATATTACACTTCCTGCCCTTACACCTCTGTTTCCTGCAGCCAGGAATCCTTCAGCCTTTTCAAAGAAGGTCAAGAAACCAAATGTGTTGGTAGCTGACAAAAGCAAATTTATCTCTTTTCAAACAGAACCTCATAATTTTATTTTCTTGATGTTTCTTCCTGAAACACTTGTGCTGAACCTGCAGTGTGTAATTATGACAACATTTTTTTTAAATAAAGCATTGGGGCAGCAGTGGGGTACAGCAGGTTGTTCAATAACCAGAAGGTTGACTGTTTAGTCCCCGCTCTCCCAGTCAATGCTGCTGTTGTGTCCTTGGGGGAAACACTTGACCGACCTTGCCAACTGACTCTGTGACACTGGTGCATGAATGTGTTAGTGTGATTGTGTGTTGGTGGTGGTCGTGGTTGAGAAGTCATTGACACAGTATCGCTGCCACTTCCCCATCAGTCTGCCTCAGGGCAGCTGTACCTACAGAGGCAGCTTACCACCACCAGTGTGGGACTGAGAAGTGAATAATGTATTCACTTGTGAAGAACTTTGGGTGGAAAGCGCTGTATAAATCTATGATTATTATATACTTACATACTGTGCTAAATGTTTACAACTGGGTTATTTAGGGGTTATTTATTTCACTTGGGTTTGCACTTTACCAACTTTGCATTTTATCAACTATGCATGTGGATGCTCCAAATGCAATTTTGTTGTTCTTTTGTAACAATGACAATAAATACTTGAATTATGAATTTGAATTATAAATTACTTTTTCCCTTCATAATAGACATCGGCAGATGCCTCCAAGGTCACCCACATGACTCCTCATAAGAAGAAACTGTGGAACTCCCTGGAGCTTTCCAACACGCTGACAGTGGAGAACGTGACCGTGGACCACACCGGGGAATACACCTGCTTTGCCTCAAGCGGCCTCATGAATAAAACTGCCACTGCTTCACTCAAGGTTTACGGTAGGCAGCACAACGTACATTAGTATACTCTGCCGTAAAGGCAATTCTAATGTTATTTCTAAAACTATTGTCAGATACTGAACTATTCTAATAATAGTAGGTAGTGTGGGATTGATAGCTTAAATAACTCTTTCAAAGTCTAATTTACACTTTTACAGGAATAGGCTATTTTACAAAGTCTGTCGCAGTCTTGGACTTTAAGGTTGCTTTTTGTCTAAACCCTTGTTTTAGGCTTCATTGACCAGATGTTAGATGCTTTTTTAACTGTATACAGTATAGGGAATAGAGTGTTACTAAATCTTTATATCATGATACAGATGACTGGCTAGAATGCTTTAGTGTGGGGCCAAATGAAATGTGATCAGGTACCAGTGATTTTCCATTATTATACAGGCCGATGTTGGAATATTTCTATGTGACCTAATTAAAAACCAACTTAAGTCTGGAAACAGTGACCAGATCGCCTGTTAATGGTTGTGTGGAAATACAGGTGATGTACTGTATTTGGGACAATATTTTCCATTATCTTCTCTATCCCAAAAAAATAGGGTGTTCCCATTCCACAAAAGGTTCACCATGGACAAGCTTTAGAAATATATTGTTTTAATATACTGTACTGGGGAAAGGCTTTAGTGTGGTATGAAAAATGCTGCTAACTGAGAGCATTCATCTTCGAGTTTGAGTTCAGATCTGGGCACTATATCTTTACCATTGCGGGATAGGACCAGGGTCTTGTCGGAGGTGTCTGTTGAATGTGGCACATTTTCTTATGTTTGCAGAAAAGCCTTTTGTTGACATGAAGGGGCCATGGACAAGTGTTTGGGAGGTTAATGTTGGCGACAAGACACCCATCGTGATTCCCATCAAATACAGTGCTTATCCCGAACCCAACTTTAAATGGTATGTTAAAGAGATACTTTGGTTATAATAGCCAAAAAATAACAGTGCCTTGTATAATGACACTTGTATATCTTTGTCTAGGTTAAAAAATGGACAGCTCCTAAAGGATGACTACAGGATCAAACAGAAAAGTGATGCTCTTGTCATCCGTGAAGTCAAAGAGATGGATGCTGGGAATTACACAATGATCCTGACCAACAAGATTACAAAAGAGGAACAGCGGCGCGCCTTTCAACTGCTGGTCAATGGTACATAGTGTGCTGTTTAAAGATAAAATAGCCAGAAATTATTCATCTCAGTCTCAACACCACACTCAAAAAACAACATGGCTTTTGTGTTTTTTAAAGATACAATAGGCAGAAATTATTTGTTATTTGCATATTGTCAATGCACTGCCAACATTGCCTCCCTTTTCTCAGTGTATGTTTTTAATTCAGTATTGACAAGCCAGTATAGATCAACAGTCAGTAGGAGCATGCATGTAATTAGGTGAAGCCTGTTGTATGCGTTGACCATTTTACATATATCAAAATCCCCTGATAACGCCCAGATTACGTAGATTACGTCTTATGGCGTTTTCAAATACAAAACAAAACTGCTTTCCTTTGAATAGCATTTTCAAGTTCCCAGTTTAACTTGATTGTTTTTCTCTCCCACAGTGCCTCCTCAGATCATTGAGAAGGAAGTAGCTGTCGACACTGACGTTTACCCGTACGGCAGCAGTCCCACTCTTCGGTGCACGGTGCGCGGCGTCCCGACACCTGCACAGATTCAGTGGCAGTGGATGCCCAAGGAGGACTGTCCCGAAGCCTTCTCGTAAGCACCCCCCCCCCCCCCTCCCCCCCCCTCCCCCCCACAAGTTTACTGTTTGTATGCACGTTCTGTCACAGGACCCTCATTGTCAACAGCTTGTTGACTTTGGAGACAAATCGCTGCTTTCGTGATGTTGACCAAAACAAATGAGGAGATCACAATGGCTTGATGCTGATCAGCGGATGTGGTTCATGCATGTCACAATATCCATTTTTAGAAACATTACGTATTCACAATATTTTGATTGAAGTTTAGGACAAATACAGTGCTGTGCAAAAGTCTTGGACAGATTTTAAAAACGGCTATGAACAAAGAAGGGTGTATCAATGTACAAAACTACACACAATTACACAAAACTGTGAAAAATCAAAACTAGAAGCACTCAGAGAACATAGACCTCTGACAAGGCACTGGTCCTATCTTGCAATGGTAAAAATATAGTGCCTAGACCTTGACTCAGACTTGCAGATCTTCTAGTTCAGGGGTAAATGCTCTTTTCATTGAGCCACAAAACCCGTATTTCTCATGTAATGGTAAAAAATCCACTAAAACTAATCATTTGTTCTTTTTGTGAGTGCAGTTAGTATCTTCTCTCCGTATCTCAAAATGGTACAGTATAAAAAAAATTATCTAAACAGTAATCTGGATCCACACTAAAATTATTGTTTTTGTCCTTGACCCATTACTGACCTTTCGTGAAAATTTCATAACAAAAATTAAAACAAAAATGCACAAGACTTTTACTAGGTCATGTCCTGCATCTCAACAAATTGTTATCTTTCATGCAATAACTAAAAGACGCCAATAACTGATTACACAACATTGCACAGGGATACACAGTGAAGACAGTTGTAGAAATGTGGACACATATTTGGCCAAGTCAACGAAAGAAGACCATGGCTAGGATCCTTATCTTCCCCCTGCACATCCGAGGACTTCCTCTGTCCTGCAACACGTTTCCTGTTGTTACGTGGTGATGCATAAAAAAGAGCTTTGTCTTGCTAAATCTAAGTCCCTTTTTGTGGTCATAAACTCTCAAATCTGTTGGCTTATGTAACAGAATGGAAGAAAATGTCTATTAGACCAGGTAGTTTAAACTGTTTAAGTGTTTTAAAGGGATGCTTCATTCATAATGTCTTATAATAATGACTATAATTCATAATGACTTATTTTGTGTTCAATATCTATAGTTCAGGGCTGATGAAGTCTGGGGTCAAGATGGAGGCCTGTAGCAGCTGGAGAGATATCAAGAACAACACTGGTTACAACAAAATAGAGCCAATTTCCACCAACACTGATCCTGCAAATAAGGTAGAAATGTTTCTTATAAGTTAAGTTTATCATTAAAATATACGTGTAATAATATAATACTTGACAAAATGATGATGTTTCCAATAGAAAATCATGAGCTCCCTGAAGATTAAGAAAGCTGAGGAACATGCGCTGTACAGATGTGTGGCTGCAAATAAAGTGGGAGAAGATTCACGTGTCATCTTTTTTCATGTGACACGTAAGAACAATACTTTTTCTTGTGTTTTATTGTCAGTTTCTGTATTTATATTTATAGGCTCTGTGTAAAAAGCATTCAGTTCTCTCTACTTACTATAAAATTAGAAGACAACAACATTTTCCGACACTCCTTGGTTCATTTACAGCAGCAACCTCAGAAAATGTATTTTAAAACTTCAAAGTACCATTTTTATAGACTAAATCTTGACTTTTCGTTACTACTTTACTCTAAGTTTCTCTGGTTTTAGTCCAGCTGATAATTCCTATTTTCTGAACTTATTCTAAACGTCTTCTCTCGACCTTCTCAGTTTCTATACACAGTTATGTAATGCACTGTATCTCATACATTTCTGTCTTGTTTACTCTCACTATTACATTTACTTTAGTTCTGTGCATGGTAGTATATTGGCATATCTTCAAAAAGACTTGAGACGTAGCCTTATCATCCATCTTTGCTTATTTTATATTTGCAGGTGGTCTTGAGCTGAGAGTGTCTCCACCTGATGAACTTTTGGAGGAGGATGATGTGCTGCTGCTCTGTAAAGCAGACAGGCTGATCTATGGGAACCTGGCCTGGTTCAGAGTGTCCAATGTGTCTGAGCCCGAACCTGTGGCCACAGCCCTGCCCTGTCGCTCCCTGGCCCTGCAGCAGAAGCCCCTCTCTCAGGCCATCCTGTCTCAGACAGGGGAAGCCAACATGACTCTGGAGCTGCTCCTTCCCCACGCCTCTTCCCAGGACGAGGGTGTGTACGCCTGTCAGGTGCAAAACAATAAGACTGGGGAGAAAACTTGCCTGCTTAGACGAATCACACTCAAAGGTATGTGCATCAACATATTTACGCTTAGATAAGGTTCTTTATGTCACATTAAAATAAACCAGGGGTGCATAAAAGATAAGATATAAGATTGTGATAGCTTATGTTTTCAATGAATTAGGTCTGGAGCCTGCACGAATCCTCAATAACTTGACTGATCAGAAAGCTAATGTGAGCACGACAGTCACGTTTATCTGTAACGCTGCTGGGACGCCAAACCCAACAGTGATCTGGACCAAGAACAACCACACCGTAGTGGAGGGCTCAGGTAAGGCCTGTATACTTTTATAACTCGACATCATGAAACTTTTTCAGGATTAGTGCTCTCTGACCTCTCTTTCTCTTTTATGTCAGTCTCATATAAAAGCTTTAATGACTTTTTGGGTATATGGTACAAGAAACAATCACAGTGCTGCTTTAATTTACATGAAACCAATCACATACATCATTACATTTCTTTTAAGGTGTTATTCTGAGCCAGGACAACTATATTTTGACGATTCAGCGCGTGAAGAAGGAGGACAGCGGTCTGTACACCTGCACTGCCTGCAACAGCAGAGGCTGTGACATCTCACAGGCCTTTTTGACCACTGAAGGTTTGTCATCTTTTGACAAAAATACTGTGAATTACTGTAAAACACTCCTAAAGTTGTACATATTATTTTTTATAGGCTAATTTACATTGCTATAGTGGCATTTGTAATATGGGTAGGTGTTAGCATTATTGCAATAGTGTTGAGATTATTGTGTTAACTTATAAGATTACTCTCATACAGTTTATATCTGGCCTCAAAGGTTTGGCCAATTTCATTTCATCCCATCGCAAGCCCTATTTTTAATATCAAATAAAGAATAAAAATAACTGTTTCCTTTTGAGAGGAAGTTTTCCCAGTTTAGTGTACATCCTCCTGGGAGTCTCTAAACCCAAAACAATGATGAGACTTGAGGACAAAGGCATTCCTTGCCCCAGCTCCAGCCTGTCCTCTCCTGTCCTGCACACATCCACAAACAAACGCACCAGGACCAGAGCCTACGTGACCCAGGCCTCGCCAGCACAATGTAGTCCCAGTTACAGCAGCTAACAGCTAGCACTGCTGCTGCACAAGCCAGGATGGGACACTGATAAAAAAATGATCTACTTTTACTAGGACTTGGGCAGGTTAAGCTCCAACAGGTCTCCAAGCCAAATGTCACTAAAATTATTAATTAATGCTTTATGTTAAGATAGCATAAATACAGTGTTTTTCCTCAAGCTTTTAGGCCAGTGGTTCTCAAACTGTGGTGTGGTTACCACTGCTGGTACACAGGTTTCTCCTAGTGGTACTCAGGAGTCTTTTGGAGTTTTGATTTAGTTTGGATTTTATTATTTTATTTTAGTTTTATTCCTCTTTCTGTCTTGCTCTGTGTTTAGTTTCTCTGTAGATTTGGTTTAGATTTGATTAAGTCCTGGCTTAGTCCCATTTTAGTCCTGGTTATGTGCTGGTTTAGTCCTGTTTAGTGATGGTGTTGTCCAGGTTAAATCAGGATTTAGTCCTGGTTTAGTCCCAGTTGAGTCATAGTTTAGTTCTGGTTTAGTTCTTGTTTAGTGATGGTGTAGTCCTGGTTAAGTCCTGGTTTAGTGCTCATTTTAGTTCATTAAAGATGGCACTTGAAAGCAGATTTACTGAGGTGTCCCCCTGTGTGAAAAGTCAACAATAATGTTTTAATATTTCAGGTGTGGAGGAGAAGACCAATGTGGAGCTGATTGTTCCTATTGGCTCGGTGGTCATTGCCATGTTTTTCTGGTTACTGATCGTCTTTGTCATTCGTGGGAGAAAAAGAGTAAGAACTTCCTCTCACTGCCACTCTTTTCCTTCCTTGGATTTTCCCTCCAGTCACTCACACACACACACACAAGAGTTATAGCTGATAATGAATTAAAAAACAACAGCTAAAACACAGCAGCACACATTGAGCGTGGGCGTATGACTGATTGAAAGTGACTGGTCTGGCTCTCGGTATCCAGCCTTTTGTAAACCAGAACAACGGGGCACTATGCTCTCAGAAGTCACGTACACCCAACAGGCTGACGGGGCCCCTTTCACTAGAGAGGCACCAACATCACTCCAGCAATTCCTAGAGATTATTAAACCAGGCAGACCTAATAAGAAATATACTGCATCTTGTGCATCCATCTTTTGTGATATGGTTATGATGTGGAGATGGGGTCAGTGGGTCATTTTTGAGACTTGTTACTTGACTTGGACTTGAGTCTTTATTTTGACAGTTCGAACCGAGACGTGGACTCATCTCTTTTCACAGTCCAGGACGCATGTCTCCACTTGGACCAGTAAAACAGTGACTCTGACTCTGACTTTTGAACCAGTGACTCAGACGTTGACTTGAATTAGCAGACAATATCTCCAACTTGGACTCAGACTTGTGAACTGAAGACTCAGACCTTGTACTCGGACTTGCGAACTAATGACTTTGAACTTAGACTCGCGCTTGTGCACAGTAACTCACACATCAAGACTCGTCTTAAATTTATTTGGACTTGGACTTGGACTTGACTCAGACCAGCCAAACTCTTACTCGAACACTGAGGAGTCAAGAGTGACTTGGACTCGAAAACTGGTGACTCGACTCTTACACAGTTTTCATATATATTGTGTTTCAGTCCAACGGAGGAGATCTGAAAACCGGATACCTCTCCATGATCCTGGACGCAGAGGACATGCCAATGGACGAGCAGTGTGAAAGGCTCACGTATGATGCAAACAAATGGGAGTTTCCTCGGGACAGATTAAAACTAGGTGAGAGATATCAAAAGTACAATACAAATCCCTTTCATTAGCTATTGTGACTACTGTACCATTCCTTGAAATCAGTTCAAGAAACAAAACTTCATTGCCCAAACCATTGCCGCCTCCCTGGTCACACACCTGATTACAACATTAAAACTATTTTCTTCATATCTAAGTTTCACCAGCGCAATACAGGTGTGCCACCCATTATTGAACACACTGATTTGGCTCTTATATTATCCAATATAAAAGAAAAGGAACTGATAAATGTTACTAAAAGCTGGAAAGGTCCTTTGCGAGGTCACCTGTAGATTAACATTTTAAATTCCAACACTTATTTAAGCAAGTGACAGTGTGATGTTGGCATGACATGACACTAAAATATGCTTTTTGTTTAATTGTGTTGTGTCTACAGACTCTAACCTGGTGTGGAGTAGTGTCATAATTATAAATGTGTATAATTCACAGGTGAGCCACTGGGACGAGGAGCATTTGGTCAGGTTGTGGAAGCAGCCGCCTTTGGAATCGAGAAGGCCACAACCTGCACAACTGTTGCAGTGAAGATGCTGAAAGGTTAAATTTTTTCTACCAGACTGTGTGCACTACAAGAAATATCCCAGTCCCTCAGGATATTTATTTCATCTTTTATCAACAGAGGGTGCCACTGCGAGTGAGTACCGTGCCCTGATGTCTGAACTGAAAATCCTCATTCACATTGGACACCATCTCAATGTGGTCAACCTGCTGGGGGCCTGCACTAAACCTGGTGGTGAGAATGTTGAAACTAAACTAAAAAACACATACAGTCTGTAATTTACTTTTTTGTTTAAAAATGGAAAATTGTCTGAAGTATATACAAGCACAGGTTGATTAATTTAAATATTAGTGAAGTGAAAATTATTGAAATATGTTCTGGAGGAGTAAGCCATTACTGCAGAAACCTATGGCAACTGTTCTAAAATCATTGTGAGAAACAGATCAATCCCACTTCTCTGACTAACTCTTTTGCTTTTCAGGACCGCTAATGGTGATTGTAGAGTACTGTAAACATGGAAACCTTTCCAGTTATCTGAAGAGTAAGAGAGGAGAGTACAGCCCCTACAAGGTACATGATGCATGGCCCTCACAACACCCTGCTTTAAGGTCAGGGGTCTGCCACCTTCCAGATCCAATTTTACCCTGTCCTAGGCCTCTGAACATAAAGACTATTTACCTATCCAAGTGTAATGTTATGTCCTAACTGGAGTCCATATTGGTCCACAGAGGAAGCGTGTGGACAGTCAGCGGTGGGCGCCTTCAGAGGAGGATGTGACTGAAGGAGATTTGGGTTTGGGGAAAATTGCTCAGCTGGATATTTGCACAGGAACTGCAGTGTGCACTAAGACAGGAGACGGGGCTTCAGGCAACACAGCGGACACTCCTGAGGGTAATGAGGGCTGTTCAGGTTATTTTTTTTTAGCTAAAGGAAGTTATTTTGCACATATTATTTGAATGATAATAACAATGTCTGCTGTAACTTTAGAGAGCTCTGATGATGACCATCTGACCATGGAGGACCTCATAAGTTACAGCTTCCAAGTGGCCAAAGGCATGGAGTTTCTGTCCTCACGTAAGGTAAGGGCGTTATCAGCAACAGAAACATCAAAATTTCCCCTGACATTATGAGTTTTATTATATGTCATCTGAGTTTTAAGGAGGTCTTGTTCATTGCTCACTAATAAATTCCAGCAATAGATGTCTATGTACAGTAATATTTCCTCATCCTTTACTTATATATTCCTCTATTATTGTCCTATAGTGTATCCATCGAGACCTTGCAGCCAGAAACATTCTCCTTTCAGAAAACAATGTGGTGAAGATTTGTGACTTTGGCCTCGCTCGAGACGTCTACAAAGACCCAGACTATGTTCGCAAGGGAGATGTAAGTTTCCAAAAGTCAGCTTTATATTATCAAGCCATTTAATTGTCCATAATATGTATGTCTTTACTGTTGCAGGCACGTCTCCCTCTAAAGTGGATGGCCCCCGAGACAATATTTGACCGAGTTTACACCACACAGAGTGACGTCTGGTCTTTTGGAGTCCTTCTTTGGGAGATCTTTTCCTTGGGTAAACCAGCAGATATCATGTAGTAGTAACAATACAACATTAAATAATAGTTTTGTGTCACTAATATTTTTGTGAAATGTCTTTTAGGAGCGTCACCTTATCCAGGAGTGTGCATTGATGAGTCTTTCTGCAGGAGGCTCAAAGAGGGCACAAGGATGAGACCTCCAGAGTATGCTACAAATGAAATGTGAGAAGAAAGCAAAGAATAACATATACAGTACTTTTGATATGTAACTACACACATACACTTCATCAGGCATAACAGTATGACCACCTGTCTGTTATTGGTGGTTATAAAATTGTGTCACAATTGCCTGCCAAATATATATCCCCATAGGCAACAAACTGAAATGCTCTGTGAATGCTGACACCTTTCTATCAGAACCAACATTAACTTCTACATGTTTCTGGTTCACCATTGTTCCCTACTTGGACAACTTTTGACCGATACTGACCTCTGCAGACCAGGAACACCCCACAAAGCTCAGTTTTGCAAATGCTCTGACCGAGTCGTCTAGACATTAAAACTTGGCCCTTGTCAAACTTGCTCAAATCCTTTCGCTTGCCTATTTTTACTGCTTCTAACACAAGATGTTCACTTGCCTTCTAATATATCCCACCCACTAACAGGCGCTGTGATAAAGTGATAATCTGTGTTATTAATTTCACTCAGCTGTCAGTGGTCATAATGTTATGTCTGATCGGTGTATATTGATTGACAAAATGATATAATTGCAGATACCAGACCATGTTGGACTGCTGGCTGGATCGGCCCACAGACCGTCCGACATTTGCAGAACTGGTGGAGCATTTGGGAAACCTGCTACAAGCCAGTGCGCAGCAGGTTCGTGCCGACAAAGCACTAAAAATATCAAAGTACAAGAGTATGACCTAATGATCTGCAAATCTCTGTCTCTCATCGCACTATTGTTGCCTGTATAAAGAAACAGCAAGCACTTGAAAGAAACATGCTCACACCCTTTGACTGAGTACTGCCAAGTCATTGTGGGAAACTGAAGACGTCATTATGCAACAGTTCAAATTGTAACAGTATTATTTACTTTACAGGAAACTAGACATGAACTCATAAAGTGTACCTTCTGTTAAAATGTAATTCATTATGTTACCATGTCCTTTGTTCATGTCACCGAACAATATGTGATATTATGGCTTAAATTAGCAATTAATTGAGAATGACAGCAATGTGTCTCATAATTAACATCCTGTAAATCCTGGAATATTACTTTGTGCCATCAGGTGGAGGATGAGCAGTTTTGTGAGTTGGCAGAATTAAGTGCAAAAAGGCCAGGCAATGTCACATTTGCCACAAAATGTTATGTGTCAGTAACTATTGGTGCAAGTTTGATTCACATGCATTTATTTGGTCACATTAGTTATACTTGTTTTTCTTGGATTTTATTGGTTTGGCATACCGATGTACTTATAGTTGTATTTTCATTAAAGGATGGAAAGGACTACATCCCTGTGACGGTGGGTGAAGGTTGTCCCGTGACCTCTGACCCCAGGAGCCTGTACAGCGCACCTCAGAGTGGAGAGTCACCGGTAGCACAGTCTCATTATGACCATCCTCTGTCTCTAGGGTCTGGATCTTGCACGCTTAGTTGTGTATTTTGTTATTTTTTTATTACCTTGTGTACTGAATGTCCTCTTTTTGCAGAGTGGCCCAGGACAGTGAGAGGTGCAGTCTTAAGACGTTTGAGGATATCCCAGTGGAGCACAGCAGTGTAATGGTGAGTGCTTATAATAACATTAAGCTTGTTCTGACATTTGGGCATTATCTTACATCTAGGCTTATTTAAGTGTAAATATTTAAGTCCCTGCCTAATGTATACTCATTGAGGAAAATCAATGCAATTGTTTTATAGTCAGTATAACATTTAGTGTCTTCAATGCACACCAGTAGAGACTTAAAACAAACAGACAAATGAGTGAAGTTTAACAGATGACTTTTTGAAGGAATAAACTTTGGTGTTTAGACTCCGGCAAGTAAAGACGTCAGCAATGTGATGAAGGAAGACTTGATGGATTAGTTAGGGGAATTTTAACCCCCCCGGGGCCTAGACACTGGTGGTGAAGAGAAGGAGAAGGAGAGGCTGAAGAGGCTAATGGTTCTGCTGCTGCAGTGGAGTTGAGGCTGGAGGAGGATTGCGGTCCATAGCTGAAAAGCAGGATGACTGAGGGAGAGGGTGGTTATATATATGTATATGTGTATGGCTTGAGAGGTGAGTGGATGAGAGGCAGGTGGCAGGCTGTGAATGGCTGACAGCGACAGACAGGTGATAGGGTATGGACAGGGAAAATAAAGTCTTCCTGCTTCAATTTACGCTACAGCTTCATATTACAACTGACAAAAGTCAAAAGCTCTGCAGTCAGTAAGTTATTTTTAAAGCACTAGTGCGAGGCTTACAAGTGCAGTATAGACTATGAAAATTGTTTTCAGTTTTGGTGAATGCTCAACAACCTGTTATACAATCTATCATTAATAGGAGGGTCATTTGGACTGCAGTATGGGCTTCACATCTGAAGAAGTGAAAAGTTTGGATCCACAACTGACAACCACACCTAACCTCAGGTCAGTCATCCATATGTTAAACATTACAGTATCATTTACTTGTTGTTATGACTCCTAAATCTTGATTTGTTTGTTTGCCTGTTTTATCTCCAGTCAGCTGCTGCGCTGTAAAAGTAAAGAGTCTCTTGGCTCGGAGTCGTCCAATCAGACGAGTGGATACCAGTCAGGATACCACTCTGACGATGCAGAAACGCCCATCTACGCCAACGAGGAGGTCATCATGAAGCACAAGATGCTGAAGAAGCCTCCGCGTCCCAGAGCACTGGAGAAGTACCACGCAGAGATCCGCTACAGTACCCCTCCAGTCTGACCCCTGACCCCTTGTACATATGTGTATGTTAGCATCACACTTAGCGGTATTTGTACACAGATAACTTAATAAAGCCCTGGGGACAAATGAAGGTTGGATGATAAGTTTAAGCGCAGCTCTCTTTGGACGGCCTGAGGAATGCTATCATGTTTACACAGTGTTAAGTGTTAGGTCTGGAGCGGGACATGAAGCACGCCCACTTCCTCAAGCACAATCCACCCACTTCCTGTTGGACAGGAAATGGCATCTGGAAATTCAGATAAATCCTTTATTCTTTCATCCTTTGTTTCTCTTGTTGACACTCGGTGTTCAGATAGGAGCCTGCAGATAAATATGAACTATATTTCTAGAGTCACACTTGTACAGTTTCTTAATATCCAAGACCTGCTATATTTTATTATGAGTGTATTTACTAAACCTGCAATAAATGTAACTAGTTTTATAAAATAAACCACTCACTGATTATATTACGGTGTGTGATGTGATACATTTAAAAGCTTTTACACAAAGATCATTATCATTATAACTTTGTCATTGGAACCAAGTTTAGTAAGTTTGTTTTTGTGCCAAGCTGCTCTTGTTTCCCTCTGTTGTATTTAAACAACACACTTTCAGCCTTGGCTATTCTCTCCCTGTTTGTCTGACTGAACAAAGGCACAACCTTGAGTAGTTATAATCTTCTATCCTCTTCTTAGTGCCCACTGATGAATGATCACAAGCCAAGGCCACTGGGGACAGGATCACAACAAAACAATGCAAACTTAACACAATATAAAAACAACATAATTTATCTACAATTCCTGCAATATTAGCTCTCTTCAGGGCTTTCTTTGAAAGATACACAAAAAGGCTGAAGCAGAAACATAGCAAGAAAACATAGAATATAGGACAGCAACCATACATCAGCAGATATGTTTGGAACCATAAAGACAATCTTGAGACTGGTTAAAGCTGTTTATATGGAGCAGAGATGTTTGCAAAGGAACAGACTCTGACTCATGTGAGTGATCAGCTGATGTGTGCTGGCTTCAAATAAACTACTGGCTGAGCAGAACTGTAGACAATACAATCATGCAAATGTCAGTTTAGTTTTGCAACCTTTCAGTGACCTTTTGTTGAAGATAAATCACTTTTTGTGTTGTTTTCCTGTATTTTCATTATTATCATTTTAAGTCTTTAGGTCTTTGGTCTACCACTTTTTTGGAGACCCTAAATTGAGACTTTTAAGAGCCACTTTTGGATTGCAAGTTGCTTTTTGGGAACTACAAACATATATTAATACTTTATAGGGCTATAGGCCTAATAATTGTTCAAACTGTTTTGCAGCCAGTAAATATTTATGATACATGCGTTATACATGTGCTCAGTGTTGAAAAAAATCCATCTAAAAACCTGACATTTCCAAGTTTTCGCCATTTCCAGGTTTCTGCGGTTCCCATAATAGTAATTCATTTAGTGTCACTATAGTCGTTAGTAAAATTGTTCCGGTCGCACTTTGTGGTAAAATGTACAAAATAGTGATGATTGAATGTTGGTGAGGAAAGAAGTCATTATATGTTTTTCTTTACATCAGGCTGCTCCAGAGTAATGTCATTAAGTGCGTAAACCTGGTGCGTAAACCGCTGGATGAGAACACGGCGTGTTTTGACTGTAATCAGAGCTCAATCAAAAGCTAATTTTGGACTTAGAGGGGAAACCACTCAGGAGCCGCTTCTCTGTTCTGCACACAGCACGAGTGGCTACATTTAGATGCGGCAAATCTTAAACTGGTAAATAATATTAATGCAAAACCGTCAAAAATAAAGCCAACAATGTACAACTAAAGCACTAATTATTAAGCTTCATTATCAACAACAGGAAACAAATTTCTAAACTAAAATTTCTACAACAGCTCTCTCTGCTGCGTAATAGTGGTCATTACAATGTCCGCATTTAGCACGAGTTGCTGAGTTGTTTTGAGTATAGAGGACAGGGGAAGGAAGCCAGCGTTGGACCAAGACACAGCACATCTTTCTGGAGCAGGAACTCTCATTTCCTCTGGACAGACAAACAACCCGAGGAAGAAGGCAAGAGCAGTGAAGGAAATAGCTTGGCTTTGATTCATGTAAAGTCATGGAATAACAATACTATCCCACAAATACATACCAGAAGTAAAAAGTAACAATTGTGTATGCTGTAATCAAGTTGCCATTGTAAATATAGTGGGATGTTATAACTTGGTCAACCATTCAGTTCCTGTCACTGCTTTTCAGATTGCATTGGTCCTGAAGCTTTGTTGAATTGTGACTGGTTATATGTTTATCCAATTGCATTCAGAGGTAGTTTAAGTTGCATTCATTTGTTCTGCTCCTTGCAGATTTTAATCGGATTAATCATGACCAGAAAGAAGTCTTTGTATAAAATAGAAACCTATGAGGATGGTCTGCCAGGCTTTTAATATATATTTTTATTGGATGAAACTGTTGAAACTAAAGGGAGTGAAGAGTTTAATGTTCACCACTAAGGGGCAGTAAAGCTCCAAGATAAGGCTTTGCTACCTGACCACTTCTTCTAACCACAGTGACTGTCCTGTAGACTCTCACACAGTGGGACTTCACATGGTGTGAAGGACAACTGATATTATTTAGCTCCTATTGTAGATTATTTTTAGCACTGGACATTAACCAGACCTTTATATTTCAACTGATAGGAGTTGTTTTTTTTATGAAGGTTCAGTGTTAACATTTTGATGCAGTATCCAAATATAAAATAAAAGTAAATAAATGATACAAAATAACAAAGTCAACTCTGAAAATCTATGAAAACATACCAGGTGTATATAGAGGACAAGGGAGCACAAGTTCCAAAATTATTAAGGCTTAAATAAATACCAGAGATTCCTGCACACCTGTTCATCCCAAGTTTTTATCCACAATGCCTTTTAACTATTACTCTATAAGTCTATTGTTTGGACATGGCAGCACAGTGGCAGAGTGGTTTGCGCAGTTGTCTGACAGCAAGAAGATCCCAGGGTTGATTTCCTGACTGGGCAGGGCCTTTCTGTGTGTTCTCTTTGTGTCTGGGTGGGTTTTCTCCAGGTGCTCTGTTTTCCCCCATCAACCTTAAAAAAAAAAAAAAAAAAAAACCTGACCAGGATTCTGGCTCTAGATCTGGCGAAGGGTTCCCGGGCGCTGCAGTGTGCTCACCCACTGCTCCTGACAGGGCTGCGGCTTTGAGGGATGGGTCAAATGCAGAGAATAAAATTCCTTATGTGGCCAATAAAGTTTACCTTAATGTTGCTTTTTGTCTTCTCTTATAGGACCACCATTCAACTTCATGTACTCCTTCAGAATAAACTAAACCTTTTGTCTGTTCTCAAACCATCTTTTATTTGGCCATAATCACTAGCCAGTCAAAACAACAGTCCATATCTCATATCAGACAAAACCCTTGGAGTTAATGACATTTTGAGTTCTTGACTGACTGGCTGTTCATCACAAATGCCGTTCCTCACATTTCTGTTGGAAAGGTCTCAAGCCAAAATCCATGTCCTGGAGCGATGACATTTGTTAATGTTGAGACAAGTTGCTTCCTCACGCTTTAGCTTCATCAGTCTCATTAAATCACAGTAGAAACACTGACAACTTCTTAGACTAAAAGAATGACTTGTCCAGGGTTAAATCAGCTATACTAATTGTGATTTTCTCCTTCTGTCTATTCATTATTGTCTAATGAAGAAGCATTAAACTAACACTTCACACTCTCCCTGACACACACATATTGATTTCATAGATACGCTTGTCCCCTGTCAAACCAATAGCAGCGTTATCGCAGACTCCTGTCATAGCCATTTAAAGGCTGCGTATGCAAACCCATCACTCAAGATCAACTCCTGAGATACACAAATCTGCCTCTGTGGCATTTACACAGAAGTACAGGGTGTCCATAAAGTCTCTTTAAAAAAAATTACAAAAGCAAATGAACAGACAAATATTTATCATTTATTCCACCTCTATATGAGCATCAATAGTTGCACGGAGCTCATCAAGACAGTACTGGATTTCATCAGTGGCAATCCCACAGCACACATTCACCATTAGACGATCTCGGTGAAGTTCCCGAGTCACATGGAGCTGTTCTGATCCCAGATTCTACCATAATGTGTGTTCAGTTTCCCTGAAGCATGAAAGGTTGCCTCATCACTAAAACAAACTCGGGTGAAGAACAATTCATCCTCAGAAATTTGTACCAGTGTTAACTACAAACTCTATTTGTCTTGGTTTATTGTTTGGCTCGAGTGCAGGCTGTAAGAGTTGCCCTTTGTAAGCAAAGTACAATCACAAGTTCTTCTGTAGGACTTTGTGCTCTTGAACGTGGAGCTGTAACTGTCTGGCAGCAGTACCTATGTGATTAAAAACTTTGAAAATCAATGAGTACATAGTACATACTACTCCTACTACTACTACTACTCCTACTACTACTACTACTACTCCTACTACTACTACTACTACTACTACTACTACTACTACTACTACTACTACTACTGCCTCTACCCCTAAACTATGGTCAAACTCAGGCCCATCTGGTTGCAAGGTGAACATGGAACTCATTTTACCACCAATATTATAAAATATACTTTCATAGACACTTTTATATACTTTGATTTACAAACTTAAAAAAAATACTTGAAGAGTAACATTTGTTTCCTCAAAAAATGTGCTCAGAAGCACAGGTGATGGCCCACCTTTTTCGCTTATTTTTTGCCTTTTGTCTGTTTTGCCCATTACTATACTATTTTGTCTATTTGATAGTTTTTCTTATTAAAAAGTCAGAGATTTTTTTTTTCGAAGATCACCAGAGCATATAGGTCACCTGTGCGGTGCCCTGTCTCTTGCTCTACTCTCGTTCAGCTCCTGCTCCACTCCTGGGGCTCTGCACTGCAGCTCATGCTGCAGGCCTCTCTTAATGCCTGCTCTTGAGTTTTTGTTAGCTTAGCATATTGTTTTGACCTGTTTTTGCCTTTTATTTTGTTCAGGTTAGATTGCTTGTTGTTGCTTAGGTTGTTTTTGTGTCAGGGTAGGGTGGTAGCCTGTAAAGGGCTGGATACGGCCCTGTATAGGGTTGGCCTGCCCAGCTCACATTTTGTTTTACTGTGTTTGTCCAGCTCACCTAGGTCATCCACCTTACATTTGTTACTTTTGGGCACGGAATAGGTTTTTGAAACTAAAACTAATAAAACCAACCAAATAAATTGAGTTTAACAAAATAAAACAACTTAAAACTCAAACCTTTCTGTGTCCTTTGTTAAATATGTTTCACCTTCGGGTCGTAACAAAGTACATGCAAGTAAAAGTAGGCATTTACTTTCCTCCATTGCATTGAAACACCAGATATTCAATTATTCAATAGAAAAAAAAAGTTGGAGCAGCAGGTAAACAGTAATTATCATGCTAAATGGAGCACATACACAAACAGTGGTAATAACACAGAGCAGGGCACACTGAATTAGTTGATTTATTGAAGGTGTGGGTTCAGGCCTGGGGCAGAGCGGGCGTGTCTGGAACAGGACGTCTGGAGATGTGTGGGATGGGTGTGTGTGTGTATGTGTGTGTGTGTGTGTGTGTGAAAGAGAGAGAGAGAGAGGAGAGAGAGAGAGAGAGAGAGAGAGAGAGAGAGAGAGAGAGAGAGAGAGAGAGAGAGAGAGAGAGAGAGAGCCCAGGGGTGTAGCCCTGCTCCTACCCATCCATTACTAGCCCACAGCCAAAATACAGTTAGTTTGTTATGATTACTTAAAGCTACACTTACCTGACGAACCATCGACTGCACAAATGGACACAGCCAACCCAACAACCCTTATCACTATGCAATAGTGCGACCTGGTCCCAGATAAGAGGAAGAAGATGGATGGCACTATGCAATACCTGGTGTAGCACTCTTCGACCTATAAGAAGCTGTTAGCCATATAATGTGTCACTCCAGCACCAAGCAGTAAAATAGTTCTTACAATACTAACACAGGATAAGGACAAAGACCATTTATTGTATACAATTCAAAGTGTAATGGAGGATTTATTGAAGGGACAATTTTGGTGCTTAGATCCCAACAGGGAGAGACGTCAGCAATGTGATATACATCCATCCATCCATCCATATATATATATATATATATATATATATATATATATATATATATATATATATATATATATATTTAGCTCGGCTGGTAAAGCTGCCTGACATATAGAGGGCAACTACAGCCTGCCTCGGCATTGTGGGTTAGAGTCCGGATTAAAATAGTTTGCTGAATGTGTCTCCCCGCTCTCTCCCCAATTTCCTACTTTTCTGTCCTATCAATAAAGCCTAAAGAATTTTCCAATATATATATATATATATATATATATATATATATATATATATATATATATATATATATATATATATATATATATATATATAAAATCTTTTATCTACAGTATATTATTCCTTTTTGTGGAGTACATACAGGTTTTTATTTTTTTTATTTTGGCTGCCTCTGTCTGCAGACTACAAGACAACAAAGCAGAGTAAATCCTAAATCCTTTTCTCCATAAACAGTATTTTACGATGCGTTTGTCTGTTTGACCTGCCAGGACACCCCCTCTCTCTCTCCCTCTCTCTCTGGGACCATATGCTTGAGTTACCTGTGAGCTTATATCTTGATCAAGTGCACTGGCAGAACGAGGGATCATTTTTCATCATATCAATCATATTTTATTGAAGGGTATCGTGGAAACGGATGTGAAAGATGACAACATACTGAGAATTATGTTACAGATCAGTTTTTAATTTGAATGAAACATAGCACAGATAATGAGGCCAATGAGGGAAGAGGAAACCATGTGTGCTTTGAGCCATTGAGAAGTCATGTGATGTGACTGTAAGCGTTGTCTTAAATACTTGTAAAGAGCGTGTCACATAACATCTTCCAGGCATAAGACAGAGGTCTTGTATCCTGTGTAAATTCACTTTCATATCTCATAAATTCCCCACTAGGCACATTTTTGTGGAAACATAATTCATTACAAACTGTCAGAGTAATTTTTAAAATAGTTCAGGGTCCGACCACATCCAAGCCCACCATTACTACACTGTTACTGTGTCAAATCAGAAGACACCACGCTGCTCTGCTCATTGCTCGAAGCACATGTGGCAGGTTGTGTCAGGAAGGGCATCTGGTATAAAAACCTACCAAATTGCTCTGTGACTGCTTTGCTGTGACAACCCCTAACAAAAAAATGGGAGCTGCCAAAAGATAAAAAAAGGTGGTGCATGACGGCAGAGTGGTTAGCCCTTCTTTCTTCCTTACAGCAAAGAGGTTCAAATCTTATTTTATTTATATGCTCTGGATATTTATTTTACTTTCAATAAGTGCAGGAGGCATTTCAATTTGCCAAATGTGGCTCACAGTTGATTGTTTATTGGCTCTTGGGCTTTATTCTAGCCATTGCCATATTATATGCCGGTCCCAATCCCTGATAAATGTGCAGTTGCGTAAGGGCATCTGGAGTAAAACATGAGAATGATTCTTTGGAATTCCCCGGCAGAAAGGAGACAGTGAATGAGACTTGCTAATTAGGTGACGTTACCTCTAGTGACTGGCCCTCCTTCACATACAGTATATTCTTCAGTATTTGGCCCTCAATGTAAAAATGTTTGGACACCCCTGACCTCACACATGCATGTGTTTGGACGGTGGGAGGAAGCACCTGTAGAGAACCCACAGAAACAGACTGCACACAGAGAGTTCACGTGTCGGCCGGCCTGAGGATCAAACCCACGACCTCCTTGCTGGAGCTCTAGCCGCTCTTCCTCCCGTCCAAAATTGTATGTATTTTTTCAAAGTTTATGTATCTTATTATGTTAAGCTCTGATGTAAAAACTACTATTTATTTATTTATTTATTTATTTACTTACATTTTTTGTGAGTTAAATAATTTCTTACACTCTGTACCATTGAAATGTAACTTCTTTAGGGGCCATTCTGAAAACTTATTAACAATAAAAATAACGTATTGGTCTTATATAGAGCATTTCTAGACACTCAAAGTCACTTTTACAATTAGGTGCATTTTTCATTCACTCCTCATTCACACTCTGGTGTGGGAAACTACTTCTGTAGCCCCAGCTGCCTTGGGGCAGACTGACAGAGACATGGCTGTCATTCTGCAACTACAGCCTCTCCAACCACCACCAAACACCACAACAATCACACAAACACAGTCATACATCAGTGGCACAGACACTGGAGGCAGAGTGGGTGAAGTGTCTTGCCCAAGAATTACAACAGCAGTCTTCACACAAAGCAGCTGTGACAGGCCACAGAAGTAGATTTATTTGTTGACATTTCGTGTAAAAATATGCAGGTGAAGACAAGCTACCTCACCCTTAATTGTGGCTGTAATCCTTTGCCAAATCAAATAGAAAAATATATCTTCATTGTTACTGGCAATTGCAGGAAGTGTGCAGTTTGGGGAATTATTATTGAGTGTGTAAATATCAGATCAACGACAGGCTTTGTCATCTGGTAAGACATCAACACCTCTCAGTCTGCTTTAGGAGCATGCCCCTCCAGACAGTGCCTTTTCCAGAAAAAAAAAAAAAAAAAAAAAAAAAAAAAAAAAAAATCTTAGATCACATACCTGACTGCAGTCTCCAAAACAAAAAACAAAACAAACACATTTTTTAATTAAAGTTCTAATAATGTGTTGGACCCTCGAGGCTTGAAAAATTAAGATGACCAGGCTTTTGATTTGTATAAACAGCATTTTAAAAACTATGAACTGCACACAAAGTGATAAATATGAGAGAGACAGAGACATGCTGATGTGGCTTCGTAGGATCCATTTATTAACCTAATTTTTGTGTGTGTTTTTGTCAGAAACCAGGCCAGGACAATGGCTGGCAGAATGCAGTTTATTTATTTAAAATCATTTTTGGACAGCAATTATTTACAATTTCTCACAGTGCTGGAAGATGGAAAACAGAAACAGAAGTTAAAAAAAAAAAAAAAAACATAACCATAACTCTTATCACACTGGCTTTGGTGATGTACAAACAGCATGGCGCAACATAAATTCACAACCACAACAGAGAAAAATAAAAATATGAAGACAATTAAATGTGTTTATTAGTTGCAGTTGATGGATTACAAACAAATATGTGTCATGTGTGACTTTATGTCTTCATGGTGACACTGCAGTCTAACCTAAAACAACAACTCTAGTGACGTGTTTAGTTTTTTCTTTTTTCTTTTACAGCACTCCTCCTTCAGCCCATGGCACTGTAGTGTAGTTATAGCAATTCATGAACATTAGAGATTTAACAATATCCAAATCTCACAGTTTGATATTTATTGCAACGGTCATGGTAACAAAACATATTCTCTAAAAAAGCCCAGATGAGCCTTAAGTGCATTAATTATTGTGATATTTCAAAAGATTAAGACTAAACAAGCGTTTAATAGCAATAATTTTATCTTGTTGACTGCACTTAAACTCAGCAAAGGATCATGGTCTATGTAGTTCCAACTGTTTTTTTATCAATCCTCTGCAACAAAACAATGCATACATAGTAGCCCCAGGAGCCTAATATTCAATATTGTAAAAGTCCAGTCTTGGTAGACTTTTGATATTGCAATATCACAATATTGCTAATATTGTTACATCCCTAATATTCTGTATATGTTTGTGAAACCATCTTTCTCCACACTTTACCTTCCCTTTCTCATCACCTCTGCAGAGTGTGCAGCTAGTGTCCTGTGGTTTGGCCTGTGCAGAACAGAGGCGGTGAAAGAGTATGTTCTTGACACCGCACCTTATGACTTTTTGTGATTAATTTTATTTTTGTCTGAAACTTCATGATTTTTTGTGTAAAGGGTCTCTTGATGTTGATCACAGCCTTGATCTCTCCATGATTAACATCTGAGGCATCAAATTATAACATTTGTTTCTGTGCAGAGGTTGGTCGGACTTGTCAAGAATACCAGATGCGCTATACAGTACAGTACAGTACACTAGTCCTCAACTAATGCAAAGGCTACCAAAATGCTACCAAAACTATGCAGTGGACCTTTAGATCAATCCTATAAATCTTTCCCTAGCCCTATAATTCTTCACTAAACCCCATAATTCTTTACTTAACCCCATAAATATTTACTCTCAACTCTGCAAGTAGTAACATCTCTCTTCAGTTGTTCACAGTAACTTTTCCAAATGTCATTTTTCAAAACACACCTCCTCATCTTCGTTCTTTAGAAAATACATCTACTCTCACACTTATGTCTCTCACTGAAGGCCTCTGGATTCCCATGCCACTTTTCATTTTATATTGAAATAAGACAGAGACACAAAATGCATCCAAACATTGTTGCAGCTGCTATCTCGCGTCGATCCGAGTGTTTCCTACGCAAGTGCCACATCTATTTACAACAATTGATTGCACAATTCCCCATTATGTTGTGATGCAGGCAGGATGTGCTGTCTCACTCTTATTATGAACTCATACTCTCACACAGGACCCAAAATGTGCGTTGCCAGATAAGCGCTGTCCATTAACACACTTCACATATTAAAAGTTAGCGGAGGGTTGCCTGTGTACGACAGTGTTTACCAGGATGTTTTTCCATCTCGTCATGATAACACTGTGCCTTCCTTCCTCCGATAAAGGAAGGATATAAGGATACGTATCAAGGAGAGAGGAGGTTATTGTGGTGTGTGATTCATTCATGAGTATAGCGACGCAGCTGGAGAGGAAGTGGTCCTCTCAGGTTATCCAGCTCTCACCGGACGCTCGCGCAGAGGTGCAAGAAGTACTCCTAATCTGTACTTAAGGAAAAGACCATCATCTGAATTTTTAGCTGAATTCTCTGAGTTTTTAGCCTCAATTGCTCTTAAATATGACAGATTTATTTTAGCTGGTGATTTGAACATACATGTAGACAACCCAACTGACTCCTTTGCCACAGATTTTAGTTCTACTGTGAACTCCTTTGGTTTACAGCAACATGTCACAGGCCCCACCCATAATTGTAGCCATTCTCTGGACTTGGTTTTCACATATGGTATGAGTATTGGCCCTATTACAGTTAGTAACCTGTGTGTGTCAGATCATTGTTGTATTTTACCTGACAGTGTTTTTAGCTGTACCAATGTAAAGGAGCAACTCACAGTATGCACATTCACTTTTACTAACTCTACTGGGCAAAGATTCTCTGCCTTATTTGCTGCTAATAGTGTCTTGCCTAGCACTGACAATACAGAGTCTTTCTTAAATGGTTTTAAGTGTTTTAGACTCTGTTGCACCTTTTAAGACAAGGAGAAAGCATAACACTCTACTGGCTCCTTGGTTAAATGGTGACATCCGCGCCTACAAAAGAGGATGCAGAAGGATTGACCGCTTGTGGAAAAAGTCAGGGCAGGAGGTACATCACCAGTTTTTAAAGGAACCAATGTCTGCTTTTAATGAAAAGGTTAAAAGTGCAAGGGCCAGATATTTCTCAGTTTTAATTAGCAATATCAAGCACAATACCAAAATTCTTTTTAGCACAGTGGATGACCTTTTAAACCCAGTTGGTTTTAAACAAGGTGAATCTTCAGATGAGGAATGTTTTAAGTTTTTACAGGTTTTTAACAACAAGATCAGAGAAATGCAATCAAATAAAATTTCTCCTGATTCTTTTATTGATATTCCCAGTCCCAGTCTCAATATTTTATCTGATTTTACGACAGTTTTTTTTAATGACCTTAAATTTACTGTGGTCAGAGTTAAGCGTGTTATGAGCCCAGTGGACATTATGCCTCCTAAACTTAATGAAATAATAGGTGCCACTGCCCCATGGCTATTTGCAGTTTTAAACAGCTCGCTCTCCACTGGGTCTGTCACTGAGTACCTGAAAACTGTGTGTGTACAGCCACTTTTCAAAAAGTCTGGACTGGATCCAACTGATTTTAACAGGTACAGACCAATTTCAAAACTGCCCTTTATCTCTAAACTTCCTAAAAAAAATAGAGTGAAATAAAATTTTGAGAAGTTTTAGTTGGGTTTAGACAGCATCACAGCACAGAGACTGAACTATTGAGAGATACAAATGACCTCCTCAGAGCTGCTGATGCTGATCAGAGCTCCATCCTTCTGCTGCTCAACTTATGTGTAGCTTTTGATACAATAAACCACAACATCCTGGTTGAGAGGTTGGAGCCTATCTTGCTGACAGAAAATGTGATGTTTCTATTGGAGATCATACCTCGACGCATTCACTGTTGTCATGTGGTGAACCTCAGGGGTCAGTACTGGGACCTATTTTTTTCTCACTGTATATGTTACCACTTGGCAATATTATCCAGAGACACAACATTTCCTATCATTTTTATGCGGGTGATACCCAGATTTACTTTCCACTCAACAAGCCAGATACTGCAGACCAGGGTTATCTTTTTAAATCTCTCTCAGATATACAAAGTTGGATTTCAGCAAATTTTCTCAAACTAAACAGAAATCCTCATCATTGGCCATCTGCACATTCATAATAATATTCAGTCTTCTATGGGTTCACTCTCAGTCAACGTTAAGTCACACGTCAGAAATCTAGGTGTGCTCTTTGACTCAGAGCTGACCTTTGAAAAACGTACAAGTAAAGTAGTCCAGTCTTGTTTTTATCATCTAAGGAACATAAGCAGAATACGCCCCATATTTTTAGTGACACTGAAACTGTCATACGTGCTTTTATTGCCTCCAGTGCAATGGGATTTTAACAGGTATTAATAAAAAATCAATCAACCGCCTACAACTTGTTCAAAATGCAGTAGCCAGACTTTAAATCAGAATGAAGAAGAGGGAGCATATCACCCCGATTTTAATTACACTGACTGCCCATCGATTTTAGGATTGATTTTAAGATTTTACTTGTTACTTTTAAAGCCCGTCATGGTCTGGCCCCTGGTACATAGCAGAATTACTGTCCCCCTATGAACCAGTGCACAGCTTGAGGTCCTCAGGCAGAATCCTCCTGACTGTTCCCAGTTCTAGACTCAAGACCAGAGGAGACCGGGCATTCTGTGTTCAGGCTCCCCGGCTGTGGAACGCCCTGCCCGAGGAATTCAGGCTGGCTAACTCAGTAGCAACCTTTTTATAACCCTGTTTTTGTTACATTTATTTATTTATTGTACTTTTTAAGTTTTATCTGGCCCTCGACTATGCTGCACTTGAGTGTGATTTTAAGTTTGTTTTATCATCTTGTGTGATTTTAATTTACCTGTCTTGTATGTGTGTTTGTGTATCCTCTTTTCTTAAGGGATTGTGTAGAGCACTTTGTGACTCTGTTTTGAAAAGTGATATATAAATAAAATAAATAAAATTATTATAACTACTACTACTACTATAATTACCACTAGTCCAACTGCTTTTAATACTACATCTCAACCCATTTTGCCACCAAGGTTTTAAAAAAATCTTTTCCTCATTAAGAGATTTTCAAAACAGCAGGCTTCAAAATATACTAAATAAGAAATAAAAGTATGTTTCAGAAATTAAACTGTGGCGACAGTAAGATAATACATGAGGAACAACTCAAGTGTGATGTGCTGTTGTTGCTCAATTTTTCATAACAAACTGAAACCGAATCCAGGCGAGGCAAAATAAACCTGATGAAAAGTTGGCCATTTCGCATCTTGTGTCAGCAAAGTGAATTAATCATCTTGGTCCTGTTTGTTTTCAAAGCTTGAAATATTTGGAGGTCATTTAAACTAATAATGAAAACCACTTGCACACAACCACAAAATGTAGTGGTATTAGATACATTTAATAGAAGGATGAGAGGGGCTATGTATTCAATGTTAGAGCACTTTTATGAGGGGAAGTGACCTAAAGACATAAACTGGTCATACTAATTTAGACTCTGCAGGATGTGACTTAGCTTAACCATGACTGATCTGGTAATGGCTTTGTGGCCTCTGGCAGTAATTGGTGAACGCGATTTTGAGCTTTTCTGTCAGTGCTACAGCATTACAGGACTCATATATCACTAAGTGCAGAGAAAAAAGCTTTCACAAAATAAATGAGGTATTTAGGAGAAGCAATGAAAGGGTTTTATCCTGAACTTAACATGTCATGTCTGATGTAGTAAAGAAATGTCATAAAATCAACCCATGTGGTATCTGCATCTTTCCCCATACAACTTAATGTACTGTGTGGCATTGATGTCATAAAATTAAAATAAAATTAGGCCTTGCAGGTGGAGCTTATGCTAGCAACAATAGACGTAAGGTGAGAAGTATGAAGCTGTAGACACAGAGCCCAAAAACAAACCTACAGGACTACTTTAACTCCTCACAGGCTGTGGAGACGAAGGGAGTTGCCATTTACAATGTTGACTATAGATGGCCCTAAGCACTTGTCCTTTTCATTTCATGAAAGCAAAAGTTGACAAAAACATTGACAAAACATGTTTACAGCATCACACTTTTGAGTTTGTCTATGCAGCACAATATTTACATGACCCAAAGAGCTGTGTACATATCGCCTTTGTTTTGAGCTTTTAAGCAAACTGCCTGCATTATTATGTTCGTTATATGTCAAATAAGTCAATGCAACAGCTGACTCTTTATTCCACTTGCTACCTTTTAATAACTTGCATTTAATGTGATCATAGTAATATAAGTGTGGCAGTGGTTGCTTTTATATAGCAAAATGTATTTTAATTATACATATTATATTGTGTGCCACAACAACCACTGTGACTTTTCTGGGACTATAGGCAAATTAATTGTATGAACATTTAGCAAGCAAAAGTAAAGCTACATGTTTGTTTTTTTTATTCAATTTGATTGCACAAAGATGGCTGCAGAGGCTCAAAAGTCTGGATAATAAACGTATGTGCTCATTTGTCTGTTTATTTAGTCACAAACAGCCTGCAGTGGAGAGGAAGGAAAAGAGAGAGATATTCTTACAGTGAATCTAACGAAAGCCCAAAACAGGATGTTTGGTGAGGACCACTCAAGGTGAAGAGATAACAGGATTGTGCAAAGCACAGACTGTAAGAGCGCTCACATGAATTTTAGCCTTTACCTCAAACTGGTGTGAACTAAGATTTGCTGCAAGAAATAAAGTAAAAATGAATAAATAAAAACAACAGAAAATCAACAAAATAGTCTTAGCATGTAAAGCTAAAACAATCTTTGGGACCATTCGGGAGTTCCACAGGGGTCAGTGCTGGGACCAGTTTTATTTATTATTAATGTTTTACTATAATTTGTTCTACTTGGATACATAAACATAAGAGCACTGTGTGGAATAGCCAATGTCATCAACATTAAAATAATATTGTTAAGCTCTATTTAAGTGGTAGAAATTGTACTCAACATTAAAGGAGAAAGGAAAACTTTTCTGACCTTTCTACCATGTTATAACGTTGTTCCCTCATCAAAAACATACATGGAGTTGTGTTTTGTTTCATTCACGCCTGTTTGAGTAATCCTCAGAATGCTCAGTTCCATGAACCTCCATCTCTCCCACGAACCCCTGCCCACTCCAGGAAGTGCTGACCAATCAACAAGCCCTCTAAATCTAGTCTGTTCTCATTCATGTATCCAAAAAACACTGTACAGCTGTTTCCACTGATTCCTCAGAGCTGTTTTTCATTTTGTAGTAAAATAGCATCATACAAAAAGTTTTTATGGAAATAAGCTTTTTTATGTTTATGTTCAAAAGAGTGAATATAAGGTTGAATATCTGTATGTATGGCTTTACGACTTACTGATCACAGTCCACGGTGTCACCCGCCCACGACCCATAGTTGCTTGGACAGGGTCCAGCCACCTGCGATCCCTAACATGAATAACTAACATGTAGCAGGTTGTCAACATACATTTTTCCCCCTAAAAACTTATCCTTAACAGGGTCATGAAGGACTAGAGCTGAAGCCAGCTGAGTTAGACAACAAAAGCTAGTCAGGCCAAAGTGTGCACATAATCATCCACATTTATAGCAAATCAAACCAATTGTTGTTGCTCTGATTCAGGAAAATGCATCTCAATTGAACAAAAGCTATAAAAGAACAGATATGAGGGCACATAGATTTGTATTACCTTACGTGACTGAATCTTTGCCATTTATATCCACTGCTTTATAATTTTAATCAAAGTCACATTTTGAGTATTTCTGTCATTAAAGTTGGATTTTAAAAAAAGCATAACCCGGTGTCAACCACAAAATCATTAACACACAGATGTGGGAGAAGACTGCTTATGTTTATGCAGTATTTCCAGGATCCATAGTCGTATTATTCCTTTGAGTCCGGTCACCTGCAGCTGATTTAAGGCCTAAGTGAGTGTTTTGGTTCTGGCCTTCTGATATTATTAGCTTATTATTAGCTTAACCGTGAAGTCAGGCAGTACTGCAGGGCTCAGGATAACCCTTGTTGTCATTACCCACGCTCCAATCTGTGTGAGACTTGTCAGGATGTTTGACTGCAAAAGGCATCTCCACTCTTAATGTTTTTGAAGCAGCACTGTTGACTTTTCCCTGTAGCATACCTTTGTAGTTACACAAAACAAATTTCCCAAAATAATTTATTATTATTAAAATGACTTCATGCTGGTAAGGGACATGTCAATCAGAAGATGACATGGACTTTCTTTTGGTCTCGTTAGTGCAGGATTAATATACCACTGATACAACATACTTTGTGCTAAACTATACAAGCACATGTGGCTGGAGCCTATCTCAACAACTATGAGCCTAAGGCGGGATATACACTGTACAGTTAGTCACAGGGCAGATGCACAGATTCATACTGACAGACCATTCACTCTCATTACCTTGCAGCTATTTAGAGTCACAAATTCACCTAACACATGCATGTCTTTGGACAACATGAGAAGGCTGGAGACCCAGGAGAGAACCTACGGTAACATGGTAGGACATGCAGACTCCACTCAGAGGGAATGTGTGTCATCCAGAAAACCAAACCCACAACCTCCTTGCTGAGAGGCAGGAGTGCTAATTATTCTCCCATCGTGCGCCCCTATACAAAATATTATGCATTATAATTAAAAACTCTACTTCAGGACATGTTAGACATATACACTTCAGCACAACTCTGACAGTGCTCATGCAAAATTTACAATAAAATCATTCTCAGTGCAGCTTTAATGTACTTTAAAAACAAATATTACAACCTGTAGTATTTCAGTAAAGGTTAGTGAGTCATCCCCCACCAGGACAGCACTACAAGGTTTATATGTGGTATGTACCGGTACATACCAGACAGGTAATTGCAGCTGTGCAACCTGAAGCGGCATCATGCTGATTCCTCAGTGTCGGATACGGGGTTTGTAAAGAGCTGAACACATGTCTTCCTTTTGTTTATCACAGCTACTTCATATGTCAGCATCTCCACAATATATTTATGTTGCTATAAAAAGAAAGGTATCTCGTTATCATGACTAAGTATCTCATTAAAACAAAAAAGCCTTGTATAAGGAGAAAAGCATCTTGTTAAAAAGATTAAGTGAGCAAACCTTCCTGATGGCGTAAAGTTATTTTCTAAAAACAAAATACACAAAAAGATACTCTTTGTGCACTTTTACTGTAACAGGACCTGTACCTCCAGGCTCCAGTTTCTCAGGCCATTTTTCTGTTGAGATGTATTCTCAGAAAGTCATTAAAAAGTTTATAAACGCAATTATTATTTTAAAATAGTCTGTTATTTTTATAATGTGGTTAAAATCAGGTGGTAGTAAACTTTGGCCTAGCATGCCATGTTGACCACTTATTTACACATTTAGACCATGTGTGAAGGGGTTTGGGGACCAGGAGACGCAGCTTGCTCCAGGTTCACAGTCCACTGCACTCATTACCTGAGCAACAGAAGGTGACAGCTTAGTGCAAACATTGTGTGACACGCTGCAGATAAACAGCTGTGATAGGTCGGTTCCAACTCAAACTTCTGCAGAGGCATCAGACCCAAGACCCAGGCTACTTACACGTCACACATTAACATCCAGAATTATTCTCCTTTAGTAGTTTAGACCTCCATCCAACTTTCCAAAACAGAGCATTGACAGAGAATTTGTCTTTGGAGTCGAAGCACAAAAGCCTGTGACTGATTGAGAGACAGCAGGCCGCACAATAAGCACAATGTCGAGTCCGGACGTAACAGCGTAGTGGACAATGCTGTGAAATGGAATGAATGGCATGTTTGGCAGTGTTAGCTCTGGGTGAATGTCATGGTCTGTGCGGCCGATCCAAGGAAACTGGAGATTAAAATGAACCTAATACCCTGCTTTTGTCAGCCTCGGAGCTGCACATAAATATTTGATGGGTGGACAGTTGATATCTCTTTGGCTGGTGAAATGTGCCGGTGCAGAAAAACACTTGAATGGATAAAGCTTATTGGAAATGGTCAATTCAGTAAATTCTTTTGATTGGATAAGCTGCAGTGGTGGAAAGTAACAAGATATTTTTACTCAGTTAATTATTTAAGTACATTTTTTGGAAGAAAATTGATATTTGTAGGGAAAAAAAGTTTGATTTTAAAGTTTCTAATGAATAGAAAGACGGTTCTGGATTCAAGCCAGGTTTAGGGATAGTAGTAGTAGTAGTAGTAGTAGTAGTAGTAGTAGTAGTAATAGGAGTACTAGTAGCAGTAGTGGATTTTACTGTGCAACTGCAAAGAATAAAAAAACATATTTTTTTACATTTAATGCTAACGCTTTTATGTAATACTTTTGGTGCAACTTCTACTTAAAAAATTTAAAGTAGCAGTAGTTTTACTTGAGAACTTAAGTACTTCTACCACCTTTGATAACCTGACTGGGACCAAATAGTATATATTAACTTAAATTATGAAATTATAAAATGAATTTGTAATGTAATACTAAATAAACAGAGTCTATTAGATGCTTCACATAGCTCTGGGCTACATCTGGCAACACACATTCACTTTAGATGGTGAAGATATCTTTGGATCAATCTATCAGAAAATTGGCTTATGTCCAAAATAAAGTGGGAGTGGTGTAGTGCTGTTGCCATAGCTGCAGGTGTGCCTTTAGCCTTTGGTGAAGAGTAACATTTGAGATAATTTTGCTCTTTTGGAAATAACTGAGCTGTGTCCTCCCACAGGCCATGTTGATGTTGAGTGTCCAATAAAAGGGCATTTAGCAACTTTAGTCTATGAAACACTAAAGGGATTTAGATGCAATCACAGAATTTGCTGAACCACTCCACCTGAATGCGTTTTACTTGCATCCAGCAATGTACATGTGAAGACCATTGTGTTATTTACATGAATTACACGAGAATGATGTGAGAAATGTTATAACCAAAGTAAAATGACTAGAAGAATGTCATCATGAGTCTCACATATATCAAAACACTGGCTGTGCTATAAATCTAGACCAGTGATTCTCAAACTTCACACACCTCAGAAGATATTTTACCAAGTACCATCTTATTACTAACCTAGATCTAAACCAAGGAATGAAATAGGGATTACAGAAAATGCATAGCTTAATAACGACAAAACTGGGACTATGTCAGGACTAAACACTAAACTAGGACAAGACTATATTTCCATATTGATTTGACATAGCTTTTATGCCAGATGCCATTCCTGATGTGATCCTATCCATTTATCTGGGTTTGGGACCTTCTGTGGCTGGAGTAAACTTAGGTAAGTACAGTACGATATTACACAAATGTAAGTTCCTTTGCCGTTGCTCCATGATACATTTTTACAACTATAGTGCTATGCAAAAATATGTTATGGCTAAAGCAAGGATGTAAATGTGTGTAAAAAAATGCCCCCTTTCTGGTTTCCTGTCAATTAACTGTCTCTCTATCCAATAAAAATGTTGAAAGCCCCAAAAAGAAATCTTGAACCTGTGTATGCTGCATATGCAGCTTCATCACCGGCAGACAAATACACATATATAGTACAAGCTTAAAGGGGATATATTATATCATCAAAAACATTCCACGAGTTGTGTTTTGCTTCATTCATGCCTGTTTGAGCAATGCTCTTTTCTCTGGCGTTGGGTTTGTGAGGCTTCAAAACGCTCAGTTCCACAAATCTCCCAAGAACCCCGGCCCACTCCAAGAAGCACTGCCTTATCATCAAGCCCTCTACATCCAGTCTGCTCTCATTCATTTATCCAAAAAATAGTGTACAGCTCTGTTTCCACTGATTCCTCACATTTTGTCACAATATGGTG
Source organism: Bostrychus sinensis (assembly GCA_020698575.1). NCBI lineage: Eukaryota > Metazoa > Chordata > Actinopteri > Gobiiformes > Eleotridae > Bostrychus > Bostrychus sinensis. The sequence goes on from CM036246.1 coordinate 23,905,383, forward strand.
TCAGACAAAAAATTTAAGGAAGTGAAGTGCTTTTTTTCTTTGATTATGTTCAAAAGACCACAACACTCATCCCTCTGTTGGACTCTCCATCTGTTCCAGTGGAGTACTTATTAAAAACATTACAATATTGTGGAAAAGACAACCTATTCCATTAGTTCAATACAAAGTGAAACATATTTGCTAGGTTCAGTACAGATTGAGTGAGATACAAAGTAGACCTACATATTTTGAGCATTCATAAAAAGTTTGTGTTGAAATCTTAAAACTTTTCCCGAGCATATGATTCATTTTATCCAGTGTTTTGATTTTTCTGAAACCATCATGGCTGCCATCTGCTGAGGCCTGCTGCTCGGGACTGGGAGTTCGTTCAGTTACTGACCTGACAGAGGAGCACTGGGATCTGAAAGGAGCACTCAACACGAGCGCACACACACGAGGAAGTGCAGTGTACCCTAGATAAAATGTTACCCCACAACAACAGCAACCCCCCTCCAGTCTCCACACACACGCACCTTTAGCAAACACGCTGTTAGCTAACTGTCTTTTTGGTGCCAGTCCACAACAGCAGCACAGGCCCCTTCACCACTCAGGGCTGCACACTTCCTGAACAGCTTGAGCTAATACAGGAAGTGGTGTTGACCCAAAAAAACTAACCTCCAGCACCACGTGTGGCATCAGTGTTTTCCTATAGATTCAGCACACATGGAGTGAAATCCAGGGTCAGATCTTGAAGATCTTAGTGCAGGCTGTGGACTGGACAGTGGTGCAGAAGGAGGCATTTTCCGAAACCAGTCTCTTTAGACTTTGGCGCAAAACCAAGTCTAAAGAGACTGGACGCAGACTGGGTTTGGGCCGAAGAGGCTGAAATTGAATGGGTGTACATCTAAGCTGGACGACAGCTGTGGATTTGGGAAAAGGTTGGATTTGAGTGTGTTTCAAGCAATTAACAAACCAGAGAGAAGGCAAAATCCTGCAATCAAATCCTTTTCGGGAAAAGAATAAAAAACCTGCTTCTCAGATGAAGAAACAATAATCGTGGTTTATTTCAAGCTTTCATTGTTATTTTGATGATTATCTAAAAAAAATATGGGGGTGGCAGTAGCTCAGATGGTAGAACTGTTCATTCACTAACCAAACCCTGATCCCAGCATTGTTATGAGATACTGAATTTTGTTTTATTTGTTTTTCTTTTCTTGTTTTCTGTAAGCCATAATCATCAGAATTAACACAAAAAATACATTGTTGAAATATTTCGCTCTAATAATATGAAATATGAGTTTCATTTTTAGTTGAACTGCTAAAATGAATTGACTTTTCCATATTTTAATTTACTGACGTGTGCCTGTGTTTGTAAATTTCCATACTTGTTACTGTAATTAATATAAAATGTATTTTGTCCCAGGTCATGAGAGGTTAGCGGGTGTGGGAATCAGTGCTGGAGACCTGATGCTATCTCAGTTACATAGAAGCTCATAGAAAATAAGCCGGAGCCCGAGCATCACATGGTCAGGCACAGAGCGTCACATGGGTCTGAGAAAAAACATTGTACTGTGGTCATCCCAGTTCATTTAATAGAAGACCTAAGGCTGCTGTTATTACCTTTTTAAAATTATTTGTGATTAGGTAACTTCAGAGAAAGAAGATGTAAGAAATATCCCCTTATTTATTTTTGTTTTTGACCTTGAGTTTAAAGTTTTTTTCCATATTAAACTGCCAGATTTGACCACAAACTGCACTGGGGAAGAGAGTGACATGCTTATCAAATTTACAGCTGTGGAGAGTAACCACAGTGCGTTTTGCAATCGCACACAGCACACACTGACAGAGGAACTGTTAAATGTTACAACCTGGAGTCAAAGGTTCACAGTTAAGGTTCACTATAAACTGTAGATCTGAATATATCTGAAAAAAAAAAAAAAAAAAAAAAAAGAGAGAGAGAGAGAAGAAAGAAAATGTATTTAAATGTTGAAGGTAGTCTGGGTAAAACATTATAGTGCATATATATAGTTTAAAGGTCCCATATTATGCTTTTTTTCAGCCTTTTTGAAATAGTTTTGGACACCTTTACATTAGGATTTCATGTTTTATAACTTAAAAACCTCTTAGTTTGAGGAGCTGTTACTTTGCAGAGAAAGCTTGGATTAGGTGCCTGCCCCTGCTGGCAATGGTAAGTAATAGACAGAGCATAAAAAGGCTATTTTATCTCTTTAGACTTTTATTTAGGCACAGCTATTAGCAAAAGATAGATACATGAGCTGACTGCCTCGTAGTGACGGCAATTTACATTCTGAAATCATCAGAATAAGTCAGATGATGGTGTATGGGCTTTAGAAACGCGCAGGAGAACTTCCTGGTTTCATGTGTTTACATAGCACGGTGAGGCCGTGTGTTTTCAAGCTCTTGAGAAGGGGACGGGCTGAGCATACAGGATTACTCAACCAACCTTGAATGAAGAAAAAAATACTACTCCAGTTATATTTTTGAGGTGGAAACAACATTATAACATGGTCTAAAGCTAAAAAAAGTCAAGTCTTTCCTTTTTTGGGGTCACCACAAGGATGCCCTTTCTGATGTAACCCTCTCCATTTATCCAGGCTTGGGGCTGGTACTGTAAGTACACTGGCTTGTGACTCATTGTTACTGAATTTCTCTGGAAAGAGACATTTTTTCTGCTACAGGTGCTCAAAGTGGACAAACTGAGCAGTGCAGAAGGATAGCCACACTTTTGTTTTTGTTTATTTCGTTGCTTAGCCACAGTTAACTTTATATGTATTCCTATGCTAATGCAAAAACTACAGACTTTACTTAAAGTAATAACTTCCATCCATCCATCCATCCATCCATCTTCTTCCGCTTTATCCGGGGCCGGGTCGCAGGAGGCAGCAGTCTAAGCAGGGACACCCAGACATCCCTCTCCCCGGACACTTCCTCCAGCTCCTCAGGAGGAACCCCAAGGCGTTCCCAGGCCAGCCGAGAGACGTAGTCCCTCCAGCGTGTCCTAGGTCTTCCCCGGGGCCTCCTACCGGTGGGACATGCCCGGAACACCTCCCCAGGGAGGCGTCCGGGAGGCATCCGCAACAGATGCCCAAGCCACCTCAGCTGGCTCCTCTCGATGTGGAGGAGCAGTGGCTCTACTCCGAGCTCCTCCCGGGTAACCGAGCTCCTCACCTTATCTCTAAGGGAGCGCCCAGCCACCCTGCGGAGGAAACTCATTTCGGCCGCTTGTTCCTCCGCAGGGATCTTGTCCTTTTGGTCATGACCCAAAGCTCATGACCATAGGTGAGAGTAGGAACGTAGATCGACCGGTAAATCGAGAGCTTCGCCTTTCGACTCAGCTCTTTCTTCACCACAACAGACCGATACAACGACCGCATTACTGCAGAGGCTGCACCGATCCGTCTGTCGATCTCACGCTCCATCCTTCCCTCACTCGTGAACAAGACCCCGAGATACTTAAACTCCTCCACTTGAGGCAGGAACTCTCCTCTGACCTGGAGAGGGCAAGCCACCCTTTTCCGGTCGAGAAACCATGGCCTCGGACTTGGAGGTGCTGATTCTCATCCCAGCCGCTTCACATTCGGCTGCAAACCGCCCCAGTGCACACTGAAGGTCCTGGTTTGATGAAGCCAACAGGACAACATCATCCGCAAAAAGCAGGGATGAAATCCTGTGGTCCCCAAACCTGACACCCTCCGGCCCCTGGCTACACCTAGAAATTCTGTCCATAAAAATTATGAACAGAACCGGTGACAAAGGGCAGCCCTGCCGGAGTCCAACATGCACCGGAAACAGGTCCGACTTACAACCGGCAATGCGAACCAAACTCCTGCTCCGATCATACAGGGACCGGACAGCCCTTAACAAAGAGCCTCGGACCCCATACTCCCAGAGCACCCCCCAAAGGACGCTACGAGGGACACGGTCGAACGCCTTCTCCAGGTCCACAAAGCACATGTGGACTGGTTGGGCGAACTCCCATGAACCCTCGAGCACCCGATAGAGGGTGTAGAGCTGATCCACTGTTCCACGGCCAGGACGAAAACCGCATTGTTCCTCCTGAATCCGAGGTTCGACTATCGGCCGAATTCTCCTCTCCAGTACCCTGGAATAGACTTTCCCGGGGAGGCTGAGAAGTGTGATCCCCCTGTAGTTGGAACACACCCTCCGGTCCCCCTTCTTGAAAAGAGGGACCACCACCCCGGTCTGCCAGTCCAGAGGCACTGTCCCCGACCGCCACGCGATGTTGCAGAGACGTGTCAGCCATGACAGCCCCACAACATCCAGAGACTTGAGGTACTCAGGGCGAATCTCATCCACACCCGGTGCCTTGCCACCGAGGAGCTTTTTAACCACCTCAGTGACTTCAGCTTGAGTGATGGATGAATCCTCCTCCGAGTCCCCAACCTCTGCTTCCTCAACGGAAGACGTGTCGGTGGGATTGAGGAGATCCTCAAAGTATTCCTTCCACCGCCCGACAACATCCCCAGTCGACGTCAACAGCTCCCCACCCTCACTGTAAACAGTGTTGGTGAAGAACTGCTTCCCCCTCCTGAGGCGGCGGATGGTTTGCCAGAATCTCTTTGAGGCCGACCGATAGTCCTCCTCCATGGCCTCCCCGAACTCCTCCCAGACCCGAGTTTTTGCCTCCACAACCGCCCGGGCTGCAGCACGCTTGGCCTGCCGGTACCCGTCGGCTGCCTCGGGAGGCCCACAAGCCAGCCAGGCTCGATAGGACTCCTTCTTCAGCCTGACGGCATCCCTTACTTCCGGTGTCCACCACCGGGTTCGGGGGTTGCCGCCACGACAGGCACCAGAGACCTTACGGCCACAGCTCCTGACGGCTGCATTGACAATAGAGGCGGAGAACATGGTCCACTCGGACTCAATGTCTCCAACCTCCCCCGAGATCTGGTTGAAGCTCTCCCGGAGGTGGGAGTTGAAGACCCCTCTGACAGGAGGCTCAGCCAGACGTTCCCAACAGACTCTCACAATACGTTTGGGCCTGCCGAGTCTGTCCGGCCTCCTCCTCCGCCAGCGGATCCAACTCACCACCAGATGGTGATCAGTTGACAGCTCAGCCCCTCTCTTCACCCGAGTGTCCAAGACACACGGCCGAAGGTCAGATGACACGACTACAAAGTCGATCATTGACCTCCGGCCTAGGGTGTCCTGGTGCCACGTGCACTGATGGACACCCTTGTGCTTGAACATGGTGTTCGTTATGGACAAACTGTGACTAGCACAGAAGTCCAATAACAAAACACCGCTCGGGTTCAGATCAGGGAGGCCGTTCCTCCCAATCACGCCCCTCCAGGTGTCACTGTCGCTGCCCACGTGAGCGTTGAAGTCTCCCAGCAGAATGAAGGAGTCCCCAGTTGGAGCACTTTCCAGCACCCCTCCCAGGGACTCCAAGAAGGCCGAGTACTCTACACTGCTGTTCGGCCCATAGGCCGAAACAACAGTGAGAGACCTGTCCCCAACCCGAAGGCGCAGGGACACGACCCTCTCATTCAACGGGGAAAACTCCAACACATGGCGGCTGAGCTGGGGAGCTATGAGCAAGCCCACACCAGCCCGCCGCCTCTCACCGCGGGCAACGCCAGAGTAGAAGAGAGTCCAGCCCCTCTCAAGGAGTTGGGTTCCAGAGCCCAAACTGTGCGTGGAGGTGAGCCCGACTATCTCTAGTCGGTAACGCTCAACCTCCCGCACAAGCTCAGGCTCCTTCCCCCCCAGTGAGGTGACATTCCATGTCCCCAGAGCCAGTTTCTGTGTCCAGGGATCGGGACGCCGAGGCCCCCGCCTTCGACCACTGCCCGATCCTGCTTGCACCGGCCCCTTACGGTTCCTCCTGCGGGTGGTGGGTCCACGGGAGGATGGCCCCACGTCGTCCTTTCGGGCTGGGCCCGGCCGGGTCCCGTGGGGAGAGACCCGGCCACCAGGCGCTCGCAATCGAGCCCCAACCCCAGGCCTGGCTCCAGGGTGGGGCCCCGGCTGCGCCATACCGGGCGATGTAACTGGCCTCAGTTTTCTTTGTCATCATAAGGGTTTGTGAACTAAGAGCGGTTCACAAACCCTAAGTAATAACTTAGAACCATAAATATAATTGTACCATTAAATATTATTTTTTACCAGTGTACACTCTCTGTGCTTAGTTAAATTCTACCTCTGCACGTCTATACTTAGTATTAGGAGAAAACATGTAGCTGGACAGAGTAATTTGTACACTGTAACTGTAGTCTTTAATTGTAATCTTGTGTAATCTCAGTCATTGCCTATTTTTGTGTTAAACTTCCCTAAACATGTGTTCAATGGCTGGACTTGAATGGTGGGATTTCCTGGCTGTCTCTTATCGTTTAGATCCTGAAACAATGGTATCTGCCCACGCTCTAGTCCTGTTTGTAAGGGACTAGTCTGAATGGTCCTGTCCACTCCTCACAGCTGGCCAGATGTCCCAGACCAAAGTGTGTGGAGCAGGAAGAAAACTCTCAATGCTATGACTTAGGGACATCTATGACTGGACTAAGACAAAATGAGGATGCAGACGTCCTCCCCACAAAAGTCCAGAGGATCTGAATGACTTTAGTCTTGGCAAGTGCAGAGGAACAACCTGCTCTGAGCACGTGCAGATGGTGAGTATAAGGAACAAATGGCCCTCATATGTCACTTATGAGGACATTTTTATTCGTATGTAGAGTAGTATTAGTACACAGTGTTCATAGGAAAAAAAAAAGTGGATATGTGAAATGACCACCTGCCTATTACTGGGGGTCATTATGATATGTTATGGGACCATTTGCCTAATTCGCAGCCCCATATGCAGCAAACTGGGTATTCTGACACTTTTCTGTCAGAACCAGCACTAACTTCTTCAGCAGTCTGAGCAACAGTAGCTCGTCTGTTGGATCCGACCACACCATCCAAGGACAGCCTTCCTTTTCTACGTGCATCACCTGTTGCCGGTTGCCACAATGAAATGTTGAAAATGTACCGTGGATAAACTCAGTAAAGCCCAGTAAAGTTTCATACATTTATTTACATTGACACATTTAATAGCATCACATCAAATGTACACGGTGTCACTAAAGCTTCAGGTTAAATAAATATAGCGCAATATGCAGGGGAAGAGGAGGAAGCTTGTACAGGAAAATACTCTCTTTACTCTGTGCCTTTAGACAGTGACGGTAAGCATCATTATAACTGTGGCAGTAACTAAGCAGACTGGCATAATAAGCGCTGCTGTGGTTAAAGCCAAAAAAATTGCCAAATAAAGTGTTTCTTTTTTGTTAAGTTACCATGGTGACTGACACACGGGGAGCTCCTCCAGTTACAATCAAATTTCTGAGCACACTTTTTAAGAAAAATACAGCATCAAAGTCTGCATCAATGTACCACGTCTTCATTAAACATTTGCAAAAGCGTCACCTTAAAATATAATGCGTACATTTATATTTACACACAGGAGACAGACTGTAAGACCGGTGGATTCAGAAGCCTAAACAATGATAAGTAGTGGCACCTCTTTATTCTTTTTTAATCTCCTAATATACTTTTCTCTCACACGCACACACAAACACACTCACACACACTATAGGTCCATCCACACATACAGGACACTTCCAGGTGCTCCTCACACATCCACCACCAATGGGGCGGTCCTACTACGGGGCCGAGGGGTGCTCCAAGTCCCAGTGCTGATTCAGGAAACAGCTGGAGAAGAAGGGGACTGCTGGGAGTTCTGGGAAACTGCTACTGGCCGGATAACAATGAGACCGACACACTAGTATACGGGAGTGTTGTGGCTTGGGACCCCCCTCAGCTTCCCTAACTTACTGCGGCAGTCCACTTAATGGCATTCACGTGAGCATCGCCCTGACTTTATCAACTTTATAATACAAATCTACAATGTTTCCTTCATCGTGTGGGTTAAATGAAAAGGAAACTTATCTCAGAATGGCAGTACCGTCTGGTCTAGTGCTTCTTGTAAACAAAAGTCATTCACTGGATGCGACAAGAGAGCAACCATGTCAATTTTACATCTGTACAAAACTCTATCTAACTTGCTGTCTGAAGTCTGAAGCATAAAGTTAATCTCTATCTTATGTCACAACAGCTAGTGTCATCACCTACACACACTATGTACAAAGTCAACAAGCACACACAAAGCTAGAGTACCATGTCTACACCATATTTCTGAAGACAACAGTGATGAAGTTATGGTAAAAACCACTGACAGAGATGAATGGTACAAAGTGACAGGTACACCCGCATGTCTGCTCTTCCTTTCTAATAGCTTATATACTAGTGTCTCATTATTTCAGCTGAAATTGGCCCCTGAAGATATCTCCTTCATTTAAACACAGAGCTGAACAGGTGAAAATAATACTGACGACAACAAAAAGAGTACAAAAGAAAAGAAAGCTGCAACATGTGATGTGAAAAATGGTGTGAAGTTCAAGTGCCTCGAGTGCTTTTTTTTTCCTCCAATAACTGCAACCAATACCGAGAGTGCTACATGGATGCATGGCAGAAACATATCAAAGTAACAACAAAACATGAACAAAAATTCAAAAGACAGAGAAACAATTATGGATGTTAAAATAAAAAAAAACAAAATGGTTTATGAAATGTGTAGGAAAATGTAACTGAAAAATAAAAAAAGTGATGATAGTTGAACAGTTTTGGAGGAGCGTTTGAGTCCATCCACCTCCTGATGCCAAACCCAAACCCAGGGGAGCATTAGTCCAGATGTCCTTCCTTGTACCAAGCCGGCGGTTTTACGGACAATAAAAGCCATTCGGTTGTGGTCTTTCTTTGCCTCTGTCCCTAGTGTGGCAGTAAATACCACAGGTACCAGAGCAGCGGGCGGGCGGAGCAGTGGGTGGAGGAATTTTAATACAGGCACTTTATGGGGCAGCCATGTTGGGACGTCCGGTGCTAAACCCACTGGGCTCTCAGAGTGGTCCCCTCCAGGAAGACCTCGTGCTGCACCAGTAAGGGTTGAGTCTGGGGGTTGTTGTTGGTGCTGATGAAGGAGTTCACGGGTTGGGCCAGGCCTGGACTCTGGGAACATGGCTTCTCTGTGGATCTCGGCGTCAGCGTTAGTCTCGAGCTAAAGTTCAGGTAAATCTGCAAAGAGCAAGAGAGCAGGAGATTTGTCACAGTACTGTAATCTGTGGAGAACAACAGTGGAGAAGAATATCAGTGATATAGGGCTGTAAAATGAGCTCCTGGTGTGGGAGATTGCTGCTCTGAGATCCACTTGTTATCATGAGCTACCACTCTGTAATAGGTTCTTTAGTTAATTGTGAACCCAGTTCTTCTTGTTTCTTTTCGGCTTTTCCTTTCTGGGGTCGCCACAGCTAATCATCGGCCGCCTAGTGTCCATTAATTTGCAACCCTTTCTATTTATCCAGGCTTGGGACTGGCACAACAGATACACTGGCATGTGAACCCTTGTGCCTTGATAAGTAGCCCTAGTTACTAAGTAATAACAGTGACATTTAACAAAAGCTGCTTCCTGGTTATTTCTTTAACATTAGCGCTGTAAACTCAGACCATTATAAATATGACAGAGGTCCATTGTGATGCAGTGCTCAGCCTCTGGCCTCTCAGCAGGACTCCTATTGGCTCCATTTCCTGACCAGCCACAATCTTTGGTCTTTGGTTTTCTTCCCACAGTCCAAAGACGTGTATTACTGTGTGAATTGGTCATCTAAATTGCCCATAGGAGTGTGTGTGAATGATCTCTCAGTGTTAGCCCTGTGATTTACTGGCACTGGTCCAGGCTGTACCCTGCCTGAGGCCTTAACTCAACTGGAGTAGACCCAAGTCCTGCTTTAGCCTTATAAAGGATAAGCAGTGGTAAATAAATGAATGTGATATCATTTATATGGCTTTGCATTTCACTTTTACTTGATACAGGGTAGGCCTAATGTGACTTTCTTGGCCTTTTATTACAGCTGTAAACATGTTTTTACGTCAACTTATTTATTATGTTTTTATTATTGCCTCACTGAGTATGGTTTTATTATGTGTGTTTGTGTATGTTACCGGACACCTGAATTTCTTCTGATGGGGATGAATAAAGTATCTATCTATCTATCTATCTATCTATCTATCTATCTATCTATCTATCTATCTATCTATCTATCTATCTATCTATCTATCTATCTATAGTAATATACATCACACGTTGGCTGTATGAGGATATTAGATGTTTTCTGTAGACGGACAACCAACTGTGAACCAATACATGAAGTATAAAGTTCTTTATGTTAGCCTTTATCTTTTTGGCTCTTTATCCACTAAAACCTGCTGCCCCCTGCTCTATCCATTGCCAGGACACAGTAAAGGCACCAGGAGGTCACTGTGTGCAAAGCCAATAAATATTGGTAGTATCTCGGTGAAGTGCAGTTTGCTGTTTATTTTGGTTCAGTGTCTTGTGTGAATTTGGCCCGAAATTTAGGGACTAATTTCAAACACATCTGCTCCAGCTGTGATCAGGCCTCAGACGCTCAGCTGACTTATGTATGAACGTCCCGATCAAGACTTTAAAACTGGTTTTCCACAAGAAGTGGCTGTGCTGCAATAATATATTTATCACCAGTACATTTAAGCCATCTTTGATATATTACAAAGATTTGAAATATATGGTCAGATTTGTACCAAAACTCATGTAATCTGAACCTGGTTTTCATTGGTCTGAGATTTAGTGTTTGTATGAGCAACACTTTGTTACTTCACAGCCTCCAAAATGTGTAAAAGCTTCCCTCTCTTTTAGTGGAGCCCTTTAAAATGTCAGAGTATATTTGGGCATTTGGTTTCACTGCGACCCACCCCTGCTGATCAAGGTGTCCCACAACACAGTCAAACTGTGGAAATTTCAGCTGGGTTAAAACCTACATGTTTAGTGGCATCGGACAGCTGCTGTTCGATCCTCTCCACGACCTTCCTAAAGGGGGGCCTTTTGACAGGGTCAGGGTCCCAGCATGACCGCATAATCTGATACCTGTCAACGACAAAAACACATTATTTTATGTAAACATTTGTAATAGTATATTTTTAATAGTATCAACAGTGGTTCTCAAACTGTGGTACAAGATTTAGTTGTGGTTGTGTGCTGGTTTAGACCTGGTTTAGAACTTGTTTTGTAGTACGGGCTAAATCATGGTTTAGTTCTTGTTATGTACTGGCTTAGACCTGTTGGAGTCCTGGCTTAGTCATGGTTTAGTCGTGTTTTAGTCCTTGTTTATTCCCGGTTTAGTCTTGGTCTTGTCCTTATTTAGTAATGCTCATGTTAGTGCATTAAGATGGTTCTTTTAAAGCCAAATATTTTCTGAAGTGGAAAAGTTTGAGAACCACTAAATACTTTTCCACATTTCTAATATGCCTTATTTTATTTTCACTCACATTTCATTGGGTGCAAACTCCGGAGCATCCATTCTGTATTCTTCTTTTATAAGTTTGTAGAACTTGGCGTCCACCGGTATCCCTGGGTACGGGCTGTTTCCTGCCATCATCAGGAAATCCAATTACATTATGCTCTACTGAAAACACTCAATCATGGAGCAGACTGTCACACTTACCTAGAGAGAAGATTTCCCAGAGCAAGATGCCATAGGACCACACGTCACTCTCAAAGGTGTACACGCACTCGAAGATACTTTCTGGAGACATCCACTTCACTGGCAAACGAGCCTAAAGACAGATCACATAATGAAATCATCACCTATAATTATGTTGTTTCAGTGGATTAACTAATATTAAATGTATGTGTGCAGTGTTGTCTCGAAGCTATGTTAGCATGAGGCCATTTGGAGCATAAACTATACCTGTAAAGAAACATAAGCACATGGTCTACATTTCCCAGCAGTACTCAGAGCTCCTCAGCTGAGACTAGAACTGACTTTCCAGGATCTGTTGGTTTTATTAACTTCAACCTTAAGCTAAGGAGGAGTGTCAAAATGTCAAAAGTGTCAAAAATTCAGCTCACAAATTTATAGGCGGTTGGTGCAGAATATGTTAACATACCTTTAAATATACAGTATATGGCAATAACAGACAATAAAGAAAATTGTGTTGCTGGATAATGGAATTACATTCTTTCATATCAATCTAAAGCTACACCAGCTTAGCAAAACACATTTTATATCCATCCAACCGTATTTCACACACAAAACTTTCTTCTTTGACTGTTATTGCCAAATATCTATCTATAAATGATCTCTTTAAGATGCATTTCAACATTTTATTGTGACCAGTTAAAGACACACCTGTGCATGGATGGGATATTGTGGATGTATACTATATATGTATATGCATGTTTAGTATGTAATTGCAAGACTTACGTTGCCTTTGACCACATAGTTGGAGTCTGTAGTGATGTCCCGGGCCAGGCCAAAATCACAGATCTTTGCCACTCTTCCCTGTGTGAGCAGGATATTTCTGGCGGCAAGGTCTCTGTGGATGCACTGAATCACAAAAGTACAACATTACTCTCGCCCTGTAATACTCAGTCGATAGTATCATTAGTATAGTTATCCATGAATGAAGCACTTTTCTGATGTGGTCTGGCGCTGGATTTCCACACTTCACACAGATCCGTAACACACAACCGCTGACACCGATACGTGATCTTAGTGAGAGCAGTATCTTAGCCTCTGTGAGTGATAAATTTTTCAACAGCATGCTCCAACATGCATTTTAGATTCTTTTACTAGCAATGGAAATACAATCCACACTACGTGATGAGAACACAGTGAATAAGATGTTTTGGTCATTTAGACAACATTTCCACTGAGTACGGTCAGTGGGTACAGCACAGTTTATTACTGGCAGATGTTTGCTGGAAAGTTGTGTCTGCAACCTAACAATTTTATTTCTATTTGAGCAACAAAGCTTATTTGAAGGGGGCACAGTGGCAGAACGTTTAGGGCTCTTGCCTCCCAGCGAGCAGATCATAGGTTCAATCCTTGGGACAGCTGACACACAAACTCTCTGAGTGGAGTCTGCATGCCCTCCCTGTGTTAAGGTGGGTTTTCTTTTAAAAAACGGAGCATAACCAATTCTAGCAAGCAAAGAATCCTGTAAATCCTCATAAGTAGCACAATTAAGAGGGTGACAGCCATATACTTCATAGAAACTAGACTAATTGTTTAATAGGTCAAACAAAATAATGCATTGTTTAGCTCCAAGCTTAGTGATGCTGTACAATTTCTTTATTTGGGATACTTAGCAAATGGAAATTACCTCACCCGTACCCTATTGTGTTGGTAAAGTAAACTATTAGGACATTAAAGCAATGCTCACGTTTTTGGCAGCCAGGAACTCCATGCCTTTGGCCACCTGGTAGGAGAAGCTCAAGAGATCCTCTGTGTCTAGAGACAGGCCGTCCTCTTCAAACAGTTCACTCTCTTCATCTTCCTCAATGTAGGACCCACCTGTGACCAAGCAAATACCTCTAATTACCTTATACCATTATAAACTTCAATCTACAATGTACTGATTTGATGAATGGCTTGCCTTTGCGTATCGAGCGCCTCTTCTCGGACGTTAGCGGGTGCGTGCCAGCGACAGAAGGCCTCATGGTCATATAGCCGTTCAAGCTGTCACTGTGAGGAGGAAAGAGAGCAGTCTGGTCTCAGCTATGCACAGCATCACTCAGACACTCTGCCGTCCAAATAGCCTCATCCTACGCACGTTCTGGATAGTAAACACTACTACTACCACTGTCACTTTTATCTCCTGTACTATGCCTTGGCCTAAACAGGAAGTATGTATTTTTATTTAATTATCTGAGAAAAATACCTTAAAGCATCATCAAGGCTTTGTTTATATGTATTTTAATCAATAATAATAATGTATTTGTGCTATACAGCGCTGTTCTAGACACTCAAAGTCGTTTTACCATTTGGTTTATTTTTCCTTCACTCCTCAGTCACTCTCGGTTGTGGTGTAGCTACCTCTGTAGCCACAGCTGCCGTGGGGCACCTAACAGAAATGTGGCAGCCTCTCTGACCACCACCAAACACACAATCACACCAACACATTCAGACAATGTGGGAGAAGTGTATTGCCCAAGGACAAAATGACTTTGCTGCCTTGAATGAGAATGAAATTAATATGGGAGCCTTGATTTAGGGATGCTCGTATTAGCTGGTTGGTCTACACCGTTTGCCCACACTGAATAAATGGCTGCTGATAATATAGAGAAAGTGGCTACTCCAGCTCTGGCTTCATTACACAATGAATGCATAAATATAGAAAAAAAGAAGCAAAGCAAAACATAAATATGATGTGTCAATGCTTTCAAGCAATGTTAAAGAAGGTGGCAATAATTGTAGGATGACACTGAAATTTAAGGTAACTTCTACACTGGTTTGATGTATTGTAATAAACTTTTTTGCATTGGAGAATTAGTTGAATTAGTTGTACTTTTTGATCAAATAAAAGCATAAAAAGTATGATATTGGGCGGGGGTTGACACTGACACTGACACTAACACTAACACGTACCCATTGGCCTCTCGTTGTAACACTACATTCCGGTAGTAGCAGTCCTCCTCGTTCTTGTAGCAGATAAAGGATTCCCTCTTACGGCGCAGGAAGTTGAGCAGGTCTCCGAAACAGCAGTACTCAGTAATGACTAGTGTAGGCCCTGCAGGAAGACACAGACGTGTGCCTCAGGAGATGATCTCAGCAAAAAACTGTTACAAGTGTCACTCAAATGTAATGAGCACTTCAAAAACAAACACTAAAACAGCAGTTGCAACAGTATCTTTAAGCTTTGGGAGCCAAGTTTCCACATTCATAATCAAACAGTAGTGCCACACCTCCAACAGTGCAGGCTCCGAGGAGATTGACGATGTTCATGTGGTTTCCCAAATAACTCAGAACTTTCAGCTCTGACATCAGGGCTTCTTTTTCTGTGGCATGGGCGCTCGCTGAAAATAGAGAAATGAATTTTGCACATTAGATATCGTAATACTGTTAAGGATTACATAATGTTTACATATTGAAAGGGGAAAAGGTGAGTCCAAAGTATTCATAATAGTTGTCAGGTTACTTCTTGGAAAATGGCTTTAGTTGATCATAGTGTTGATTTACAAACAACACTTAAAGAAATCCTGATGACAAACATGAGACTGCCCTCTAAACACTGATCTACTTAACATTGCCTTGCCTAACCGGTCGGCCACAAAACCTGTGCAGCATTTTATAAATAAGATGAGTCCTTTTGAAAAATCTAAAATAAAATGTACTTATTTTATGTTCAATTTGTTGGTAAAGTAAAATGCTTACTTATGGTGAAATTTAATATTGACACCTGTTTCACCAGAGTGGCTCCTACAGGTTCTCACTACTTCAAACTCAAGTTCTTGCTCTAAAAAGTACATTTGACTGCAGCATTTTACCACATAAACTACTGTATACACACAACATAGACACACAAGTCAGTCAACAAGTTGTAAACTTAAGGTCATACACAGTTTCTATGCAAATTACCTACACAGAAAAAAAGTGGAAGTTGGAAAGTGCTGCTGTTGTTTTGTTCCCTTTCATTTGCATGTGTATCGCTTACATTTTAACATTTTTACTGCCACCGTCATGACAGAGTCTGCTTTAGAGAGGCCATACGCTGTGGCTTCCACCACTTTCCCAAAAGCTCCAGATCCCAGTGTCTTTCCTGTAAAAACAAGACAAAAGTGTTACTGGGATATAGTGAGTCTTTCCCTAAAGTTGGCTGGGTGCCAAAGTTCCCGGGACAACATCAGTTTGAGCCCCGAGGCTGTTGATGTAGCACCTGGACGCGCTGGATCCTGTTGGAGGAGGTTTGCTAAAACAACACCAAAAAGTGTCAACAGGCCGTGTTTACAGTGAGGGAGTGGGGCGTATGTGTGACCAACGGTGGAACTGGTTAAAGGCTCTGACCATAGACATGAATCAGCCTTAATGCAGTTGTAAATATGCAAAATACAGCCTTAATCAAGCATAGAGACAGCCTCAGGGAATAATAATGGTGCAATTTCTTCATTTATTAGAAATTTTCCTAACCTCTGTTTAACCTCTGTACAGGTTTGCATTGTCACTGCACTGTGTTAATGTGTTTATTATCTAAATTTGTTCTTTGTTTTCATTTTTGTAATATAAAAGTAATGGATGATTTTTCATAGCTCATTTTATTGTCTATTGAACATACAGAAACATTTTACTGCACAGCTGGAACCAAAAACATAGATATATTGAAAGTAGTATGGTGCACTATTTTGGAACACATATCTCCTTTTTGACAGTGGAAATGAAACAACTTGTTCTGTACCACTCTTGTGCTTTCCAGTGCAGCTGCTTCAAGGGTATTCTTTCATTTCTCTGCACATCACGCCACTTTTGCAGTAAAACAATAAATGTGGCCTGGGTGGGCCTGTCAGTGAAAGAGGCTTAGACATAGCGTGCAATGTAGATGATGCTGATATGTAAGGAGCTAAGTGCACATACCAAAACGCAGGTTATTCCGTGGAAATTCCCATTGGTGATCATATGGTAGCTGGGTGGGGTCAATATACACATAGTTGTTTCCGTGGATGCCCTCAATAACTTTCCACTGAATCTGATACTTGGGTTTCTGCCATGAATAAAAAAAATTACTTTACTTCATTTACGTCATTACTTAGTGTTACTGTAGCTCTGTAAGGTACTATGAAGGTATGTGTAGACGTGTTAGCTTTACCTGCAGGTACTTGTAGAAGAGTGTGACGAGCACCAGACAGAGGACGGCTGCAGCTGACACAGTGCCAATGAGCAAAGGTGTGAACAGACCATGAGGGATGGTCTTCTCTTTAGGCACACAAGATGACAAAATAATATTAATATGGTATTAACATAGTAGTTAATAGTCTCAGTAGTAGTAGCAGCAGTAATATTTCTCTGATGTTACGACTGAGGGATGCTCCAATGCCATTTTTCCTCACTTGCATATATGTGCAGTATTTACTAGTTTTCAATCAATCTGCATATAGATTTTTACTGCAGTTTATAAATAGTTCTAAATGGGAAAAAGGGACATAGCAGTACGTCAACTACTTGTACAGCTGTATCAAATGAAGCCGAATACAAGAGCTCAATACACCAGTGAGTAACAAAAACTGAATGTAAAATCTCCTGCAAATATAACAAATGTTTAGAAATAAAGTCTTCAGGGTAGGCTATGCCAAAGATGTCTGATATTATAGAAATGCACCAGTAGAGGGAGTCATGAGCTACTTTCTGTATCCAAAACTTTAATTACTTTTACATATATGTACACACAATGTGTATGATCTTATAAGTATAAACATTTCATTTCTGCTATTTAGGACATTTCAGTCATGTCTGTGGCAGTCCTAAGCCTGGATAAATGTAAAGGGGCTGCGACAAGAAGGGCATCCGGCATAAAAATTGATGGCGGATGATTCAACGTGGGGCGGAAGAAAATATCTGCAGCTTGGCCTGGATAACTAATTTGATTGTCCTTAACAATTTTCCTTAATTACTTTACATTATCAAACAATTTGTACTTATGTAAAACTGTAATTATTCACATATTGAACTCATTGGCTTAAAGGTTGGGTATTGACATTGTAAAGGACTATTAGGTTAATGACAGGGGGCTAAGTCTCACTGAAACCCACTTTGGTCAGTCCACAGTGCACTAATCCAATTAAACATGTATACAATGTGCCTCACTAATTTGCATGGTCTGCTTTGGACATGTCTATTGTTAAATCCTTTCTGTTGCTATACTGTTCTACTATATCAGGGTTTTTCTGCACAAAAGGGCCAGAGTCATCATATGTAATCATTGTCCTGTTCCTTTGTGTAGTCCCTGATGCCTTATTGTTTTGCTCCTCTGCACAGAGGGGTGTAATAAGCTCTTTAGAGATAAGGAGCTTTCTCTCCACTTCAAATCAGAGAATGCAGAGTCTGCAGGAACTAATCTCCAAGTAAAGCTGTCAGTGGATACTAGAGCTGTGTGTATTGTGTACAGCCCACACCTCGAGCCCCCCACCATCCCGGGACTCCCACCAGTGCCAGGACTCCTGCAGCGCTCACTGTCCCACACACTTCTGACATGGACGTCCCAAATCCCAACTCATAATGCTCACTTACATATCTCTCGACATAGTAACCCCTGCTCAGTGTCCTGCATGACCCCACGACTTATCGGCCCGGGACGACTTCACTGTACTTTAAGTTCCCGCGCTCAGTGCCCTCTGAACACGGTTCATAACAGATGGAGAAGCCGGTAGAACAGAGCGGATTTGAAGTCAGACCATAAACAATGGTGTGAGACAATGCCTATCTGTAACATCTTATTTTAACCAATCAACAGGGCCATCTCCTTACTAATGTTTACCTTACAGATAATGCCAGTGCATATAAGGGTTAAACCCTGGCAAAACATGCTTTCAGTAAATATTGTGAGCCAAGGAGAAAATCCCATTTGGGCTTTATAAAGTTGTGTGAATACAAAGGAACAGCTAAGATAAGAATTTTCTTTGCAGAGTCACTGGCAGGTGAGATGCACTTTTAAGCCAACAATAAAAACCTAATAAAACTTATTCAAACAAATCAAGTAAATAAAAACTTCCAAATCCCTGAAGGATTTAACTGTCAATGCTTTCTCCAGAGTGCTGCAGTCTAACCTCAACTCAGCATAAGAGCAAACCCAGACCTGTATTTGACCAAAATCACTGGTAGTCATTAAATTTGTTGTTTCTGGAGCCAGAATACATTAACATATTTAGAAATGTTATATGTCAAATTTTAACATTATTGTACAACATTAACTGGGGCAAGCTCGCTTGAATTACAGATGTGCCTTCAGAGAGTGGTCATACCACTATACATATAGTATAAATGAGAACACTGAAAGGTCTTTTTTTTTTTTTCATCAATTGATCAGTGGTAGCTAAGTTTCTTATTTACGCCTAAGTTTTATATGCAGCTGATCAACTATTATTCTAATTTGTTCTCTGTGATTATTCAGCAAAACCAATGACAACAGTGATCACTTAATATAACATCAGGGTGTGGCAATATCACTTCTTCCAGACTTAGTAGTACAAGACCACTGCTTAAATTAAATTAAAGACAAATATCAAGTATAAGCTCCTAGTAATTATAAAGCATGCATAAACTTCAGAGCCATGATATTGTTTCAGATATTTTCTCTGCAAACTGCAATTAGTAAAGTACGTGTAAGAGAGTACAAGATGTTCCTGTACCTGAGATTATTGAGTAATACTGTTGGTACCTGAACATCCCTACCTTAGAGTAACTGTGTTTTGTATAATACCAATAAATTATCAATTGGATGTGGCCCAAAAACTGCCTTCCTTTTACATCCATCCTACTGTGTGTTAGACATCTCACCGCTGATAGAGAAGAGTGTGTAGGCCTGCTCCCCCTCCACAGTGGCCACACACTCCAGAGTGCTGAACCGTCCTCGGCTGATGTTCACGCGGCTCTCCACCTCCGTCTTCCCGAACAGGGGACTGAACAGTGTCACTGTGATCACATTTTGCTCTTCCTGTGTGGCATTAACCTGCTGGGAGCACCTGCAGGGACAAAAACATGCAGCCAATAAATCATCTACTTAGACAACTACAGAAGATAGTTTTAGTTTTCTCATGTTACACTGTTACAGCAGTGGTTTAAAAAAAATTAGATACTGGTGCTACTGGCTTTATGCAAAAGTCTTTCACATTTCAAGCGAGGATTTATTTTAATTTAGACCCAGTTTTATTCTGGTTTACACCACTGCTTAGTCCTGGTTTAGGCACAGTTTAGTCCTAGATGTGTTTAGATGTGGTTTAGTCCTCAATTTGTTCTGGTTTAGTTTGGCTTAGGCGCTATGAGCAGTATATTTTTTTATTACTTCATAAAAACTGTTTTGTCCTTATTTAGCAATGCATTTTTTTAATCCATACTTTATTCCTTTAGTTTAGACAAGGGTTAGTCATTCAACTTGTATGAATGAATGAATGACTGGCCTACAGTAAAAATCCTCAGTTGTCATATAGTTGTGATAAAGAGTCATGTGGTTGCTCTCTGGTCATAGGCTAACCCAGGTCACGCTACGTCCTGTTTTACTCAGGAGACCAAATTGGATTTATTGTCATTTAAACGTTGGGATAATCACTTATGATTCATTGCCTGTGCCGTGCGGGATTTCACATGACAGGTATGAGAGTACAGCAGTTATACAACACTACACCCAAAACAAACAAATTATTTTTCTTATACATGCACTACTGGCAGAGTCAACCAATCACAAGTTAACCCTTTCGTATCCCACATTTCGCCACTATCATTACTTCAAATTCAGTCCTATACTATATTTTGAGTGTGACTTTTTGAGTGTGACTCTTTGTCTTTGTATTTGGGTTTATTATTTTCCCCCAATACCATGCAAATATAAAACGGTGACTGCCTGTCCAATATGTAGTGGTCTGGTATATGCAAACACCAACTCAAGAAGGCAAACAGAGAATTAGGAAGAAGAGGTCCTCTAGTTAATAATTGAGGACAGTTAAATATTATCATAGGACATTCTGCAAAGAGGTACGTACAACATATTCTGACACAAACAGTCAAAGAAATGGCATGACCTATATCATTTGCAAAGCAAACATCTCATAGGCTATTTGTTAGTCAAGTAAATATTGAAGCTATACATTAGATAACTGTTAACATTGTACACAATCAAATAAATAATATATAATAAGAAATAGTATGTCAGGGTTTGGTACAGGTGACCCCTGAACAGGATTACTAATCTGAGAAAAAAAAATACAAGCCCTACACTAGGCTCTTTTGCTATAAGAAAAAGAAATTGTATTTGAAGCAAACTTACATTTTGCAAGTGTAAAAAATACTTTTGAATAACTTGAGTAAAAGTATCTAGTTACTTTCCACCACTGCCAGTATGTGCTTTAAAGAAGTCAATAAATCCTTGGCTTCAAAGGCTGGAGATATTGCAATAAACAGTAGAAGAAGACTGAAGTGCTTGTTGCTCACACAAGTTTTGCATATTTTGGAAGCTTTGTATATGTACATATCTCTGTATCTCCATATCCCTTTACCCTATATCTTTCACCTATCTCCAGTGAAAGCATGCCTCAATTGTACTACAAAAAATATCCACATTTGATCCATCCTTCTTATCTGACTCACCTCACGTATGACTGCTCACAGTAGTACCATGTGATTTGTGGAGCAGGAGATCCCTCGGCCACGCAGCGCACCTGACCATCCACTGGGCCGGCGTGAGACACAATCTCAGGTTTACCTAACAAAACAATCACAATATGCCACGATTGTAAAGTTCATTATAACAGTAAATAATACAGTGTAAGTGTGGGCTAAGAGCTTGACCTCATTTCACAGCTAAAGGTCACTGAACTGCTATTACTGATGTGTGGAGCATGGGCTATAAAACTAATTTAAAAGAATGACATTTTAACTTACTGATGACAAAGATGGTGAATGACTGGTTTACCGATGCCTCGCCGTTTGTGG
The DNA here is from genome assembly GCA_020698575.1 of Bostrychus sinensis. Classification (NCBI taxonomy): domain Eukaryota; kingdom Metazoa; phylum Chordata; class Actinopteri; order Gobiiformes; family Eleotridae; genus Bostrychus; species Bostrychus sinensis. The sequence goes on from CM036246.1 coordinate 23,926,940, forward strand.
CTCGGAAAGTGTAGACGCCACTTTCTGAGATCTTCAATCGCACCAGCCTCAACTCACTGACAAACCTAAAATAGACAGAGCTGTTATTTTATAGGCTTTTACAGGCTTTTGTCTATTCATTACATAAATAATTGTCTGATGTTAAATCAATTTTCCAAACTTATTCCCATGGATTTACTGATTTGTGACACAAGCGTTTCAAAAGGCCTTGTTACGCTTGATTGAAGTAGTCATGTTCAATTAGGGCCTTGGCTTGTTTCTTTATAATGATGGCTCGAGGCAAGAACCAAATATAATAGGCTTAAAATAGGCCAATATTTCTATCTATGGGACTGTGGCAGGACTGTGTGTTTGTAAAAGGCCATTTCCAATTCTGACAGTTTCCATTTCAGTGGAAACCCTGAGGCCTTCTTCAAATTTCAGCAGAATTTCTCATGCAGCTGCACACTGCCACTGTCCCAACTCCAAACCAAGGTGTTACATTTCACTAAAAGGCTATAATGAACTTTTTGCTGTTTGTGTGTGGCACTTAAATTGAGTGTTGTGACTTTGTGTTTTGTCTGTACCTGTACTGATGAGTGTATGTGGTGATGACGTGGTCGGTCGTGTTGCGGAGGCCGTGATCCCTGAAGCTCCACGAGAAGTTCTGAGGCTTTGGGTGGGCCTCCATCTCCACCTTCAGGGTCAGACTCTCGCCCGAGCGCACATGGACGGTCCTGTTCTTCTGGGGCTTTAGGTCGATGAAGCCCTTTTCTAAAATTAAAGAAGGAAAATTAGGTCTATGGTAAATGATTTGTTGATGCAGTTTACACAAAATAGTTCCCAGGATTCACATGTAATAACACACATTTGGTAACTAGACGCACTTGGAAAGAGCAGACGTTCGCCAAGGCATTACAGCTCCTCCTGGTAAAATAATAATACTGTATTTTATCCATTACAATTGTGAAATATGTACCACATACACGATAAACCAACTAATACCCTGCAAAAACATGACCATCTTGACAGAGAAGCATTAGGTCATCCAGCAACCATAAATGTAAGATTAATGTCAAATATGAAACACTATCTATATGATTTTTTTAGGATGCATTACAGTTCCTTGTCCATAGCTCTAAATGGCAGTAAAGGTCGCCCCATTAATCTTGAATATTATTCCTTTTCCCTTATTATTTGTGGGATTTCTTATGAGGGGGAATAGCACCATTCCCCACACAAACCCTATGACTTGTCTAATGTATAGACTTAATGGATTTACAGATATAAAAAATCTAGAATGAGAGCAAAACAAAAAATATATATATATATATAGCTGTAGCATAAATGGTTTGTATTGCTAGTATACAGTGGAACAAAAATGGCTGTGTCAGTCAGAAATAATGCAAACAACTGTTTAAAACTGCCTCAGATTTACAGCCTTTTACACTTGTCATTACTCTCTCTTTCTCCAGATGCAAACGTTAAATTGTCAGAAACTTTTCAATCACAGTCAGATTTTAACTGTCTGGTGTCCCTTCAGGGCTACCATTCTTGTTAACACGCTCTGGGGAAGATGCGGTGGGATCTGTGGGAATACACTTTTTCTTTTTCTTTATGTATTTCTTGTGTTAATGACCTCCACTGTGCTCAAAGACACAAGGGTATGAGGTCAACCAAAATATGCAGGTGTTCATCTTTCCAGCAAACAGTAAATCTCAATGCAAACTCACCATAAACGTCCAGCCACAGTGACTGTGAGGTGACCCCCTTCTCATTCTCCGCCTCACACCGGTACCTCCCGGCGTCCTGCGGCTTCACGTCCACGATGGTTAGAATAATGTTGCGAATGTGTTCGATCGGTTCCATCACGATTCGGGACGTAGCTTCCACCTTCCCTGGTTGCTGTGGATACCAGACGGCACCCTGTCAACGCCCAGAGATCTCTAAAGATTAACCCCGTCTATCCGCGCCAAGCACACACTTACCAACAGAGACATGCACACGCACCTATGTATGCAAATTTACATTCAAACTGCCACGACCCCAGAGCAAACTTTGACAATACTGACACTGCTGACTTTAGTTTTTGTAAAAGAAACTAGACGACTACTCCACTGGATGAGGTGGAAGAAGTACTTCAAGAAGTCTGCACACAAGTAAAGTTACTCTGTTTCTGCTTGGGTAGAAGTAAAAAGAATTGGTAAATGGAGTTTACTTAGGGAGAAAGTACTTAATGCTTCAACCACTGTTACTAATTCTACCATTACTGCTAGTAGTACAACTATTACTGCTGCTTCTACTACCACTACTACTGCTACTACTATTACCACTGCTTCTATCACTATGCAACTGGTATTGCTACCACTAGTTCTATTATTACCCACTTTGCCAGCAAAGTACTTTTAAAATACTTTTACTCAATTAGAGACTAATTTACATTACATTATTTCCTAAAAATGTATCTTCAGTAAAAGTATTCTTCAGAAAATCAATTCAAAAACTATTACTACTGCTCACTAGTTGCATTCAGTATATTACATATGCTCATAGTGCTAGAATAAAAATGTCAGCAGCATATTTTCAGTCCTAATGTTACTTAAATTCACTACTCCAGGCTGCTTTGACTTCCATCAGCCATGACAGGTCAATGTGAGTTGGCAGGTAGTTTCATAGTAATTTTCTGTAATCTACTGTCAAAGAACTCGCTGTAGACCTAGATAAAGAACTGCAGTGGTTGCAGTAATTTCCAAAGACAACTGATTGGTCATGACCATCTGACCGTAACACATCAACCCCTAGGTCCTGCAGTTTTTCCCCCAACACATGACACCACAGGCTAGTACAATGGTCAACTAACCGAGCCAGGCGGAGGGACCCATTTCAAGTTGAATTCACTGTTGACATTGGACATGTTGCAGGTGAGGGACATATTCTCGCCGCGGATAAGAATCATTCGTTTTGGGGCCTGCAGCACAACCACGGGTGGAGCTTTGGCAACTGGAGGAACCAAAAACAAGACAAAAAGGAAAAAGAAGTAAATTCCTGGATCAAGTCTGTGATCAAGATCCACACCAAAAACTTTTATTTTCCCATTTTATACGACCATAACAAGAAATGTACCATACACACACAGAAACCAACAAATGCAAAGCAAAAACATAACCCCCCTGACAGAGAAGAATTAGGTCAGTGGTTCTTCAAACTTTTTACATCAAGCACCACCTCAGGAAATATTTGGCTTTCAAGTACAATCTGTAATGGGGTAAAATAAGGAATACTAAATTAGGACAAATGAGAGACTAAAGAAGGAATTAATCAAGACAGAACAAGGACTAAACCAGGTCTAAGCCAGGACTAAACCAGAACTAAAGTCAGATCTACGCGTGGTCTAAACTTAATAATTATGTCCAAAGCAAGACTAAAACATGGATAAAACTCTCCCTAAATTAACCTAAATCTGGACATGAAGTGCAAAAGGGTCCTGAGTACCACCAGAAGAAGCCCGTACCATAGTTTGAGAACCACTGCATTTGTAACAATAAACATAAGATTACTTCAATGTCAAATGAATTAAATGAATTATGAGCCTCTGAAGCTGAGTGTTTACATGAACATATACCTGGTTTGACTGTGAGGATATAGTTGACTGACTGGACCACTTTCTCCCCAAGTGTTCCTTTGCAGATGTAGCAGCCCTCGTAGTCTTTCTGTGTGTTGTAGATGGTGATGCCGTGCTCCAGACTGGCGTTGTACTGTAGACCAGGGGCCAGGCCTTTACTGGAACATGTCTCTAGGTGCAGCTTGTCCAAACTTGGGTCCTGTTGCCAGGCAGGAAATGGAGACTGTATCTCCCTCTCGAGTCAAAATGCTGTTCACCATGGATTTTCGGAAAGGATTGCCCTGATCTGCCAAATGCACAACAAATATGGTATTAGAGTTGGGAACATTGGATGGTTTAACCTTTGACAAACCAATACTACAGTACTGAGAACCAGATTCATCCCACCTTTGGTTGCTTTAATCTGGAAGACAGACAGCGTGTTACACCTCCACTTGGCTGTGGAGCCTGCTCTGCAACTATTTTCATCATAATAATACTGCAAAACTGAATTTGATTTAGTAGGCAAAAGCTGCCATAATATTAGTCGTCTCTCATATTTGCCTAAGGGTTTATTACTATGATTAAAATGGGCTATCCTGGCTAGCCATACCCACTGACTTTGCAGAGTGAAATGGGTTTTAAATCCCTTCCCTTCACAGCAATCCCACTCAAATCAGAGTTCCCTACTAATAGAAAATAATAATAGCTAGGCTGGATAGGGCACAAATAACCAGTGTTTAATAGCTATTTGCATGGCTTACTTTAAATATGTTGCTGTTTAAATTAGAAATAAAAGTAGCATCCAGACTTGTCAAAACCATGTAAAGAAACATGGGCAGCTGATTATAGTTAGTTAAGCTGGTGTGTTTTGAACATGGTACTAAATGTACTAAAATAATAGTGAATTATTAAACCAACAACTGTATGATTTGCATATTGGTGATGCTAGATTTTGGTACAAGGTACAGCTCTAGTTTTCACACATTAGCACACATAATGATTTTTCCTATTAAATGAGCCAAATCAACAACAGTGATGCTTCTTCCAAAGGTTACCTCCCCCACAAGTTCATACGCTCAGTAAATATGAGTATTAACAGTTGTTTAGAAGCTGGGCTAGTGCAGTGTGGAGTGAATGATCAGCACATGCTATTAGCCCGCGGTGATGGCAGCGCTCCAGGAGGATGTTGAGCCACATAGAAAAAGACTCACAAATCTTTCAGTAAACGGATACAGTATCAGTGCTACCTGTCTGGGTCAAAGTTATAATATTGCAAACATGTAAAAAGAAAACAAGACCTATAAACATCAAATGACCTGTATTATTAAGGATTTTATGCTGCCTGTACACTCTAATAAAGGACGTTCCAATTGGCTGTTGAATAATGATTGCCAGGAGAATTTAAGACTATTTTAGTGTTAGATACATTTTGTTATGCAGAGAAACAGAGCTAAAATTGGGCTAATGCTAAACCCAGCGTTGATAGTATAAAGTAAACTCCAAATGTTAGTTTGATGTCATATATTTGTATTTTGAAGTGGCAATTTTCTGGAGTTTTATATTTGGTAATAATAAAAGCAGAATTATAGCTATAGTACTGTTGTTGGTGTGTGGTGATGTTGGAAGCATTACAGATTTTGTTCTTATAACATCTGGGACGGCACAAGTAAAACTGGGTAGTTCAGCTTTAATATATAAAAAAATCCTGCACTATGCCGTGCAGTGTTTCTAAATTTTCAGCACATATATTGCACATGAATAGAAGAATGCATAAATCACGTATGCACCTTGACACCATGTACCAGCAGGGGGAGTCAAGAGCTAATGATTTATAATTTTGAGTTCTAAGTAACAGTGGTACCTGTCCATGATAAAGTTAACCTATACTAGTACTTTTGCAAATACGCATACAAAAATTTCATATCCTTGTCCCTGAACATAACAATGTAAAAAAATTCCTGTGCTGTACCTTGCAGTCAGTCTGTTTCCATTTTAACTTCTGACAAGTGTACACAATTTTTGGAGTGGACCTACAGTACATATGCATGCAAAGATGAATGCACAAATTAAGGCATGCATCAAATTCCTGCACTGTACCCTGCAGTGTGCTTCGGCTAAATTACTTTACACATAAATGATCAGAAGCTGATTTATCATGCATTTTGACAGAAGTACCTCTGACAAAGATGTAGATGGATGTTTGCTGCCCGGACAGCTCCTCTGAGCAGATGTAGCGTCCCATGTGATGAGGCTGAGCCCTGGGGATGTTCAGCGTGGACAAGCCATCCACATGCTTCCCTGAAATTCTTTTAGGCCGGCCCTCCTTGTTCCAGTGCATCACCTTGTCACCCTGGCAATTCAGGCTGCAGGCTGTGTTCAGTTCAACCACCAGGTACGTCCCGATAGAGAGGTGAGTGTGAAAGACCAGGTTGGAAGTGGCAGGAGTGATGGAGGGCTTGGAATCACCTTGAAAGCAAATGTAATTGGTTATTACAGTATTCAGACGTAAACATAAACTAATCTAACATAACCGTAACCTGGTATATTCATGCTTCACTTGGGACGTTTGACTCCCTGTGATGGAAAGGTCACATGGCATTTTACTTATTAGACGACACAAAAATTTGACAAGACTTAAAGTTACAATGACAAACTAGATACTCGTGTTTCATAGACTTTTTCCAGACCTTTGTTAATGCACATGTACTGTACATACAACGACACAGGGGTCTGATATCAAAATCAACATCAATTTCAAATGTCCACAATTTTAACTTCTGAGTTAACATATATACAGTATATGCCTAGTTAGAAGAATGCAAAAATAAAGACATGCATCAATTTATTTAAAAAAAACAACTTTTGGGATAAGTACCTTCAAATACTTGAACACCTGTTACCAGTAGGGGAAGTCAAGAGCTTCTGATTTGTATTTTAATTTTTTCTGTTTTGTGACTGTTTTCTGTTTTGTGTCTCTCCTGCAATGGGCTAAATATGTAAGAATCTTAAATTTGTACAGGACATATAAGTACATTTTCCTGTTAGTAATGGGTCGGTTAGCTCTGCCGCTGTTCATGAACCTTCACTGTATTTTATTTAAACTCTTCTCACTTCCCTCAGGATGCCTGAAGACATTGTCTGAGCTCATGGAGGGTGTAGCTAAACCGAACAACAACATCATTTAATTTATGTACACTATTCCCGCCACCACTTACTGGCTGAACTGGTTTTGCCAAACCTTTATGCAACAAAGAAAAACTTGGCAGTATACATTATTCTCATTAATCCAGTAATTAATCCATATCATTAATCCAGTCATATGGGGTCACAAGCCAGTGTACTCTTTGTGTCAGTCCCAAGCCTGGGTAAATGGAAAGGGCTGTGACAAAAAGGGCATCTCACGTAAAACCTACGCCGATTAAAAATGCAAATCACTGCACTGCATTAGGAGGCAGACTAGGAGGCGACCCCAAATGGGAAAAGCTAAAGGGAAAGAAGTTGCATTATCCCCAGTGAAATCAGAGAATCTACCACACAAATTAGTTTAACTTATAATGACAATAAAATTTGAAACAATAATAATAACTATCTCCGGGAGTTGATGGAAACCTTTAAACTTTATCATACTGACGCCAGAAAACCTTTTGCATCTGTCTATCTGCGTGATCAAAATGCCATAAAGATAACAGTTTCATGAAGACCACTGTGACATTCCCTTTTAGCCGCGCCACTAAACCAACAAACCCGTGTATCATCAGTCATCTCTTGTTGAGGAAGAGATTCTTTCTGAAGATCTAATCTACACATCCAACTACAAACAGGTGGGGGAAAGCATATGAGTAATGTTTTTTTGTTCCTTTGAGAAAACATCACAATAAAGAGTTAAAGTTGTTGCTTCCTCGAGCCCTGTGGGAGTCTCTCTTGTGCAGCCTCCACAACCACCGTGTGAGGGGAGTGTGAAAAAACCTCACAGAGAAGCTTGAGCCACTCAGGAATACTGTAATAGTATTTAACAAAGAAAAGATTAGGTTGTTACATGTTGAGGTGGAAGACGTAGCTAGTCCAAATCTGTACACAAGTAAAAGTACTGTTCACAATAATATTACTCAAATATATGTAAAACTAATCCATCCATAGTATTGAGTGTAAAGTTTAATTTAAGCAGAAAGTACTTACGCTACCACCACAATTAGTACCATTGCCACTACTGCTGCTACTACTCCTACTATTACTACCAGGCTCGTCAACATGGGGGCCAAAGTGATCTGTTGTTCCGGGCCTCAGAGTCAGAGGGCTCCAGAAATGGTCCCTCCTCTTATATTTTCTACTATATCAATTCAGATCAGTTTTATTTATATAGCTCAGTATCACAACAACAGTCACCTCCACAGGCTTTACAAACAAATAACCAAACATAACACACAATCAAATATAAACAATAACTACACTAAACTAAACAGACTCAGGATGTCCCCCTGTTCTGGGTCTTCTCGTTAAGGAAAAACTCCTAAAAAACCCAGCTATGGGAAAAAAAAAGAAGAAACCTTATAAACAAGTATTATAATGAGCCCATATGAAGTCTTCTTGCCCCAGGCTCCAACAAGCCTGTCAACAAGCTTATTACTACTACTTCCACTACTACTACTCATACTACTACAACCACTACTACAATAGTGAGTAAAACTATCACTACTACTCTTACTTCTACTATTACCACTACTACTGCTGCTATTACAAATACTACAAGTGCTACTAGTACATTTTCCTTGTATGTACCCAGGAAGTACTTCAAAAAGTTAAATGACTTGAAGTATTTTGTTATTTCCTCTGTATTTTGAAAAAAAAAAAAAAAAAAAAAAGATTATTGATTATAAGGGTGTGGTGGCATCTGTAGTGAAACAGCAAAGAGCAAACAGCAGTGTAAGGAATAGGGACACGTTTTATCAACAGACTGGTCATGCTTGTGTACTTGTGTTTGCAGAAATGGGGGGAGCTTAAAGATGTGCTGTAGGCAGAACCTGAAAGTAGATCACCTGACTAGTTGTAAACAAACACATGTCAACCACTCTGAGTAATTAGTAAGGCCACCCAAATGCAACTGAGCCAACCTTTGGACAATCAGAAAAAAGGAGGCTGCACTAATATACTTTACATAGAATAAATTGAAACTGAGACAAACAATAGTACAACCAGTCAGTCAAACCGCAATGTTTTGTGCTAACACAAAAATGGCCTTCACTGTCTTTAAAACTGCACAGACTTTGCTAAATTGATGCAGAATAATATCTAGACTACGCTGCATCCACACAGGCATGGTTAGTGCAATCACTAATGTTTTCAAACTTTGCTATGAAATCTAGTTTATTCTGTAAATTTGGCAACTTTATCTTTGATGCTCGCCTGTGTTTTTGGCTGATATCCTATGTCCTGATATCACCTCTTGTACTGACAGCAGATCACTCTATATGGTTCTCCTATTTTGGTAACTCTGACTCGCTCTGATGAGAATATCTAGTGACCAGGGGTGTTGGTCATTTTACTATCTACAAAGTCCTTTAAAGGAACTCTATCACAATGCGGTACATCTCAAATTTAACTTGACTTAATGTTACAACAGCAGCCCAGCATGTTATTTAACAACATGGCAATAGAGACACAATATGTGAGCGCATCTTGTTTCTGAGTTTACTAATGATAAGAGCATATGCATTAACAGTATCATAACTCATATGTAATATTAAAAAACTGTGAATAAATTTGGTTTAAACATATGTAAGTGTGAAAGTAACCATAATAAGACATGTTATACAATGCATTTTTACACCACGTGCAAACACACTGTGATGTTAGTACAGTATGAAGTTGTTGTTTTGAATAACAGTTCTACACTCTCAGATTACACACTTTGATAGTAGGAGGCAGATTTGACTGCCAGATGTACATGCAATTTTACATCATTAAGCATTATAATTATTTGGCTAGAAATATAAATTAACTTTACATGGAAATCCATCTAAATTTTAATTCAGAAAGTTATTTTTCAGTACAAAGTCTCTAAATATCTAAAGTCTGGTTTGAGTAGCCTCTATTACGTTTAGTAGTAAAATCTTATCAGTATCATCAGGAAAAGTTTAAATTGGGAAAGGGGGACTGTAGCTACTGGAGTTAGCAAAATAAGATAATATCTCACAGTTGGACTAGTTAAACAGACTCAGGCCAAGTGGGTCACATGACAGTTGTGTGCAAGAGCCCATTGAGATGTGGACTTCACTGTGACCCTCTGATGACATATGGCACTGGCCTCCTGTTCTCACACACACTGACCATATGAGCAGCTGCCCATTACAACAAACAGGGTCATGAAGCCAGTCCACCTGATCCCAAGCGAAGGGGCCACAGTTACACAAGGGCCAGATGATGGACAAATTATCAGGAAAAAACCTTAAGAACGATCCCATAGACAAGACAGAACGTTATAGGACTAGTTATAGTCTAATAAAAAAAAATCCTTTTCACAAAACATTTAGTAAACAAATAACCCAGAAAAGGCTGTAAAAGGAAAATAAGGTGTTTATGGACCTTCACCTCGACTCTAAGCTCTGGTGCCAAACATATAATGAATACAATATGTTTTTCTAATGAAGCGCAGCGGACTGCCAGGCGCTGCCGCTGCTTGTGGAGATCCATTTCCAGACACTCAGGAGCTTATCTGTTGAAATAATTACCACAATCGTACAGCTTTAATTTGCATGCTACCAAGGAATCAAGAGATTGGCATCTATCCCACAATGACATGTCATTGTAAAACCGCGTAAATCTGCTGCATATTCAACAAGTCAAGACTAGCTATTCCTTTGACTTTAACTTTGCTCTGTTGCCTGCGTACGCCGCATCCATTATTAAAGACCTGCTCTTGGCTTACAGTTCTTCACCCGAAGTATCCACTTTCTTTATTAGGTGTCGGGAAGGCTTTACATATGCCACTTATAGGAACAAAGAAAAGTGCCAAGACGCGCGTCATAAGAATAAGTGGCTGACTTTATGAAGTGCATTATGGTTGTCTAACCCCACCTGTTGCAATAAAAGTAGAGGTAGTTAAGCTGTAAATAAAGCCATTACGCCTCTTACCTGGGTGGAAGGTTATGTGTAAAAAGACAGACAGGAGTATCCAGTGGTATTCCATAGTGATTATTCCATGGGTCTAACGAGAAGGTGCGCCAGCGGCTCTCGCTCAAACTGTCCGTCTTTCTTTTGTCCAGTCCCTGTGTGGTGGCAGCGCGACCCACTGGAATATAAGTTGTGTGAGGAGTCTGCAACAGTGGCAAGCGTTTAAAGGCGCAGATGCTCAGCTCGTAACAAAAGCAGAAGCAATGGAGGAGTGCATCGCCTGTGCGTAAGCATGGTTGAGTGGTGTAGAAGCGCGCCAGAGAGTAACAGCGTGTGCAGGTATCTCTGTGCAGTGTCTCACTCAGCCGTGCGCCCTGGGACTGACTGTGAGCGGCTGTGCTGTTGACAACGTGTTTATAGAGACTCTGGAGCAGCGCGTTACTCGCACACAAGGGGGAGGCGTTTGAACCAGGGACCGCTTCACAGAGAGGGACTTGCTATTCTCCTACTGTCAAACGAAAGTTGGAAGCGTAAAAGAAGTAAACTAAATAAAGAGCAAATTGTGAGGCAAAATTGTTAACAAAAAATAAACAACAATAATAATAATAATAATAATAATAATATAATAATAATAATAATATAATAATAATAATAATAATAATAATAATAATAATAATAATAATAATAATAATAATAATAATAATATAAAAAAATTGTAAAAAGAAGAAAGCAAGAAAATTATTTCTAGCAGAGATAAACTCATAAACTAAATTTAAGACTCACTTTCATGCCTTTCCTGGTTAAGTTTTGCACTGTTAAAAGTCTGTAATATTAACAGATACACGCTTATTTTGTTAACGTTAAAGTCTATCTGGTAATTTGATAGTTAGTATTTTTAGATATTTTAGTGCCATGGTGAAAACTTTAAATCAATCAATATATACATTTTTGGAAAAAGGAGCATTTTATGCAGTTAGCAAGTTGTTTTGTGTTGCTAAAACGTATTATTTTGCATGAAATGTATTATTTAACATTATCTTAACATTTTTGTATCTATTATGTATTGAGTGTGGGTGCACTGGTTGTTAGTTTTGCCTGGCTGTATCTTTGACTCCATGGCCTGTTGACTCTTGGTCTCTCAGTATAGAGTCTGCATGTCCATAAGTCTATGTACCTTTGTGTTGATCCCAAAATTACATCAGGAAGGGCATCTGGTATTAAGACTTGTGCCTATTTATCCAAATTACAACGACTTGCTGTGTTGCTCCCCCTACAGCGAACAGAGGGCTGAGAACATCTGTTGGTCAGTCAATCGTGTTGATGTTAAACCCCATTAAGCAAGCTACAGTTTTGTGATACATGCCCCAAAAAGCTTCTCAAAAGAAAAAAATCTCTAATATTCACTGGAGAGTACGTGAAGAAAACCCCAATCACTTCAGTAAAGAAAATTGTAATGCTAAATTTGCTATAGGGTTTGTTGATCTTGACTGAACAAACTAAATGCTGTTGGGGACAAATTGCAGATCTGTCAAAACCCTCAACACACTTTGACGTGTGTCTATTTCTTGTTGCCTATGAGCAAAAGTGTAACAATCCTCTATCCAGGAGAAAACTGGAGTGCAGTGGTTCTCTTACATGCTGCTGGTTGTATAGACATGACTTGATTTATTTATTAACCTAATCTGTGGCACCATACTCAGTCTCATGTTAGCCACGCTTACTTTTGAAAAAGGACTCACACAACATAGGCATTTTTACATGTTTCTTCTTCCCCAAGTATTTATAAAAACATCTCATTAGCACTCTACACATTTACACCTACAACACTTACCCTTTACGAGCTGACTTACGTTTTAGCATTTTATTTAATGTCTTCAACCTGTTTGTCTTAAGGGTCATGCCATCTTTATCAATCCCAGAAAAAGAAACCATAAAATGTGTATTTCTTGTGTGAGACCTCCATGTAAAATTGACACTCTCACCAAAATTGCCTTCCTATCCTAATACTTACCTTCTGATGCTTCTTTGCCAATGCCAATTAGAGATGTTTTCTCCGGGGCAGTCGCAGCTTCACATGAAACATCCACATGTGCCGGCCTAAATTACATGTCATCAACGTTTTAATCGTTTAAGTGACTTGTTTTGACTCATTCTTTCCTCAGACTTTGCATCAGGGACAAGCCAGAGGATAAACAGTTTGATGTCTGGTGAACTGAAATTAAGTTATTACTTACGTTGCTTACCAAAGCAATATTAACAGGTGCAAAGTACAAAAGCCTCTATAGACTTCTATGGGAGGTTCAGTGTAGCACCACATGTGGTCGCTGCATGGTTTCCACTGTCAAACATCTGCACCTCATGTCCTTGTTGTTGTCTATAAGCCTCGTAGGGAACTTTGGTTAATGAGACAAAATGCGATTCACAATTTCCCAATTAAACTCATTTTGACTCATGTTTTCCACAGTTTCTGGTGTGAAAGGCTATTGGTTAGGTATGGTGATAACAAGTACCCGTTTACAATATCTGTATTTAGCCATGCTTACTAATTTTGTATTGTTCCTTCACATTTATTTTTGACTAACACTATTAGACTTACATAAATGCACAAGATGTAAAGTTTAAGTGCTGGCAAAAGGGCCTCCTTATAAAAGACAATCAACGAGAGAAATGATGCATCACTTAAAGCCTGGTCCACTTTCTGATTTACTTTTCTCTATTTATATTGTGTAACTATATGTTCGAATACACACGCATGAACTCGCAGGATGGGAGATAATTGGAAGACAATCCTCCAGACTATGTCAGGACATAGGGCTCAAATTTATCTTTTCTTCTTTGCTTGCTGCACTAGACACTTTCTCTGTATTATCAGCAGTCATTGATTCAATGTTGTGTAGACTGGGAACTGGGAGCATCCACTATTTCCACATAAGGAAGATCCCAATACCTGCAAACTTGTGGTTGGCCAGTGCTTGGAGTTCTGGGCTGAACTGCTTCATCCAATTATCTTTGCCAGAATTTGTCAGATTATTCGCAAGAAATATGATATCGAGCAGACACAAAGCCCGGGACAAATACTAAAACCATAAATCAACTTAAAGTTTAATTAGCTATGGTTATAGGTATGCTTGTCATTTGGAAAAAAAATTTATTTAGTTTAGCAACCCCCACTTCACTTGTAATCAATGCTGTTTCATTATGAGACTCAGGTTAAAAGGTTCACTTATTGAGAACAAAATTGAGCATTAATTAAATATTCTAGTGTTTGTTGCTCTACAGCCATTCCCACAGAACCTGATTAGACTATTCTTCTACCCCCCAGTACGTGTTTTGGTGTAACCCTTAAAAGCTAGGACATGCTGGGCCGATAATCGGCCGTCTGGCATGGTCGGTGGAATGAGTCTGTTTGGTTTCCTTCTGCACCATCAAACGTAGACAGTCAAATCAAGTTTTACCCTGTTAAACATGTTGAATTGGCTCCTGTCATCGGCCTTAAAGGAGCGTTCTGGATGGCTGTGTGTCTGTCATCTGTCATACAGCTCCTGATTAACATTAGATAAAAAAAAACAAAAAACAACTATTCAGCATGTTTCATACATCCATGACGCTTATCAGCTTATCTTAGCTTGTAGCCTTGTACAGACAAACACATAATAGCCTCCCTCTGAGGCAAACAGATGCAATAATCCAGTCAGTTTTATTTATGAATGTGATAAGATGTGTTTAACGTAGCACGTATGATTATTATGATTATGATGATGATGATTATTATTATTATTGACGCTTTTTGTACTGACCACGGGCAATGTGAGCTAACAGAGCAGTCGGCCTGTCTTTTGTAACAAGAGTCGGGCATCAGACCCTGTCTCAGATTGTGGCCATTGCACAAACCCAAAACACTGAGGTGTGAATAATGTCATGCTGTGTGCACATGACTACAACAAGCAACTCAGCCTGGGCCCTTTAACCTCAGGCTGTAAACTCCCACTGCTAACGTGTTTATTTGATGTCATAAAACTTAATAATGAATCACAATAAATCATAAAACTGAGAGTATTAAAAAAGTTTTGTATCCTGTGTGGATTCACATAATAAGTGGAGCAGCTCTGTGTAGGTAAAGTGTGAGCGTTAAGTATAGGAACAGCTGCTGTATTATTTAACACTGTTTCCTGACATGCTTCAAGAGGACAGGCTGACATGACGGGCAAATTAAGTGTCACATCTCTTCCAGTTCCTTCACTGCACACTGTTTAACATGAGTAGATGTCAAATATGCAGGTTTCATATTAGGTGAATGGCAGTAAAAAGGTATAAACATAGGCCGTTATAGATTCAGTTTGTCATTTAATATCTTCACAATTATTATACACAGACAACTGTTAAAAGCTCAGATGGCATACTCTCTGAAACCGAATCTCTAATTTAACTTCCACAATGCATTAAGTCATGTAAAAGAGCCATCAGTAATCACACATTGATTTTTCCATTCACACAAATTGTCTTGAGGATAAACAGAAATTATTTTTGGGTTTGATCAGCATGTGCAGCTTGTTGTAGTGATCAGCAGCAACACTGTTTTTAAAGTGTCATTTTTTATCCACACCACAACTAATCTGGCAAAAGCATTCTAAATATGTAACAGTACTGCCACATCATTGTCAGACCCACTACTTGTTCAGATAGCAAACACATAAGCTTTATCCTGATGAGAAGGATTTTCATTTTTCAGTTTATGAACTCAAATCTTGTGAGGACCCAGAGAAAACGTCCCATTTCAGACTGCACTCACACATTTGAGTAAGCACTAGAGCACGTGAAGCCAAAGCAATTTTCTAGTGCAAAAAACTAAATACTCCCAGAGTAACAGCCCAATTTGTGTCCAGGAAGTGGGAACTACTCTTTTCTCACTTACCCCTCAAGTATACATGCTCAGACTCAGACCAATAATATGTGCAAAGAGTAAGGAAAGGATTGAAGAATATTGTGAGTCAGGAAATAGAAATGGAATCCGCTTTAAACAGACTTTGTCAAGACCAGTTGGTACACTCAAATCTTACTGGTACAGTTTAATTTACTAGATTGTATAATATGCTCCAGAAACAAAAAAGAAAATCCATGTTTTATCCACAAAGACAACATGATACAAACATGATAAAATGTGCTGTGTAACCTGTGGCTTGTAAAAACTTGCATGAGATGAAATCATCACGGACGCAGTTCTACAAAATCAGATACAAGAACAATAGCTCCCTGTGTCTCGTCTGAGGAAAGTTGTCTAAAAGAAATAGATATTATAAGTTGATGGGAATGGCACCAGTATAACAGATGGGTAATGAGAGAACTGTTGCTGATATAAGATGTTCCTTCAGCACATGAATACACCTTAAGACAAAATGTCCTCACTCAGAGGGTCAGCTGCTCATTACAGGCTGAGAATGCAATGAAATCTTACTGCTCAGGGCTTAATTTAAGAGCCCATATGTAGAAGTACAAACACGGTTGTTTAATTGGAAAGTATGTCATTTTGGGGGGATTCGAAAAAAAAATAGTTTCCTAAAAGTCAACACTGAATTAATGAGTGACGACAACACAGATAATATAGAGAAAGTGTCTCCTCTAGTGTTGCATTTGTACTACTGTAGCAAATAAAGCACTAGAGGTATACTAACTGAGCTATACACTGCTCATAATTTTCACTGGTCACGTTATGTTGCGAGCAAATAAAATGGTCCCATTGCAGAATATTTCTTTGAGATCTTCTCTGGATCAACACCAAAAACTAACCATTACTTCTTTGGCCCATTTCACACTTTTCCTGATGCCTGCTAGATTACATGGTACAGTAATTAAAAATGTCAGAGGTAAAACATCAGGGTCAGCTCTAAACTACTCTACTTTAAGGTCATGTGCAGTATCAGTATATTGGTCAGTTTGAATCATCTAAAAGGTAGCTATGCTGTTGTTGTTGGAGCTGGAATTGGGACTGGCACTAAGGTGAATATAAAGAAAAAGGGAGTGTACCTTTAAGCACAGCTCAAGTTTCTTTTTTCTTTTTAGGGGTGCTTGTGCCAGACCTGCCAACACTATGGCACCAGTAGATGTTTTGGTGGATTTATTATCTCACTCAAATGATGATATCAGATCTCAAGACAAACACACACATATCCTGGTCAAACTCTTGCTAACTGTCGCCAAACACCAACACAACAACAGACAGGCGGCTAAAACTATTGTAAACAAGTCAGTTCTTTACAAAGAATGCAGAGAAAGTTTTTACAACACATTTGGAATTACTTTACAGATAAATAAAACGTTTTACTATGGATTTAGTACTAACCTCAAAAGGTCATGCATGAAGTGTAATGATGCCTTCAAGTGCTGCAAGAACCAGAGCTGACATAAGGCCTTTCTGATCCTTTTATTTAAACTTAAGCCACTCTGTCCCCACTCGCTGGGTCACCTTGGCATCTGGGAGAGATTTTGGGGTTTACAGATGATCAGGGGTATGCAATGAATTTCTTTACAATAACTAAGACCAGGTTTCCAAAGGTGTTAAAAAAAAGTTCAGATTAAAGTTACTTGTTGGAATGCATTATATATGTAAATTAAGTCCCGCCGTTTTAATTCACACATGAGCTACTCCTTGGGCACTGATAGACAACCATTTACTCTCACATTCATTTTCTAGATTCACCAATTTGAGCTAACATGTCCTTGTCTTCGAACAGCAAATATAAAACTCCTATGATGTTTTTGTCTACCCATCACTCTTATAACACTGATCAAAGTTGTACAACATGAGAGTTTGACTCACCATTTATTTCACTAATCACTTATCGATGATAAAAGTTCATCGTTTCCGGGTTTGTAAGATATTAATAGAACATTTTTCTCTCAGACTTTTCAGATTTTGCACTTTTTAGACAAATAAACACAATATAAAATATATTGAAGCAGAGGAGCTACAGCTGTATTAAATTCACTCCTGTTTTACACCTGGTCCTCTTGTCCTGCTTGAAGTCGTGAGCCAATGTCTGGAGAAATATTCAGAAGCATTGTAAAAATATACTATACTTGGCAGATTTCATTTCAAGTTAAACTCCAGTATTGAAAACATAAACGCTTTACTACTCCCCAATCTGTGCGTTGACCTGGAAGAACAGCATAACATTGCAAAACTAGAGCTAGTGCTGGGACCCCTGATCATTTTGGCCAATGCGCGTGGGCATAGGCACAGTGGTTGGTACTCCAATCCCCTCCCTGGCTTTTCTTCAGGTCTTCCCTATGGTACTGTGGATTCTATCCTGCATGGGTGACTCTACATCTCCCACAGTAAATGGTCTGTAAGTGTATGGTTTGAGGTGTCTGACCTGTGATTAACTGGTAATTGGGGCAGAAATAATAGCCTTCCGCCTCAGAGCAACGACACTGTGATCTGGATCCACCATCAATCTCTCTGTGTGGAGTTTCTATGTCCTCCCCATGTTGGTGTGGGAATCTCGAATTTAGCCTGTGTTTCTTCATTGTTTGGTGTCAATGCGAAAAGTTTGTCCTAGTGTGGTAGATGCAAAAATGCTTGGCTAATTTAATCAGTTCTGTAACTTGAGTGAACCCTGAACTGTTTAAACCATGACGTAGGTGAGCTAAAGGTCACCAGGAGGGTCATAGGGTCACTGTAAGGATACCATGGCTACTGGACTGGTCCCGGTTTGACTTGGGGCAAAATAAAATAAAGCCAGGAAGTGTCCTGTTAGGGCACAGACACATTGTGCTGAACAAAGGCCTGCTCCAGATCACCGAGAATAAGACTGCGTCAAAAAGGCCTGCAAAACAAAGCTGTGAAAGTTAAACAAATTTTGTACACATACAATGATTCTCAGAAAAAAAAAATCTGACATTCAAAAAGAAAAGCTGAGACAATAATGGCCATAAAAAAGTCTATGAATGACTTGTTTTCAAGACCTGATGGAATCTTGGCTGAGATTGAAAGAGGAGCAGAGCCAGAAACTAAATCCAGAAATGTTCTTTGAGACATTTGAGAAGCTCCTTGATGAGCAGTCCTCTAGCTTTAATCACAAAGTCTGGACCAAAGGGAAAGACGATGGATCAAATGAGTGCATTAACACCAGCCAGTATTGTACTGCACCATGTGTGAAAAGTAATGCATGATGCTTGAATAATTGCGCTGACAATTTGCTGAAAGATGAAATTTTGTGTTTTAAGTTGTAGACTGTTATTGTGTTGGAATGTGGAGTGGTTTGATTTAGCAAGAATTTTATATCTAAACCACATTTTGACAAATTGCTGGTGCAGTACGGTATCCATAATCCTGCTAGTCAAACCTATACACTTTCCGTTTATCACGTCTTATACTTTTTTTTATCTGTTCATTTATTTCTTTTGTTTTTTACATTCATAGTTTCTCCAGTTTTATCCAGTTGTGTCCAGTGATAGCTCATTCTGCCTCCATTAATTTTCACAGCACAAAATCCAACTCCAATCCTAATTTGTAATAATGAATAGAAAGAATTAGAATAGCTGCCTGGACTATGTACCTTTATGATAACTTCCGCTGTCATTAAGTTCTTTTAAAACTTTGAAAGTAGCCATTTGAAATTACACCACCTGATACAAGGTAATAACTCTGTTTAGATCTTTGGCGTTTAATCCTCAGAATCCACCTCCACCTCGGCTCCTTTTTCTGTAACATAATATCAGTAACATTTACTAGCATAGTAATATCTCCTATAGGACTCATTGTTGCTATTGTTGTGGATTTGTGGATGTACATGGAAGGGCAGGGGGTCCCAGAAGAACAGCTGACCGCTTAATACACAATAAATATTGCCTAAAGTTGACTTTTAGGTTTAGGTGACTAGAGACTAATTTAGCAAAGCCCTACAAATTAAAGGTTGACAGTGTAATTGTAGGTGGAAGTGGCAACTATGCATTATCTACATGTCTTATTACCTTTCCTTTTTACAGCCAGAGCAATCTTCAGGGACATCCCACTCTCCACCAACAAACCCAGCGGAAGATGAGACTGTTAAAAAATTACCATTCATATATAAATATGATGACTCTGCATGCAAAACTGTGTGTAAAAACATGTATTTAACCTTTATTTAACCAGACAAAAATGTTTGAGAACCAGTTCTCATTTGCAAACATGACCTGGAGTGTGCTCAGTGTCAATCGACCGGATCATTATTACACACTAATGACCAAGGACTGACTGACATTCATTGCACAAGACTAAGAAGCTACCGAGAAATAACTGAAATGTATTCATGACAACCTGATTGAGAAGGACTAGAAATGTGCAGTCACACTATGAATAAATAAACACTACGAGAAGCTGTCACGCAAAAAAAAAAAACAAAAAAAAAAAACAGATTTGGTATTTTAACACTGGTATTAAAGCAGTAAATCTAGATCCGGCAATAAAATGGTTTGGCTGACAAAGAATAAAACTTTTAAAGGTACTGTAAGCAGCATGTGCTCATACTGGTTTAAAAACGATATTGCAGTCTAAATCAAAACATTGATCTCTGATTGGACGATCAGCAATGCAGTTTTAGAACCAAAACAAAAAATGTAAACATAAAAAACTTGGCCATTATGTAAATATATATTTTTAAATGTTAATAACTCAGCTGTGTCATTGATTTTAGTAAAACTAATATTTGAGTTTAAGATGTGGGTAATTTTTACAAAATGTAAAAAAATATTTTCTGCTAATAGTCCCTTTAAAGAACTAATTTTTCAACTTCAGTTGCTCAATAGCCTTTGCAATAATCTTACTTGATAGATCAAAATTTGTACACACAATTGTTGAGAAGGCAGACTGTGGTCCTTGTACTCAATAGCTTGTGGATGCACTTTTAGGCATCTTCTTGCATTTTGCAAAATGAACTCAGTTACAGCTGTTAGAAACAACCTTCACGCAGATCTCATGTTTATGTTAAAAATGGATCTCTTGTCTTTGACAATAACACTGCTGACAGTTATTGGACGTGATATGGATTTTCAACCTTAGTTTTTGTTTATTTTGGTATTTAAAACATCCTTGTCTTGGATCATTGCAAAATCTCAACCCGTGAAGAACTGCTCTGTTTGAACTGGCAATGAGTGTATAAAGGTGTTTATGGTTTTGTTCGGACAAGCCAAAAGATCTTGGCCATTCACCACAAAGTCATGCAAACAGTCTGTCAGTGGCAAGCTCACAGCAGCAAGTAAAAGTATTTTAAGTGGTTGTTTATTGTTCTGACAGATATAGAGATCAGGCATAACATTATGACCACGTGTCTTTCATAATGTTATGTGTTAAGACCACGTAGCTAATATGCAGCCCCATACGAAACAAACTAATGTATTCTGACCTGCATTAACTTTATTAGCAATTTGAGAGTAGCTTTATTGGATTGGCCCACACAATACAGCCTTCACTCCCCACATACATTACCTGATGGAGGTTCACCACTGTTCTTTCTGTGGACCACTTTTGGAGGTTTTGGAGATGCTCTGACCCAGTCGTCCAGCAGGTTCCATCTAGCCATCACAAATCCTCACGTTTGCCCTTTTTCCCTACTTCTTACACAGCAACTATGAGGACAAAATGTTTACTTGCTGCCCACTCACAAGTGCCACGATGAGGAGATAATCTGTCAGTGGTCATAATGTTATGCCTGATCGCTGTAACTCCAGAGCTATTAAAAGGATTCATTTTCTCGATGTAAATGTACTGTAAGTAACTCAGAATGCCGTATTTTAAATTGAAACGTAAAAAACACATTTACTGAAAACAAACTGAGTCTGAAGTCTTTGTAGTTTAAGTGATAGGAATCCCAACCTCTTTGCACATAGTGATTTTATTTGCTAAGACCCTATTTACAGCATGGACTTTTATATAGGGACATTTTATCAATTTATCACATGCTCTCAATCTAAGCCAGAGGCTGCACTGGAAGAGAAAGGATAACAATATTAATGACAGCAATCAAGAGGTGCTCAAAAAGGTAATTTTTTTTTTTTGCTTAGGTTAACCACAGAGGCCCCACCATGTTATTTATTGTACAAAATAGTAGTGTACAATAATAATAATTCAGTGTACAAGTGGTCGCATCACATATTCATTTGTTAATGTCCACCCCAAATCAACAAAATACACAGCTTGCAATGCCATTTGGTCCTTTCTTTTCTGCAAACTGTGGCTGCACCAGAATCTAACACAGTATATAGGTCAACTATTAACAAAGTAAGCCCCTACAATGGTGCTTATATTTGACCTTATATCCATTGTAAACATATGTGAACCTGGTCCTCGTCCCTGGGAAACAGTTTTAAATATGTACAATGTCATGCATGACTGACAGCTGGGACTCCCCTTGGTCTAAAGGCCGACAGTATAATGCAGGACAGATCTGCTGCTTCCTGCACAATCCCGCTCTCACATGTTCCCCTCCCTACGCCGCGTCCATATCATGTTGATAGGTTTATGGCTTTTAACAAACAAAGCTTTTTTATATGTTTGGAAATGGACTGCCAAATGCCCATAATATGTGTGTAAATAAGAAGGAAGTAGATAAATGCACTTTATTTCATTTAGGCCTGCTTTAAAAACCAGCTGGACTCGACTCTTATGGGAACTTAAAGAGCAGCCCAGCTCTAACCCACTTTTCTTTGCTGATCAGCTGTACAAACAGGGCTTTAGTGGTACATCTCTATTTATAGTTGGATCTTTGATTTTTTTGTAAAAAAATAAAAGATCTGAATTCACATTTTGTAGTGAAAACTGTCAGAGTGCTGCCCTCCTAGAGTCAAACGGTGGGCACTTCTGCTCAGTAGTTGCAGATAAGGCAAGTGTGACGTAGTATCTGATCTCGTTACCACACCTGTGCTGTGTATCTCCTCCCACGGCCCTGCCGTCTCTCTTCCCTGCGTGCTCAGTCTTGCAGTTGCCAGGTGTGGGTCATTTTCCTAAAAAAGCTACGCAGCCCCGCATTTACCGTTCTGTCCCCTCCGCCCCTCGCATCGCCTCTCACAGCTGGAGCAGAGTCAAGAACACCGGACTGACTCTGCTTTCACTCGTTAGGCTCCGTGGAGGGGAAAAAAGAAAAGAAAACATACAATCTGTTGTCTCCAAAATAAAAGTGTTGAGGCATTTGTGGACAACAGCCCACACCTGACTCCTGATTATTAGGTTTAGACACTTAGTCTGATAGCAGACAACACACACAAGTATACATTTACACAAATGTGGCCACTTTTTCCCCAATGGGATGGGTTTGGATGTGTATTTTTTTCTGGTCTTTACCTTTACAGCCACCCTGCAGTGGAGGAAGTCCATGATGGTGCTCTGACAGCTGACCAGGCCTCGCTCCACCCTCAGGTCTCCCGCTCTCTGTCTGCCTGGTTTCTGCCCACTTTTCCAACGATTTTCAATCTGTGATATGGCACACATTTAAACAAGATAAATATAGTACAACATAAAAATGGTAAATTGGTGGTAAATAAACACAAAAAACAGTTATTGTGAACAAAGAGGCCACGCTGGTTTAATATTGAGTTGAAGATATTCAAATACTAAAAGTGAGGTTACAAACCCATTTCTGAAAAATAATATGTAAAATGTAAATAAAATGCTGTCTTTGCTCTTGCGTCTGCTTTTTGTCACTGCAATCAAATAAAAAAAACAACAACTATTTTTTCATAAAACTGTAAAATATCTTTAGTAAGTAAAGTTCAGTGCTTTAATTATCATTATACATACAAGGTACCAGCTAATATTTGGCTTTCCAGGTAACACCTTTAACGGACATGAGCCTAAATCTGGACAAACCCATGTCTAAACCAAAAAATATTATAGGGATTAACAAAAAATTAATTACTAAATAAGGACAATTTAAGGACTAAACCAGTCCTAAACTGCCCCTAAATCAGGACTTGAAACTGCAAAAAAACTCCTGAGTACCATCTGAAGAAGCCCATGTACCACCTGTACCATCCACCAGTCCCCGTACCACAGTTTGAGAACTGCAGGTCTATTGTGAATAAAACACAGCCTATTTTTATAAGATTTGCAAAACAATGACAAATCAACCTAACTTTTTTAAAATTGTTTTTTTAATCATATGTTCCTTATTACACAACATAATTGCACACAGCACCTTTAAATGAGCGTGTTAAACTTTTGCTGCTAACTAAATTTCACTACAGCGTTTAATATTCTCTAAGCTCTCCGACAACAAAAAGTTTCAGTTGTGTTGTTCCCAGCACCAATGCAAACCTTGTCTGCTTATGCTAATATTGACTAAGCAAATATATAGAGTGCACAGCGAAACAACCCAGGCTTATGATGAGTTAACCTGCACTTACTCTGACAAACAGTAGTAGAAGGATGTAAACATGAGGAATACTACATCAACTAAAGAAACCAAACTCTGAACAAAACAAGCTACAATTTACAATACTCGGAAATCACATATAATCTCGGTGATATCATGAGCTGAGAAAATGTGAAGCATGTGTGTATGTGTCAGCTGGCTTTGTGTTATTTTGGTGATACTGTAACTTATACTGGGGAGATTTCACACTTTCCTTCATAAAAGAATTAAAAACGTTTGAGCTGCCAAGCATAAGACGGATTGTGCAACTGTCAATGCACACACAGACCTGATATACTGGCATTTTTATGGTTTAAGTTAAGGACGGTTTTCCACAAAGAAAATATTTAATCCATGGTAATTATTCACACCGGTATTTAAGCCAGGCTCCAAGTAATGTTTGTTTTGTATTTTTTTGTCTTCCCCTTTACATCACACGGCAAGTCCACCAGTTGCATCCTGGTTAGTTCCTTTTTTGTGGCCACAACGCTGTGGTTCTTGGCATGTTGTTGAAAATTGATTGACACTGTTTGCATAGTAGGAATTCAATTTCGCAGGCCTACCTGTGCTCCCTCCTTACATAAGTGTTTGGATATGTGGCCTACTATGTAATATTGATTAAGCTCAACAAAGTGTGCAAAGTGGCCATGTGGCTTGTGACAAAGCGTATCTGCTGCTAAATGAAAGTCATAACACGGAGGTCTAGGCGATTTGCTGGGCTTTTTATCTGCAGCAGAACCATTAGGAATGCTTTGGATGGCCGCTGTAGTGCATACAATGGTGCAAAGATAATGAGTACCCGCTGTTTCTTAAATGGATTAGAACAGCTGGGATGGCCAAAAGAACAGCTGGAAGTAACTATGATCAACAGTTAATGATCTTCCTGTTATGGGTTGCGAATGGCTGGAGCCTGTCCCAGCAACTATGGGTCTTAGGTGGAGTACATTCGGGAAATTAGTTATTCATTTTCCTCTTGGCTTTGCCCCTTTAGGGATCGCTACAGCAAATGATCTGCCTTCCATTGTGCAGTGATTCACAGCATAGGTTTTATGCTTGATGCCTTTCTTGTACCAACCCTCTCCATTTACTCAGGCTTGGGATTGGCACAAAGTGTACACTAGCTTGTGAACCCTTGCCTAGATTAATTATATATTTATAAAAATTTTGTTTCATCAAATTATCAAGTCTTTGAATGCTGGGAGAAAGCCAGAGAGAACCCACTGTAACACAGAGGGGACATGCAGACTTCTGGGATTGTTGTTGGGCAGTCTGGGGATTGAACCCACAACCTTCTTGCTGAAGCCTACCGTGCACCCTGTAGCATCTCCTATCCACATGAACATTAAAAATGGAGTGTGATATATTATCTTTTAACCAATGCCTTAGTCATCATTAAGCTGTCATATGGTACAAATATCTTTAAAATCTGTTCCTAAGCCTCCCGTTTGTGCAACCTTCACTATGAAATGCATTTTGGACCACATCTGAAAGTTAGCATGACCTGAGCCTTTCCCACCGAAAAAAGTGGAATTAGGAGAGGCTTAAGCCGCAATACTGATGTTATGATGCAATAACAGTATGCATGCACTAGTATGGCCCTCATCTCCAGTATTGGCTGAACTAACAGGCTGGATGTGCTTGGGCCTGGGATGACCTGAGGACACCTGGGTGATGTAGCGGTTACCAGATATGAGGCTCCTGTTATAAAAATATTTCTTGTTAATTTGCAGAAAAAATATACAAACCAAATACGCAGGATTGCAATCTGCAGTTTTGTAACAGCCACCACTTACTTTTAGCAAAAACAATATTCGGTGGTTAATGCATAATCACTGAACAGTAATTTGTGCAAAATCAATTTTGCACCCAGAATTTTTCAAGCTTGATTTTAATTGCCATAATAGCTTTTAAGCTCTTCATTAAGTATTTTTCTCATTATTGCTCAGAAACTGTGATGTGAGAGGCACTTTTTCTTTTGTGCGATTTACTGCATCAAATAAAATGATGTAGACTGATGAGGGCAAGATGAGACAAGGCTGAGAAGGTGGATTCATCCATTTTCTCAAGACTTTAATTAAATGATCTACTTTGTTTAAACTGACAAAAATGACTTAGACTGCACATATAGATGGCTTCCAATGACAAATATTCTTTATGGCTCTTACAATAGTAAACTGCATGCCTTTCTTGGACCTTCCTCTTTTTCTTTGGACTGTTTCCTATCAGAGGTCACCCCAGCAAACCATCAGCCTCCATCTGCCTCTGTCCTCTTCTCTCACACCAACTAAATTCATGTCCTCTTTCACCATAAATCTTCTCTTTGGTCTTCCTCAAGGCCTCCTGCCTGGCAGCTCTAACCTCAGCATCCTTTTACTTCACCATTCCTCCTCTGTACATGTCCAAACCATTTCCATCTGGCCTCTTTATCTCCAAATCATGAACTAAATTAATAACACATATTTTTGATATCAAAGAAAAACTGTCACCTAACAGCATATTGTACTAATTATGGGATGGCAATACATCAAATATGCAATGCTTTGACCAATAACATGCTCAGATAAAAGGGGGTCTTAATCACCACTTTTTGGCATTTATATATTTTTGGCTGCTGTGAACATGGCTATACCAGCACAGGTTACTTTTTGAACCAAACAGCACAAAAAACAGGGCAAGAGGGCTCTCCAGATCATTGAAAACTATCCGGATTTCAGAATATGGGGAATGATTTTGGAGACAGATGCACTTTGGTGACTTGGGTTTATTTCTGTCAGTCTGGGTCATAAAAGCAGTGTATCTTCTCCCCACAGTGAGCCTCAGGCCTTTCTGCAGCCCACTGTCGCTGATCACATGAATAGAAGAGTGTCATCCCCGGGCCAGGACCACAAGTCAACAAGCACATGACTACTACATTTGACTAAACAGCACGCATATACATCCTCACAGACACACCAGATGCAGCATAATATAAAATGACTTGTGCCTGGATGTAAAAAAAACTTACCTATGAGCAAAATTGCTGAGGGTAAACATTGTTGTATCCAGGTCAACACCAACAAAAAGCCAGTGTGTTCCAGTCCCAAAAGCAATAAAATACAAAAATAAACAAGAAGGGGGTTAAATGCAAGAAAAAAAAAGAAGTGAAAAACAATTGTCACTCTGTCTGGTGCAATGGGGCGGGGGGTGGGGTGAGTATAGATGGGTTTGTGTTGCTGTTGTAGAGGTTTTTGGTGCGGCGGTCAGCGTCTGTCTGCTGTATTCAGTGGCTTCAGGGCAGATAGGACAGTTGGGCAAAACAAGTCCTGATACAAAGAGGAGAGAGAAGACGGTCTGTGTCTGGGAGGCTCCTGGGGCAATGTGACTAGTCACACACTGTAGGTAAAAACCTCACACACAGTATACACTTAATGTGGTCTGAGGAAAATGATGAATATTGTACGGACAAACAGTGTGGTTGCACAAGTGTTTACGGTGTGGTTAGAGTTAAGAAGACTGAGAAAGGTCTGTGTTAACAATAAGAGAAGAAATAAGCCAACTTAAGCTCTGTAATATCTATTTAACAAGCCCATAAAACCAGGATATATATATATATATATATATATATATATATATATATATATATATATATATATATATATATATATATATATATATATATATAAAATATCAAAATAATACAACATGAATTTGTATTCAGCCACAAGGCAGTACAAGCCAGTGTTCTTTTTATGCCAGTCCCAAGCCTGGATAAATGAAGAGAGTTGTGTCAGGAAAACCTATTACAAATCAATGTGAATTCACTGCAGTAATATACAAGCACCCAACAGAGAATCCAAAGGAAAGCTACACAGGCACAGGGAGAACATGCTAACTTCACACTCAAAGGCCCCAGATGGTCTGGGAATCTAACCCAGAACCTTCTTGCTGTAAGGTAGGGGTGCTAACCACTATGCCACCACTATGTCAAGTTACACCCATCTTATTAGGCAGTTTAACTGGACCTCTGCCCAAGACTTGAACTATTGGTTACAGAACATTTTCATACCAAGAGAGACCAATACCACTTTCTAGCAAGTTAGCTAATGGAATACAGTAATAAACAAAGTATCATTGTCAGCTCTTAAGTTAATAAGGTTCACAAGGAGATTTGGTTTTTCCTTTACATTTTTAGTTTTCTTCTGCTAGAACAAGATCTATGGAGCATGTGCACGATCCAGCTCTACTCCAAGAAAGCTACAAAAGTTTAATTTTGAGCTGCTTATACTTTAGTTCTTGTAATAACTTTGAATAAACACACTTGCTTTCCAAGCTGTTTATTAGGAACAACTATTTTGAAAACTTTGGAATAACCACATCATTCATCCAGATAGAGTCTGTGTGAGGAGGACCATGGCTTTCATGTGTGATTTAAGACATGACAAATATTTTCTGCACAAAAGACAGATTGTAAACTGTCTATGAGTGGCCTCAGTTGTGGCTGACCATTGACCTTTTCAGAGACATGGGACAAACACAAATCAAAGAAGTCTGTTTTTCAGCCTAGAACTGGTCCAATTTGGAAAATCCTCAAAAATAAGAAGTTCATAAATCATTAACATTTAGATGATTTTTTCTGCTATGAGACATTAACTGTTTTTATTAAAATTACATGACATTGTTTAATAGGCCATATAAATACAATGCTTTGCAAAAGTCTTATGCAGGTTTGTAAAAATGTTATTAAAAAAGAAATGTGTATTGATGTACAAAAATACACACAAAAATAAAAATAAGATAAATCTAAACTAGAAGCAGCCCGGGAGTGTAGACCTCTGCCAAGGCACTGGTCCTATCGCACAATGGTAAAGATATAGTGCTCATATAGTACCTGGACTAAAAACTCAAGATCTTCTAGTTTAGGGTACATGCTCTATCCATAAAGCTACAAAAGCCTTATAACTCACATTAATAAAGAATCTACAAAAATCAATAATTTGTTCTTTTTGTGAGTAAAGTTAGTAATGTTTGGTTTGTATCTCAAAATGAGAGAGAATTCCTTAAAACACTCCTGGATCTGAACAGTGATCTGGATCCACACCAACGTTTTAAGTTTTGCCCATTGCCCACTACTAATCTTCACTGAAAATTTCCTATCAAAACTTTAAAAATTAAATTGTTTAAGCACTCTTAGTTAACATCATTTTCCACACCTGCCTAAAATATTTGCACAGTTCTGTATTATGAAGGTGCATCTTTAACCCACACTTAATAATATCTCTGTTTTGCAGAATATATTTAATTTGAACTAACTTAAGTTGTCCTGGAAACGTCGCAGCAGGAATTGAAGAGTGTTTTAGGAGGAGCTCTTTGGATCGCTGTACTGTCCCAGCCTGGAGCGCTCTCATATGATTTCTCAAAGCCAACTTTCTTCTCAGTCATGAGTTAGCATGTTTTCCTGCCTGGCAGCAGTTTCCCAACAACGAGACCCAAATGCTCTTATAAAGCTATGAATTACATACGAACATCAGTGGAGTTGTGGTCTCAGCCTAAAGAAAAACTCACTTAAGGCGGTTCAAGTGGCTGTTCGACGTAATTTTTATCAATACTTTCTATTTTCATGTTGAGAAACGTTTAAGTAGAAATTTTATTCACTGTGTCACAAGAAGCCAATAGATTACATCCTGTTATGTTATGGTGGCATTGGAGTTAAATCAAACTACTTATATTCAGTACTATGGGAAATTGAGCACCTCTCGGCAAAAGGCATAAACTGTGCCATGCTGACAGATATCCTGAGATAAACCTGTTTTTCATTTCAGACATTTCCTTGAACTGATAGTATGTACCACTTTCTGCAGCAAAACCATATAGTTGCCTTTCTGGCTGATGATGAAGCAATCCCAAAATTCCCACATAATGTTGGCTCCTTCATGCTTCTGGTGTGCAGATAAGTTTTGTGTCTGTTTGGGTTTGCCCAAAAGTTAACAGTTATCATGTCTGCTTCATTTAAAATAAGAGGCAAAATACGGGCCAAGTCAAGTCAAAGCTTATTTCTAGCATAAGATGACAAAAGTTCTGTACAAGAAGTGCAGATATACAACTTGCTTTTTAACCAGATTGACACAAACCTATTTAATTAAATAGATTTATGTTTTAGCATATTGTGTATTTAAACCTAAGCCACACACTAACTTATCAAACCCTGCACTGAAAAGCCCTGGAAGGCGACACTGCTCATGTTCAGGATGTCAACATTAGAGCAAAAGAAAGCGCAGTGAATCTAAAGATAGATAAAAGTTTGTTCAGTCTTTTACCTGCTACATGCTTTACAGAAAATAGGGATTGCCTTTTTTCTTGGCACATAGACTCAGTGCAGGAATAATGCGTGTCTGATTCTGCAGGTTTTGGGGCTATTTGGCAGTTAGCAGTTATCCCACACAGCTCAAACAGCAGTTTATTTCAACAAGCCAGATCTTCAGTGCTTTTGAGCCAATGAAGCAGTACAGCTAAGTGCTAAATAACAGAAAACAAATTTAATGTTTTTGCTTCAAAATCTATATTACTGGTCCATGGTCCTGGTTTCATCCTCATTGCATCCTTGTTTAACTTAGCCCTAATTTTTACCAATAAAAGTGCATAGTATTTCTATATAGTTTTTAATAAGACCATTCAAATTTTGCTGATTATACAACTATTGCCATAATAAACTTTAAATCCTAATAAGGTGCAGCCATATAGTATTAAAATTTACTTAAACAGTTTTCCCACAAACATCTGGTTTATGTATGTGTGCGTAATCTAACTGCTGCTACTAATCCCAGTCTAACAAATCAATGGTGGTTCTCTTACAGACCTAGTGTTTTAATCTGGATATGATGGCCATGTTTAACAAAAGCACAGGGGAACCTCACTGAAAATACTGAAACGGGACACCTATTCTGAGGACACCAGGCGGTCAAGAGACAAATCATTTTCCAGCACACGTGTCTAAACGCTGACTACTCCTGGACCCCAAATCCCATGAGGCTGTGCAGACCACACGGCAACAAGGCATCACGTTTCACCGGGGAGACTGATGTTACATATCAAACAAACCAAAGAGACGCTTAATGCAATTGTCCCACACTCACTCGAGCAGTCGAATATATCAAAATTAGATTGCCTCTCACTCTGGCAAAGTAAAACACAATCAAATCAAATTTACCTCAATAGATTTCATGACTTACGATCTGCTAAGGTCTCGGCCAGTCTTTCCGTATTGTTAAAAGAGATCTGTATTTGTCATTCCAAATCAAATCTGACGCTATTTGGTTTCTCAAAGCATTTAGCAGACCGTGATTGTCTGGCTGGCGGTTATAGCTTAGTACATGATAGAGCTATTGTTGTTGTAAATGTATGTCATGCATGTACAAACACTGATCAGGCCAAACATTGCAACCACTAACAGCTTATCTCTTCATCCCGGCACCTCTTATTGAGTGGTATACATTTGGCACCAAATGAACATTTTGTCTCCAAAGTTAAGCATGTTTTTAGCCAAACTGTGATACAAAGCTGACTCAGAGGATCTCCAAAACGGCAGCTCTTGGGGGGTGTTCCCAGTCTGTAGAGGTCAGTATCTATCAAAAGTGGTCCAAGGAAAAAAACATGGTGAACATGAAGTGTATCCAGCATTGCTTCATAAATAAATAAGTGTTGACACAGTCAAGACAACTGTCTTTGTCCAAGCTCCGCCCCCTTCAGGAAAATAGTTATCTGCTGTTTTACGTCTTTGGGTGAGCTAGTATAGATTTCACTGGAAATGCAAATGAGAGACAAAGAAAACCACAAACTGCCTTTACTGAACTGACAACTAAGTTAACTAATAAAGATGGGGTGTGGTAGTGCAGGCAAATTGTCTGAAAGTTTCATTACAATCTTCCTGTGGCATTTTGAGCCATGTTGCTGAAATAAAAACTGAACCTATCTCACAATTGTAAAGAATTTGATTGGGCCACTCCTTGGAATACCTTTGATAGATACTGACCACTACAGACCTGGATCTGTTTACTGCTGTAGCTTCCAAACATTGCAGTATTAAAAACTACTGTAACCACAATGAATGAATGAATTGATGAAACCGGAAAGAACAGAGACACAATTGTGTAATTAATTTTGTATTTCACAAAATAGCTCAATATATCTACTGAATTCAGTCCAGAAAATATGATTAATAATTAAGGAATCACTTGACTATGGCCTGCTAACAATAGAAGCTTTCAGGAATAGGAGGCTCTTGTCATGTCCTCGTGTTCATTGCTGAAATAATCCCTTATTATACACAGAAAATTCTAATGGAGTAAGTATAGTACCTTGTGGGACTCCAGTGTTGCATCGCATCTTAACCCTTATGCCTTGTTAAGGGAAATTTGTGTAGCTGGGGGTACACACTATGGTACACAAATTTCCACTAACAACACAAACATAACTTTTTTATTTAATATGACATTTAACAAACACAAATAATGCACCAAAGTCAATCTTCTCACTGATTTCTGAGATAGTTAAGCTAGTCATGCTGATAATGGTAAACGTCAAATTTGTTTTTATAATATTGAATTCGAGTATTTTTCACAAAAGCGGTCAATTGTTTATGTCAAAAACTGGCATCTACAGGCTTAATTATTAGTGGTAATTAATTAATTCATTGCATACATTAATTAAGAAACCCTTCATAAAAACAATGAAAAAAGTTTTGAAAAAGATTGAACTTTGATGATTTTAGAAAACAACACAGTACTGTTACTGCCTTCTTGAAGGTGCTAAATGATGTTGTTGGAGCTCTTGATGCAAAAGATTACTGTGCTGCCCTCTTTATAGATCTGTCCAAAGCTTTTGACACAGTTGATCATGGGATTTTGTGTCAAAGGCTGTTGGAAATAGGGTTTACTGACGAGGCTATGGGTTGGTTTTTAAATTATGTAACTGGTCGTAGGCAGTGTGTACAGTGTGGTGGTCAGAAATCAAGTTATTTGGACCTCTCACAAGTCCCACAAGGGTCTATTTTAGGGCCTACTCTATTTACTATTTATATATATAACTTGGGCCATGGTATTTCTGATGCAGCTGTTCACTTTTATGCTGATGATTCTGTAATCTATTGTCGCGCAAAAACAGTTGGCCTTGTTTTGAAGCACCTGCAGTCTTCTTTTGAAGGCTTTCAGTCTCAACTTTTACAACTCAAGTTGTTGCTGAATGCAGGCAAAACAAAGGCCATCTTATTTTCCATCAGGAAGAAGGTGTCCACACCACTCCCAACAATCACCACCAAACAAGGATTGCCAATTGAATTTGTAACATCTTATAAATATCTTGGGATAACCATTGATGAAAATTTAACATTTAAGACCCACATTGAAAACCTGCTAAAAAAGCTAAAGTTAAAACTGGGGTTCTTTTTTTGAAACAAGTCCTGTTTTTCATACAATGCCTGAAAACAGCTGGTTTCTGCTACCTTTATGAGTCTTCTAGACTATGGGGATATTATTTATATGAATGCCTCTGCCAGCTCTTTACGTGTGATGGATGCTGTCTATCATGGAGCTCTCAGATTCATCACAGGCAGCAGAGTCCTTACTCACCACTGCACCCTGTACTCTTTGGTTAACTGGCCCTTACACATGTGCACACTCCTACACTGGTACACATTCATTTACAAATCCATTCTCTGTCTGGTACCATCATACTTGTCATGTTATATCACACACAAACAGCAACATCACAGCCTCCGCTCCCTGGATCTGCTCACGTTCAGTGCTCCATCAGTGTGTACTGAACTTGGTAAAAAGGCATTCTCCGACTCTGGCCCCTCCACCTGGAACATGCTTCAGCAGGATCTGAAGCTGTCCAGTCTGGTCATACTAGGGGAATTTAAACTTTTGCTAAAAGGATTGGAAAACAGATCTATAGGCAATTTTTTTTTTACCTATTTGTTAATAATGATAATTTGTACAGTTAATCTGATGTACATTTGTACTGTAAATTGTTACATTGTTGTTTTTATCTATGCCAGTGTTGTAATGTTGTAATGTGTTGTGACACAGGTCTCTTGTAAATGAGACCTTGCGTCTCAAGAGACCAACCTGTATAAATAAAGGATTAATAATAATAAAAAAAAACAACGCAGTTTCAAGTTCAAAATACAAATCTTGTTGTTAACCACACAAAACTAACTTTTTAAAAGCAAGGCATAAGGGTTAATTAAGGATCTTTAATAAAAGGTGCTATGAGCATTTTTTTTAAATAGTTCATAAAAATTAGCCACGTCCCCAGACATGATGTAAACATATTTAAATGAATTATTAGTTTTACTGATAACAATGGTACAGCTGATTTATTCACAATTTAAAAAATATTCTACATAGTGGCCAAGTTGTTTGTTTACATTTTTGTTTTGGTTCTAAAACCTTGCATCACCAATCGTCCAATCAGAAAAGAGACCATTGTTTTGATTTAGACTGCAGTACAGTTTTAAACCAGTACGAGTGCATGCTGCTTACAGTACCTTTCAGCAGTAAGTGGTTATTGTAAATACTTGTTGTAGGTTAGATAACTTTTTGTTATTTGGTTGGCCGATTCTGGAAAGGAGTCTACCTACTACTACTACGACGACGACGACGACGACGACGACGACGACGACGACGACGGCTACTACTACTACTACTATTGTTTAAGAGCAAATATGAGCAGGAGAATTACCTTCCCCCACCACCGCCGCCCCCAACTTGCTGAGATTGTTAAAAAAGCTATTTTAATCCTTGCCTTAGGGGACAGCCTTCATTTAAACATTTTAATACTTATACCATCTGATTATGATTCATTTACATTGGAAACAGTATGTACAGTTATTGTATCATAATCTCAAAACACTCTAAGGGTGTGTTCACACTTGCCGTGTTTGGTTCACTTCAATCGAACCCTGGTGCGCTTCCGGCAAAGTCTGATTCGTTTGAGCAGCTGTGAACGCACAATCAGACTCAGGTACCACTGACCTACAGAATGAGTGTGAATGGTTTATTTGCAACAGGGTCGGAGGCAGGGGCGTAGCCAGGATTATTTTACTGGGGGGCCAGCTGGGTCCTGTCATTTTATTGTGGTGGCACATGGCAGGTCATTATTATAGAACTAATATAAAAAATGTGAATTATCTTCTGTTCTGTTCTGAAGCCAGGTATTTGGATGGTTTGAGGAAGTTAGGAGCTGAGCCATGATGTCTGCAGCTCACAGAAGAGAAAGACGTGCCTCACAGAGGTTAAGAGTGTAACTAATTTACCGGGGGGTCTTGGGGTCCTCCCCCAGGGAAAAAAATCAATATAACAGACACTATTTGCTGTATCCTAGTGCATTTTAAAGTGTTTGAGCTGGCTATAGAGTAAGTAAAACAATCAGTCCTTCCAGGATTTTGTGGGCAATTTTTGTGATTGTTGCTAAAATGCCTGATTTTGCAGAGAATTTTCTTAAAAGTCGCGCTAAAAGTTGCAATTTTATTAGGCTGCCTATTACACTGCCTCTGATTCTGATTCTGTTCCTCTCAGATCTTCTCTGGTGATTCCTGTTGTGTGCTGTAGAACATCCAGTCATTAAAAAAACAGAGGAAGTTTGCTGTGCTATAGGTTTTCAGGAAGGTTATTAGCCTGCAACATTAACATTTAAAGAACAATGACCTCAAACTTCATTGTTGTCTAAATACACTGCCCATTCAACTTTGTAGACAACTATATCACCATGGCAACGCAGATGGGCTTTTCAGAGTGACACCAGACAAAACTAGAAAGTACAGCGTTCATCTCCTTCAGTCCCATCAACACCCACTGCTGAGCACCTGCAACCTCTGTGCACTCCACCTCCACGCTGCAGCTCCCCGCTGCTCCTCCATGCCGCTTTGATTTGGAGAGCGCCCAACGTTGGGGCCGCACCTCTGCGCTGCTTTGTCTGTGGCTCTGACCTCTGGCACGCATTACCTCTGCGCTGCTGCTAAGAGAGAGAGAAGCTGCTCTGCTCGGAAAAGGAGACAGCCCACAGACAGCGGTAAAAAATTGTGGAGTTTGAACAAAGTTGCAGGGTCACGCTGAATTTGCGGGGTTTGCTTGATTTTGCAATAGCTGCGATGCAACATCACGAAATTCTGAAGGGACTGATCAATGTTGCAGTTTTCTATCGCCTGTATGTAGTGTGTGGGAGAGCTGAACTGTCTGGAAGCATGTTGTTATTAATTAGAGCAGTGTGCTAGATAACTTACAACAACTTACTAAGTAACTCTGTCAACATCACAACTTTTCATGACAGTCTAAGAGCCTATCACAGTCTATACTGTCAACTCATGTCTGCTCCTCAGTGCAGTACTAATGCCTTTCCTTTCAGTCTCTGCCACAAAAAAGTTGTTTCTGCTGCTGGAAAAGGATGAAGCTTTATTTTGAAGGATCACAAGGGGTAGTCGATTGCTGTTAACAAACTTTACAGTGATTCCCCATCCAGCTGCAGTTTCTTTTCTGCTCTTGTCCATCTCTCCTTTTACTTTTGATCATAATTAATAACAAAGTTATTGGAAGCACTGATCTCTTTTGTAATAATTTCTGAGTAAAAAAGACACTGGACCTAAAAAACACAGCGGCTGTTCGCAGATGGAGCGGTAATAAACCGTGCTTCTTGTAATTAAGCCTACTTTACGGTGCATTTCGCTGTGATTCCTGAACCTATCAACGTGAAATAAAAACTGACACCAAGCTTGAGGTCTTATCTGTCAGGAGGATTTAGCTGCAGGTCCCTGTGTCAAGCCCTTTGTTTTACAACAGCTGCGCAAAGACATAATGTCAGTCACTCACGCCAGCGCCATTATGGACCTATGTAGCCCGTCATGCAGGACCGCTCGGGGGGGCCAATGGGGTAGCCAAGCTCTGACCAACAGGGGCCGTGGCCATCCCAGGCCACCACGTGGCTACGTCACTGGTCGGAGGAGACTACTGACTTGAATAACAGTGCATGCATAGCTGTAGTCTTGTTGTCACTTTAACAGTAAAGCTAAAAAATGTAGGCTACATGCACTGTTCAATACTGCTTTCTATCGGAGTTGGCATTTGGGGCATTTTGGTCACGTGTCTGGCAAAGAGAGCTAAAATGTATTTAAAAAGGTTGCTAACATTAGCAACATGTGAAAACACTGCTAAAACACAGATTAATTTCATATTAATTTAATATTAATCACAGAGAGACAGTCCACAGCTGTATTCAGCCGATATCTCTGCTCTAAAAGTAATACTTCATTAAACATTAATTAAAGTGCGCCGTATGATATTATTGGAATATATTCAGCTGAAGAGGTGGACTTTTGACCCATAGATGAGCAGGATTTCTTCTTTCCAAGTTTCTCTCAGTAAATACTGACGCACTGCCCTCTACAGGCGAGGTCTGTTACTGCTCCCTCAGTCAGTTCATTTCATTTCACAGAGCTCAATATGAACTCAAACCAGACCAATGACATCAACACAAGTGCACAGAGTCCTGGGAACCAGCAAGTGTGAAAACACCCTAAGCCTTGAAGTTAATTCAACTGTTCTGTAGAAAACATTTACATAAAGGTAGCAGTTATTTTATTGCCACACACCCTCTGCTGAAGTTTGCATGTGGCACAGATGGAGCCAACTTATCCAGTACCACTGTGTGGATGTTAACTGTACATAACAGCTAGGACAATAGAGGTTTCCATGGAAGTAAAAAAATACTGCTTTACAGTCTGATACGCCTACAAGAGAGACATTCAAATTTTCTGAATTCATTGTCGGTCAGTTGCTGTATGTATATGGCTTACTGTGATTAAAGATGGAGAGGTGTTCAAATCAAACCGTGTTTAGAGCCACTTTCATACATTTTTAGACCAATGAAGATGTTAGGTTAGTAAGTACTGTATTTCTCAAACTGTGGAAGTCACTGGTGGTACATAGACCTCTTCTAGTTGTACTGAGTTTAGTTTGAAGCTTGAACGACTAGTGAAGATTAGACTACTTAAATATTTGGTTTTGTCCTGGTACTGCCCAGTTCCCATATTTTGTGTCATTTTGTGAAGTCAAGAGTGCTACTTGAATATAAAAACCCAGACCACTTGAACGCAACATTAGTCTGAGAAGAGGCTGGGATATGTAAACTTGGACAACTTGGGAAGCCTGCTATGAGGGGCATAGTGCGACAATGCCTTGGCCCATCACCTTTTTAGCCGTGAGCACACGTCAGCCAATTATCTCTGCCGGTGCATCCAGGACAAAAGCAAATTACACAGGAGTCGCACATATGGTACAAAAGGTTTAAACCATCTTGTACAAGCACAGTTTAGCCCTCAGGGTCCAACTGTTTTGAAGAAAACCTGAAAAACTGGCCCAAATAATCCCAACAAGTGTGTGCACTGAATAAGAAGTCTATTACAATTGCTACTAGTGGCTTAGAAAGTCTAGTATAATAGAAGTCATTTGCTAAGCGATGTGGATGTCAAACAGGATGAAGTTGTATGAATGGACAGGTTTGACAGCGTTGGCGGCTGTAAATTAGGGCAAATCCACGCCCTGCAGTTATTCTGTCACCACCGCCAGCCTGATGCTCGCAGAGAAAATTAACACATTTTACTTTTTCAACACTGGACTGGGAGTGCAAAATGACAATGCTGATAATTGCAGGAAATTATTGAGAAACCATAAACAAATAAAGTAGGCGGAAAGCAGGAACTAAGTTTCAATGGGTTATTGTCTATTTCTTTACTCTCTTTTGTTGCTCTTTTCATTTGGAATGAAGTGTGTAGCATGGTTTATTAATCTGAAACATATAGGGAGAGATATCAATAACAAATCAAAAGTAACAGGTAACAGATAATTTGTGATAGGGAGTTTGCAACAGTTTTGTTTTGGTCTCTGTTTGGATCTCAACAATGAGAGGTAATGCTGAATTTAATTTGTTCATGATAAAGATTTAATATGAATGTGCATTTAACAAGAGGTAAGGGACCATAAAAGTAAAACAAGACATTTAGTGCAAGATATTAATCCACTTTGCTTCTTAATTTCTCTTTTTCCGTTCTACTTTTAGTTCAGTAATCTGTCAGCTGTTAATTCAGTGCTCACAAGTGGTGTATGATGAACTAGAGGGAGCTTAATAAAGTGTAGATGATGTATAACAGTCTGTTTTTTCTGTTTTGTCTGTTTCACAGAAAATAGCATAGCAGCGATCACTATTTGATCACCCATTTCCACCCTAATCTTGATTTTAACAAATTGCAAAAAAAAAAAAAAAGTTTTTCCTAAATTGCCAAACACATTAGCAATTAGCATTTATTTCTTTCAACCAAATTTCCTGGTGCACCAGTTGAAATTATGTTTTTTTCACCAGCAGCTAACCAGAGCTAATTTTTGGTTTCCTTTTACGTCAATGGTTTCACACTGCAACAGCTGCCATACTACAATTTTATACAAGCTCCTAAATGTTATACCCCTGCCATGGTTAGGTTGATGCAGTAGTTTAACTTTTACATATGATTAGATATAAAAAGGTAAAAAAAAAATAGTACACTTGCATGGTGTATCCCGGAAAGACATGAGACACAGTTGCATTTATGTTGTCATTCACATACCTCTGTAAAGACCTGTGCTTTGGTTAGGTGCTGTCAGAAAAGTATGAGTGAGCTTCCATGTGACAACAGAAACACATATCTACAGTGGCTTTAAAAGCCACAATGAAGCCTGAGTGAGGCTTGTCCAGACACGCTCAGGTGGGTATAAGGTGACAAAACACCTCATTTAAAGAAAATATTCTACAGAGGTTCTCGACACTCACACAGATTTGTTTGGAATGGACCAAACCAGTGGTGATCAAATGGTAGTACATGGGCCTCTTTCTGTTAAAAAATAATTACTGGCAGTCCCAAAAAATGAAGACAAAGGTGTTTATTTTGACACAAAGCAAGATTAGGACGGAGAGTGGACGGCAGCAGAGAGGTAAGTGGCACAAGAGCAGACTGGAGGCATAGACTGAAAGTTGGAGGCATAGGCTGATTCCACCAACAAGCTCTGGAGAAGGTGAGGAAAAATGCTGGTCCGTACACAACACAAAATCATCAAAATCACACGCAATCAAAAAGTCACCTGAGCATAGCTTACCACTTGAGTGATGGGACAATCTGGCACTGACTCTGCTGTGCTTTTATACTGCAGGAGTTGATTGCTGGATAAGAGTCAGGTGTGGAGCTCAGCAGGTGAGGGATAATGAGGCACCGCCCACAAAAACTGACAAACAAAACAAACAAACACACACAGAAGGGGAGGGGAGCAGGAAAAGTGAGCCGAAGCGAAAAGGGCCATAGCATTTTCAGTGGTATTTTTGTAGTTTAAGACCTGGTTTAGCTCTGATTTAGTTCTTCTTTTGGCCCTGTTTTAGTCCTGGTTTAGCCATAGTTTTGTCTCGAGGGCTATACTACAAAACGAGATCTTGTTGAGCTTGGTAAGTCGAACCTAAACCCAGGCCTATTGGTGTCATGAAGGTGGCTTACTAGTCAGTGTGGTTAGATCACTATAAAAACATACGCAGCAAAGCTAACCTGGTCCAGACCAGGTTTTATTCACGAGTTTGGGCTTTGATCTGCTCCTCCAATGTTTTAACAGATTTACCTAAATGTTTTAGTTACTAGCGCTACACACTGAGTTTAACGAATGACTAAAGTCTCAAACACAAGCCTGTATATGAAGCTTTAAACTTACCTCAATCTGAGGCTCAGACATGGCACAGTGTTCAGAGGGGGG
Source organism: Bostrychus sinensis (assembly GCA_020698575.1). Lineage (NCBI taxonomy): Eukaryota > Metazoa > Chordata > Actinopteri > Gobiiformes > Eleotridae > Bostrychus > Bostrychus sinensis. The sequence continues at coordinate 23,967,805 of CM036246.1, forward strand.
TACACAGCTCCACTTAAACAGTTTTGTGAGAAAAAGCCCATCTACAATGTCACACTTGTACTCTGTATTTCCTTCCAGTTTCCTCATTTTGCTTCATGTAGCCCCAGAAAAACCTCTCCACTGTAGAGAGCACTGCAGCCTCACATACAAGCAGCTGATGTGTATAATGTTAATGTAAAACTATAATGATCAACAGTTCGTTCTGTTTTATGCAATAGTGAGCAAAATCTTTGTTATATATAGCCTGATAGTTTAGAAATAACAGTCACATTTTATTAATGAAGCTGAAAATATCAACAATAGGTCTAATTTTCTGCTGCAGATGGCTCTAATGGGCTTTTGTTAGACTTTCAGTTTTGTTGTTTTTATTTTTTCCACTTTTTAAATGATTATATTTTTATCTGACATTTGCAGACAGTCTGTACTGTGCGTACAGACAGATGCCAAAGATCAAACCTGGCTTCATTAATTCTGCTGCTAACCACCCTTGTGATACTGGTTATCTCAGGGCTGAGGTTCAAGCTTTGAAAAACTCACTCACTCACATAAAGCCTAACCCTTCTTTAGTCCTGGTTTTGTTGTGGTCTGGACATGGGTTAGCCCTGATAGGCTCATTTTTGTCTATTAAAGTTGTACTTTCTGGGATAGTACTTGGAATAAAAAGTTTGAGAACCACTGAATTATACAAAATGCACAGCCCAAAGGTTTTTTTTAGATTCTACTGCCAACTGGAAAATAACTGTTCAGTATCTCCATCATCTCCACAACTGCCACAAATCCCACCCCTTATCCAACGTAGTCTATATTCTGCTTAGGAATGTGTTTTTTTCTTCAAATCAAATCCTTGGAAACCAACTGCGTCATTGTTTTTTTCTGGATCTTGGCTCGAGGCGTCGGAGCTGCCTAGCTGTAACTAACTGGCATTTATTCTGTCCTCACTCCAATAGGTCCCAGTTTGAGCTGCGTCAAGGCCTTCATTATCATTAAGATCTTTGTCATACCAAAGACCCTGAGAGTGAGAGGAGCTAATGACAAGAGGCAGGTAGTGAGGGCAGTAATCAGATGTGTTCTTTATCGCTGAGAAGGTATAAATCAGCACAAACAACACTGGCTTTTGAAGCACCTGCAAAGCTCTTCTTAAGGTACAGAAATGTATGGAAAAGAGGAGTCAGTGAGCAGTTAAGGGATTTTGCATTGCAGATACTGATTCCCAAGTGTTGGGACAGGATCTAAAAGTGGGTCATGTAGAGGGTCAATTTTTTTAAAATTATTGTTGTTGATGAAACACATTTAAAGGTCCTGTATTGTGGTAAATTGACTTTTTGAAGCTTTTAACCATGTTATTATGTTATTCTCAAAAACATACCTGGAGTAGAATTAGTTTCATTCACCCATGTTTGCGTAATCCTGTTTGCTGATGCCATCTCTTTCCCAAGAACAGACAATGTTCGGTCTCACTGCTTTACATCATAGAAAGGTGAAACCAGGAAGTGCTCCTGTCTGTTTCTAAACCCTATACACCGTCACCAGACTCATTCTGATCATTTCAGTGCATTTATTTATCTGTTAGCATCATGTTGCTAATAGACATGCTAAATAGCCATTTTATGCTCTGTCCATTCCTTGAGTTGCCAGCACACCTAGCATTCCCTTCTCCACAAGAGAAGATGTTTCCCATACATATACATTATTTGAAATTATAAAAAATACTAATGCAAAGGTGTCCAAAAATTATTTCAAAAAGCCTGAAAAAAGCATAATATAGGACCTTTTTTAAAATACAAATGCCTTAAAGGTACAATTAACAGTATATATTTCTTTATTTCTTTATAAAAATTTCCCACATGTCCCCAGATATGATGAAAAATCAAATATTAGTTTTACTGATAACAATAGTATAGCTATTTTATTAACAGTTAAAAACATATTTTGCCTAATAGCCAAGTTGTTTACAGTTTTGTTTTGGTTCTACAATTCTTGCATCGTTGACTGTTCAAGAAAAGCGGAAAGAGCTCCGTGCTCTGGTTGCCACACAGACCAATTTGTACATGCAGCAGTAGGGACACAGCTAACAGCCGAGCTACAAAACCAAAAGCTGGCAAAACCACTGTGCCTGGGAACTCACAGACCATTGTTTTGACTGCAGTACTGTTTTTAAACCAGTATGAACGCATGCTGCTTACAATACCTTTAAAGATCATTTCCTTCTGAATTGCCACAGCAAATCCTCTGCCTCCTTGCGCACAGTGACTTGCAAATTGATATGACATCTGTATTTTTATGTTAGTTGCTCTTCCTAAGGCAACCCTCTCAATTTATCCGGACTTGGGACCAACAAAAAAGGCACACTGTCTTGTGACCCTCTGTGGCTGCAGACAATTAAGCCAGTTGAAAAACAGTATTATAGAGCATGGTTCCCACCAAGTACTAAACCGTCTGTAAATTTTTTTGTTTTCAATATTTTCCACAGCAGATAATTATATTTGACTATTATCAGCTCTGTACAGACTTAACAGTGTAAAAAGGTCTGTAAAAAATTTGCTTAACAAATAAGGTGCATGCACTGAATTAGATGTTTACGTATACCTTTCTACTAGAGGTAGCAAATCTGTATCTAGTAAAATAGATGTCATGTTTTAAGTGAATGTCAGACATGATGAAGTTGCCAGTATTATAACTGGACTCGTTTGACAGTGTTGGAGGTGAATTAGAGCAAATCCATGCCCCACAATCACTCAGTCATCACAGACATGCATCCATCCTTAACTACACTTACAGATAAAAAATAACCCATTTATCATCTTTTGTGAACATGGAATGAGTATGAATGAATTCTTAGCACTGTGCTAACACTGATTTGCTCCACATGGGTTTCAGCAGTAAACACTAAGTCACTCTGTCAGCGAAATAACCTATTCTGTAATGATATGGGCTGCCATATTAGGAGAAAACATTCATTCATTTTCCTATATGTACACTTGTTTTGTGCTGTTTGGTGAATTTTTGTCTATGTTAAGAAGTATTGTGGTTCTTGTGTCTGCACAGGTGAGTGTGTGTGTATGTGTGTATGTTATTTATTCCTGCTGGGGCCTCTTGGCCAGGTCATGTTGCAAATGAGCACTGGTTCTCAAACATTTTTAACTGGTTAAATAAAAAATAAATAAATAAATAAAAAGCTGTTACTTTGACTTTACAGAGAACGCTTGGACTAGGTGTTTGACTCTCCCTGATGGCAAAGGTGGGGAATGGACAGAACATAAAATGGCTATTTAGCATGGCTATTAGCAACACGATGCTAACAGATAGGTAAATTAGCTGACTGCTTTGTAATAACAACTATTTCAGCCCTAAAGTTATCAGAACGAGTCCAGTCACTGTGTAGGGGCTTTAAAAACACACAGGAGCACTTCCTTGTTTCACGTTTCTACGTTGAGCACAGAGCTCAGTTTCTGAGAAGGTCAAAGCCTCAGCATACACAGGAATACTCAAGCATGAATGAAACAAAATATTATTCCAGGTATGTTTTAGAGGAGCATACAACATTATAACATGGTTAAAAGCATTTAGCATGATAAGGGACCAAATGATAAAGGACTATTTTAACTAATATTAAATTATATAACATACATACATAGATCTGAACTTACGAAGAATAAGTAAATTGCCCACTGTTTTTTATGGCAGATCTAAATGAGTGTAATGCTTGATGACATGAATTGTAAGTGACAACTGCAGTCCCCAGACTAATATTACACAGAACCAAGGCATGTTCCAAAAAGGATTTTTTCAGTATTAAACACTGTCCTTTCACTCAACATTACATGTGAAACAGAATTTTAGCAGACTCTAAATATGGTTCACTGTTCTCCACAGACTTTAATTTAAAATTATTCTGACATGGAGACTCACAGGGTCTCTCAGAGGGGCACATACTCTCTATTAAAGCAAAAATATACGAGATTGGTAATTATACCTATCAATCAACTAGAAAAGACAAAAAAATACTACCCTATATGTTCAACCGCTGTCATTAATTACACCTCACACTTCTTAGAGAACAGAACCAGTATGGAGTGCAATTTATGAAAACTTACTAAAGCCTGAAAACAACCTTTCATGGCTTTAACCCTAATAAAAATTATCATTGGTTACTTTTAAGTGCAACTGTCCAATCAGCCTGTTTTTAATTGTTTTTTCACAGTACCCATATATTTTCTGGGCTGCTTTTCCACCAACAAGGGCAAGTCCCACATGTTCACAACTGATACAGAGGACTACAGAGTAATTATGTTGTTTTGCAGTGTGTTTGAGGACATCTGCAGGTGTAGATGGACCTCACAAGAACAAATGTATAACCATCATAGCCAACTAAGAAAGAATAACGTGATTCTTTAGACTTAACGAGTAGACCACAACCTGAAATACAAAACAATAAAGAATGAGAGAAATGTGTAGTTAAGTGTGAGGCAGTCTGGGGCTTGAGGATGACGTATTCTCAGGCATCAAACATGTTCACCCTCTTGTACTCAGCATGCAGAGTGAAGGAAAAAAAAATGAAAAGAAGGGTGAGAGGATGGGAGAAGAACCATTGGATCAAACCTGATGTTATTTATGGGTGCAAGATAGGAAGAGCTGGGTTTCAGGTGTGTCTCCTTAACTACAGATATCTGAACTGTTGCTTTACCTTCTGTTCAGCATGGACGGCTTGAAGGAAGGGCAACCAGTGGAGATCGCGGAGGCTACTTTGCTCCCTGTTGTAACAACACTGGCTGTAAAATGATCTGATTTTTCAACATGTTTTCTTATCTTCTTCTAACAGGTTTAGTTAGTCCACCAATTTGTTTATAATATTAAACATACTGAAAGCAGCATATGCACTCTACTGGTTTGAAAATGGCAGTGCAGTCTAAATCAAAACAATGGTCTGTGGGTTCCCAGTCTTTCCGCTTTTCTGATTGGACAATCGGCGATGCAGGGTTTTAGAAGCAAAACAAAAATGTAAACATAAACAACTACTACTGTTATCAGGAAAACTAGAGGTGTAACAATACATTAACTATATCTATGTATCTTTTTTTTTTTTAACGATACAACTATATCGATACACATTACCTTGTATTAAATCGTATTGTTTTCTAGGAAGTGTATATCATTACACAGGGGGAAAAATCAATAATATTGGAATTATCGATATTAGAAATTTGTATGTTAAAATAAAACCAGATACATCTTTTTGGATGTCATTTTTCTGTTTTTACTGGAATGTTATATTCAACTTTTCTGTGCTCACTGTCTGCTGGATAAAAGCAACCCCGGCCACGGGGCTATATTTGAGAATAAACTTTTATGATTTTTAGCAAAAAAATGCTGTATTGATTATTGATATGAAGATATTGTATCATGTTCCAAATTAGCCAATATTGCTTTTGAATTGTATCAAAACATCTGTAATTGATATGTATCGTATTGTTGCAAAAACGTACCATTACACCCCTAATTTAAAAAAAAAAAATTGATTTATGGGTCAATGACAAAACATCCAAATATCATTGTCCGTAGCATCAAACGTGACTAAAATGTATTTATTTGAAGACATAAAGTAGTTTAAAGATGTTCTTCTAACATGGATCTATTAAGACATAGTAAAGATGTCATTCGTTTTTTGAGACTTGTACTTTAAATTTAGATTCAAAAGTTAAAAATGTCTTATAGTGTGACTGTCCAGGCTACATACAAAAAAAAAAAAAGTGTAAATAAAATGCTCATCTGTAGATCCAGGAATATGTAGAAGTGTTTTTAACCGAGAAAGTCTTGATTAAAGTCTATGCATTATTTTGTAAGCAAGTTCTGGTCCAAAACGTTTTGTCTGTAAAAAGCTTGTCGTATGGAGTGACGTTAGAATTTAGATTTTTAAATGGGTTATAGTTGGACTATTATTATGATAAAAAAAAATGTATCAGTCAGAAAGCTGCATGAAGTTGGTCTTATTGTGTGACATTCAAAATTGTAAAAAAGTAAAAAAAAAAAAAAAAATCATTAAAAAATCTCTAAAAATATTGGAACAGAAGGAGCAAGAACCTCATGCATTTTAGCAAAATTATATCACGATTTGTCAAAATTAAATAAAAATTTCTTTGCACTTCTACCTCTTTTGAGCCTTCAAAGTAGCAAATTTGTGCAGAGAAAATGGCAAATGCCTTAAAAACAATGAGTGTGTATGTGTGATGAACTGAGTTTTTTTTAAAGAAAATATGATTTAGTTTTTATTTTATATTAAAATTGTTTTCTTGTCACACCATATGACACTGTAAGTAATTCATAAAAAAAATCTAATTTAAAAACTAAATTTCAAAATTTCTTTAAAGACTTCAGACTCAGTACAACACAAATATATTTTTATTTTTTTGCCACTTAAATTTATCTACCCTTAAAGGTGTTTACCTCATATCTTAGGACACGTGGGTAATTTTCATGAAATATAAAAAAATATATACCGCTCTTAGCACCTTTTTAAGGGTTGCACAACATTAGCAAAGCATGCCAGATGCAAATGTGGTTGTATGGACGTTTGGCATGCAAAATGTCAATATCTCTCACTTGAATACCATAACAATAATGGTATTTAAGCTGCTGCAATACGTACAGGTGTAGCGACATTTACAGAATATAGACACATTTGCAATAATTGTTTGTGCGCCCCTCTTTGTGTGTGGCTCTCTGGCTGCACTATCCAAAGTTATTATGTCCCTACAGGTACTACCTTTTTTCTCCCTGTATCATCAAACAATTACCTATTCACAACGCCAAGAGGAGAGAGGAAAGTCGTCTGTATTGTAGAGTTATAACCTCAAGTCCCGTGTACAGCCATTAGGCCTAAGACAGAATACACCACAGAAGATCGCTGATAAAGGACTTTTTCACCCACTCGCCTCTGGGAACACACAGAGGTGCACCAGGACCAAAGTACACCGCAGAAAAACAATTTATACCCCGCAGCTACAGGTTTTAATAACAACTGGTAATTCCCCTTAAGTTTCATTTCTACAAACTGCTAGCCACACCGCGCTATTTGGCCATAATAAATTATTTACTATTTCTCAGCCTCTATAATGTTTTTTTCTAAATAGTCTCCCGATTTTGATCAGACCGTTGTGGTTTGATTTAACGTAGGTTAGAGATGCCTAAAAGATAAAAATTCAGTGTTTACCTTGGTCCCGAGGCAATATTAACTCGTGTGTTTTTTTTTTCATCTTCTTCACTGTGCTCTGAGCTATTTGCAACATTCTAGCCCCCTCTTGTGGAAAGCGGCGGTAATTACAAGTTGTTACTCTGCCAGCGTTATAAATATTTTTTGCCTATTAAAATGCCCTTACGTGAATTAACACAACATTAAGCCACTTAATTTAACACATAAGTGTATGTGGCAAATATGCTAGCGTTATATTAGCTCGTCACTTTATTATGGTGGTTTAATTAAAAGTTTGTAGTTGTAGTAGTCGTAGTAGTAGTAGCATCAGCAGCATACAATAGTGCTACTGTCTAATTGCGGGAAATAAATGCAACATATTTTTTTTATTTTTATCCCAGCAGTTGAGAATTTAAATATATAACACAAAATATAGTTACAAAACTATTAAAATGTATATATTAAAATCAAGTTCATGCTTCCCAAAATAAAAATAACATACCGTATATCAGGAGTCATCAATTAAAATTCACTGAGGTCCAATTTGAGAAAATTTTTTCAAGTGAAGGTCCGGAACATCAAAATGCTATTTTGTGCCTTAAAAAAGCATTGCAGTTACATCAACATTTGTGTCTATAGTGCAAATACAGTAGAATTGTATATTATGGCAATAACATTTTCCTAACATCAACATCAGTTTTAAAACAAACTTGGGGGCATGAAATAATAAAATAAGAGGGTAGGCTTTTTTTTTTTCTTATATCAAATAAATAGCTACATTTGTAAAATAAAAATGCTCTTAATAATTGTCCCTGACTCAGAGACAGGAGACACCGGAGTTTGGAGCTGACCTCTGTTCCTTTCTACATCTGTCTCTCTCATTTCTCCACTGTCTGTCTCACAGTCACCGCTCTGTGTTTCCAAATCCACAGATCTGATTGGCTGGGAGCGTCACATGCAAAGATTCGCTGTCTATTTTAACACAGGAGATGTATCACCCATTAAAACTTAAGGGCTCTGTACCGCGCCTCAAAACACGTTACCTCCCAGTTCTCTGGTAAATACGAGGCAGTTGTCTCTCCACTGTGGGACGGAGGGACAAACTCCGGTGGGAGGGGTGAGCTGTGGGACAGATCTGCTCACAGCCACAGTGTGTGTCGTCTCCAGCTCGTCTCACTGATCCGTAAAAAGAAAACTTCTATCTGTTGTAAATCGAGCAGTCTGGACCCTCCGCACATAGTCTGGACCTAGGTCAGTCATTTTGTTGGACAATAACCAAAAACACACCTGATTTAAACCCTGCACTGTTCATGTTAGAGCTTTAAAGTGTCAGGACACACTGCGTGTTGAGAGGGGTGCCTCTGCGCTCCCGGTGAGTGTGGGGCTGAACAGGTTCATGTCCGTGGTGCGGTACATTGGTTCAGGTCCGGATGGGACGGCGCCTGGATCCGGATTCGAATCGCGGTCCGCCTATTAGTGACCCCTGCTGTATATGAAGAGTCCACCTAACTTACCCAACAACATAACTTTCAGTGATAGGGTACAGGTCCAGTAGATACCTAGTGTTGTTCGAACAACTTAGCAGTAGTATAGAAATATATTTTATTGTCTTACCCTGTAAAAACAAAAACAAAAAAACATGCTAATGTATATTTGTGTGTGTGAATGACAAGACCACACGTCTTCATTATAAATCTTTTATTGAAATATAAATCATCTGAATGTACATGTTGTAAAATACTGAAGCATAGTAGTAAATCAATGTATTGGGCGATTACTTACAATTAACAATACTGTACCGTAAACAACACACACACACACACACACACACTCTCTCTCTCTCTCTCTCTCTTCTGCTTTTACACAAGGACTCATCTACAGCTGAAGCGAAGAGACCTTTTATAGCTCTCTGCCTGTAACTATTTGGCAACCTCCAAAACAAAATGGAAGAAAAGAAAAGTGCAACAGTTGATTGCAGATTACATCACATTGACAGATAGTGGAAGGCAGTGGCGTAGCTGGTACAGTAGCTGGTCAACTACGAGGAGGGTACTAAAATACTGACACCAGGTCATTGCTAGTACCTTTAAAATTGTTAATATTGCTACTCCTTCAGGAACAGTTAGCTGGCTTTGGTCCTTTTCCTCATGAATCTGCAATAGTATGATTAATTGATTAACTCTGTCAAATACAAAATTCCCTTGTGATAGGTAGATTAAAGCAATAGCTAACCTCGACGGGGATGTTTAAGGGTGCAGAAGCCTAATACGTGCTATACAAAATACTTGAGTGTAATCCCAATACTCACATAAAGCAACTCTGAATCTATTTACAATACAATCACATTTCGTTTGGGAAAGTCCGTACGCTGATAGTAACTGAGCCAATTCGAGCATTTAAAATTAAGCAAAAAGTTGGAGGAACAATGCACAGAAGCCTGCAGCTTAAAAAAGGTATTTCTCATAACTGTACCTGCTAATCCAACAGCTATGGTCAACATCTACTCGGTATTCACAAATAATACATGATGAAGTACAAAAATAAACTTGAAATACTGCACTTTGTATTTACTAAAAACATAAACAAAAATGCACATAGTCCAAATGTTGTGCTTTTGATTCCAATCCATTGCTACTGATTGTGCCAGCATCAGGTGATTCCCAAGGCAGGTCTGTGTAGATAAAAAGATTTTAACCTGCTAATAACATGTGTATAGTGCATCTGTAGTGGTTTTCTATGGCTGAATAAGATCCTCTTGTGGCACGTTTCAGTCGTCCCTTTTTGCTTATATTGCTGTTAACAGAATGCCCAATAATATAAAGCTCTACCATTAAAAGTCAATAGGATTTCCTTCATATCTGACGTTAAGTAGGTCAGACACAGGCTTATAGAGGCTGTTTTTGCTTTGAGTCCTTGTTGTCTCTTTAATGCTCCTTCTTCACACCTCCAGCCCAGCAGGGGGCAGTGTCCAGGGAGGAGTGAGGAGCGTACCATTGTGTCACCACAGCCTTACTGAGACAGTGAAGTGGTTTACTTTGTCCTCAGAGGAGTTTATTTTTTAAAAGACAGTAATTATTAGTCTTTGTTTGGTCCTTATGCTCTTGTCACAGGAAGCTGTCCTCCACCAGGTCGCTACAGTCTAGACACATCTCGTCCAAAAGTGTGATGTCCTCCAAAGTTTCGCCCTCGCGCTTGGCTAAAGTCGAGCTGCTGGAGCCTGTCTCAATGGCGCTTTCGTCAGATGTTTGAGAACTGCAAAAAGCACGAAAAATACAGGTTAGTCTATTCATGACTCAATAATACATAACTGACAGCCCTACATCAAAAAGTTTCTCTTCGAAAGCAGGACAGTCTGGTTCCTCACTTGCACCGTTTCACTCTGATCAATTTGGAACTGGCCTATCATAGCCGTTTATCTGCAGCGTGTCTTATAAATTGAATAACTTTTCTCACTCAATTAATAATGTTAGCAAAGCTGCTCATAATACGCTGTATTCTGGTGTTTTATGGCAAAACCGGCAAGAATCCACCACGTTTGTTTTGCTTACAGGTCACACGGTGCACTTTGTTTCTTTGACTGGTTACTCCGCCTGTACTTGTTCCGCCCATAGAAACAAAAATTAAGCAACGGGATACCAGACTGACCTCTTTGTATAAAAGAGGAAAAGAGTTCAGCTATCAAAAAAATTTAATGGAAAAGTCAATTTATTTCAGTAGTTCTGTCCAAAGTGAAACACATTTATCCAGGCTTAGGACAGGCACAAACAGTACTCTGGCTTGTGCCCCCTAGTGGCTGGATTCATAATCATAATCACTCTGTGCACTACATATATATCCATATACTTTTTGAATTGAATTATTGAAATAAATGGGCTTTTTTACCATATTCTAGTTCAGTGTATATTGTGGTCTCATACCTGTGCCTGTTCCTCTTGCCGTACTCATCGTCAGATATGGGGTCCAGGTCGGGGAGGGGGATGATGTAGCCGCTGTCGGAGCTCAGGCGCTGCTCGTCAAATCCGCTCTCCCGGTCCTTGAGTTTGCCCTGGTTCTTGTACGTGATACCGATGTAGTCGTCATTTTCCGCGCACATGCGAGTCACAGCCGGGTGGTCGCTCTTCAGGAACTCGTGGTTCACCCTCTCATAATGCTGCGAAACAGAAGAGGCAATAACATTAGTATTCATGGGTTTTCAAACACTTGAATACAAACATCCTAGACATTTACTTACATTGTATCTAATAAGGAAATGTATAGGATGAATGCTTGTTTGTCAGCTATTGTCTCGAATTGTGAACCCTGTGACTAACACCTATTGGCCAAGGTGTACCCCACCTCAGGCCCATAGTTGCTGGGATAGACTCCAGCCACCTCTATCGGGAATATGAACGAAGATGACTGGATGAATCTTGACCTGCCTGTAACAATTAAAATGCTTTTACACAGCGGCCACCAGTCTGGACAAAAAGTTACATCTAGACTTTTCTACTAGATACTTCCAAGTGTGTACTAACTTGCCTATATCATTAGAATTTTATAGAAATTAAAAATGGCATATATTGCATTGTAAAGAATTAACAAATGCAACAGATTAGTGCTTCTAAACATTCATAAGTGTAGGGATAGGATTTAGGTGTATACTTTTTTTAAGCTGTGGTGCATGGGGCGTTTTCCTGCCAGCTGTAGATGGTGATTTAACCTGGAAATCACACGTCCCATCCAGCCTGAGGTGCTAAAATAGGAGCTGGTCCTGCTCTAGCTGCAGGGAGGAGAGCTGTTTTCATGAGCCATGTGTGTTTTAATGGGCTCATTAAGGTTTGGGAGGTGGAGGCGAGAACTGGAGCTGCGTCACTGAGGCCAGCCGCTGTCACATACAGCTGCATTTACACTTGTAGATACATGAAGCTGCGAGCCCACAGTTACTCCAATGCCACTATTGCAGGAAGTCTTAACTGCTTATTTTCAACCTGCTGGTAATAAAGTCCCTTTCAGCTGCTGCCTTTCATTCAGGAGATGCCATAGCAAATAATAAGCATGGGTAAATTTCTGACGTACCCCTTGCCCACTTAACTAACCACCTCACTGACAGGGAGTCTCCAATCTGCTTCTAATGCCTTTCACAAAACATTCATTGTAAAAAGGCACAGAATGTGAAGATCTGAAGTTGGGGTCAGGGGTCAGAGCTGGTAAAGTAAAAAGCAGGTGTGGACATAAAGGGGTCACAGGAGGACTCACTCTCTTGTAGCTGGAGGGCAGCAGCGTAGCAACTGTTTCACTCAGACCCAGGAAGGATGGCCTCTTCTCTGGTTCACTGTTCCAGCATTTCATCATCACCTCATACCTGAAAAAAGCAAAAAAACCAGAAACATTAAAAACGAGAACAGTACAACCTGTGCGTTGTAATTTGAGCAAGACGAACGTCAGCATCACAGCAGTACAGTATATCACAGTTCAAACACAAGTCTAACGCTGCAGGCCTTTCCATTAGATATATGTGAGAGGACGCTTTAGGTTTGTCTCAACAATAGTGCAGTGTTTATAAAATGTATCATGCGGATGATCACATACACATCATGAGGAGCATGCTCGGGTTTGGACATCCTGTAACCGCTCTTGATCTTGTTGTAGAAGCTGGAGTCCACGACCATCCCTGGGTATGGAGTGCCCCCTGCAGACCAAAAAGATTTCTCATTAATTTTTTTTAATCTTTCTTTCTTTGTAATAAAACTCAGACATAATGAATTTCTTATCATTTCTAAAACTGAAAGCTCACCTAATGAGAAAATCTCCCAGAGGAGGATGCCGTAGGACCAGACGTCACTGAGAGTGGTGTACAGATTGTCGAAGATACTCTCTGGTGCCATCCACTTCACTGGCAGGAAGGTCTACATATCAAGAGAAAGAACATTAATGAAACTAAAGTATATCATATTAAAACATATCAGTGGTATAAAACGTTAAAGACTTACACTTCCTTTGGAGACATAGTTGTTGTCATGCATGATGTCCCGGGCCAGTCCAAAGTCACAGATCTTCACTATCTTGCCCTGAGACAGAAGCACATTTCTGGCAGCCAGGTCCCGATGCACACACTGCAGACAAACAGAAACACAAGTTATTAGCACCGCATCTACCTGAGCCATGTAGTTGATTTTAATCCACGATGGAAAGCTTTGTAATGGCTAAAGTTAAAATACATCATTAGCAGTTCCAAGTAATTATGCAGTATTAATCTTGTTTGATGTTAATGTTTAATGCACCTATAAATATTCATAGCTACTGTTTTGTTGACTCTTCACAGAAGTGTGTCAGTGCATCTTACACATGTCCAGCCTTAAGTATCTTCAGTTTGATGAGGGAAGCCAAATGAGTGCATCTGAGTTTAGTTCCTACAGCCACTGTGAATATTTTTATTCACTATAGTTCATATTTGATGCCTTTCCATATTGCTTTATAAAGCCGGCCTTTGTGTAAACATGTCAGTTGGGGCAATGGATGTGACCAATGGGTATTTAAGGATAATAAGTATGAAGCTTCTGGCTGTAATTCTAGTCTGCCTGTGCTGCTATATTGAGTCTCTGGCCAGTCTCCTGAGAGCAGGGCTGCTTATCACACAACCACCGGCTTCCTCCGTCCTTTTGGCAGGCACAGCTGTCATCATATAGGGCACAGTTCTGGCTGCAGGACCTATGTGGCATGTGACTGGCTCTTCCACAATATTCATATTCATTCATAAGCATCTCCACTGTAGGGCAATACATTGACTTACATTTTTGGAGGCCAGGAACTCCATGCCCTTGGCCACCTGATACGTGAAGCTGAGCAGGTCGGTGGTGGTCAGGCCCTCGTTCATGTCATCCATTAGCAGGATGTCCATCTCACTTTCTGCTTTACAAAACACACACACACAGGCGTCCTGAGGTACTGTAAATATAGAGCTGGCCCAAACCTGGCTTTTACTAATGGCAGGGAGAAACTGAGCATTATTATGCATGTGCTACAATTATCCTCTCCATGTAATTACAGGGCAGTACCAGTCCTAAATTCTGACAAGGGTGTACCCGTCGTCATACTCTTCAACCAACACTGACTAACACAGCACTAAAGCCAACAACTGTAAAAAGAAAAAGGAGAGTGCAGTGTGTTCTCACCAGTGGAGTCTTTCTGGGACGGAGGATGGTCGTAGTTTGAGGTCTGGATGTCTGAGTATTTGGAGGCATTGCCCATCTCCAGCATTGGCACGTACTGAGTGTTGTCAGCCTGCTTCATGTCCATGTAATCGCCTTTGCTCTCGAAAGACAGGATCACGTAGCTGGGTGTGCAAAGACAAGAAGACAAAACAAAGAGACAATGTTAGTACGGTAATGATTTCTGGATATTGGTATATTGTGCAGAAAAAAACAGATGAAATTAAATACAAGGACCAAGGCAATAATATGAAGCAGCTGATATCATATAAAGAATCCAGTCACAAGAGGTCAAGCCAGTCCCATGCCTGGATAAAACACAACTGCATGCTTGAAGGCAGATGTTTCTTATTAACATTAAATATAACGTACTGATTAATTATTGACACTGTGTTTATTATACTGTCACCTGAAAAATTTTATCAAAACTTTTATGACTTTTCTAGATTTTTCATGGCTGTGTATAAACTCTGTGATCTTTTTGTGTATAGATAGAAATCCTCCCTTTCTCTAGCCAGGAGAATAGGGAAGATGTGGTTTTAGGTCTAACATGGTAAACCCTAATTCAATTTTGTTCTGGTCATTTTGAGGTGCGGCCGCTGTGAGTCATCCATTTGTGTAGAAAAGCCATGGGGAGAGTGAGAGAGGGCTGCAGTTTCACTCCAGCTCCTCTGAGTGGAGCCAATTAACAGGTAACTCCCACACAATGCAATTAGGTTGAAATGTGAGGCCACTCCAGACCGGCATTCGATTAGGTAAAGATGCCAGACAATTGCTTGGTAGGTGATAGAGTTACCGATTATAGAGGGGCGTGTGTGAAAGAAAGGGAAGGGCCCAAATTGTTTCAGTGGATGTAATATTAAAATTTGGTTAAAGGGCTCTGAGGTAACCATCTCTTTAGGCCACCCTACTCCTGTACCTGTAGGTTTGGTCTAAAATATGGAATAGCCTAAGCTTGTTAAGCCCCTGATGTTTTTTTTGTTTTTTTGGCAATCATTCTCACATTTTAGTGAAAGAGTTATATTATTGCACAAAAGTTTTTTAAATCACATGAGGTAAAGCCTGAAACAGTGTGTACCTTCTGCTGCTCTCGTCCGCTGGGTTGATCCCAAAGATGTCCAAGTCCTTCTTCGTCTTTTCTGTGTTCAAGCTCAGGAAGTTCTCCCTGTTCTTGTGCAGATAGTTGACCAGATCTCCATAGAAGCAGTACTCTGTGATAATGTAGATAGGACCTAGACAAAGAAAACACACACAGCATGCACCAGTCAGTGTCTATCTAGTACAATTTTAACACCACACACACACAAGTCAACACTGAAATATGTTGTCTTTTATGTGTGTAGGTAATGTCTAAATCTTAAGTTGAGCTATTCACCTGACTTGGTGCAGGCCCCGAGCAGGTTGACAATATTGAGATGTGGTCCAAGGTGGGTCATGATCTTCAGTTCAGACATCAGGGCCTGTTTCTCACTGGAGCGAGCTGTGGCTGGAGAAGGTAAGAAAAATATGTTGAAAGTTAGTTACAGTCAAGATCTGAATGGATAATAAAAAAGATTTATGTCTGGGCATTTTTGCATTTATTGGAAAGGACAGGACATGAAGGAAAAAGATGGCTTCTTAGGTGTGTGATAAAAAATTATAAAGTCTGAGTTAAATAGTTTTTTATACTCACGTTTCAGCATTTTTACTGCCACCTTCATGACGGGTTGAGAGCGGCTGAGCCCGTAGGCCGTACCCTCTACCACCTTCCCAAAGGCTCCAGATCCCAGAATACGACCTGACAAACACACAACATGAAAGGAGTGAGTAATGAAGACAGCGAAGGGTTTACACAAACACATTTACACCTGTGTTTTTTCATGCATGACCCCTACTGAGGCTGCATTTGTCCTTCATGGTCAAACCAACCAACAAGCCGTCAGACAGAGCTACTACAGCCCCAAGTTAAGATTAGCTTATCACTGCGTCACTTCAAAGGCAGAGCGAGATCATCAGGATGGCAACATCTCAGCAGGAGTGGCACCACGCTACTATAAAAGAATACACATTTTTAAGGTGTTAGCAGACAAATCTCACCAAGCACAAGTCTGTCACGCGGAAACTCCCATCTAGAGTCATAGGGAAGCTGCATAGGATCCACATAGATGTACTCGTGACCGTCAGGGCTCACAGACTCAATCACCCTCCAGCGGATTTCGTATCGAGGTTTCTAGAAAGCAGAATACAAAACAATATGTTAATATGTCTGTCAACAATAGCTTATAAAAGTATTAGGATCATTTTTTTCAGCAATTTAGTCTTTTGTAGTAGTGTCTTTTTATACTATTGTCACAAGTACAACAAAACTTTATGTTCTGCAAAGGCTTTGAAAGTGTGATGAGTGCCAGCACAAGTGAATGAATGGCTGAAGGATGGCACCAGTACCTGTTTCCAGATAACAACCAACACAATGAGTGAGATGATGACAATGACCAGCAGCACCAACACAGCAGCGGCTACGGTCAGCTCGGGGTGAGGGCCTGTTTTGAGGATAGAGTAAACGGTCAAAACACTTACATGGTATGCAAAATGGTGCTTAAAAAAATGCAACAGAGAGCGACAGAGTACTTGGGTGAGAGCTTTTAGTGGCCAGGAGCAAAAGGTATGCTGGGAAGATAAGATAGAAGCATTAGGGGGAGGGGACTCTTAGGGGGGCTTGCTACATGATTAGAGGGTGAGTGTGTGAGTGAGAGGGGGGTGTAAAGCTCATCTGGGACAACCAAAAGGCCCCTAATGATGTCTGGTTTCTCTGAATTATCTGAGAGGAGAGAGGGGCTCATCATCTGACAGCTGCCCCAACACTGACAGCTCTAAGTGGGCCACAAACGCTCGCCCCTGAAAAGGTTTGTTACACTTTAAGCGTCGGCAGTGGAAGTAACTCGGAGGAAACAAGATGGAAGCAACAATATCACAAGAAACATTGAGAAGGGGTGAAGGGAAAGTGGCATAGGTTGTGTTCACGTAATGTCACAATATTCAAAGGCCTATGGGATGAGACTGAGACAAAGAGCAGGCAGAAATTCTATAGAAAAACTGGCTGCAAAAGTATAATATTCAGATGTGAAAATGACCTGTTGAGGTGCAGTCCTTACCGTTAGACACGAGCTTGACCTCCCTGCTCACGGCAGCCATGTCGTTCCTGGCCAAGCAGCGGACAGCAAGAGTGTTTTCAAGATGACCAAACAGGACCTGGCTCTCAAGGTTGTTCTCCTCGTCTATGTGTGCGTCCATAGAGACTTCAGTGGAGTTGGCAGGGAGTGGGACCCAGGAAGATGTATCATTGGCACAACTGCAGAGACAGAAATAAAGCACATTTAATTTGACATGACAAATAACATGGTTATGCATATATAATGTAGGTGGAGAGAGCTTACTTTTTGATGTTTTTGCAGACAAACCACTCAACTTCAGGAGTGGGTTGGCCTCTAACAATGCAGACCACAGACTGACCAGAGGCTGAACCAGTGGTGGATGTCCATAAGGTCCACAATGGCGGCAGGCACTGTAACATCACAAAAACATAGCAATTAGTATAATCAGAAATTCTACTTTTTTTGAGAAATCTACTTTTTCTTAGCAATTGAGGATACATTCTCATTAATGATCATTTACTATGTGAACAATAGACATCAACATTTTAGTCAGCTTTTTATCTTTAGTTGGGTTGAAACTCTCGCAATCTACAGCAGCATCTTGGGGGCAAAACTCAAACTGTTTGACTACAAATAAAATTTTAAACAAGGGTGGCAGACACAATATTTACAATTATTTCTGGGTAAGTATCTCTAAAATTACAGGATTTTTAAAACACACACTACATATAGACAACATTTAGCTTTGACTGTCTCACCTTTGACCTGAAGGGTAAAGCTAATGCCCCGACTTTGGTTTCCACTCTTCACTTGCATGGTGTAGTTGCCACTGTCCTCCTCTTTGGCTCGAATCAAGGTGAGCACACTTAGGAATCTGCAAAAACAGAAGACAAACTCCAATAATAAGTGCTCAGTAGTTAAGTTAATATCTTATTACAGGCTAATTACAAGCCTAACTGTGGGAACGTTACTGTGAGCTGGTCATTAGAGCTCACCTGGTCTCGCTGAGCTGCCGGAGGCTGGTGGAGATCTCTGCTGTGACGTCCCCGAGAGGAAGTCCATCTTTGAGCCAAGTGACATGAGCACTTGGTAAGGCATTGATTTCTGCCTTAAACTCACGGACCTCATCAAGTTCTGCTGTTTCAAATGCTCTAAAGTCAGGCTTGATGTCCAGGAACTCATTCGCTGATAGGAAAGAAAGAAACACAATTATAACAATGTAATTTGGTAGTATTGAAAGTTGAAATAAGTACTTAAATTGAGCTTGCATACCAAAGACTGTGACTGTCAGTGTTTTGGTCTGGCTGTCACTGCTCATGACGTCAGTGATGGAGCAGGTGTAGATGCCGCTGTCTTTGGTCGAGGCCTGGGGAATGGTCAGTGTATAAAGGATTTCCTGGTTCCTTTTGTCCTCCTTTACTGTTTTGATGCCACGGTTTGACTGTCAAACAAAAGCCATAGTTTCAAACAAACTCTGAAAAATACTTTAGTGGATTGTGAACCTGCCTTAATCTCAAGTGTGCTGTAGGGCTGCATGATAAGAAAGCATATTTGATAAATATTGCCCTTTCAGATGCTTTTTTCCAGGGTAAACATAACACCAGATGCACTTCCTGATGCAACCCTCTTCATTTATCTTGCAAATCCTGAAACCCTCGCACTGAAAATTTGCTTTCAGTGCTTGTCTGTTGACCTCACCAGTTTGCCAGGATATTTCCAGTAATCTTCCAAAATCTCTGATCCTTTGGCCAGGCAGGACACTGTGATTGTCTCCCCCACCAGCAGAGCAGTCCTTTTGGCACTGAGCTCAACATGCAGATCGCTACCTGAAATAACGATTTGCCACATCAATATTTAATATATAAAGCAGGTTACCAACATTCCAACAGTCCACTCACCTATCCATCCGTGGACAATGTATTCCTCACTTTGGTGTTCCTGTCCATTTAGGACAGATTTACACACATATGTCCCGGCACTGAAGACCCCCAAAGCTCCCCTCTTACTGTCGTAAGCACTTGGGATGGGCTTCTGTGTGTCCACGTTAACCAGAGTCACATTAGCACTGGGATCAGACACTCGGCATGGGATCTCCATCTCATGGTGGTTGGACAACACGTGGTTACCGTAAGGTACAGTGGACGGCACAAAGGGGACTTCGGGATCTAGGGGTAAATAAATGAGATGTATTTAGTTTAAAAAGTAATACTGCACAACAGAATAACCAGAATAATAACATGAGTCTATAGGGTATTTTAATAATAAATTAGCAGGATTGTAAGATTAATGCTAAATAAAAAATATTTAATACAACTTTTTTCCTAAACCAAATTATTTAATTTGTTTGTTTAGCATTATTGGTGTCAAAACTAGATCAGTTGATGCCACATTACTTTTCAGCATCTGAATCCTAATATTAATAATTAATATATCCATTATATATGGAAAGAGTATCTAACTATTAAAAAAGGGTTCTTCTTCTATAACAACATAACATTAAAATGAATGGGACAGACTGGAATGCGCTCCTACCTGGCACATAGACATAGATGCTGCTGTCATCTGTCTCCTCAGTGCTGTTGGTGCTGTAGTAGCAGATGTAGTAACCCGTGTGCATGGCACTGGCATTGTCCACAGTCACAGTGGTGACAAAAAGACCACTGCTGTCCTCCTGTGTCTGCTCCGGGACATCCAGTGGTGTCTCCCAGGCCACTCTGGCATTTCCCCGACAGGTTAATGTAAAAGGAGAGTGTAGGGGCACCACCATCTCCTCATTCGGAGGGAGAAGCACCGGGGCAGTGGACGGTGGGAACATCACAACAGAAGGAGCTGTGTAAAAGAAAAAAATCAGTCTTCAGTAACAGTCCCTTGCCATATCTTAAGGACACATAGAGAGTGTTAAGTGTTTTACCTTTAACCTTGAGGTAAAATGAGAAGTGAGCCATGCGTGAACCACTGGTGGCGGTGATGGTGTATTTCCCGTTGTCTTTCTCCAGCGGTTGGCGAAGTTTGAGAATGCTCTGGTATCTGAAAAAGTTAACAGTAGAATAATTTAACAAACCATAATCCACTGGGCTTCAAATGGTATAAAAGATCTACAAGTTAAGCATTTGAAGAGTTGCAAAATTGGTCAGAACTGACTGATTTTTTGGAAAAATGTCATAAAATAGAGGTTCCAGACCCACTTTGCTAATAAGATGAATGAGGCTGGCTCACAGGCTATTTTAAAGTCCTTAGTCCTCGTTTTCTTACCGATTTCCCTCAAAGTGGCTTGTTCTTGAGAGGACGTAGTAGTTCTCTGCTATGTCTTTGCCGTCTTTCTGCCATGACACCTTAGGGGCTGGGTAGGCGTCAATCAGGATGGTGAACTCAGTCTCCTCCAACAGACTCACAAACTCTGTGGGTAAAATCCCACTGTGATCCAAGGCGACAAAAGAGGTGTCCTCTGAAATGACAGACGAGAGAGTGGAGAAACAACACAAGTCACAATTAGACATTAAATTAAACAATTAGTGGTGTACATATTTATAGTTTGTGGTGTGCTGGGGTTAGAGATGGACAAGGACACAGAGGAACAGGAAGCCCAACATCTGCTCAGGACATCTAGTAAAACACAGTAACTGATGTTAAAACCAGAGGTGAAGCTTTACAATCGGATGGCAGCAAATGGCTTCCACAAACCACTAAGCCACCTCAAGGCACATAAATAAATCCATTTAAAGTCCACCAAAATAATGATGTGAATAACAGAAAATAATGATTCAAGAGCAACTGTTAGCCATATAAATGTTGAAATATATAGTTGTTATAGCTTATACATAGCATAGCATAATGGTACATTTCTCAGCCCTAGTTCAGGGGCAACTAAACTAAAACTAATCACTGATTCTTTTAGAGAGTGACGTTAGTATCTTCGGCCCATATCGCAAAATTGTGCAGAGTCCCTTAAAACACTCCAGGATCTAAACAGTGATCTGGATCCTTTTTTCACCCCTCACTAAAGCTTTTGCTCAGTCTGTATCTTCCCCTGGGACTTACCAAAGACAGTCACTGCTGCTGTGCCAGTTTTGACCTCTCCGGTGATTTGATCGGTAACAGAGCACTCATAGGTCCCACTGTCCTGAGCAGTAGCTTTTGGGATGTTAAGGACGTAGATGACATGGTCCAAAAAGTTTTCTTTCATCTGAACAGCATCCACAGCCTGCAAAATATATATATTTAGGTCACAGTTCATGCATGCAGCAGGAAGAATATTTAGAGTATTTTGTTTTCCATTGAGTGTGCTAGAATGTGTGCGATGTGGCACTAAAAGCTAATGGCTAAAACACTTGCAGGAGATAAATCAGGACCACAAGGTCTTTTTAAACCCTGTAATTGCCACTGAGACAAAAAACAGGAATCGAGAGTTAAATGTTTTTGTCCTAAGTGCATCTGTAAAAGGAATTAAAAGAATCCCATGTTGAAAAAACTGTTAAACACATTGCCAGGCAAATATAAACAAACATAAATTGAATATATAAAATATCCAATCTCCTGAGGGTTCAAACTCTGTCCCTGTTTATCGAGCTGTTATGTGCTGACAGCATCTGTTCACATCTTAAGGTCGCTGAGGTCAAGGAATTTACTATCACTTCTTCTCTCCTTCTTTTGAACCTCCTCCTTCCCTCAAGACATGTTTCTGAGACCTTTCCTGCCCTGCTGCCTCTTGTGGAGCTAACTTTACCGTGTTATTTGGCTGACATCCTCGTAACGAAGACACAACATTTGGTCGCTGCTTTCCCAACACATACTTTGTAACCAACACGAGCCGTCCTCTGAGTTAAATTCTGCTTGCCCCAGCTAAGTCCAAAACCATTATTCACTAATTTAAGCTTCAGTGGTGACTGGGAGGAAATGGCATGGAAATGTATCATAGAGTTCAGAGGAATAGGATTTCTTTGCACTACTGCATCCTTACTGCTGTTATACATTCTGTCATTTTATTCTAAGGGGCCTATCCCAGCAACTATGGGCTTTAGGTGGGACAATGGCCAGTCCCAGGGCTGACACAGAAACATGCACAGACAGACAACCATTCACTCTCACATTCATTCACTACATTGTCATTTCTTGTTAACACTGCCATTGTTAACCAGATGCTGGTTACATACCTCACTGCCATAAATAAGCAAACACATCAGTTACCTCTATTGTTTTTTATTTGTTTGCTCTACCTTTTTTATATTCTTTGTATTGCACCTTGCTAATATTGCATGCTGAGTGCCTTTAGAAACTTCTGTGATGCTGCTGCTGGAAACTGGATTTCCTTTGGGATCTAATCTAATCATCTAACCTCGAATAAGAGTTGCAGTGGTAATGGGTCTTGCCTGTTTTTTGGGGTGAAGCCACTGCTGATGTAGGAAGGGTCCACCCCGAACAATGCAGGTGATGTTCAAAGCTTTCCCTGCACTAAGTTTCTCCTCGCTGGCCTTCACTTCCAGCTTGATGTCGTCCAAAACTGCAGTGTCTAGAACCAACAAGAAAACAGACTTTGTAGTGATTAGCAAAAAATTAGAATAATCTAAACTAGAAACACTAAGGGAACATAGACCTCTGCCAAGGCACTGGTCCTATCTCACAGTGGTAAAGATGTAGTGCCCAGACCTGGACTCAAACCTGATGATCTTATAGTTCAGGAGTAAATGCTCTTTCCATTGAGCCACAAAACCCTTATATCTCACAATGGAAGAGAATCCACTAAAACTAATCATTTGTACTTTTAGTGAGTAAAGTTAATATCTTCGGTACATATCTCAAAATGGCACAAAATCTGGATCCACACAAACATTCATTATTTTGTTCTTGGCCCATGACTGAACTTTCCTGACATTTTCATAACAAAACTAAAACATAAACTTATTTTTTTAATAAACCAATCTTAGTTAAGATAATTTTTCACCCCTCACTAAAACCTTTGCACAGTACCAGACTGAAACCAGGCGGGGTTAAGTCATCTTCCCCTGTGATCATGACATAATGCCATTGCTCTAATGCACTGAGATCATGGCCAGACAAAGGAGTGTTCCCAGCTGTTCATGGCTGAATTGATATCTTTATCTTAGCACCTTTTCAACCCTATAAGATTTATCTTCCTTATCGCTTTAAATAAAACAGTTTCTAGTATATGCCGCAAGTATCCAAGTGTAGCACCCTATTAATTACAACTGTTGAACTAACCTTCATCCTCCACAGTGTAAATGGCACTTTGAAATGTCCGTCCGTTCACAGTGGTCTCGCAGTAGTACTGGCCAGGAGACAGATTCCCAAAGAAGCCGATCTTATTGTCATAAAGGGCAGGCAGCTCCTCTCCACTGTCCACAGTCTTCAGTACAGCATGGTAGTGAGGGTCGGACACACGGCATGAGATCGGCACCCCAGCATGGTCCATGGGGACGTTCAGGTTCTCAGGAGACTCAGGGACAAATGGAGCCTGAGGATCTAGACATTCAGGACAGACAAAAGATTAAATACTCACAACTAACTGGATGTACTGGACTTGACACATTAGATCAGGAGAAAATTAGTGCAGGTGTAATGACTAATATTGGTCTAAAGTCGCCCTTTATCATCACCAAGCAAATAGACTCTGCTGCTTCTTCTCTTTTGGCTTTTCACTTCTGGAGTCACCAATGACATGACTGGGCATAGCTTTACACCGGAGCTTGCGACCGGCACAAAGAGTACTAATACTCTAATGCTACAATGCAGACAAAAATAATCCTATGCTTGTTTTTTCCATATGGTGGAGAAAAAAAAGGACTATTCCTATACAATATATTTTTTTTCTATCATTATGAAAAACGTACTTTACTGAGCAAGGTTCTTTAGCAACTTGGTTTCGTTTATGTTGCGTAAATTGGTGCAGCCTTTGTTCATACGATGAGTATTTATCACATCACATTTGACAACAACCTAAAACTTTTTAGTTGTATCCATATGACAGTCCTTAGCGCATTACGTCTTTATGGACATAAAACAACATTGATCTTAACCTGGTACAAAGACGTATATCCCCTCCTCGTTGTCCTCTGGCTCGCCATCCACAGTCTCATACGTGCACATGTAGTAGCCGGTGTTCTCGACAGTGGCGTTGTAAATAAAGAGCGTAGCAGTGTAATATCCCGGTAAAACAAACGTGTTGTGTGGTAAAGGTTCAGCCCAAACGACATTTTTCTTCCCCGTGCAGCTGATGTTGAACACAGAGTCCGGCTGAAGAATAAACTCCTCTTCATTAGAGATAATACTTGGTGGCGACAGGCCGCAGGTCACTGTAAGAAAGATGCAGCTGCGTTAGAGACTGACGGCAGATTGATGGCGGGAAGAAAGTGCACTTCATGACACAATAATAGACTTACGTGAGATAAGAGTCACCAAAACGACGCACGGCTTTAGCACATCCATGTTTATGGATGATCTGGCCTGTAGAGAGATAAAAACACTTTTAAAACATGCTTTTTAATAGTTTGAAAAAAGATGCTACGATGACAATGACATTATTGCCTAAAAACATTTTGTCATTGTCATTTCTCTCAATGTTTTTTTAATTATTTTATCAAATTAGTTTAATTTTGTCGATAAAGAATTTTCTCTTTACAATAGCACTGGATGTTGACCAAGTACTGAGGTGGCAAATCACAACCAGTGGTGAGTTCCAACTACTATCTTAAAAGCCATCACTAGGGGGCGACACAGTCCACCATTTTAGACTTTGAAAGGTCGCATCACATTTTGCCCAGACACTCAATTTTCTTCCACTTCTCGTCCACTTTTCTTTTGTTCTGGGATATTATCGCGACTATAGATTTGTATGTCTTTCGTCTCCACAATAAATGTCAAAACCGTCATTCAAAATAAAATAACAAAACGAAAAGGTTTTTAGAAATGTCTGTAGTCTAATAATGAGCGGTTTATTTCCGTTTCTCTTAACAAAAAACATTAAAATGACTTCTACTCGCTCGTGTGTGTGTGCGCGTGTGTGAACTAGGTTAGACGCCAGGACTGAGCTGTCTGTCTAAATGATGGATCCAGGTTTTCACTGGGGCCACACAGTCTGGTCTGGGGCTCCCTCTGAATCTGTTCACCACATTGCGGGCTTAAACAGAGAGGCTTCCAGATAAGTTTCTTTATGACTGTGAACAAGTTTTGTCTTTGACACTTGTAGTTTTGTTGTATATGAAGCTATTGGCCCGCGTTGTTTCCTGTGGCTGCCCTCTGTGGAGCATCTGAGACGGCTTAATGATCCATGGGTAACCTGGGTTTGGTTCACTCTATAATCAACCAGACCCACTTAGCACAAAAGCGTATATTTTCGCGGCATTCATATGTCAACGAGTTTAATTAGATTTGACGTGTTTATGCACACGCCTCGCCTTAAACAATCCAAAACGACATGTTTTGTTTTTTACTGGGCGTAAATCTGTGTTCTTTTTCTCACCAACCGACTCAACAAATGTCCCAGTAACAGCTGATAGGGGTTTGGTGTAACTTTCTCTACGCATCAGCAGCTGATTCCCATGGACCATCACTTGGATCCATAAGAATAAAAAGTGTAAGTGAAAAACACTTATTTTGTTGAATATTTAACAAAAACATTAGTTAGAATCCCCTTGGCGCAGCAGGACGCACAGAGAAAAATGCGCAGCGGCTCCAAAAACCACACTCTCTTCTTCAGTCCAACAAGTCTCTCTTTAATCCACAGTTGAGGTTTTTCCACTTTTTAATTCCACACATTCTTTCACGAAAACAATGCCGCGTACAACATTTCCAGTGCGTGTGTTTTCCATTTAGTGCCAAACTGAAGCGTCCCACAATAGCTCTTCAGTCTTCCAAGTGACACCTCCAGCTGTGAGGCCCGGACCCATCGCTTTCATCCCGCAGAGTCAGCGACATGTCCCCGCTAGGCGTCCAGAACGGGGCCATATGCTGCATGGGACACCAAACCCCAAATTGTGTGAGGTAACGCACTTGCTACAACGCGTAAAAGTTGCGTAAAACTTGTATTCAGGTACTTTTTATCTTTTGGAAGTTTTGCCTAGTTGCTCTATGAAATAAAACAATACTTAATGTGGTGTGAAATGGAATGCAAATCAATAGGATCCAATTTTCCTCTCACGTATTCGTGCGTAAAACTTCCCAATTAGTCGCAAAAACTTCCACAAAGCGCGCGTTTACCTTCAGTAATCCCCTCTTTCTATCGCTCCGGTGTCAGTATATCCACAGTGAATGGTCCGCAGTCAGGGTCCTTTACAGCGGGGGTAATCCTTCAGAGGTCCTGCGCTGAGAGACCATATGTCTGCCTTGTCTGGTGTGCGCCTTTCGCGACCGCCCTCACAAATGCGCCTCAGCTCCACAGCGACCTGTAACTGATTCAGTGTTACAGTCCACCCCCTGGCCCTTCGTCCACCCGCCCCCCGAAAAACAGCACCACCACCAGCACCACCGAGAAAGAGAAGAAGTAATCATCTGGCTCAAAGTAAATAAGGCTCAGGAAATGACAGGCCCCTTCTCCCCCCGGACTGGTTTTAGAGAAAAAAACAAATGAGAGCCACAAGATAGATACAAAATGCCGTTATTACTTTTACTATTATACCTTTTATATATAAAAGCATATGCGACAGTTGTATTTAAACGAACTTGTTATTCTGCGTATTTGAACAAGTTCTAGTGTAACACTGACTGAGGTTTGTTTTGAACTCATTAAAAGTCCACTAAAGCGACTGGCTGTGTTCCGAGATGGTGCGTCGAGGAGAAGCATATGAGCTCCTAGAGGGCGCTCCAACATCGCCGTACGACCACATCTAAAGCGTCTCCCCTGTCTGCGAACTGCACACTCGTGCACGTATACGCACACAATTACAAGGAGACGCTCACATAAAAGCAGGTTCACATTGAATAGAAAACGAAACAAATGCAAAAGAAAGTGGAAGCATTGTTAATGTTTGTGACTGCAGTTAAGAGAAAAGCGCTTAGAGCAGGAAAATGTGGGATTTGATGCAAAATTTAACCCACGTCCTGGTATTTTGTAATAATAATAAACAAAGAGAGAAGCGAATATGCGCTTTTACGCTGCTGCAATGTATTTTTGTTTTGTTGATATTTATGGTGCACTTTATATTATGCATATAGCGTGCTATTTTTGTGCATTTGAAATATTTTATAAAGCTTTCCATGGTAAGTTAAAAAATAAAAATAAAAAAATAACCATGAAAGAAGCCTTTAGCTTTTATCTCCATCGATAGGAAATGGGCTGTTTAATGGCACACGCGCGTCAGCTGCTGGCCGGGTCTTTTGCCACGGGGCAGAGCGGTGCAGTGAAGACCGCAGGGTATGACTGGGATAATGCCCTCCTATTATGAATCACCTATCAGCTCGGACAGAGGCAGCAGAGCCCCGGGCTGTGATGCGCCCCCTCCCAGCACCAGCCGCTCAGCGCAATCACTTCCACATGTTGCTCTGAAGAACAGTGTCGTTGTTCTCCAAACAAAGGCTGCACAGCGCCTCACGCACGGACTGACGGATCACTTCTAACGTTTGCCTCTTTCAGCTAAAAATACCAGCTTCCTGACTGCTGACGGAGGTGCGTTTAGCATGACTCTGCACTCTGGTTTACGGGCAGAAAATGGCTCGTAAGCTTTGCACGTTTCATAAAATGTTGATGATTTGACCGTGGACTTGAGTGCGTCCTTTTCCAGCCTCTCAACCGTCCACCAGGGGGACAGAGAAAAATAAACATCATTCGTATAAATAGACAATTAATGACTTTACTTGAAAAGAAAATAATGTGACAGGGACATGTCGTGTTTATTGCAAAATGCACAACACCAAACACTGAATAATAAACAACTGGCTTCACAAATGCTTACTATTACTTATTATATTACTGTTTTGGGGCATAATTTTACAGGCTCCACCTTTTGTTAAGTAGCTATTCAAAACAAAAGTCAGTGAGTCAGTTTTTGTGGGGCCCTTTGATCCAACAGTTCAAACCAGCACTTACTAAATCTTTGTGTCTGTCTATTAAGATAAATGTGGGCGCTTCATATTTCCACGTCTTGTGTTGAGTCGTGGGCCGGATAAGTACGTAGTGACATAGATCTTGGGGGCGGAGCCCGTGGGAGCTGTCCGGAGTGCTGAAGCCACGATTCACGCCAAGGTCCGGGCTCCTGCCTCAGTCATGTGACTGTCTGTCTGACATGGCCTGGTTAGTACTGAGCCAGTGATCTTTGCTTTTAACAGCCTTGACCCTGAAGTGGGCCAAGCAGTCATTGTCAACAGGTGAGCTCAAATTTATGTAAAAACAAAATGAAGACCATTGATAAATAGTTTAGGGTCCACAGATGTAAATTAGGATTGCTGTCAAAACATACCTTTTTTAATGTATTATTATTATTATTATTATTATTATTATTGCACAACTTGAATTTTGTAATTTCACCATTCTATTTTATTCTTTTGTTTTTATATGAATTTAAATTATTGCTTGCCTAAACTTAACGCACAATAATTGTATACAGGTTAATCTTATGAAGTCATTAGATCTCATTTACAAGGCCTGTGTGAAGGAACATAACGACACCATCACAATAAAGAAACACATACGCCAAGTTTAGACTATATACCAGTGTAATGGGCGCATTTCATTCCACATATTAGCACTTAATTAGATAAACAATCAGATCATCATCAGATCATCATCAGTGTTTGACTGTATTATTCACCACAATAGTCTCTGTATAGCTGTCGCATATCTAGACACTATACAATGAGATAGAGGCTCGCGTGCGTGTTTTAGCCAATAAGGACTAGACACAGCTTTCCAATGACACTTGAGCGTCTTCTGCCTCTGTCTCTTCATCATGAGCAGCTGCAGCGCCCCAAAGCCTCTTATTAATTATCTTTTGTCATGCGTAATTGCCACTTTTTGTCAATGGTGGTCTTTGAGGGATGACATCTTTAGAGAGGAGGGTTATAGATCGATTAAGTGCACACAAAACAACAACTACCTTTTGAGTTTGCGCATTAAAGAACCATAGTAAGTTAGAAGAGTTTGATGCGTAAAAAGTTTTTCCTGGTCTAGCTTGGCGAGTCCATTATGGTGGTCTTACAGTCTGGGGTCACGTCGCCACAAGGAGCATTGAAAAGCATTTATTCCATTGTCATTGGCTCTAAATGCTGCACTGGCCCTCCACACCTGCAGAGGAACCCTAATTCGATTAATAGGAGCTTATATATTCATTAGGTGGCTTTGCCCTCATAATATATGATCAGCAGCGGGATGTGAAAAGGGGACCATTGATTCGCGCTCTGAATGGGCCTGCGTGGGACCGCAACTTCACCTGCTTCCCCTCTCAATTAGGAATGTATCCCAAACTCGGACAGAAACGAGTTAAATTAGGCGTCGGCTAATTTCCAGTGGGCCCTCCTCCATAATCCCTGCTCCCAGTGAGTTCGCTCCATTTGATTCAGCGCCGCTTGAAAGCCTCAAATAGCGCCTAATGAAACAGTGACTAAATGGTTGTGTGTCGCAGGAGGAACCCTGGAGCTGGCTCTCAAAGCGCTCTGAGCGCGCAGCCGTCAGGGGGTCCGCGCTTAAATGAGAGTCCCAAGGCAGGACAATCTAACCTGTCAAAGCCTTTGGCCACTTCTATATATCCTTGTTCCGCGCTTCTACGCAATAGCAGCACAATCAACCGACCGACGTGGGACCCAAAACGCAATTAAACTGGCCTCGGACAAGCAAAAATCCATTGAAAAGCGGGCATTAAGGGACTATTGGCTGCTCCCCACGGGGCGTTATCGGGTACCCTTTTGTGGTCGGATCTAAGGAGAAATTACAGCTTCATAGTTCACTCCATCCATCCCAAACTAAGCTGCCTATATCATGTAAATGATGCGCTGCTGTATGTGTCTCCAAATACAACAGTGGCAGTGCTCTGCGTCAATGGAGCAGTAATGGCAGCCTAATAACACACTACTTCTCCTATAATGTATTACACTGGCTTTGATATCAAGCAGTTCTTTCCAAAATACCAATTAATTTGACATAGAAAGGTCTCCAGTTGTATGGGATTCTCCTCCAGTTTCATTTTGCTTGAAGTCTACAACAAAACATGCATTGTTATAACCACAGTTTTTTTTTTAAGTTTTTTATTTATTTTTTTTTATTTTTTTTTATTTGTAGAGACAGGTGCACTGGGTTGCCCAAGGCGAGTGTTCATTGAGTCATGGGATACACCCAAGTCTTTTTCAATCTTTCTTTCATAGTTAGTTACAAAACGCAGTGATTTTTCTGCACAGTGTATTTTACTTTTGCATTTTACTTTCTATATTAGTTTCTGATATAAAATGTAATTAAGAGACTTTTCCAGATTTATTTGCATATTCTTTTTTTACTTAATGTAATACAAAGATTCTTTAAAGATGTACGTTCATTCATATATGCTTATTTAAAGATTTAAAAAGTAAACAAGAAGGTAATTTAAAAATGTCTACTACAAGACATTAGTGCCCCCTCATCTAACCCAAAAATATGAAGCCTAACTGTAAAGGCACTATACGGTACGTATTTTCAGTCACACTGCTCAGATGAAGTTACAGAAAATTATAATGTAACTAGATATTTTACTATAATTTTAAAGCCCATATTTGCCCTGTGAGTCAGAGTTAGAGTAGTTTCCTTGGTAACACAAAGAGCTGTGTTTAATTAATTATGAAGTCTTTTATACTCAAACATGACAACTTAATTTTAATTAATCTCATGTTTATTACAATAAATACACATATACATAGTTTACAAATTGTTGCACAAATGTTCTAAGGTTGACCTGGACCTGGCTTCTGGATACATGCGTTCATTGGACACTTAGGCCTTGAACCGCGCGAGGTTCAAATACAGTCAAAACACCGTAAAACACTGACGGTGCTCCGTAAACAGCGAGTAAACATTTCACTGTGCAGAAGAGTTCATCATTTTCATGCGGGACAGTGGTGAGGTTGTGACTCCACAATAACAACAGTGGCGGGGCAATGTGTGCTTCAGATGGGGGACACCTCCTTGTCCTCGGACGCAGAAGCCGGGGACATGGACTCTTCGTCTTCTGACCTGGAATAGTCCGGTGTCAGGTGTCCCGTGGTGCACTTGCAGCCGCTGTGCGCGCTGCCGCTCCTCTGTGTTGACTTGCCCTCCTTCTTGTGCTTCACTCTGCGGTTTTGAAACCAGATCTTGACCTGCTTCTCGGACAGGTTCAAGTACGTGGCGATCTCAATCCTTCTGAGTCTGGACAGATACATGTTTGAGGAGAACTCCCTCTCCAGTTCTAAGAGCTGCGTGCTCGTGAAAGCTGTGCGCATCCTCTTCCCATTCTGGATGTGAGTATTGTCCGAGGCGCCTGTGGGAACAATGTGAGCTTGATTTAGTGCTATACTTTTAAAGTTAGTACTATCCTACTTAAGAGTAACTGGCAGGTAAACACACATGGTTTTGCTTAAGATAATAGATATAATGAAGCAAAAGAACAGGCACTAAACAAATCTTAATCTTGTGAGTAAAATGTATGTAGAACTGTTCTACTTCTTCCTATAGTGCCTATTCCGACAGAAGGGGCACTGTGCGTGAAGTGCGTCAAACAGGTGTCACTTACCAATGGACAAAGCAGTGGTACCTCCTGGGGTCCGTGACGCTGAACGTTGGCGCGCACACCGGCGTATGTGCGGGGTGCGCGACAGCAGGGCTCTGGTGTTGGTGCGTTATCCTCTGACAGTACTGCGCCTCCGCTCCTGGGAACTGGCTCTTGAGCACAGGGATCCCGCCGCGGGATGAGTGGAGGTGGGACGTGACGCACAACGGACACACGCAGAAGGTGCCGTTCTTCCTGGAAGGACACATGGGGGACGTCACCGTCATGATGCCGGGAGAGTGCACCGCGCTGATGGGGATGAGGAAGTCCTGTGCGGGATGCTGGGGTCGCACCGGATCCTTGATAATTAAAGAGTCGACATAGAAGGAGCGCGACATGGCCGTACGTGCGTGTGCGTGGAGCGAAGAGTGGAGACGGACAGCCGTTTCTCATGTGAAGCCCCTCGGGAGACTCCTAAGGTGCTTATGTTTGATGCTTCAACAAAAGGGAGCCCAGAAGAGGGCTGGCCCTGCAGCGTCACCCACGTGCGCGCCCGGCTCCCGGGGGTTTGTGCAGTTAGAGACCCCGCACCACGTGACGTCTCCAGGGCCTCCAATCACAACTTGGACAGTTAGTGTTTTTAGCCCCATTTCACCAGTTCACACTGCACTGCGCTACAATAACATCAGCCACTAATGCCTTCTCTGTGCGTTTTTAATGAGGCTCTGTTATCCAGACACCTGCGGACTATTCTGTTCTACTCTACTACTGTCCCATCTCTTTTACTAAAACTGACAAAGAAACTGACGTCAAACTTTAAAAACAGACACTTTCTTTTCCACAAAACGAAACTTTAATATTTTGATGGTCTATTGGTGCAGACTTCTAACATTAAATAAGAATATAATTTTGTGCAATATGCTTTAAAGACAGCAGATGCGCTATAATTGATATAATGTAAATGGATACTTATTAACTGAATTCTATACGTTTTTGACTGCTTGCTCCTGACAGTCCCGATGCGTAACAATGAGAATTGCACACTGAATGTAAAAAAGTTTGTTTGTCTCTCCGTCAGCCCTTTGAGCGCCCTGACAGCTCCACTTGAAAGCACATTGCTTGAGTGGGAATGACCAACTAACTCAAATGTATGTAATAAACTGATTTTTACACATAAACATTAGGCCTGTGACCCAACTCACGTCACACTCACGCCTCAGATTCTCATTTGTTCACAAGGATAACCACAGGTCTCAAACCAGATGCTGTAACAGTAGGCCTATAAATCAGACCAAGATAAATTCTAGTGAGTCCAAACTTCTTCGTGCACGCGCTTCCAGTCTTCGCACTGATTGGCCTGCGCCTCTAATCGCACCTGGACCTGGCTTCACTGGCGGCAATTAAAGAATTATAAAGTGATGCGGACTGCGCGCTGCGGCGGTTATTGGATGGCGATTAGGATTCAATTAGAAAGTGTTTATAAAGGACGCACTGTGCGGGGGTAAACAGGCAGCTATTTGAGAAATGCCCTAATCCCTCATCTTGTGACAATAATTAGCGAGTTTGATCCCCACAGTCGGGTCAGCGCTAGGCTTGGCTTCTGCTTTCATCTGCCAGCTAACACCTCTAACATTCAGACGCGTAAAGTTTAGCAAGAACCTCAAACAAACACTTCTGTCTGGCCCTGAGCGCACAACACGAACCGAGACTCCCAAGTGATCCGTGAGTCTCGACCCCGTGTATTAGAAAGTCTTTAAAATCCAACCTGACCGCGACCGAAGCGCACACGTCAGTCAGTAACGCAGACAGTAATTGCTCTAATAAAGTGAATCCTGCCTTTGACGCGGAGACGTTGTTATGCCGCAGATAACACACTCAGACGCAGACGCACACACACACTTGGAGCGCCTATCGGAGCGGAATGATGCGTGGCGCGCGCCCTCATCACACCACGTTCGCTCTAATATTATTTTTCCATAATTCTGCACGATAAAAATTTCATTGTCTATGAAGTAATCCCACAAATGAGGTCCTTTATGAGGCTATAATGAGGCCTAATTGCCGGGACTAGCGGAGCCACGTGGAAGGGTTTAGGAAGCATTAAGCAGTGGGTACTGAGCACAGGCTGTTACCTAGCCATTACTTTCATAATTCAAGGAGAAAATTAGTCCATTTAAGGGAATAGAAATCCTTTGATTCCCTTTCTTCTGCTCGAGGTGACAGAGCTGCAGTTTTTTGTTTTTTTTTTCCCTCCGCTTCACTTAAGACGTTGGTGTAACAAACGGGGCCTCGTGGAGTATGATTCCTGTTTAAATTTAAAAGAATTTTAGAAATGTATAAATCTCCCATGCAGGGCCCCACCTCCGTCCTTTGACTTGATATCATGGGCCTCAGCTCTGCTCAGTTCACCCCTTTTACTTTATGTTGATGGGCAATTAATCACTGGGACACTCAGTAAGGCAAAAAATACAATTTCTTCTATAGGACACCAATATGATGGAGATAAGAGCGTTTTACTGAGGTGGAAAAATTACTAAACATATGCCCTCGAGTAAAAGTACTGTTACTTCAAAAATAGTAGTATTTTAAGTAGAAGTAAAAGTAATCAACAAAATAATTGCTTGTAAAGTTCTTAATGTAAAGTTTATATAAGAAAATACTTATGCAATGTAGACTACTATAGTTACTACTACTACTACTACTGTTATCTCTACGACTATTATTATTATTTCTACTCTATTACTGCTACTACTACAGTTTTACAATAACTTCTATTACTGTGGTCATTATAAACTTTTATAAAAATTTCTTGATTAAAAGTTTTTTTTTTTTCGTTTTTTTTTTTTTTTTTTTTCTTCTTTTTTTGAGATTCCATGAGTTAAAGTTTAGTCACTTCCCATCTCTGGTGTTTTACAGGTTATTTCTACAGCTTTAAGCTATTTTATGTCTTTGTTTTTGCTGTTCATGTCATAATTATATGAACTGCATTAAATTATAGTTCACAGGGATTATAGCAAACATCAGCACATTGGCTCCATGACCATTGTACCACTGTAAATAACTGCTTGTTGTTCTCCTCTTGTGTGTGTTTGTGTTTTATTTCCTGTTTTCTGGGGCATGCTCCACTATAGAGACTGACTGTATGCACTCTTTTATAACAGGATTAATCGCTCAGTTTAACAGCACTTTGAAAATGACCCATCAGTGGAATCACAGACCAGGGATCAGCTGCTGGTGTTTAACATTACAGCAGTGACGAACAGAACAGAACATTCCCCAGGAGCTGAGGAGAAGGAGTATGGCCCCCTTGCACTGATTTCCAGTACAGAATAATGTACAGTGCTGAAAATGACAACCACCCAATACTTTAAACATTAACAACACAGACTCTGCCTTTCTAAAATGCTTTCCTTTCCAAGTCTTTTCTCGTTTTCTCATTTTCTCATTTTCTCATTTTTTGTGTTATTTCAACTTTATTGAGATGAGCTGCTGTCATAAAATTCAAAATGTGCAATATTTTTACTCGTTAAAAAATGTCTTTTCTTCTTTAATTGCAGTTGTAAGTAATTATTTGTTTTTTTCAGATTTTACAAAAATAGCACAGCCAAAGATTTAAACCAAATAAGGCATCTGAACAGAATACAACCATGTAGGGCAAAATGTATTAACTAACAAATCTATTTCATCAACATAAAGCTTTTTAAATTCTGTCTTTATTTGGTTTAAACTGGATTGGTTATAGATGTTTAGATTTGCAGAGCTGTTTTTATTTGTGTTTGCAGAGCCGCCAGGGGAAAAGTTGCATGTGTGTTGTGTAGCGCGGCTCCTCCCCGTAGTAAAAACACACAAACTTGTAAAAGTGGAGCCCCCCTCCTCATTCACAGCGCATCCCATGCCATATTATACCGTGAAGAAGTCCATTAAGGTTTTGTTGAACAAGCGTCATTAACTTGTATCAACGCCTTTTTACAAACCTTGCATTGTTGCGGCGGGCCAGTCTGCGGCCCATCTTGGCCAATACAGTGCATGATTTGGCCCTTTATCAGTTTCCAGGCAACAGATCCTGAATACCAAAACTCAAAAGAAACACTCTGGTCGTCCATACAGGTCTCAATGGGCCATGGGGGAAAATGAACAATGATCTGTGGACAACATAATGCCACGCACTGACTTTCCATTAACAATTATCTGCTTGGTGTGAATAGCAGCTGCAGTGGCTCCTCTCCACCTCAGAGAAAGGCTGCCGGCAGGAGAGAGAGCTTCATGGTCGGCCTGAATGTGGAATCTAATTTATATCACGGTGAATAATTAGGTTTCTATGCAAAAATGAGTTGGAAATAATTGCATCTTAAAACACCGTGACAAGTTAGCGGCATAGACAAAGAAAAGCAGGCCTTTTTAATGCGGCGCAACAGGAGTTTAGAAGCTCTTCCAAGTCACTGCTCCAGATCAATAACAAAGGCTGTGTTCACACTGGAGGGAAAAGTGGCCCATATCTGACTTTATTTGTTGTTCCTCAGATGTTTTTTTTTTTTTTTTTTTTTTTTTTTAATTCTTTAAACTGATAGCAACAACATTTAAAGTTTTGTATCCACTCAAAAACCTAAACTCCACGATATGGAGAGCTGTGTTAGTTTGTGGAGTAACATTCAGAATTTGGTGTGTTTGTGTCTGTCACAGAAGGCTTATTCTTCTTTTTAATGTCTGTCTAAATGACTTTTTTGGGACAAATCTCTGCCAAGACCTTACAGTTACAGCCATGTGGAAATTTCAGGATCTGACCATGATCTGGATCCACACTAAAAACTCATTCATTTGACCCTGAAAATGTCTTGAAAACATTGATAACTTTTCGAGATATGTCAAACCAATAATATACTGTATTTTATTTCAGTTGAAAGGTAACATTTTAGAATAACTCACATTGTAAAGCTTTAGGTATTAGTTGAGTTACCAATGTCTTGTTAATTGATTATTTGCAAAGTATTATTTCAACAGTAATAAACATTAGTGAGCTATAAAAAATATTATTAATGTTTAATTCTTGAGTAATAAGCTCATGTATATCTATGCAAAATTATATACACCAGTGGTAATGCAGTATATATTAACTATTCATTAACACATTTTTGATTTTACATATACATATCCATATATACATATGTATTAATGTTTTATTATTGCTTAATGGTGGTGAGATATTTGTCATTATGTTTTTTTACCACTTAACTTAATGCAGATATCTTTTT
The DNA here is from genome assembly GCA_020698575.1 of Bostrychus sinensis. Lineage (NCBI taxonomy): Eukaryota > Metazoa > Chordata > Actinopteri > Gobiiformes > Eleotridae > Bostrychus > Bostrychus sinensis. The sequence continues at coordinate 24,005,212 of CM036246.1, forward strand.
GGTGAACATTTTGGTGATCTTGAGTTAAAGTGGTCCTAGGATGATTATGTCCAAATCAAACCTACACCGTTGATCAGTGAGCACCAAACGTGTACAGAGTGTTTTTAGCGCGGTCGCAGTCCCATAGAGGCTGAAGTGACGGCTGAGAGGAGGAAGAGGCTGCTGAACAAAGCCCACGAGAGCCCTGTGGATGGCCCATAGAGATGTCCTGCACCGGGCCGCTCTAATTACACACCAAAACGCTTCCCAGACACTCCAGACTGAAGTGTGCCCTGCCTGCGCCAACCCCTGTCTGGACGCCCCAGTACTCAACACACATACTCTCCAGTCGCCCCTGTGCATGTGCCTGCTGCCTCGCTCATCCCACACACAATTAACTAGTCTCGAAAATGAGATAAACACTGAACGATAGTGAGGATGGGGTTCCAGAGCAGGGTGCTTTGTCAGAGCTCATTGTCCTGGAACAGTGTAAAACTCCTCCTCTGTTGTTTCCGAAAGAATAAGCAAATGCCATTACAGAGGCTAAATAAGGCCAATGAAGTACAGCCCTTATTTCAATCACTTCTTGCTTGAGTTGTCAAATAGTCTTGGATTTCTTTCGTTATCTTGTTGTGGGGGTATTTTTTCTGTGAAGATGAGGACTCATTACCGTGGTCCCACTGGTGAATCTGAGGATCAAGATGCTGTTGTGTCGTTAATGATCAGCCGTTTACCAAAAGTACTCAGAGTCAGAGTAAAGCCTTTAGCTCTCTGTATTTACCAATCGTCCCATTGCCAGAAATACATTAAACAGGATATCTAAGTTGTCAGTTCAGCCACAGAAGAAGGTCATAAGCCAGCCTAGTCTTTCTGCCAGTCCCAAGCCTGGAAAAATAAATATATACAACCTATGCCAAATCAATATGCAAATGACTGCACCCTAAGAGGCAGATGATTAGGTGAGGTGACCCATATATGTAAAAGCCAAAAAGGAAAGAAAATATTTACTGCACAGTGATTCATTTGCAATTTAAAAATGGGAAAAAGAACAAATTCTGTTTTTTTGGTCTGGCTGTGGACCTCTGTCTGGACTGTCACAATCAGTAATGCCTTGGCAGAGGTCTGTGTTCTCCAAGCAGGTACTGTATCTAATATGTGTTGTGGTTCTGGTTTTGCTTCTTTGACATTTCTGTCCAATTACTTTCTTTGGTATAGTATTGTACTCCTCAATTTCCTCAGTTAGTGGTCCCATACTATGCTTTTTTAGGTTTTGGACACCTTAGTATATCATGTTTTATAACATCACATAATATATATGTATGAAAAACATCTTCTTTTGCGACACTGGCACTTTGACTTTGCACACTTGGATTAGGTGTCTGTTGGAATTGTACAGAGCATAAAATGGCTATTTAGCACAGCTATTAGCAACATGACTCAAACAGAAACATAAATGAGCTGACTGCTTTGCATTGATGACAATTTAAGCACTGAAATGATCAGGATGAGTGACGGTGACAGTGTATAGGCTTTAGAAACACCCAGGAGCTCTTCCTGGTTTCATAAAGCTGTGAGACTGAGCTTTTTCAGGATTAGAATTAGATTAGAAGAGGATGAGCTGAGAAAACAGGATTACTCAAACATGTGTGAATGAAACAAAATACTACTCCAGGTATGTTTGGAGGTGGAAACAACATTATAACATGATTACAAGCTCAAAAAAAGTCAATTTAGCATAATAGGGGACATTTAAATAGACTTGTACTTCTTAGATACTTCATACTTATTAAAAAAAAAATCTTTTGAAGGGTAAAATGGTACCTTTACTTGAGTTGTTGTTTGCTCATAGATTACTTTCAGGGCTGTTCTTTCATGTCTTGGGGGTAACAAAACCTTTGGCACTATGAAAGAACTTTCGGAGGTCTGAAAGGTTCTTGTCCCTCATCACCAGCTGACGACTCTGTGACTTCCTGTGAGCGCTCCACGAGGAAACGCCCGTGCGCCGCCTGAAGAAAGAGTGACTGACATGTGCCTCCACCCTGCAGACCCTACCTCCATCTGAAAGACCTGATAGTGTAGCCCTTCTCTCTCTCTGAAAGGGGACAGCGCTGGGATTGAGCTTGTGTGCTGGAGCGGAAGAAGCCTGGAATGTGTGTCTGTGCGCCCCGGCCCATTGTCTCTGTCCCGGGACGTGAATAGACCTGAGTCCTGGTCTGGTTATCCAAATGTGAGGGAGCAAACAAACCCAGCATTTCATCCAAATGTTAGCATCACCTTCTCCCTGTCAAGTCACCCGGCCCGTACGACGCCATTGGCCACAGAGTTACTCTAATCTAATCAGCTCTGACCCGGGGCACCTGCACCGGCCTCACTGTGACCAGGCTGCTTTTGTTTTTACTAATGAAGGGCTTTAGTGAGTCTAACCTAAAGAGCCACACATACACATATACATATGTGGACATATAATTCTCAATACAATTACAACAGAGCAGTAGGCAGTTTGTTAATTAAGGCAGTAATAGAGAAGTACATCATTTCCTTCAAAGCAGTATATCCAATTAAATTAGCTACTGACCCAAGGAACATCAGCATGATTACTACTCTGTGTGCTGAAGACATTAAAAAGTTAATCATTTCCCAAAGTAATTGATATGTTTGCAATTATGTAATAATCATATGTTAAAAAGTATTGGGTTTAAAAATGTCTCAGTGGGATGTGTACACATGAAGTAATCTTTGAAGGCTGCATAGTGAGCACTCTCACCGCTCACTTCTTCAAGTATTTTCTCTGTTGGAAATGCAGGTCTAGTTTATCAGTTAAATAAAGTCCAATGTAGTCAGTGTTCATGTTGAATGTGTGTTATGTTCTTGTGCCCTGGGAAACATCTGTCTGTGTAAGAATATGCTCAAAAGCACTAAAATAGATGGAATTATTACTGCTTAAAATACTGTGAGTGTTCAGGTGTTATTGACTTGTACTCTTGTGTTAGGAGACACTGTACTGAGTGTAACGGTCCTTCCTGCACCTGTTGGGCAGTCGGTGCATGCTGGGAGTCCCTCATCCTGTGGTTCTCTATAAGGTATACTCTTTTTTCCCCTATGACTTTAGTTTTTCTTTTTCTCAATGGAGGGATAAGGACGAGGGATGTTATTTTAAACAGCCTGTAATGCCTATGAGGCAGCTGTGTTATATCCAGATAAATATGTTGTCTTATTCTGTCATTGTTAATACACAGGACACCTCTCTGTGTTTACATAGGTTCTTGTAAAATTTGTAATTTTACAAGGTCATTAAAATTCACCTTGTCCTGCTCAGGGCAATGCCTTTCTATTAAACCTGCTGTGGTTCAAAAGAATGGTTTAATACCAAAACAAGTGTTTATCTTGACTAAAGTAAACTATACTAGGTTTTGTCACAGGCAGGTAGTTCATCCAATCTCCTAGATTTCTAAGTCTTAATTTCTTGCTTTCTAATTTCTAAATAAAACCATTGGCCCTCATTTGTATCCCAGATACAGTATGGATGATTTGAGTCATTATCCTGATTTTGTTGGTCGCCGCAGCCTGTCACTGTGTGTTTGGTTGTGTTCCCACTCGAGGGCCGCAGAGACTTGTTTCTGAAGCCATGTCTCCTAATAACAGCCACAGTCCTGTTTATCCCACATCGGGTCCCTTTAATGGGCTCTATTACAGAACATGTGAAGTTTGAGCAGGGCACACAGTCCACTCATTTACACAATGTTGTCTCGGGATAGTCCCAGCTGCTGGGCCCTCTCTGCTCATTTCCACTCATTCCTGTGTTTTGTAAGTGAAATCCTTCTCATATTATCCACATGAAGGGAGCAGAACATGATGAAGCTCAGAAACGGACTCTCTTTTTGTCACTTAGTGAGGATTATCAGATTTATACGCCTTAATGGGCTCGGCCTGGCTCTGCAACAGGACGCTCATAGGAAAGAACTGCTCAGCTCCGAAATAAAATTGTGTTGTGTTTGAGAAAAACAAGAAGTAAAGATGTTAAGAGTTTAATACCAATGACTGAACAAGACTTTGACCAATTATTGAGTAATAAGTCTTTGTGTATATTATAAGCATATTTAATAATAATAATGTGGGTTATTCAGGAACATTTTTGGAGAACAGACCTCGCTGCATGTTTTGCCACTGGTCTTGTGGGCTGTGAGCTACGCATTTAAAAACATCAACTCCTTTAAACAAAGGAAAAATAGCCAGAAGGCAGGTTTTATTCAAATACATTATTCAGTAGGGCCGTGGTTACTGTCTCTGTATTCTGTGTCTACAAAATATATATTTTTTCTAATATTATTAACAATTAATTACAATTAAAAACACACAATAAATTAAATAAAAACTATTATTTAAACAAAACATAAATGCACAAATTTAAATTAAATTGTGTCAAGTATGGCTCATAAAATTCAATTAAGTAATATTATTTTTAATTATTTTTATTTATGTTTATTTTATGTATTTTTTTGCACACTGAAGTAAAAACCCCAGTTTGACAACAAATGTGATTTTTTAAAATTAGTATTTCTAATTTTGTAATGTGTTTTGCCAACCTCTTTGTATTATGTTTATAGATATTTTTAATCTTGTTTTTAATGTTGTGCAGTATATAGCAATTAACTAATTATGTTTTCACTTACTGCTTTTACTTGAATCATTTGAACTGTACATTTACTTGAGTACAGTGTTTTTGGCGTCACCACCGCACTGGGACAGTCCCGGTCTGTCCGCTCTCAGCATCCCAAATGAAGCTCTCTTTGTCCGGAGCATCCTACTTGTCTCTGTCTTTTGTCTTTAGTGAATTTGTTCAAACTCGACAAGTGTTTACTCCGCCGCTGCATTTCCAAGTGTGTTCCCTTTGAGTCCGGCCAGACAGGAGGGGGTCAGGGCCAAGAGCTCCTGTCTGGACCATCCCGGGACCACCACAACCACAGCGGCGTCCCACGAAAGGATAGGGGAGTGTGTTTATTCTTTGTGTTTGCCCAGAGTCACGACTTAATTTGGGGGGGTCAGTTAGATTTGTATGCAGGGTCCATTCGCCGCCCTGGGCCCCCTCCTGGTCCACTCTATAAGGCTCACCTGCCTGTTGCACTAAATCATAGCGGGATAAGTGAAGCGTGTGGACGGGTGCACGTGTGTGGGGCGTCCCAGCACCTGCTGTAGTCAATGCGAGAGTGTGGACATGGTGCTAAAGGAAGAATAATGAAGTGGTTTCTATAGATGTTTACTTCACTCTGGTCTGGGCTGATAAGAGGAGGGTCTGATATTTGGGTCCCCCTCCCCAGTTTGCCACAGAAATCAGGCTTAAATATAAAATAATAATGAGACATAAAACTTAAATTAATTTCAAATGTGATTTATTCATGTTTCTAAGGTTTTTATTTTGAAACCGGGCCACAGCAGAAATAAAACACATCCTTAACAAAAACCAGGACCAGGACTAGACAAGGCCCTGACTACTGCACCAGGGGCTTCTACAGAAAGTTGGCTACTGTCAGATGGACCACCTGCCCCGTAATTACTGACATCATTTTATTAAAGTAATTGTCATAGTATTGGTGACCTGTGGTTTGGTGGAAAACAAATACAAAGTGAGACAAAATAGATTTTTTGTGTGTCTTCCTGCTGCCAAAATCCAGGGCCAATCCAACATTCAACCAGGAGTAAACTTATTAGGAACAAAAAAAAAAAAAAAAAAAAAAAACTAGAACTGAAACTAGAAATTAACCTAAACTAAACCACCATAAAATAATAGTAAACTACAAATACTTGCAAAATCCCAATATCCAGGCAAAAGCAGGAATAAATCGCATCCTTAACCAAAACTAAACCAGGACAAAACAAGGCCCTGACAAAAACTGTACAGGACTGAAAGTTAGATAATGTCAGATGAACAACCTGCCTGCAGTTACTGAGATTTTATTCAAGTAATTGTCACAGTATTGATCAGAACCAGAAACTCCTGTTATATTCTGAAAAAAAAAAAAAAGCGAGGGACAAAAGCACAAAAACAACAAATCCAGGACCAAAGTTGGGCCAAACCACTGTTACTTATCCATCTACCCAAAGTTTAACCAGAACTAAACTAATGTGGATCAAACAAACATGGAATAAATCTATAAACTAAACTAAACTAAACCAACTTAAACTATAAACTCCCAAAATCCAATAACGTTGACAATAACCAAGACTTAATCCTGGAGTCACTGGGGCAACATTCGGACAAACCAGGAATCAAACAGACCTTAATCAGGAATAAATACTTTCATTGTAGTCCAGAGTCATGTTAAACCAATGCCTTGTTTATCATATGAGCTAGTGCTAACACAGCGCTAAGTGCGTGTGGACTGGGACGTCTGCAGATGCCCATCCCTTTGACACAATATCCATTCAGAGTCAATGAACGGGGTCAAAGCCTGCACCACCTCAAGCCTCAGCCAACGTCCCGAGACTAGCGCTGGGGCGGTCCGAAAGGGTCACCCGCATTCACACTCGCCTGTCATGCAAATGTACCCACCCACGCTTTTTAAACTACTCCAGGAATTTTTATGTCTGGCCTCTTTTTTCCCTCAATTTACCCCCTTTTTTTTACCTCATCCCTCTCCAAATCTCCAGCTCCCTTCTGTATTCACAAAGTCATTGACAACACTTTCAAAGCTTTTTAAATTGTGGGGAGGGGGGCCGTAGTGGGACTAAATATACTCCGGGCTCAAAGCAGTTAGATCATGTTCTTTTCATGGTCCGATTAGAATCAAATCGATGCCCCCGCCCCGCCTGACACTCCACGGTTTGAAGAGGAGCGCCCCGACAAAGATTTCTTGGCCGGGACAGGGGGAATGAATAACTAAAGCTGAATGCTAAACACACTCGTAAAAACGTCCCAATGGAAAAGCGGGGACAATGGCCCACAGAGTAAATGTGCCTGAAGTGTGGGAGAGATGTTTGTCCCGAGGGAGAATAGACAAATCTGAAGTGATGATAGAAAATAATACGCAGAGAGGAGACGGGACGATGAGACCTGGGATACACTAAAAACAAACTTATGTAGGTCTCTGAATGGGACGTTTTAGGATTGTGTGTTGTGTATATTTTTGGTGTCATGGGACTAAACATTTCCAGGGTAAATAGTTAGGAACAAACTTTATAAAGTCTAAAAACAAAACAAAACCAAGTCTAAAAAAGTGACTTGTTCAGTAAACGTACAATGTAATTTGGCAGGGAATCACGAGCCAGTGTACCTTTTGTGCCACTCCAAAGCCTGGATAAAAGGAGAGGGATTTGCTGTGGTGACCCATAAAAGAAGAAGCAGATATAAAATAAAAGTGTGTGTATGAACCTGCAATAACATTTATCTATGCAATAATGTGTATTTTTAATGTGAAAATGTGAGTTATTATTGCAAAAGAAATACTTTTCATTTTGATGCAGTTACACTTGTAAGAACCAAAACATAGTTGAAACTTAATTAAATACTATATCAATAAGCCATTCATTATATTCATTTACTTCAATCTTGTGAGTCTTACACAATAAAAACAATCATTTCTGTGTTTATTTCATATGCAGGACCAAACCACCAATGAACAATAATAAAAAATATGCCAAAACTGTCATTTTGAACAGACAATACCAGCACTTAACCTGCACTTTACTGGGGCTAACCAAACTAACTCAAGCAGGAAAAAAAAAAAAAAAAAAAAAAAAAAAAACAGAACAATGCTAATTTAAACAATGACACTGACACTATAACACTACAGTATATTTAGGTAAGAGATCATTCTTCAGGTCCATGGGACATGTTTAATGAACAGGGGTCTGGTCCCCTTCACTGAGACCCAGAGGAGGAGGGGTGAACTTGGTGACACCCGTTGCACCTGCAGCACTGGTAATTACCCACCAGACCACGATGAGGCTCCGCTCAGTCCCCTGCACACGGTGGAGATGTCATTAACATCATTTACATGTTTACATTTACTCAGTGTAGGGGGTCTTTGAGTTTGAATAAAGTTCATTATTGAGGTAATTTCATGGAAACGGACAAAAATGTTCAGGTCAGAATTTAAATAAGTGGTTATTAACACAAAGAGCACATCCAAAATTATGGAAGCGCTGAACTGCCACAGTGAACTAAAAAAAAAAATAGTAGTGGTTCTTGTTAATACGAGAAAGTTTAACGTTATAACAAGATCGTTTTCTTGTTAAAATGTAATAACATTACATTAAAACAAGATAATTTTCTTATTTAAACAAGATAATTTTCTTGTTATAACGTAATAACTTTCTTGTTAAAACGAGATCATGTTTTTCTCTGATTGCCTGTTTGTGGTGATACTGTTCATATTACAGCCTTCTTAGGAACATAAACAGTGCCTCCATTCGTCTTTCCATCTGCTCCATCCTCTGTAGTCTGCACTGCTCTGACTGAAATGCTAGCAGTATTTTTTTCTTTCTCTGTGGAAGTTCAGTCCTTTTGTACAGAATAACAGATAGGAGACACACAAATAGTGCCAAAAAAAAAAAATCATGAAATGAAAATACATTGTATAAAGATCATACTGCTCACAGACCGTTGCTCTTTAGTTATAATTTCAGCTCAGTGAGTTGTGGTCTAGGTCAGTACAGACTTAATCTTTACACATCAGGATTTCCTCTCATCTTTATACGTCTTTATATTAAATATGGGCAAAGCCTTAAAATTCTGCTTCAGAAACAAAACAATTTATATTTCTTATTTCAACACAAGCTTTTGTTGCTCATGTGTGCTGTCAGTGTTTGTGTAACAGACGCCGGGCTCCTGGCCTGAGAGTACAGGAAACACCAGCGTCTGTACCAAACTGTCCTGTACTGACACGCCTGTACTGTACTGCTCCAGTACTGGGACCGTGTTTTGTGTTGTTGTTTGTAAGGGTGAACTGTCCCTCTCTTGTTTGTCTTGGGCCCTTTCTGGAGGTGGGACCACCCTGCAGCTGGCCCTTTCCTCTCACCTCGTCCTGCTCTGGCTGCTATTCATGCTGCAGCTGCAGAGTGCTCTGTCACACTAACTTTCTCTCTGTGTTTGTGCGGGACACAAAGATGGATGGAGGAGCTCGGGCTGGGGGTTTCAATGGGCCATGGCCCAAGGTGAGCAGCTCAGCTGCGCCCATCCCGCCCGACATTGGGCTCTCTGGGCCCTCTGCAGTGGTGTGAGAGGGGGGCTGAGCGCCACAGTATGGCAACAGATGCTTTTGTTGGGCCAAAAGTCTGAAAGGGGCCTGGGGCGGGGGCAGAGAGGAGTCATTTTTCTCCCACTTTGCCAGTGCCTCTGTGAGCCGTGGAGCAACAGGAAATGTGAGGGCAGCGCCATGATGGACTACGTAAGTGGGGCGCGCGGTTTTGGCCTGTTTTGTGGGCGACTTCATTAAAGGGTCGTTTATCTGTCCTGTGATCCCATTGTCCCCGGCCGTCTTTATCGGCCCCGGTGTGTCAGGGGGGCGTAATTGGCCGATTGGCCACGGTCTGCACATGCTGAGGTGATTTATAAAGCTGTGAATGGGCCTGACTCTTCTCCCTCTCTGCCTCGGAGGAGACTCGGTCCCAGAATAAGACTGAATAAAGTGCAGAAGAAAGAGTGGTGAAAGGGAAAAAGTCCCAAAGCTGAGTGTGAAATCAGGGCCTGAATCAAAGGGCCCTGGGACCACTCTGTCCTGTCATCACTTCACCTTTATCCTGCGTGGGACTCTGCTCATCCAGCCTCCTTCACTCTGAAATCATTTCACTTCAACTATATTTCATCAGGCGGCATGGGGAGAGGCTGAACTCTCGTTACCATGGGTCAGTTGTCCAAAAACAAACCTTCAAACAAACTGGATTTTAGTGTAAAAATAGTTTAATTCTGTTCTTTTAAAAATGTCACCATTATTATTCTGCCAACAGTGGGACATGTAGGGAGAATATTTTTAAATCTTGACCTTTTAAATAGTGGTCCTATAAAGTATCTGAGTGTGGCAGGTGGGAGTGGGCGCTGGCTGGTCCTGTGGCCTGTCGGGGTTGGCTCTTAATGACCCCCTAATTAAAGCAGGCCCTCCTCTCAATGGGCTGATCATGTAGGAGGGGTCAAAGGTCATTTACAGGGCTGCTGGTGGCCGCGGTTCCTGCTCCACACTAATTGCTTTTCAATATCCACAAATTAACAGGACATAACCAGAGTGAAGCAGCTCAGGAAACAGCTCAGGGTACAGGACGTTAGACCAGCGCCATCTTGTCTGCTCCAGAGTTGGTTTAGCCCGCTCCTAACGAACGGCTCTAAGGCCATTGTCCAGAGCAGGTCCAGAGTTCATTAAGTCTCATTAAGTGTTTGTCTAAAGGCTGAGGACACAACTTAAATCCACGTCGATGAGGTGTAAGAGGATTTACACAAGTATTCTAAACATGATTACTACTGTTACCCCCGAGAGTGAGAGTTAATGAACGAGGAGGTTAACTCAGCAAATCCAGACACTAAACTAACTTATATATGTATGTTAACTTATACATATAGAATGACTGTAGTACAAAAGCCAGGTTCTACCATAATGATTAGTTTGGTGTAATATTTAGTTTGGTTACTCTGGATTGTGGTCTAGTGAACCAAACTGGTGAGTCCTGATCCAAAAGTGGGTCACAAAGCCTTGTGTGCTGTGTAACGACATAAACTAGAAAAAAATATGGATAAATCATTTGAATAACAAAAGTTTAATTTGTTTAATACATAAAAAGCATAACAATAAATGAAACCAAATTAAATTTAAATTAATAATAATAATAATAATAATAATAATAATAATAATAATAATAATAATAATAATAATACATTATACATTATACATTTAACATTTGAAAACAAATCTCAAAGTACTACAGTACACAAAATAAAACAAACATTTTCTAGAAATCATGTTCAGTGTAAAATCTTTTCCAACTGTATTGTGCACATGAGCTTTCATTTTCTTTTAAGTAATGTATTTTGATAAAAATATGTGCAGTTTTAGGAATATGAGGAGCTTAATGGTCTTAATGGTCAAGAAATATCCTGGGGGGCAAAGTGAGAAGTTTTTTTTGTTTTTTTTTACTTTTAAAGACATTGAACATTTCTGTTGTTTCATGTATTGAGTCTTTTTCAGGATTGTGTCTGATTCAACTCTGGAGCCAGTCTGATATATTCTAAAGCATGTGTTACATTGTTTAAATTTGAACTAGAAAAGAAATATTGTAATCTTTAAACTGTAAAAATCTCATCCTGTGGTTGTAACTATCTGTGTTTGGGACGGTCCCAGTTGAGCCAGAGGCAGAGCCTGCTTTAATGCCGCTGATTGTTCTGCTCTGAAAAAGGAACAGTTTCTTGTGTGTTAATTCTCAATTTTGTCGCTGTCCGTGTGCGCCTCCTTTGTGCACGGCTCCTCTCTCGCCTCCTTCTCACCCCCCTCCTCCTTTAACCAGGCTAGATTATGTTGCTAAGGAGATTTTTTTTACCCCCTTTCTATTCTTTTTCTTGCTTTTTTCACTGTTTCCCATTGATTTGGTGTTAATGCGTTTTGAATGCCGCTCGGTGTGTGCCTGAGGAGGAGGAGGGGGCACTGGAGGAATGTCAGTCTGAAGATGGGATGGGGGGGGGGGGGGGGGGGGGGTCCAAAGAGAGGCACTCAAGTGAGAACTGAAGTGCTTTTTCCTCCCTCCTTCTACTCCTTGTTCTTTCGTGGGTCGCTCCTTCACTAACAGTCCACAGGTGCACTGTCAATCTCTCCCTTTCACTGCCCAACACCGAGCCATGAGTAAAACAAACATTGTTTTTCTCCCAGAAAAAAAAGAAGGAAGAAAATTGTGTTCGGTGAGAAAAAATAATGGAAACGGCAGATTCAAGGTTGGACTCAAATCTGTGGTTCTCGGTTTGGAGTATTTTTAGTGTGCTATATTTTTGCAGTCATTTAAATATGTACTTTCACGAACCATGTCCCTGACCAGAAGCATGCAGGATCTTGTGATGGACGTCCAAAAATAATTCTCTCATTAGACGTTTGACTTTAAAGGCCAGAAACAGTAACAGTAGATGGGCAGAACCAGAGTTTTGGAAATCACCTGTGGGTATCCAGAGAAGAGCACACAGTCACTTTTCTCTCTGAACTGCTCCTCCACAGTCCCTCATGTTTTCTGAGAACTGACCAACTTTTAGCAAACAAAAGAATTATGTTTCCTAAAAATAATTAAAAGCACGAGATGAGAACAAAATCATCTTCAACACAAAGGCTTTTACACTGGTAAGATTAAAGTTGGTTACATTAGTAAACATGTCATCAGTAATGCCTCAACATTGGTCCAAACCACCCCACTTTGGATGCAGTTACATTGTCCTGAGGAGCAGAAGATAGATCTCAAATCTCACAAATATCTCATCTGTTCATCAAGTTAAAGTGGAACTCAGTAACTCTGCTCATTTCTTCACTGTTTTTGCCTCATTTTCCTCTATAGAGCTCCCCCTACATTTCGGAGTAAGGCACTATCATAAATACTCATAAGCCCAGTTGACTCCTATTGTCAGCCCTCGCTCGGCTTTACTTTCGTTTTCTCCTCCTTGTATCCATATAAAGTTTTTTCTGCCAATTGGTTGCTGTGTCATGACAAAAACTGAGAAATAAAGCCATTGCTAGCTTGTTGTTTTGCTAACTGTGATGTGCCGCTTTCTCCTAAGACCTGAGACTTGGCACTGACTGTTGCAAGTATCATTTTCGGGTCCAAAGGTGATAAAGTAGACGCCGGACGCTTTATTTACCCCACAACAACTATCACCAACCATCACATGGACTCCCAAACAGTTTACTTAGGGTAAAAAAGGTACTGAGTTCCGCTTTAAAACAATAGATGAAGAGCTATTTGGAAGGTGACAGTATATCATTCGAGTTTACTTTGTGTTTAAAGCTTTTTGTTGTTGTTGTTGTACAGACCAACATCTGACCAAATATTGTCTTCCCTTCTGTTTAGACCCTATTTGACGAGAACTGACACAACTCCTGTTCCTATTTCACAAATGTCCACAGAAATTAGCCAGAGTACAATAAGCCAAAGTGTATGTGCTGTTAAGAGTGCAGATTATGAGTCAATGGGTATTCATGGAAAATAAAATAAAAATTAAAACAGTCATTCATTCATCATCTTCCACTTATAGCTGTCGGGGTGGCTAGAGCCTATCTACTTTGGGCTTAAAAAACATTTAGTTCATTAAGTTTGCAAACCAAAAGCAATCAAGCCAGTAATAAAAAATAGCTTAAATGAATAAATAGAGTACAATAGGTTATTATGGGCTGGCTAACACCTTAATCCACCTGTCTAATATACAGATTATTATCCAAACAGTGTTCAGTTAAAGCCAGTGGGACAGCAGATTTAACAGTAAAAACTCATGAGTTTGAATGGGAGTGAGTTGGTGCCAGTCTTCTTGGAGCCAGCCCTCTCTTGGACATGAGCCATATTCTTATGGTCCACTAATCTTCTACTGTCTGTGTTAAAAGGCCCGCTTCATTTGAGTGCTGTTAAACCTGTCCAAAACTAAGTGGCCAGTCTGGGTACTCATGGGCTCCTCTCCTCCCCAAAGCCGGTTTAAGGAGATAAATGCTCTTGTTGAGTTAATATGAAGAGTTCTTGTGCTCCTTGCCTCAGTGTGGTCTGTCGGGGCTGTGGTGGTGGGAGGGGCCTGTCTCACTTTGATGAAGTCGTCAAACAAGGCCTGCAGGCTTGTCATTCAGCTGTCAGACCTCCATCCTGTCCAGTCTTTATATTGTTTCATGGATAATCTCTGCTAAAAGACAGTCATTTTTAAATGTAATATTAGCAGGAATAGCATCACTCTGCCGTTAAAAAAAAATAAAAATCTATATCTGTAAAAGTCATGTGGTTGGTTGCCTCTGGTGATGCCTTCTGCAGTCCTCACGACAACAAAAAGCCATGATTGGGGTCAAGTGTTGTTTGTTTCCTAAATGTTGCTGAGTGCTAAATGCTGCTGGGAGCCACAGAGGGCTCTGCTGCAGGCTCACTCTGATTGGCTCATTATGGTAAGTGTCATGTGACCCAACGATCTAAGAGCTCATTATGGGAGAGATACAGCCCAGAGACAGGTGTGGGTGTCCGTGTTTGGCTTTAATAAGGGTTATTAGGAAACATAATTACGGCAATGGTTTTCCTATGAGCTTATTATTATGACTAAAATAAAATGATTTTGATGAATGGGTAAAATGTTTTTTTCATTAATTCCTTTATGCATTTGTTTTTTTCCCCCTCTTTTTCCTCAATGCATTTATACACTGTAGAAAAAAGTTGTGAAAGCTCAAGGCAACAGGATCCCAGGATCTGAGTTGGCCCCAAAACTCAAAAATCTTGAGGCATCCTGTTGCCCTGAGTTTTTGCAACATTTTTTTTTAATAGTGTAGAGGAAAATATATGTTGTGAGTGTATTTTATAGGCCATACTTTTACTATTATTTGTCTGTTTGTATTTTTGTTTGTTTTTTATTTTACCGTTAGTCTGTCTCAAAATGAGGTCAAAGTATTTTGTAGGTCTGAGCCTGGTTTGTAGTAAGTAGTACTAGCAGCAGAAGTTTTTTTTTATTTCACTTTTATAATAAGTTCATTTTACGTTTATTAATCTTTACTTTTACTCCTCATATTTCTTCTTGGGTAATGAAGTAACTTATCCTTGAGTACAGCTTTTGAGTCAGTTTGAGGCATGAGCATGGTTCATTAAAAAAAACAAAACAAAAAAAAAAACGTTATATACAGTGGATTTAACAACCAGTAGTATGAGCTAAATTGAGTCGTCACTGCCCAGAGTTACCGGCCCTGTGTCAATAAAACCCCTTTTTACACTGGTACTAGGGTTGACCTTTGACCTTGAGGCCTAATTTAAGTAACCCTCCACAGTGCAGTACATGGAGACAAACACTCCCAGCTGCAGTGTTCCTCAATAGCCTCGCCCGAAAGGGGAGGAGACCCTTTCTGTCCCAGAGCACTGCACTCTTAAAGGGGCGCTCTCCAGACTGTTGTGTTCACAAATAATCACTCCATCTTCACGCACAATTGCCTTTTATATCATATGCCTCCCAAAAAAGTCTATTTTTAGTCATTGCTGGGAACTAGTTTTATGTATCCTCGCGCTATTGTGATGCTGCCAATTAGTAAATATATAATTTGTCTGATAGAAGTAATAACTTTGCTGTGTGTCTTGGAAGATTACAGATCACCATATAGCTTATCATCAATTATGGGCAGCCCTGTTTGTGTAATGGGTCAGATCTGATTGGATAATGACACAGTACAGACACTACTGAGACAAAGAAACATTTTACTGGCGGCATACACCAGTCATTATCTCTTCATGCTTATGCTCACTGTTAGGATGTGACCTCTCGCTTCAACAAAAAGAGTTTACCAAGAAATAATTCACAAAGTGGCCACAGATCTAGGTTTTCCACGTGCTGTTAAATCATCACTGTATTGTGTAAATGCATGGGGGTTTTACCACAGTGTTGCTCTGTGATTATTCTCATATATATGTTTATGATTTGATTGATTGATTATGATTTTGTTTCTTTATTTTAGCAATCACATGTTGTGCATGTTGCTTCAATCTCTTTTTATAATAGACTAAAACAAAGCCATGATTGTTGTTTAAATGTTTTCTGTTGTAAAGCAGAAAAAATCAAGTTGTTTCAGTTGTTGAAATGCTTCATAAATGACACTGGATTGATTTAAATGTTAAAGGAACATTGTGAATATTTTAACAAAACATTTAACTCACATCAGTCCAATTCTGCATTTAGTAAAAGATAATGCTTGTTGCATTTGTCTATTAAAAAAAAAAAAAAGGCATTTCCCAATTTTAGTTACATTACATCAACTTTCCAATTTAGACTAAAACTGTACTAGAACTAATTACTATGTTGATGGGGTTTTTATTTGTTTTTGTTTTTCAAAGTAAACTGTTATAAAATCAGGTTTATTTCCATTGGGTTTGTTCGTAAACAGAAAGTTTCTGTGGAGCTAATAAAGCAGTTCAGAGACTGTAAAATAAATGTATTATGTCTGACATTTGGGTAAAGACACTGTAACAGAAATCAGTGAAATGTGACAGGCATATTGTAAACAAAATGTGGCACAATTTTACAGGCATATAAAATGAAAAAAAAGAGGAAAAAATTAGGGGAGAAATGTGACTTAAGCTGTCAGTAGCTCAGAAGCTAAAACATTCTGCTGTGTAGCTGCAGAGTTTATCATCAGCAGTGTGTGACTGAGTGAGTGAATGGATAATGAAATAAATGTAAAGCACTTTACTGTCTAATGCCGCACATATATCCAATCCATTATTATTCGTTGTTAACACTTACATTTGCCTGTTTTATATTATATCATAAGTACAGGGCCTCACACTCAGAGGTTTCTCTTAATAAATGATACTTCCAATATGAATCTAACTATTAGTGATCGTCGCTTTATCTTAGTTGGACTTATGGCTGCTAAAAAGATAATAGCATGTTGCTGGAAATCAACATGGCCTCTGAGTTTGGGGAATGGCTCTGGTCCTACAGAGAGACGGCTCAGCTGGAGCGCTCTGCAGATTGAATCCAAAGAGCAAAAACTGAAAATATCTCCTGTTGGTCACATCTGTTAAAGAGACTTGATGTCTGAGTGAAACTAACCATGTATTTGTGCTTTTCAGTTTGTTTCTTATGTCTGGTGCAGTGCATAGCTATATGTGTATTGTCTTTGTTTCCCTTTGTAGTGCATTGTGCTTACACGATGATGTGTGTGTTGCTGTTTCTGTGGATGTCATTGATGGAGGAAATTGGCTCTCTTTGAATTTTGTGTATTCTTTGTGTTTGTTGATTGTACGTAGCTGCACAGCAGGGGGTATTTTGTTTCTCTTCTTGTGTTGTTTCTGTGGTGTTTTTTGTGACTCTGATTTCTTGCTGTTGTGTTGTTGGCCTGTTGTGGGGGAAAGGATGGGGTAAAGTTGTAAACAAAGAGGGTGGTTGTGCATTATGTGCTGATAAATTGCAGAATCGAATAAATATTTGATCACCAAAAAAAGACTAATAAATAAACATAAGAAAGGTAAGAAGGTATCACTGACAATGTATGTAATATTTTGCAAAAAGTTATAGAATTATTTTTTTGCTGCAACATTTCATAAAGTTTGCAGAGAAGGCTGTGGGACTTGACTGTCACACATGTTAATCTGAAGTGAAGGTCATGGGCCGAGTCCTGTGGGAACCATGAGAAACATTTAACCAATGCATGGCAGTATTTCATTATAAAGTGAAGGTGTCTACAGCCACATATGTGACAGTGATCCAGCCCCGACACCTGTTAGAAACACATGCACGTATCCAGCCGCACAGACAGCAGCAGCCGCAGCAGCTGTAGAGGGAGAGGGAGTCATGTCTTCATACGTTTGATCCTTTGCTACCACCGCACCCGAAAAAAACAGCAAAACTGAGTTAATGTGTGTCTTTGTCCACCATGGGAGGGGACAGCCTTTCTTCTACCCAAGTACAAATCGCAAGACTTTGGCCGTATTCTCCCAGGACAGAGGGAGGCAATGGCGCACAGAAAGATCCCAATCAGACATTGATCTGAACCAAGCTAATCCTCCATTGGTGCCAACGTGACCTTAAAAAATCGGCTTAGAGCAGCTCAGTTTAACAGGACACGGTTTTCCATTTAAGTTCGGCCCACCCTAATGTTGCCACCCACAGACATTATGGGACAGAATGAAGACACATACATTCATAACACTTTTGGATCCAGCAGGAGGGGGCCCCACACAGCGACGGTCCACGATGAGCGGGATAAGCTGATGACACCTGATCCAACACTGTTTTATCTGTCTATGGGACAACCGGGAGGATTATTCCCCAGAGAAAAGACAAGGAAACTCTGTGATATCATAATTCAGCTAAACTTAATTTTTTATGTTTTTTAAAAGTTTATATATTTCAATATATATAAAAAAGTAGTAGTGCGTCAAATTAATTCTTCACTGAGGGACAATGACTTGGGAGGAACTCACATCGTCACTTCTGCTCCTGATTACAGATCTCTCTCTGGACTATAATCTCTGTCTGCGTCTCTCTGTCTGTCTGTAGGAGGTCAGAGCTTGTTTAGAGCAGCCCTTATATATCCACATTAAAGCTACAGTCCTATCTTAACACTGGGGGAAGGACTCTCATCTTTGTCCCACAGCTGATCCCATTGTACAGCCACCACAGTAAAAAAAAACAAAACAGAAAAAACACCATATTTCCTGTGAACTAAGTGCACCAGTTTGACTGCGATCCTCCAGCGCCACTTCCAGGGATCAGTGGCTAAACCAACAGCTCCAGTCAAACATGTGGCCTCCTGGCTGTGGTCCAGGGAAAACCAGGTCCTCAGACACACACACAATTACATATGACATCCACTGGCAGCTTCATGATACTGTCACTGCTAATAAAAGACTTTACAAAACTCACTCTACACTGGAAAAATAAT
The DNA here is from genome assembly GCA_020698575.1 of Bostrychus sinensis. Lineage (NCBI taxonomy): Eukaryota > Metazoa > Chordata > Actinopteri > Gobiiformes > Eleotridae > Bostrychus > Bostrychus sinensis. Next base: position 24,023,751 of record CM036246.1, read on the forward strand.
AGACTTTAGAACTTACTAACAAAATTAGACCCTGGCAAGTGATATAAAACTTATGTTTATATAATAGAGTTTGTGTTGACCTGGAAGAGAAAAGTTGAATGGAGAGAAGATTTGAAAATATCTCATGCACATTGGTATCAGCCTTTTCCAGTGATCTTGACATAAGTTAAATAAAAGTAAGCTAAATAAGACAAGTAAGCTGAATAAAACTAGTGAAATAAGTAGGATTTGCAGAGTTTGATGGATAAACTCTCCAACATGGACTAACTAGTCTGATCATTGTCCTGAGTATACCCCACCTGAGGCCCATAGTTGTTGGGATAAGTGCCAGCTACCTGCAACAAAAGAGACATGAAAGAAAAAAAAATTGATAAATGAAACTAGGTGTGGTCTGCTGTGGTTGTGTTACTTGTAGATCATAACCTAGGGATTTAGTGACTTTAGCATGTAGACTTTAGCTTACATAGAGCTAACTGTTCCTATGAAAACAGCTAAATATTGAGCTGTTGCTAATGTTCTCTACCAAGGCACTGGCATTACACAAAGTTGCTAACTGCCAAAATGTATTCCTGTTTGGGTTTCGTGGGTAGCTGTACCCCATCCCAGCAACTATGGGCCTAAGGTGAAGTACAGCCTGGACATAGGACACATACACAGGCAGACAACCATTCACTCTCACACTCATATGTGAGAATATAGATTTCACACATGCATGACTTAGGCCAAAGGTGAAGTAACCACTGAGCCACAATACTTTTTTGCAGTGTCTTTACTCTAAAGAAATGTGAGCTGTATTTGTTTAGTTTGAGGTGTGTGTACTGTTTAGTCTGCAGCCCCAGCAGCACTGGGTCCTGTCTCCTGCTGAGGACAGATCAGTGACTGTTTTAGCTTCACAAAAGAGTTTTCCAGGACACATCAAGACTCTCTGATCAAGGCTCGAAAGTAATCTAGGAAAATGCACTCACACGTACAATGGCTTTGTTTAGTTCATCGATATGCAAAATTCAAATTAGTCAGCATCTTTTAAAGCCAAATTTGTTTTGGCATACTGAGGGGATTTTCATGGTTATTGATACAACACAGAGGGTAGATACAAATGTTGCTATTGCAAGTTTCAATATTTTACATTTACTAAAGCTTTGTAACAGATATCTGTTCCCTTCTACCAGGATATACTGTAACAACAATAGCCGTATAACCATATTCACAACAAAAGGTTTAAAAGAAGTCATCTGAAGATGTTTCACTTCTCATCCAAGAGGCCTTCTCAGTTCTGAATTGAGATGACTTTCCTGAGGACGTCTTTATAAACCTTTTGTTGTGATTCAATTGGTCCAGATGATAAGAATCTTTATAGACAATAGCCAAAGTATTGTGATTAAATACTGAAGCGTAACATTGGCGGTCAAAGTACATAAAAAGCCAAACTTTTTATTTTGACAAAACATAGATTGCACAGCAGTGGACTGATGTTACAATATTCATTCACTCATCATCCGCTTATTCCCATCAGAGTTCATGGGTGACTGTAGCATACCCCTGCAACTATGAGCCTTAGGTGGGGTACACACTGGACAGTGGTCACTTACGCAGACACACAACCATACACTCTTTCATTTATTCACAACCTCCTTACTGTGAGGGACCAACGTGCACCCCTACTGTCAAAACATAAACCTTCTAAAAGTTTATCTTCTACAGTTGTCTAAAATAAACTTGAGCAATAGAGAGCAGGACTTATTGCTGTGCTGCTTATGTGCTATTAAGATTTATTTCATTCACACAGTCATTTTTGGTTTCTGGAATATTTTCACTTCCTGCCCTGAAGGCAAAAGACAGAGATTTTGCTGGTGCTTTCGGAGCAGAATGGAGCAGGTCTCCATGTGGTCCTATGGACACAGTTTGAGGACAGTTTAGGTAATTTAAGGGTGAATTCATTATGTGATATCACCCACTGCATGGGACAAACTTTGGAAACTTAGAGACAACAGTGTTACCTCATCTCTGGACACAAACAAATGTTGCTGGTCCCATTGTCAACACCAGACCATGTCAATAATTACATGCACTGTTTGTAGAGGCCTCTTTGTAAATAGTGACTCCACAAAATTAAACCACTCAGTCTGATTTTGGAGCTGCTAATGTCAACAGTGTCAGCGTCCCACCACTGAAGTGGGACCATCCGTTCTGCCTGTGTGTCTCAGTCCAACCTCGGTTATTTCCTCTGTTAACTGGAGATCAAAGTCTGGACTGAGTGTTGTGCTCAATGGGCTGGAGACTCTCTCAGGGCAAATGAGGCCACAGACAAAAACCATGGCTCGAGTGTGTTCTTAAGACTCTCCTGGATCACTTCAGAGGAAAGAGCAGAGGAGCTGTCATTACACTGAGTTACTATTGTTAGGTTTACACAGCACTGTAGTGTAATAAAGATATGGTGAGAAGCTCCACCCAGCACCACATTTTACATAGACACTGTTTTTTATGGCTGTATCATGTTCAAGCATTTATAATGGGATCCTGTAATGATTTTAATTTGATGTTTACTTAGGTCAGTGGATTTCAGTAGTGATCTCTTTATCCATTCATCACAACCAAATTATTTTTCAAAATAATTTAAAATCACTCTTACAAACAGTGAAAACAAAACAACATTTAGGCTTCATCTGAGGGGACCCTCTTCATTTTTGGGCCAGACCCACAATTGGAAATCACTTGCTTAGTTGCAAAGTTTTTAGTTTAAAAGAAATTGACAAAAAATAAATAAATAAATAAAAAAATAAAAAAATCTTACAACACAAGCATAAAGTTCTATTAAACTTTTAGACCTCTGTCTTGTTTGACCCTCATCAGTTTCTTGTCTCTGCTGTGTGAGAGCAGAAATGTAAGACAAACACTGCCCTCTATCTGGAACCACAGGGATTGCAGCCTCCTTTATTTGTTGTTTCTGTGAACAATATGAACTCAAATATGTCGCCCATGGCCCTGAATAGTCTTATAATTATGTTTGTAGCTACTGGTCATGTTACATTATGCTGTTTTAGAATTTCATACACTTTTGCATTGCAGCTTTCTGACTTCATTGCTTAGAGTTTGTGTTTTTGAGTGTGGTCAGTGAACTGTAAAATTGTTCCTCAGTGGTAGAATATAATTTCCCAGTGCAATGACAATGCAGTTTGGGTCTCATTGTTTAAAATCTTGGTTACCTCAGGGCTGGAGCTAAACAAACACGTCTGTTGTAACAATGTCAGTCTGCATGTGCACTCTTGCATACACTCGGGTTTATTAGTGAGGCTTAAGCTAAACAAACAATGGAGCTTATTTCGGTAAAAAAAAAAAAAACATTCAACGTGTCCACAAGGCAGACAGAGGAAGAAGAGCAAATCCAGGAGATATGTGAGGATGTGGTTCAGACCAGCTCCTTCCTGCTGATGCAAAACTGAGTATTTTCAAACAGCAAATCAATTTTCACATGTAACACTTATGATAAGTCTTTATATGTTACACTCATGAAAAACAACAGGAGCAACAGGACAGAATCATGGTTAACTACAAAGCCGTGTGGCTATGGTGAAAGAATACACTGTTAGTTTTGGGGCCAACTCAAAATCTCAAGTTTTCAACAACTAATATTTTTTTGTTCACTTAATTTGACGTTCATATGTCTAAAAATGTTCAATTTTAAGTTTTACTCACCATCATTATTTGTTTAACTCATCTTACAGCCAACTCACTACCCATTGTTCAGAAAAAAAGTATTATTCTTCTGTTAAATTTAGCATTTTTAGTTTTTATTATCAATACTACCTTAATAGAGAGTGAGTTGACCCCAAAACTCAAAAATCTTGAGGGATCCTGTTGCCTTGAGTTTTTCCAGCATTTTTTCAACAGTATAGTCTACACCAACATCAAAAGCCTTTAGTGTTTGTAAACAATAAGGCTTTATTTGAAGAAAAATAAAATAAAATAAAATTATGCCATAAACATAATAGCTAAGCATAATACAATTTCAATGAAAAATTTTTCATGAGCTACCAAATATAACAAAATGTGAATCAAGCAACCATGGGAGTAGTTCACTACCTGTGTGAGAGCATGGTTAGAACGCGTTAGCAACATTTTGATGATTTATTTAATGTATTAATTAGCATTTATAATAAGTTTAAGTGCTCAAGGCTAAATAATGAAAGTTTCTGCCACATTTGTTAGTGTATGGCCAGGTTTAACCCCATCACTCACCACAAATTGGTGCTATTATTTCTTATTTATGTTTTTAGTTTGGTCCTTTGTTAAAAAAAAAAAAAAAAAAAGGGGGGGGGGGATGGGGGGGGGGGGGGGTGGGACTCTATTCCCACCAAATTGCAGATGCACCTTTGATGAAGTCACTCGGGGAAAAATTAAAAATATATAAATTAAAATATTGACTGTCCATTGCTCTAGGCATGTGTATTAGCAGTAAAACTACAAATTTGACGCTAGCACCTATAATAGTGCACTGAATGAGCAGAGGGCAAGAATAAGATGTTTTAGAAATAGTTTTTCAGCCTGAATCTAGTCCACACACATCAGATGAATGCAACGTCTCTTTATCGCTGACTTTCCACTTCTCTCCTTCTCATTGTGTTGGCTTTAACATGTGACAGCCCATCATGTCTTATCCTGTCTTCACCTCAGCCCTGTGGCTTTGGGGAGGTGCCCTACACAGTGGACCGAGACCCGCCGCAGATCACAGTGACCTCGGGGCCCGTTGTTCCTTCGATCGGACTGACGTGAGTTCAGATTAAAAACATCACTCGCGCCACGATCTCATCCCGCCCAGGTAATGACTTCTTCACCTTTTATTGTCGGGAGGCAGCGGAGGTTGATGACAGGTTTTAGAAGTATAGATTGAAGTTATTATTTGCCATTTACAGTCGTGTCTGCTGGTCCCATGTGGGAGGTGAGCTTAGTAACCCCACTCCTCCTCTTCCTCGCCCCGTGTGTTGGAGGCTGTCCCAGATAACAGACTTTAACAGGACTCATGCTGGGAATTTGACATGCTTCATCAGAGGCTTAGCACTATTCCCACTTGGATTTCTTCATCCTTTTATAAATAGTGTATTTTCTTGTAATTGCCTTATTCTCATAGTTTAATAACTATTTTCAGGGGGGTAGAGGTACACAGACATGGAGGCTACAGGTTTTATGCATTTTGTGAGTCACATATGAAGAGCAATATTTTTATTTATTTATTTATTTTTTGGACAATATTTAGTGGCAACCCCATAGTACACAGGACATAGGACACCATTTAATGTGTAACTTAAAAGAAGTGCATGCCCAAATTTTTAAGTTAATTTTTAAATGGCAGTCTAACAAAGTGAATAAGTCTGTGCTGTTGTTGTGTGAACAAAAGTTTTGTTTTTTAATCAAGTTTAACTTTTTTGGGTGCTTGATGCTCACTTTACAAAAGGTTTTTATTAGATACAGTATGTTCATGCAGAAGATATTGGAAGTAAACCTGAATTTGGGTCCATTGTCCCTCATTTTGGGACTCCCAACCTAAACATGTTATGTCAAAGAATGAAAAATTATTGTACATATACTCACTTCTGCTGCCTAGAAAGAACATACTACTGCAGTGGATCAGTGGTTAAAGGCTGGCAGAAGGTCTTGCTGTCTTGCTGATGTCTAATATATTCAAAAACTGATATGTTTTTCTATGTTTGGGATCCTTATTTAAGATATGTGGAACCTGAAATCTCAACCATTCTGTTTAGGGAATTTCCATAATTCTGTATGTTGTTGCTCTGTAATGTTATTTTTTTATTTTTTTATTTTTTTGTCTATAGAGTCTGTTTTTGTGTGTGTGTGTGTTTGTTGATGTTTATGTTGTAGAGTTAAAAACCCAATAAAAAAAAGATATAGTATGTTGTCTTACTTTATGTTTTGTACGGTGCGTTCTCTGGACACGTGTTAGTAGGTAGTAGGTACTTGTTCATCAGCTGTTTAACACAAATAACTAAACAGCTCTTCACATGGCAGCAACTTGCATTTAGTTATACATGCTACACATATTCAAGACAAATCTCCTTAAGTTTAAACCGAGCATCAGAGTGGAAAGTAATTATTCCAGTGACTTTGAACAAAGCATGGTGTTAGGCTTTATCTGACTCTCCAAGATAGCAGCCAATTCTATGGTTTATAGAAAAAGGTCAGAGAAAGAGAAAATGCCTATTAAGGATTTATGGAGACTGGTTGATGTCAAAAGTCAGAGATTTTCTTTCTTTGTAAACACATAAAGCATGATCCTACTTCATAGTTCACTGGGGCCCACTGCAGTGACCCTAAGCCTTAACTTTCTCTCCGTGTTTGTAACGACCTCACCTCTTTCTTCAGACTCCACATTTTAAATGAGGTGTCAGTGATGCGCAGTCCTTGGGATGTCCTGCTTTGGTAAACTAACCACTCCTTTAGCCTGCGCAGGTTAGGGGTCAGAGGTCAGGAGGACGGCTCTGTAGATGTGACCTGCTGTAAACAACACTGTCACTATCTCTGCTGCTTTATGAATCATCCTGATCAGGCTGCAGTCAGGGAGAACCAAAGTCATGCACAGATGTGAAGAGCATTTGCAAAATAAAACATCTCTACTATAAGTGAGTTATGTTGTTATGACCGTGTGTTTTCCGTGCTAGTTTTTGATCTCTCTGTTGCGGGCCACATCCGTCTGAATCCTGAAACATGCAGCGTTTTATGGCTGTTGGTGTTGGCGGTGGGGGAAGAGCCAAAATCCAGGCCTGAGTCTGCAGAAGTCATTATTGAATGTGATGGACAGACTCTGAAATGTTTTAGTGTTGCAGCCCTGGTGATGCCCTCCTCCAATGTGGACCTCCTCAAACTCACTCACAGAGGGGGAAGAAATACTCAAAATGTGTACTCAAGTAAATGCTTTGTTACTTCAAAATAATATTGCTCAGGCAGAAGAGTATTGAGTGTAAAGTTTAGAAGCTAGCTCCCAACATTAGAAGAGTTAAGAAATTGATTTGATTAAGTTTGTTTCCTTTTTGAGAAATATACTGATGGTAGTACATTCATAGTACCTCAAAAGAAACTTAAAATGACTTGAGTAATTGCTCACATCGCCAAAGTACAGCGAAGGCCATTTTACTGCATATGCTGACACGGGACGCACCTCTCCTGAATGCAGAACTCATCAGGAATCCCAGCAACCACATGGCACACGTCTGGCTCACATGAACTCAAGAACACGTTTTACACTTGTCAAAGAACTAAGTTTATAATCTACGGCCAAAATCCTGCAGTACTTAGACACACTGAGCTGCTGACCAGATCACAGACACAGTCCTCCATATCCTTTGCAGCACTGGGAGCAGCCCCGGGGCAGACACAGAGGTCACATCAGTGCTCGTCTGCTGACCGAGCAGGGTGAACTTGTCCCGATAGAGTTAACCACTAACACAGGGCTGTTTGTTCACCTCTAATCCCCCTGGCCACAGCACACGGGGGGGTGGGGGGTGGGGTGTAAACATGGAAAACACACAAACACACCACAGACAGCAAATAGGATTCAACGCGGTGGAGCTAAAATTTTGATGTCCAGTTTTGGGGGTAGTTTGACAAAGGGTGCAGGTATGTCTAATGCAGAAAGATCTGAATCATTCTCATTTTGCAGCAGTGTAAAGCACAATGAAGAAACATGATTAGAAAGTTGACCATTAGGTTTGTTATTAGGTTTTTTATAATGAGTACATCTCGATTAGAATTGTTTCCATCTGAGTCAAGAACGACATTGGCTGATTTAGAAAGATACAGTTTGATTCAATTAAGATGTATCTGGTATTATATTAACAGCAGGGTTCATACACAAGAATTTTCCATGACTTTTCCAAAACTTTTGACTAAATTCCCAAGACCTGAAAAATTACTTACATGTGTTTAAATAGTATTAAAAATGTCCAATGTGGTGCATTAGATTGCTGCTATTTCATTTGTTAAATGTGGAAATTAGTCAGCTGAAGGGAAAAAACAAACAAAAAAAAAAAAAACTGTTGGGGCATCTTCCTCAAAAATATATTTTTCCACTGATTTTCCTGACTTATTAACCAGTGAATAAAAGATAATTATGTTATATTAGGTATAAACTAATCATCTACACTGTTTTAATGCATTACCAAAACTAAAAGAGCCAAAGATCAGCAAAAAAAAAAAAAAAAAAAAAAAAAAAAAAAAAAAAAATTGTTCAACTATTTTTACAAAAAATAGATATAGGTTACTTTTACCTGCAGTGAGAATAAGAAGACAGCGTTTCTTCTGACCACTTATATTTACTGTATTCTAGCTCGGCAGGTTTAAGTAGTGGCTGAATGTTACTCAGACTGTTTAAATTTCCAAAACTTTACAGCAACATATAAAATTCCCAAACTTTTCCAGAACCTGGAAATTGCATTTTAAAATTCCATGACTTTTCCATGTTTTCCATGACTGTATGACCCCTGTAACATGCACATATGTAATACTGATAGTTCTGATATTACTGATTTTTGTCCATGTATATCGATAAACACCTGGGCTGTGACGAGAGCAAAATGTCACACGATTCTCGTGAAGATAAAAATCTGCTTCATGAGCTTGTGATTTACATTGTGCAATTTGTATTAATTACAGAAGTGCTGAACTGCCACAGTCACAGATATAATGTTGCTAGCGTTTCTCGTTAATATGAAAAAGTTTCTAGTTATAACAAGATCTTTCTTTTGTTAAAATGTGATAATATTATGTTAAAATTAGATAATTTTCTTGTAATGTAATAACAGTAAAATTATCGCTTTAAAATGAGTTTACTTACTCATTGGTGTATAAGAAGTCCCTTACACAGTCAGTGGTTAAAACAGCTCCTGTTTTCCCATGATGCCTCACTGAAATGTTACATTTTGTCAGTCAGAGCAGCGCAGACTACAGAGGATGAAGCAGATGGAAAGACAAATGGAGGCACTGTTAATGTTTCTAAGAGAAAGATATTACATTATAACAAGAAAATAATCTCATTTAAACAAGAATGTTATTTTGTTTTAATGTAATATTATCACATTTTAATGAGAAAATGATTTTGTTATAGTGTGAAACTTTTTTGTAAACACTACTATGTTTTTCTAGTTCACTGTGGCAGTTCAGCGCTTCCATATTTAATAAAACCCAAGTCACACTCAAAAAAAGTAATGTTGTAAAGTTTGCTACACTATACCACAGTCAAAACAGGACTCACTACAAAGGCCTTACTTTAATGCAGTACATTACTTTATGTGGCATATAACCATCTATTTACAACAACAACCTGTGACTTTGACTTAAATAATTAATCACTCGTCAATGAAAGACAACACAGCAATATAGAGAGGCTTAAAAAATCATTGATTAGTTGTAAACTGAGACAAACAACCCCAAGCCACAAACATGGAAGTAATACCCACTGCAGCAGAGCAATTTGTCCTGAAACAACTTTAGGTTATTAATTGCCATCATTGTCAATTGTCAGTCACTGTCTTTATAATGAAGAATGGGAACCAGACTTCATGGATTTTCCCTTGGTACAATACTCAGTCCATGATTGCTGCTGAGATTAAGCCAGTCTAATTAAATGTGTGTTGGTACAAGCTGCAAGCAAACCAAACCAGCACACAGTAGTAGTCGTAGTAGTAGTAGTAGTAGTAGTAGTAGTAGTAGTAGTAGTAGTAGTAGTAGTAGTAATGTAGCCCATGTATGCACAGGAATCTTGTAAGCCGTTATCAAAGTCTGTGTAAACCTTACCTTGGTCAAAGTGTTTTTCATTAAGGCAACACATTTTCTTCTCCTGATGTTTTTGGTCACAGTGCTCTGAGGTTAGAGCGGCTGATTAGTGCTGTGATAAATCCAATCAATAAATGCAAAGAGGACAAATGGGAAAAAGGAGAGTGTGAAACCACAGGCATCCAGGGCCACAGATGATGCTCATGGACCCAGGCGCACACTTTCTGTGAACTGTTTTTTCCTGTAAAAGCTTCGTTTTAGGCATTTCTGAGCATGAGGTGTCATGGCGGGGGATCTGGTGTTGATGATGCTAAACAGACTCCAGATGTTGAGGGAGAGCAAAGGACGAGAGAGCGAGAGGCCCAGACTGACTGTAGGAGAGAGAGCGGAGACCCTCTGAGACCCACGGGGGACATGACTAACCGCTGGGTCACATCCGTCTCCTTCTTTCAACATAAAGTTACTCCACTCTCCTCCATTTTGCCTTAACTAGATACTTTTACTGTGATGCTTAACTACTTGAGTATGTTTTTGGAACAACATGTACTTTCTTTGTAGTAGTTGTAGCATTAGTAGTAGTAATACAATACACAAAAATACATAAAAATACATAAAAAAATGTATATCAGAAATGCTGATATTAGATATTTGCATGTTAAAATAAAAGTAAATACATCTTTTTGGATGCATTTTTTTGCATTTTTGATTAAATTAAATGTTATATTTGACTTTGCTTCGCAGTCTGTCTGCTGGGCATAATTTAGATTTAGAGTAAACTTTTATGATTTTGGCAAAAAGTTATTGTTCTAGAATCAGATCGAAACAATTCTAATCGATATGTCTCATATTGTTGCAAAAACATATCATTAAACCCCTGACTAAAAAAGCAGTAGTAGTCACAGAATAATGTAGAATATCAGTAGTGGCAGCAGCAGTACGCTCTGTTGAGTTAACCTGACGTTCAATACTTTTTTCTTTTTACTCAAGAGACAATTTTGATGAGTGCTCTTACATGCACTTGAGTAATAGCCTTTTGAAGTAACAGTACTTTTACAGATTTCGAGCACTTCTTCCACCTCTGGCCCTTTCCTGGCAGTGTTCCTCCTCAATATCAGAGCAGCTAAATTTACTGTTTCCATTACTATTCTTACTCTCCACTTCCTGTGACCCTTAGCCCAGCTCCATGAGCACGCGTCAGGCCGGTCCACAGAGCGGTCACTGTCTGCCCATCACAGAGACACAGAGTTACTGGAAACATGAATGCAAATGAAGGCCAGAGTAGGTTTATTTCCGCTGGAAGAAGCTGGCTTGTTGTCCTAACAGCTCATGCAGCGGAAGCAAAAATTCATGTGCAGTTTCCATCACAGGCATGTGCACAGAGTCCCTTGTACTGTGTCTAACATTTATCAAAGCTCTTAACTTTACAAAATAGTTCAAAAGGCATCTACAGAAAGACAATGAGAGATGAGCATATTGTAGTTTTTTGTTTCAAGCTAGTAGTAAATTATGATAATTGTCGGAAAGTCAATTTAATTACATAAGCATACAGATTCAATACACAGAGAATGCATTTTTAAAGCATCTATTTATTTTATGTGATGATTATGGCTTACAGTTAAAACCAATACATAATTTTAAACCATCAGCAACATTTTTGTGTGAACTAAATCTGTCTGCATTTTACTTTTTGGATTGAACTACTGACCTAGATTCTCTTTTCCATATTATTCTGAATGTATTGACATGCACCTGTATAAGACTCTTTGACTGGCATGCATCAAATCTGTACACCACACTTCTTGTAACATTTTGTTTGTTGTAACAGATATCTGTTCCCAAAAAACATTTACAGGTAAACAGGTGAATTACATTTTAATAATATATAGCAAGACATCTGAGAAATCAATAAAATAAAAAAGGTTAAACAAGAAGGTCAACACATTGTCCGGATGACCTTCTTACCTAGTAATCATCACTTCTCCCTTTTGACTGCCATTTTAATGACTTTGAGTAATTTTTGCACAAATTTGTACTTTTTGTGCCATTTTAGGTATCTAAACAATTTGTGATTTCTTGCTTCTGGTGACTTTAACAAAGAACCAAAAGCCTCCATCATATTTTACATGCTTCACATTTATATATCCACATCGAAACACCTTACTTTACTCAGTTAAATGCATTAATAATATTTTGAAAAGCTGATGAGGTTTTACGGGAAGAATTCACATTGCATTAATGATCTCTTCCTTTTTCTGCCCCCTTTTCTCAAAGATGAGGTGGTACACTCTGCAAAGGGCACATGCAGGAATCTGGTGCTACACTGCCATCTACAGAAACATTTCCTGCAGCATCACATAACCACAAAGTTAGTCACAGCCAGAACTTAACGCCATAAGACTTAATACAGACTTGTGTGCATGCTTTAACCTCAGCAGCTCATCTTCTCCTCACCTCACAGTGGCAGAGAGCGCCGTGTGCCTGACTGAGCAGCTTCCTCCTGGATCCAGCTGATTACCTCTCTTCCTCCTCCTCCTCCTCCTCCTCCTCCTCCTCCTCCACATTGACCCTTCCTCAGACAGACCCACACCGGCCCTTTGTGACCACAGCACTTCAATCAAAGTCCCGAGCTGCGGCGGTAATGACTTCCATCACACCGGGGAAATTGGACCTAACTCTGGGCTGTTTGACTTGGTAACAGGTTTTTAGAGAGCAGAGCAAGGCAGATACACCACACACACACTTATCAATTTTAGGCACGTTCACTGAGGGATAAAGACTCATTCATCCCAGTCTACTATTAAAGGTGCACTATGCATTAGAGGCAGTCCAAAAACTATATTTCACAGCAGCTAAGTTAAACAAACTTGGGACAGTTTCACACCAGTTTTTTGTCCTTTCTTTTAGGAACCACCAGTAAATGCCAAAGTTTTATTTACTTTAGTGCTTAGGGCTACACACACAGTTGTAGAAATACTGACATTTATAGAAAAGGGCCTAAATAATAATAATAATAATAATAATAATAATAATAATAATAATAATAATAATAAAAACAACAGCAATAACAATAATAATAATGACTTTATTTCTATAGCAAAAAAATAAATAAAAAATAAAAACACACAAACCATAGAAGCAATAAGAACAATAAAACAATCCAATAAAATGAACCATATAAAAACATATTTTAAACAATTACTGTAAAAAAAAGCTATTTTCATATGTATAAGTACTGTTTTTAATTTAGATTTAAAAGTGACCACAGAGTTGGCTGAATAACCTAAAATGCTGTAAGTATCTTTATGTGAAAATGTTCAAATTATATTTAAGATTGTTTCAGGCTTTTTGAAATATTTTTGGACACCTTTGTATTTGTATATCTCATTTTATTACTTAAAATAATGTATGTTTGTGGAAAACGTCTTCTTATGGGGAGCTGTTACTTTGACTTTGCAGAAAACACTTGGATTAGGTGTCTGTCGCCCCCTGCAGGCCTGGCAATGCATGGCTATTAACAATATGACGCTAACAGAGAGATAAATGAGCTGACTGCTTCGTAGTGATGGCAATTTAAACTCTAAAACAATCAGAACAAGTCCAATGTTGGTGTATTGGCTTTAGAAACGCTCCGGAGCACTTCCTGGTTCCACGTGTGAGACCGAGCGTTTCCAGATCTTGAGAAGAGGATGAGCTCAGCAAACAGGATTACTCTAACATGCTTGAATGACATAAAATACTACTCCAGGTATGTTTTTGAGGTGGAAATGACATTAAAATATGGTTAAAAGCTAAAAAAAAGTACATTTATCATAATAGGAGACCTTAATAATACTTCATTATTCATTCACTCCCCAGGCACTGCTGGTGGTTGAGCTGTACCCAATATTTTGGGCTAGCTACCACCACATGATAACAGTGAGATGTTTTTCGAGAATGTGTGAGCTTGTTAAAAGTTAGTAACAAGTTTTTGAAGGCCCCAGTGGACAAAATTTAAATTTGAGCCACTGCATTCAGCTGTGTGTCCCGCCTGCTCAGCCATAATGTAGTCGCTCATCCTATTTGACCGCTAATAAGACTTCCCTGGCCAATATCAAACTGCAATATTATTTCTCTCATCTCATTTTCCATGCATGCTGTATTTTCTAGGTTTGTTATAATGACCAGCCCCAGTAACAAGTCAATAATATAAGAGAAAACTAGATTTGAGGATTGGATGCTCAGCTAAAACCGGTAGACGTCCCGAGGTGCATCTCCATAACATATGCAGCCTTATTATGCAGCATTTGTGGAATTCAGGTAAATCAATAAATCGTCTGCCTGGCTCAGTGGGAAATGACTTTTAGAGTTTGAGTTTCGCTGTTGGAAGGTTTCTGCCCTGATTCTGGAGGAAGCGCGGTCCACAGGGGGCTGATGTGTCTGTGACCCATGGGAATAATCTGTTCTGAGCAACGAGCTGGAAATACAAAACATGCCTGAGCTGTTATTTGCAGCGGTTTCTATAGGCAACCTGGTTAGAGGAAGATAATGGTGAGGGAGCTATTCACTTACAGTTCAATTATGTACAAAAATAGGCCACATACCTGTCAGTCACAGTGGCTGGATGCCCTGAAAAAGTTTAAGTTAGTGTCTATAAGAAAATTGTTCACGAAAAAGGGTGGTTTGCTGAGTGATGATGAAATATGACAAGCTTCTGTAGGAATTATAAAAGCCTTTGGTGAGCAACTTGGAAAGTGGTTGTAAGTGGTTGTATGTTTACTTTTGTTTACCACGGTGAGCTGCTATCTTTTTGCTGACTTTACCCATGGAAGCGACTACACAACCATTAGTCCTCCAAAAACAGTACAAGCCCTTTTAAGATACCACACCACATGAGATTTTTTACAGAGTGCAACATGTTCCTGAGATTAACAGTGTTACTGACAGAAATCAGCCGAGCGTCTGAGCGTTGGTGGCCGGAGGGAAATGTTTACGGTCACCATAAACTATCGATGCTCATGGACGCCGTCATCAAAAAGATACAAAAGCTTTCCAAAGGAAGTTTGTCTTTCTACAGCGCTCTGGTCCAGATGTTCACTGGGAGAAGGAGGAGGAAAAAGACAAATATTAGTCTACAGGAAAGCTCTAGAGCAGACTTTGGGCTCAAAACATCAACAATGAGACAACATTTGGTGGAAGAAAAACGCAGGACCTGGTTGGAGTATCTTCAGGGTTAGATATGTTGGTTTACATAAGATCTATGCAGTTGTTAGGACAAAAGTATGCATCTTTAGGATGGCTTAATGACTAATCCAAAATACTTTATTCTGTGCATTCCTGATGGGTAACTCATGTGTGTCACTGGCTTGATCATAATACAACTCATTACACTGCCAAGTTTCCTGTCTCCCTATTACCTTTATCCATGAAGCCAATCAGAGCATTTAGAGGAATTAAACATATTTAGTCGGTGGTTGAGCTCAGGATACAAGCTACTCATTGTTCTCTGCTCTGGGAACATGAACTAAAAGTAAAGTGTCAAAGTGCCTTATAATTGAATAAATCCCACAAATGAAGTGTAAACAACAAGTAATGCTTTCCTAATGTAACCTGTGTCTGATTAAGGGCTGATTAAGCCGATGAACACAGGCCATTTCAATATTAAACACCAGACAAGCAACTATGAACAGACCTGTGTCACGCTGAACCAACAAACCCTGGAGGAGAGGAGGAAAACCACAGCAAGTGCACCTTTGTATCATGGAGGTGACGTCTGTACAAGGTTATAGTAGCCATTCAGTAACAATAACCTCTGGAAAATCAACATGGTAAACATCAAATACAAAGTTCTGCAGTTTCAAACACTCATACTTGTACCCCTTTCTTAAAAAATGGTATTGGGACATCCCTATTTTTTTATTCTTGAAACTGGATGGAATGTAAGAAACTGCCATTTTTTCCAACGTAGTTTTAGCGATTATTAGCAGTCATAAAAATACACTGTCTGTAATCTGTAGAGCCTATGTCAACAAAAATGGACATAAAAAATCACTGCTTATTTTTCCTTCTAAAAACATAAATTATAC
Organism: Bostrychus sinensis; assembly: GCA_020698575.1. Taxonomy (NCBI): domain Eukaryota; kingdom Metazoa; phylum Chordata; class Actinopteri; order Gobiiformes; family Eleotridae; genus Bostrychus; species Bostrychus sinensis. The sequence goes on from CM036246.1 coordinate 24,039,593, forward strand.
AGCTTGTTCATGGCAGTATCATTTGTGGTATCGACTACAAGGGCAGTAGTCTCTGAGAAAACATCTTTATTTTTATGGAAAGGCTTTTAAGGACAACTCCCCTGGTTATATTTATGCTCAAATTGGAATTACAGAGTGTTTAAATTGTAAGAGATCATCCACACAGCAGTGAAGTACTCACAATATTTACTTAATTAAAAGTAATGCTACTTCATAATATTAATACTCAAGTAGAAGTTCTATAACAGTATGTAACCAACAATATTGTTACTTGAGCAAAAGTAAAAATGTACTGGGTAGTAGTAGTAATACTGCTCCCATAACTACTAGTGTTGTAAGACTACTACCATCGCTAGTACTATTTTTACGACTACTCCTGCTACAACTACTACTACTTCACTATTATTCTCACTACTCATTACTAGGGGTGTGACGATACAAAACTATATAACTATAGTTATATAGTTATATGCTATATTTTTTTCCTATGATACAACTACATTGATACGCATTACCTTGTATCGAATTGTATCATTTTAAGATCAGAAATATTGAAACCAGATACGGCTTTTTGAATGTAATTTTGTGTTTTTAATGAAATAAAATGTTATATTCAACTTTTCTTTGCTCTCTGTCTGCTGGACATAATCAACCCTGGCTGTGATGCTACATTTGAGAGAAAATTTTTATGATTTTTGGTAAAAAGCTGCTGTATCAATTATCAATATGAAGGTGTTGAATCGTATTGAATCGTATCGTTCCAAATTGGCCAATATTGTTTTTGAATAATATCGAAACAATTCTACTCAATATGTATTGTATCGTTACACCCCTACTCACTACTGCTTTTACTATTAATATAACTACATATATCAATGCTACTATTACTACCCACTCTGCCACTATGGTAAAAAAAAAACAAACTCTTACTCATAAAAGTTTACTAAAAACAACTTGAATAAAAGTAACATGTTTCCTCAAAAATCTATGAAAGTAAAATTATGCTTTAGAAAATGTATTGTGTATCTTAGCCTCCTGGGTCTCTTCAAAGCCTGAGCTCACAGTGTTAAGTGACACCGAACTGAATTAGCAAATAAAATGGACAGGTTGTAGCCGGGTAATTTAGCATGTCAGGGCAAATCTAATTACGCCTGAGGTGCAGATGGCAGCGTATCCATTACTGAGGCCACACTAGTCAAGGCTGGAAGTTGTTATCTTTGGCATCCTAATCTCCGTGTCCCGTGGAGGAGGGAGTGTGTTAACCATGATAAAACAGCCTGTGGATATACCTGCTTGATTGAGTTATAATGGTATTTTCTGTATTGTTTGGCTAAGGGTGCTTTAACAGTCCCATAAAGTATGATCAGATAAGATAATAGATAGAAACTTAATTTATTACTAAAGGTTTGAGTGTTTCAGATTTCAACAGCTGTTGAGCAATGTAAGCTGTAAGTGAGTGATTTCCAAGTGGTGGGAAGGGACCCGAAAGTGGGTTGTGGGAGATTGATTATAGTTTTTATGTTATTTGAAGTGAAATATTGCTACATCTCTGGTCCTGGAAGCTAATCAGCATTGGGAAGAGGTCTCAATGTCAAGGTGAAGTACAGTAACAAACTAATTTTCCCTTCTTTGTCCCATCTGTCCCATATGAAGTAAACAGTGCAATGTGTGTAGCAAAAGTTAGCCATGTTAGCCAAGTAGCAAAAGCTGTGCATTTAATTCAATTTTAATAGTGATTACAATTTTGGCTCCCAAAAATCTATATATTTGAGAAAAAAGCGATGAATGAAATTTGACTTGAATGACATGCATGCTCTTTATATCTATATGTAGAGACTTCACAGAGCTGTCAAAGCTAGATGCACACTTGTCTTTGTCCAGAACTCTTGTACTAGGCTCTATGAATCAAATTAAAAGACAAATAAAAGATAAAACTACTCTTCTACAGGTCAGCTTTGTAAGTAGTACTAATGCAGCATGACTATCTGAACACAACAGAAATGCATGTACAGAGTGATTTAATGCCCATCGACATAACACAGAGCTATTGATACAGCCAAAGCCTCTCACATTGACATTCATATGGCCACATCACATTTCCATCACTTTCACAACACCTGTAATAATATTGTTACTCCAAATACTTTGACTATAATGAGATATCAGCAGAAACAGAGTATACAGCGGCGTGTTGGTGTAGCGCGTATTATTTTGTGCCCTCTGCAGGCTCCTGTCCGCAGCCATACCTCGGCCCCATGTCCATCCCCTTGCGCAAATATTTAGGTTCCCTTGATACTTCTATTAAGTCTGTTTAGAAAGTTTCCCCAGCGTTTCACCTCGGAGGAAGGATGTAAAGTATTGGTGTAAAAAAAAAAAAAAGTGAGGAAGTTAGAAGCGGAGAGAGATTAAGTGTCTGAGCACACCTTATGTAAATATTTAAGACATCTGCAAAATCTGGATAACCTTCTCTGTCGTGGGTAAGATTAACTGCTTCCTGTGATAAGTCCGCTCCTCTCCCCATTTGAATAAAAAAGTGTCATTTTAGTATCAGTTTTTATGCATTGTGTACCTGCTCGTCCTTGTGTGACGTCAAATTGAAAAATTATTTAAACTGTTGGAGGAAATGCAGTGGAGTCTTTTAAATGAAATCAAAACTTTGTACTGATATACTTTTGTGTCACTGTTTCATGTCTTTATATTTCACATATTTCATTTATATTGATAAAATTGTCAGTATGTCTGGACTGTGAAACATTTAAAACTGCTTTTTTCTTCTCCTTTGAGCTGTTCTCACTACATCCAAAAAAATCTCCTCTTCGGTCTTCCTCTATTCTATTTCCCTCCTCTGTACAGACCAACTTTATCTGCCCTCTCTGACTTCATCTCCAAAACATCTATTCATCCTAAGTAAAAAAATCAATGTTATGCAAAGTTTAACTGTATGCGAATGAGGAGCAACTTCAAAAAGCAACACAAAATCACATAACAGACTTTATATTCTACAAAACGCTGACTATAGTGGATGATCTGGCTTTGTGAAACAGACACTAGAGGTCATTTGTCTTGTTTTGTTGCTCACTATCTTCAGTTCAATGAATTTGCCACACATGAGCCGTTATAGTTTATTTTAAAGGTGCCTCGAAGTTGTATCCATTTCAGCTGAAAATGTTCTCAGTTGTGACCAAGGAAAAAAGTTGCCTGCGGACAGGTGTGTACTTGAAACAGTGACAGAAAACGGAGACTGCATACGAATGAAAACTTCAGCCCACCGTTTGACGTGAATGTCTCTGAGCCTTTCTCAGCCTGCGCTCTCACACGTGGCTGCCATCCTTCCCACTGCTGCTTATGTAACTGGCATTGCTGATGAATTTTTAAGGTTTGTTTTGGCCTTTTTTTTTTCTCTTTTTTTCCCGATGCTTTCTCCCATGACGATATGTGATCGTTACATCATCTGGATCAGGGCCACAGCTGAGATAAAAGGGTCCAGGGAGCCATTAGTGCTGTGGTAGCTCCATGTGATATGCATTAGCAGCTAACTGGAATGGCTGCTCATTAATATCAATGTTCTGTGAGATGTGCCTCCAATAACACTAAGATGAGTTAATCCTCTGCTTATTTACCAGCACTGGATCTGCGCGCTCATCTGCCTAATGCACTAAGCCTGCAAGATGTGTTTCACTGATAAACGTGTCTCAGGAAATAACATGGGTCACCGAGTTGTTGGTGTAAAATGAGAGCATCAGCAAAATCTTTGTTGGGAAAGGTAGATTATTTTAGCTATAGGTAAAAGACAAACTCAATTTATATACAACCAGGGCTTGATATTAACACTAACCAACCAGCCAAATGCTAGTAGATTTTTATTTTGGCTAGTAATACAAATTCTCCCACTAGCCCTCTGGCTGGTTGAATTGTATGTGCCTGTATTGTTAGAGATTAGCCTGAATTTCTGATGCTCTTCTCGAATATACACTATACTATTACTATATAGTAATTCATCATAATTAAAGAAAATAAAAATAATAAATTATAAAAATATTATTTTAACCAAAATAAACTGTTTTAAAATTGTGACACCAAATGCACTTTGAGCTTTACTTTGAGCTTGTATTTATAAGAATTTGTTTTTAGAATGTACGGGGCATGGTTTTTTACTGTGTGTGACCTTCAGGTTTGTTGAGACCCTCCCACTGGTTGGATGGGATCAGGGCCACCTGGGCTGGTCTCTTTAAATGCACTGTGGTCTAAACAAAAACATACATTGATCTGATCATACAAGCCTTCTGAGCTGAAATGGAAATAAAACTAATAAATATCTCTGACATATGGAATGGCAGACTGTGAGATGCTATTTTAGTTTTTTAATTGTTTTCCTACATCTGCACCTCAGACAAGATTTTTTGGTGTTACCTCTCTACTTTCACCTAGAGTGTGTATCACATACTGGAGCAGCAGAGGTTTTAATCCTGACGCTTTATGTCTTTTCCTCTTCTCACACCTGTACTTTCAGTCTGTCCAACTATCCCTGCTAAATTAAGGCAAACATTAAGAAACACATGTGAAGAAGTGCCCATAATCAGAACAAAATAGTTTATTAATATTAATGTACATTAACAGCACTGATGTTTAGAGTAAAGAAATAAGTGGGCAGTGTTGAAACGTGACTCAGGAGAAAGTTTTATAGATGGTACACATAAAAATGTCAACACAGCTTTAGAAAAGTGAAGCACATAATTTTAGACTTTTAAATGTTACTTTGGGACCTGCAAAAACACATCTTACCAAATGTTGCCAGACTAAATGGACATGTAATTGGTATTCTGACATTAAAGCTACCATTTTCCTCTAAATCTCTGCTCCTCAGTTTGAACTCAGCCTGAGGGAATCTGAGATTTCTCTTGCTTTCACCATTTCACTAACACCACAGCAACAATGAGATTTTAATGTTTGACTTTTCCAAACCAGACCAGACGATTTCTGTCATGAGAGAGTTCAATTTTAAAGTCATTATACAAGCACCACATTACCATCAAAACTCCAAGCAATTCAGACTTATCCTTCGTGGCATCTTTTGGCATAAGTAGCTTTTTATCAGGAAATCTTCTCTCAAATTATAAACTTTTTCATCAGAGCCATGCCATTTTTGAAGCATTTAGAGTTTGTGAGCACAATTTCAAGCTTGATTAGTCCGCCATAACTTTTTCACTTTCCAAACCTGACAAAAATGCCTTAATGGCCCCATAATCTAATTACATTTGGTTTGCAGAGTGAATTTGAGAAGACTGTACATTTGAATGGCACAGCTTCAGAGACTATTATTAACCTTTTTATTGCAGTAATAAAACATGAGTGTTTCCTCTAATGGCACTTCATCACACACATCCCATCAGCCATCGGTCCATATGGAGTCGCAGCGCTCATCTCTGGGATACATAAATCTTATCAGCACTCAGACCATTTGTCTCTGTGAGGTTTGTGCGTCATATTCTCTAGGTTCTGGTGTGTACAGTACAATCACAGCTACTCCCAACACTCACTCAGATATTAAAGTGTTATTCAAAACAATACTGTTTTTAATGGTATCTATTCTTGGAAACAACTCGTAAACTTTTCTCCGACTTCCTTGCACCATTCAAAACCATGTACCAGTAGGCTGACTACCTCAAAAAGTACTAAAAGTGGGACAAGTTGTGTGATTTGGTGGGACAAGGTGGGACGAATTTGAGAAATAAATCTTTTGATACAAATCTAAATTACCAACTTATAAAGATACAAGTTGCTCCAGTTTAGGGCCTATAAAACATATAATGTGCTGTTTCTGTCTCAGAAATACACATTTTGCAAAGTGATGTCTTTACTGAGACTTTATTCAATAAAAAAAAACAAAATCAAAGCGCTTAGTCTGCATTTTTTCTAAACAATCCAGCACCAGCAACAGCTCACAGCTCCAGCAGAGGCCTGTCCTGAAACACAGAGGCAGCAACACACCAGCCGTATATATGACCTATCAAGAGAGGATGCCAACAAATATGAAAAAGAGGGACATCATCTTAACCAAAGGTGCAACCAAAAGTGGGACAGATGGTCACCTCATGTACCAGAGTTATAGGCAAGTCCAAGAGTGATTCAGTAAAGACTGGTCTGAGTAGAGTTTTTAGCATATGAAGTGGGGGTACAAGTTCAAATCTGAGTCACAAAAAAAGTCAAATTGAGTCCAAGTTTGAGCTTGAGTCATCAAAATGTTCTTATCCTCTGCATCCTCACACTAACTAACATCCTGTCCTCTTTCACTGCATCCAAAAATCTCCTCTTTGGTCTTCCTGTCTTATAATCAATGCCACTGTCACAAAACCATACAACATTGCTGGTCTCACCACTGCCTTGTACACCTTTCCATTCATTCTTGCTGAAATAAAAACAGACAATTACATTTGGACATAATGTCTTTCCTTAACTTTGCACTCAATCTGAACCTCATACGAAGTGAAAGCTTCAGTCTCACAGTAGGACGGATGGAAAAAAAGCCAAACATTATTCAAACTAAGTCTTTATTTCTACTCGAATGATTCAAATGATCTCCTTTCAAGTTCCACTATGATTGATCTGCAGATTGAACCACGCTGTTGCTTTTTGTGCATTATTTATAAACTGCCATGGGTGAAGATGAATGAAACAAGCTTCAGTCGATCTTTTACAATCACTCTGCACCAGCTACTTGATAATAATTGCATTTTATATTAGAATTCATTAATAAATTAGATATATATGTGTGCACATGGCTACTACACAAGACGCCAGTGTGTTGTGTAAGATTTGTGCATCAATTATTAAGCGTGGTTACTCATATGATTACGTAAGTGCGGTCCCAAGATCAGAAGTGCTATATACAGATAGCCCTAAGCAAAAATCATGATGAATGTTTGACATGTGTTTAAGCTAAGGACCTTTTACACTGTGCTGCCTCAGCTCTAGCTTCATTATTAATCATGGGTTGGAGTGGATTGGCCGCACACGGTGATGCAGAGAGTGCAACAGTGAAGGTGTGTGGAAAAAGGTAGAAAGGAAATTACACAATCCATTCGATTACATGAGTTAATGCAAGCTGGCACTTAGTCAATTCCATTTATGAGAGCAACTTTAAGGTTAACAATTGCAATGAGGTCTGACATGCTCTGGGTGAAGGTAATCAGTGAGGGGAGTGCCGGATCTATAGTGGTGCATGTGTAATTACTGCGGTTGGAGGTGGCCCCGGGACACAACAAGCCCAGGGCGATAACTGCTTTTAACTCAACGCTCAGTGTCACTTCCTTCTCAAATACTGTAATAAAGAAGTAGCAGCAACAATATCAATGCAAGTTCTTAGTCATCCAGGTGAAATTCAGTAAAAAAAGAAGAAAGAAGAAGAAGAAGAAGAAGAAAGGCAATCTTGTCCAGGTGCCTTCCCTGTTAAAACATTTTTACTTAATGAACAAATGAATGATGATGTCTGAGTTGATAAAACAAGAAAATGCATTCTTTGTTTACTGCAAAGCAAAAGGACTGCAGTAAGAGTCATGATGATTTCTGTACTGTCTATATACAGTAGATCAGCCATTCCCAAACTCAACACTGTCATGGCCCCCTTACATTTCTAAAAATCTTAGCTAAGCTAAAATATCTGGTAGGAAAATGATTCTTCAGTGTAAATCTCTGATCATAGTGTTATTGCGATATATTTAGATTCTTGGGATAGGGATATTGCGTTTGCTGATATTGCGATAATGATAATTTTGCGATATATTGTGCAGTTCTAAAAAAAGTAATTCATTTCAAACTCAATTTCTTTTTCATGTGCTTAATATAGACAGCCTCTGTGGGCCCCACTGCAGTGCTTTCTTGGCCCCCGCTTTAGGAACCACTGCATTAGATTAAGCAGGTCACCCACTAACTGGACAGTTGGCAGCTCGATTCCTGCTTTGGGAGTAGGCATGTTTAGTGTTTGTGTTTGTGTTTTTCCTCTCTCAGACAGTGTGAGCATGTAGTTCCTGGTGTTGAGAGTCGGGACAGAGCTGACAGTCCATCAGAGCCAAAGGAGCCACTGTGGAGAACGAGACACCGCGGGAAGGATGGGAATAAACAGACACATCCATGACGCACTTTGAAGCACACATCTAAGAGCAAAGTGAGGGTAAAAATGGATCCGGTCTGAGGAAAGCGCTTTAGGGAAGAATCTGTGTTCTGATATCTGAGAAAAGTCAGGAGCGAGAGGCACGGAGCCCTAATTTTGAACAAATAGGTCTGAACACGAAAGGTTGTAATGAGGGCATTCTCACACTCAAAAGCTAACTTTGTAGGCAGTTCATCTTCTGTAAGCACAATACAATAAATAACCAAACTACAGGAAGATGTACAGCCAGAGGTGGAAAGTAACAAGATATTTTTACGTCATACTTCAGTCATCCAGGTGAACATTTAGTACAAGATGCCTTTCTTGTTAAACCTTTTTTTTTTTACTTTTATTCAGGTATTTCACTTGGGTCTTTTGAAGAGAACATTAGCTTCCTTTTACTTTTACTTGAGTACATTATAGAAGAAATCATTTTACTTTTTACAGAATCTCTAAATGAGAATTACATAAGCATTTTCAACCTAAGTGATAGCAGTAGTAGTGATAATAACAGTAGTAGTAGGAGTAGTAATGATAACAGTAGTGTTTATTTGTGAGGCATTTGCAAAAAAAATTGCTCTCAAAATCTCTCACATAATCCTCTCTTTCTTCTTTTACCCAAGTAATGTTTTTGTCAACTACTTTTGCTTCTACTTGCATAATAATACAGTATCTCGAAGTACGTATACTAATAAAAAAATAGCCAGGAAAAATCTATATGGAGCAGATAAGAAAAGTTTATGTCTGACAGATTTGTTATAGGTTTTCAAGAATGTATTTAGTGTTGTGCAGGATTTAGGTCACGACATTGTAGCAGGAGGATAAGAAGAGCGGAGATTACTGACATCCTTATCTAAAGCCTTGTACTATTAAAGATAGGAGCAGTACACAAACTACTGCACAGACATGAAGTATGTTCAAATACTGCTATATGTGTCTCTACCAGCGCCGCATATGTCCAGTCACGTTTCTGAATATTACAAAGCGGGAGAGACATAAGCCTCTACTGAGGGATTTGTTTGATTTTTCAGATGTAGGTGATACACAACACAAGAGAGGCTAATGGGATTGTACTGATTGAAAACTGTAGGAATCAGCAGTTTACATGGGAGTTTGGTGGCTCTAGTTGTGGATTATAAAAGTGAAAGGATATGGAGATGTATGTACTGTATGCAACTTTATCACTCACCTTTGACCTTTAGTAAAGCTGAGGATTTGCTGGCTCCTGCACAAGCCCTGGGTTACATCTGCACCACAGAAAACGGCATCATGTTGACTCTGCACATAGGACTGAGAGATGCAGTACAAATACTTCCATCCCAGTACTTTGTGTTCCTGCTTGGACCAATAAACCAACAGGCAGCACACCATGGGTTCAGTTTTTATTTGGTTTAAACTGACAATCAAAAGAACAATGTAGCAGAATATTGTTCTTGCTACTTTTGTGCTTGCAACCAGCTATAGTGTGGCTGCAGGTAAAAATGGATTTTGTTTGTGGAGAGGTTTATCTTCTATTTCTTTTTCCTAAGGTGTCCCATAGAGCAGGAGTATAACCCAACTTTGGGCCAGAGGGTACACCAACATACAACTGACTAGGAATAACATTCAGTTAATTTTCTTTAATAGATTAATTGGTCATCTTAACAAAGGATTAATAATTACTGAGTCAGTCATGAACCATAATAAAGTGGCTTTTTTTTTTAAAACTAAGGACATGTTATAAGCTTGTATATTTTAGGAAACACTTTCTTAATTTAAAGTTTTATAATTTTCCGTTTTAATTTGCCCTAACTCTCCAGTGATACTGTACCTGTACTCTACTGCAGTGATTTCCATCCTGGGGGGCGGGACCCTCACTAGGGCCTCTCAAACAATAAGCCAGAGCTAGGGCTGAGTAATGATTTTAGGTCTAATGGACAACACAAGGACCTGAATGTAAGGGAGACTGGCTGATGCACTGCAATTGTCACAGAAATTGTGTCAAGAAAATGACAAAAATCATGGAATATACTCACTGTAAAGGTTTGCTGATCAATGTTGGATTGATTGTTCTGTGATGTTTTTATTATGCAATGAAATTTAATAAAATATATGATTTTTCCTCAGTAATAGTGCGTGCCAGGAGAAGGATAAAACCCCAACATATCCATTGGTATGTCACTTGGAAAAAAGGTTGGGAACCACTGCTCTACTGTACAGCATAACAATTAATTGTTAGCATTTTTTTTTTTTTTTCAATTCGATTATGGCTATAATGCAGATGATTATCCACAAACACCCACTGAATATGAGTTGTCAGTTTGTCATAGGGCCAGTAGATTCATTAATTCATCCAAATATGAACTGATAATCTCCATAAGAACCACTCCATGCATCTACAGACTACATACTATAATGCTTTAGCCTTATTGAATATGTCCAAGGTCTATTTAGTAATCAGACACACACAAAGATAGTACATGCATTCATTGTAATAAAAAGAATATACAATTTTAATGTACATGCAACAGGCTTTTCTGAATAAGATGCTTAGTTTTTCAGGTGTTTTCCACTGTTATGTAATAAGGGAACGTGACATGTGTAATGCAAATAGTGGACATTATATGAATTACTTTTATACAAATAGCCTTTTTACTCTTAAAGATTATGCAACACTGTGTCTGCATTACATTGTATACATAGCATTGAGTTGTCATGGTCATCCACAGCTTTACTGACTCATTCATGGGACAGGCCAAGGACAGGTGTTACACAAATTCAGCCATGAAAGTGTCGTTTTATGTACTGTTTATATTATGTAACAAAGGAAATTTGGCTTATGTGACCATGTGAAGGCTGTACTCAAAATGTGTACAGCTACAAACAGCACAGACACGTTCAAAAGGATGGTGCCATGAGCCAAGCAGACCACCGTACATCATCAATGGTTGCATTAACATTAACAATATGACTAATCAAAATGGTTTTGGCAACTGACAACCTATAGAGTCTAGTTATGGTAAAAAAAAAAAACATTCACATTTAACCATTTTATTTAATGTAGCAATTAGCATATAAACTAAAGACTAAATAATACATGATACTGATTTTTTTTAATACTATGTTGGACAAGTAGTTACTGAAATCTGGTGGACTGCAATAGTTTGTCAGTGTATGCTTAGATTTCATTTTAATCCACCATTCACCACAAATACCACTCTAATAAGAAAACTTTCTACAACAGGACTGACTTACAGATCTTGCTGTTATTAATTTATTTAAAGTACATTTTAACAAGCATTCATTTTTGCTCTCTAATAACATTTAGTTTTCTCCCTCATAAAAATAGCAAAGGGGAAAAAAAAAAAACACAACTCTTGTCTCCAAACTGCTAGTGCAACTTGTTCACTCATGGTGGAAAGCGGGGACAGTATCTGCAGTAATTAGCTGTCTACTGGCTGAAGAAGTATAATTAATTACAAAGCTCAAAAACAGAAAAACTGCATGCATACAACCCTCAGATCCATAAACCCATGCACATATAGAGCTGACAGATAGAGAGAACCGTGCACCGACAGCAGTCTAGAGACTTTTGACAATCTAATGCTCTGAATACAGGTCTCACATTAAGGCAGAGCGGGCGGTGCAGAGCCCAAGCCCCATATTACGGCTAATCGTCCTAATGTATTCACCTGCACAATGTGAATGATTGGAGCAGGAAGCTTTAGTGGATGTTGTTGATGTTGTTTAATTCCGTGAAACAGGATGGGACACTGGATCCTCGCGTAAACATTGGTGTCATTCATCAATTTTGAGTGAGAAGTTTACACAGGTGGGGATGCAGTTCTCTAAAGCAGCTTTATGTAACATTTCAGAATTGTAAAAATGCATAGATGTGGCAAAGCTGCACTGTTCTTAATAAATCAAACTTCTCTTTAAATGACAATCTTTATGACAAAAAGATAATACGTTTTCTCAGTTTTGACAGTTTAACCTATTAGAAATGTGTAATGTGAATAACAAGAAAAGAACTTTAGATGTTACAAGTTTATTAATAATGAATGTTTGTTTATTACAGTTATGACACCACTGACTGGTCTACTCAGCTTGTCAACACTAAATTAAGACAGTGTGATATTCTGCTGGGAGGAAGGCTGTGCCAGTGATTGCTATTTCTGCTACAGCAAAATAGTGCAAATAAGACAAAAGAAAATTAGGAAAAAGTATAGAATAGTGCTTGAAATTACAGTAAAGTATAAATATTGGGATTACATCCACATACTCACTGACTATAAAGCTAAACTCAGAGCTAAAAGATTTGCTCTAAATACTGGATTAATGTAATGTATTTGAGTTTTGTAGTGGGACATCTCTCTGCTCTGGTTGTCAACACATGCCCCTGTCCTCCATGGTTATGATAAACAGTCATGTGTCCTTTGTTGATTCACCAAACTGCCTTTAGATGGCACATAACCCTGCGTAGCGCTGGTTTAGGAGCCCATCTGTGCTCTGGCATGTCTGTGTGTATGACTGGTGATAAGTGACAAGGGTCGTGGGGAGTGACAGGTTGGGCGGCCTGCGGGACTGTGTCAGTGGGCAATCAGGGTGAACAGTGGGTTATCTGCCCGGGACGTTAGCTGGCACTCAGGACACAGCTGCTGCTCAGATTAACACGCTGTGGCGGCACCATGAAAAATGTGGCACACCACCATCTTTAGCACGGTGCTCGTCTGACCACAGGCCGACCACATGAGGCCTGTGCCGCATTGGAAATGGTTTGCAGCAAACTGTGATTATCTCTGAGAAGAGACAGAGAGAGAGTTACCAAGCTGAGAGCTCATTTTTAAGAAACGGAACGGGAAATTTCTCCCATTCACTAGAGTTTAGGCCAATCAGCTGCAACAGTGTGAGTGAAAATGATTGTGGCTCCACTGCAATCTCAAAAATGTAGTTTGAAAGTCGTTATTATAGTGAGGATGAATTCCTCAATCATGACTGTGGTTGAAGCCTTTTTGGAAACAGGTCCAACAGTCACAATTTTCTTCTGTATGAATTAGGTTGGAATGGTTCAGGTTGGTAAGGTTTGTGTCCCCTGTGGTGAAAGCTGGATCAACAAATTTACATAAAATATGATGCATGAAAAAGGCCTCTTTAAAGCAAATGTACATGAAGATTGTGTTGTCAGTGCCAAGATCAGAAATGCCAGCAGTGACTCATGATGACTGTTATGTAAGGATGAAGCTATTGGCATGTACCGGTGCGACAGAACAACACAAGTTATGCTCATGTTTAATGTTTAATGTGGCCACAGGGATAGTAAGGATAGTTATGGGATCATAAGACAACAAACCAAAAATGTTATTCCCATTTGGAGTCACTGGTGGCTGGAGCGTATCCCAGCAACTGTGGGCATTGGGCAGGGTACACCCAGGACAATGGTTAAGTATTTGCAGGGCTGATACAGACACATACTGCACATAGACAACCATTCACTCTCACATTCATGTTGGAGAGAACCCACAGTAACTCAGTGGACACACAGACTGTACCTTTATGTAATCATAATCCATATTGTTGGATCCATAAGCAACAACCAAGTACAGGGCACTTAATTAATATGCTTTATTCTCCTTTCTCCAAAAGCATCATAGTGGTCCCATATACAGTATCACACCAATGCAAAGTGCCTACAGTGACCTATAGTGTATGCTTCACTAACCGTTACCTTTTGTACACAACCCTTACAGGCTCACTTCCAGTTATTAATGGTGATGCCACACTTTACTTCCCCCCTGTCTACAGTTTACTTTACTTCAAGCAAAAATCTTTCCATGTTGCACTCTGAAAAATGCCCTTGCATCAAATTGCATCATGCAGGATTTCACACGACCTGTTTTTCTTTACCAACAATGAGGAAAAACAAAATCCACTTGTGGCCCTTAGTTATGTTCAAGTTAAAACAGTCTCACCTCCTGCAAACTTTATTCACTTTGTACCATTTTGTATCAGATCTCCGTCAGAAAGGTCAGGAGCATGCCTTTGCGAGGAAATCACAGTTTAATCATCAGAGGATACAGATTATTTAATTTCGCCGTGATATTAAGAAAAACATGATAAAAGACGAGACTTTTAAGATATTTGATAAGATAAAAGTTCAATAGTCTTATCGTAATATAGGGACATTTATATTCTGAGCATGTGGCAACAGGATGATGAACAAAATGAAGTGTAAATTACAGCAGATGTTTACATGCAGGTGGAGACATTTAAAGTCCTATTTTGATTCTGTTTCCTCATGTAGCATCAAGCGTATTCTAAGCAAATAAGCAAAAAGAAAAAACATGAAGGTCACCATTTACATTTGTTGTTTTAGATTTAGGGGAATACCTGTTTTTAGACCACTGAGATTTGCTCACTTGTGTTGTAAACCTTTAAAAGAAAAAGCTACTTTGTCATAGTTTATGGTATGTTCATGTGCTTTTATGAAATAATAACTCAAAATGTAACTGCTGCATTTTATTAAAACTTTCAGGAAAGGTCTGTAATGAGCCAAGGAACAAATGGTTAAGTCTGGATCCAGGAAATGTTTACACGATTTATTAACAGTGTAGGACTCAGTTTAGATAAAACTGGGTTACAGAGTGAAACTGTAATGCCTTGGCAAAGGTCTGTTTTTGTTATGTTTATGTTGTTTATGTTATGTTATGCTTTCATTTGGTGATACCTTTTATCTTTAAATATAAATTGATAATTACAATAAATCTTTAAAGCTACAAGGCAGATGTAATGTGAGCTGTCTTCTCTTTAACCTAACCTACTGTAACATTCCTCATGCATGTAAACTTTAATGAAGCTAATCCTGTCTGGCCTAAACATGTAAATACACTGAAAGTGAGCCAAACACGTCCTCCAGGCATTTCAGCCATGAACACTCCAGGCTTCCCCTTGAACTGTGTATTTGCACTTATTTATGTGCGCTATATTTAGAGCAGGGTGCATTTTACACCAGATATAATCATCACACTGAGAGGCCATAACATCCGTCCATCATGTTATTATCATATAACAGAGGCCACAGCAGCACGACCTCTCCTCCTCCACCATTAACACAGCCCATGTGCAACACACTGCTATTCTCTCAATCAATCTGTGTTATCTAGTTAGTGTTTAAATACTAGAGATGGAAAAAAGTTAGTTTTACACAAGTCAATCCATTTAAAGTCTCCAAATGTAACAGCAAACAACAATAGTAATAATAACTTCTAAATTATACAATTAAAGTAGCAGCAGCAGCAGCAGTAGGGGTTATAGTCGAAATAATAGTTGAAGAAATAGCTGTAGTAGTAGTAGTAGTAGTTGTAGTAGTAGTAGTAGTAGTAGTGTTTGTAGCAGTTGTAGAAGAACTAGTAGTATTGGTAGTAGCTACCAATATAATTAAATATATTTTACATTTAATACTTTTTGACTTTTTTAAAAACAATTCTGTTAAGTACTATTAGTTTAACATGAATATAATTATTTTACAGTAACAGTACTTTTAATTGAGTACAGATTTTCCTTTTCCACCTCTGTCTGAATCAGCGGCTTATCCAAAATCTCCCACTTAGGTCTCATAAAATATCAGGTGCACTCTGAGTCAATTGGGTTTGAGCCAGACGCTAGCAACAGGCGGTCACAAATAAAGCCAGGATTCAGCGCGAAGTGCTAATGGCTAAAACAGTATTGTGGAGTGGCTATGGGCAACATAAACAATCTGGCAAAGTGCAATGGAAAAGTGTCCCATGTACGTCCTGCAGAGAGAGGCGCAGACTAACAGCAGCTGTGGAGGCAGGTGGCCCATCACACCAGCAGTCAGTGGATTCACACTCGAGCTGCGATGGCAAGACCGGCTCAGAATAACACAAACATGACACTGTGAGTCCTGAATGGAAAATGTGGGCTTATAATGGTGTTTCACATATTTTATTTGCTTACAGTGGCTTGGATTTATTATCACTTATATATGCATATGCATGACACCCTGAGTACATTGACGTGGATCAGGGCTGGGTACCGTTAAACAATACCTTTGTGGTATCAAAAGAAAAGCTACAATACTACTGGTAGTGAAAAAAATATTTTATTCAATACCAAGTTTCAATACCTAGTGGGACCTTTAATGTTCCTTTGCATGTATGAATCAAATAAATAACACAGAATAAATCATACAAACTACTGGTTTTAAATTATAGCTAAGGATTTTGCTCCACAAAATATGTCTTTTCTTCAGTATTACTGTGTTTTGTGATTGTAGAAGATGAATCAGCTCACCATACTGTAGGAATCAATTGCTCAAGTTTTGGTATTGAAAACCAGGTATTGTTTAATATCTGGTAACAAAAAATTCTGAATGGTACCCAGTCCTAACATGGATACATCGGAAAAAATACCCAAAATGTAGGGCTAGACACAAAATGTTAGTACGTTTGTGGTACCAACCAAAAAGTGCCAAAAGATACTGATATAAAAAAAAATTATCTTTTGAGACCAAGTTTCAGTAGCAGGTGGGTTTTAGGACAGCAAAGTGTTTTCTACAAAAAGCTACGCAATAGCATCTAAAGTTAGGCGCACACAGACTGCGTAGGCTACAGTGTGAGTTACATTTACTTATTAAGAACAACAACAACAAATGATAAGACTATCCTTCTTCTTCAACTTAGACTTCATACAACTCTAATTATTTTTAGATGAATTAGCGCCCATTTATATGCAGAAACTTTACCAGGTAAGTCCTCACCATTTGATTAAAGGACACATTATCAAATACTTTATATCAGAGTTCATCAGTCAAAGATAGATTAGTGTCATGTAGGTAATTAATACTGTGTGCACTAATTAAAGTGATAACATGACACTGAGGCTGGGTTCATGTAAACACATTAATCACACGGTAATCACTGACTGTCACTGCTGCCATGGCAACACTGGGCTCTTGCTTCACCAAGAACACTTTACAACCCTGACACAGGTCGGCCATTTTGTTTTCAGGATCTTTACTGTCCTATGTGCCCCTAAGTTCATCCTCCTGCCACACTGGAACAACCTGTGACACAAGAGATCTACGTTTGGTAAACGCACAGTGCCCAGACCTGGACACAAACCACAACACACAAACAAATAAAACAAACAAATCAAACGGCCACTGAGGCACCGTTCAGGAATAGTTTTTACACAGGCCAAATAAAGAAAGGAATGTTCATATCAAAGATGGATTTTGTGTTGGTTTATTCCCCAATAGCAGCAAACTTACAGACAGCGCACGAGCCTGCAGCAGAGAAACACTGACGATTCTTAGTTTTATGAAAGAAATTATTATAATATAGCCATTTGTTTTAGTAATGCATCATTAAAACACAATTGTGTTCAAATTGGACAGTGAGAAAAATTAAAGATTTTATTTTATTTTTTTAAGAAAACTGATGAGACAACCTCAGTCAAACTTGCTGTGCAAGTAGAGCTTGGGGAGAGGTACAAAATGTATTTTTAATTGTTGTTCTATGAGGTTCTATGCCAGAGAAATTGGCAAAATCTTTTTATTGCCGTTTTGAGCTTAAAAGGCCCAGATGAAGCAATTTTGGCTGTTTTTTTTATTAACAGCAGTGTAAAAGAGCAAACTGCTACAAGATGGCTGGGGAAGCTGGGGTCCTTCAGTCACGTGGTTGTCTGGTTGTCTGTGCCTGACCAAAAATCCTCTTAAAAGTGCAAGAATTGGCACACACAAAAAAAAAAAGAAAAAAAAAATATTTTTTGCCAAATGTAAAAATAACAGGTAGAGTTTGGGGCCAAAATGAAAGCTTATTTAATGTTACATATAAAGTCATCTATTTTGCAGTAATGATAGCAATTTTCACTTAATTATATATTCAAATCTTCACCAGAGACACTAGAGACAACAGCAGAATGGAAAAGTGTATGAAAAATGACTGCTTCAGTGAAAGTACACAGCTCTGCACTGACCTGGTGCCACCTCCTCAACCTGTTGATACTCCTTCTACTTGAGGGCCTACTTGTTTATGAAGATTGGGAGCTGCTGACAGGGAGCTCCCCAGTGCATCGTTAGCACTGTCAGCAGCAGCTAAGCAGGAAATGCCCAGGCTTCAGGGCCTTTCACAGAGACACAGCTCTATTCAAACGCAGGTAAACACAACACATTACCACGTCCAGCCCAAGTAGGGTCCCACCACTGTGGACAGCCGAGACTGGCGCTACATCTGGGACACATGCTACAGTGTTGGACCACAGGTGGATGCAAATTGGTTACAGTGTCTGCTAATAATGTAATAATTAATGTTGAAATCCTAAAAGAAAATCCAGCCACAATTTGTCACAAGCCAGTTTATTTTCTGAGTGAGTCCTAACCCCCAATTCACACTCAGTGCATTATGTGTCTGTAACAAAAAGAAGCCATTCAAGTCAAGGCATGAGTTCACACTGGCTGTGTTGCAGTACGTGTCCAGCTCTTCGGCAAAAATACATAGAGTCTATTTTTCGCAGATGCCTGAGCCCTTGTGCATGAACAGAGCAGATCAACCCAGACAGGAAATCAGACCCAGGACCAGTGAAGAGGATCCAGTAAATTTCAAAATAAAAACACATGTCCACATCACTGTAAGCCTTACGTTTTAACTGGGGACACAGGAGCACAAACAGGATCAGATACCATTAAACATGGCAAGTTTTGTTTGATGTTTTGGATTTTACTCATCTATGCTTCTCCAAGCAGATACAACACTGACAATATTCTCTAATACAAGTACTATAAAAACTCATCTAAAAATACGTCACAGGAGCTATCCTTTCAATAATCTCATCTGAAAGTCCTCCCAACTCAGACCTGGATGATAAATCGACTGGGTATTAGATAAAGTTAGTGCTGAATTAAATGAGGCATGGGAGTTGAGGAAAAAAAAAAGATAGGAAAAGAAGCAAAAAGAATGTTTGAATAAAATGTTAATTAAGGTCAGAGCAGAGCTGGTGTAAAATGTTTTTTAAAATAATCTTGGGGATTCATTTACTTTTTTATGGGGAGGATTTACACTTTTGAACAAGAAAAGAAAAGGCTGTGTGTGTGTGTGTGTGTGTGTATGCGTGCGTGCGTGTGTGTGTGTGCTGGTTTGTTTACGAGGCGGAGATGAGAGGCAGACTCAGGGGGAGGAGGGCACACAGCTCACAGACAGCTGTTTTTCATCGGCCCTCTTCATGCTCGGGCCGTCTCTCTCGTTAGCGCTGGACTCGTACGCGGCCTTTCATCAGGATTTCTCACACAGAGCGAACTCGGGGAGGCGTTCTGTTCTGTATGCCTCCTGCCTCCTCACAAGTCACCTTCAACCAGTCGTTCACTCAGAGGATCCAGAAGCCAAACAGCATGGAGTAGTGCCTCAGATAAAATATGAGCTCCTAAATATGGAAGGGCACTTTGAGAGTTGCGTCACGCGGCTAACTGCTCCGGCTGAATTAAATCAGGGTTATGCAAAACTACCAAAAATTTAAAGGGTCTTTGCCAAAATATTGAACAAATAGCATTACAAGTATCTGGACTGGCTCAAGATGAGAGAGAAAGCTGGGGCTGGCAGCACAGTGGCAACATGGATAGCACTTTCCCCTTCTAGCAAGAAGGTTGTGGGTTGGATTCCCTGACCAAGTACGGCCTTTCTGTGTATAGATACATTGCGTCATAGTGGGGGGTGTTGTCTAGCATAGGGGACAGTGTTGTCAGATAGAGTTGGTTTCCGCCTAATTGGGCTTCTTTTGAACACCTTAGGGTGAAAAAAATAGCATTGGGCTAGACCATAAAATTTGGGCTGTTTTTCCACATTTGTCGAGTTTTTAGAAAATATCCTGGAGATAATACCAACAAAATAATTGTAATTTTATGGCAAACAAAGTGGAAATACACATTTTAATTACAGATGTGTTCTCCCACTCATATCATCAGTTCATTTGTTTTAAAATGTATTGTTATTTATTGGTCTTTTATATGTTTTTGGGGGTTTCCATGATGCCCAGACCAAGAAATCTTTGGTTGTCTGATGGCAATCTTTGCGGGGAACCTGTTTGGTTTACTTTTTTTAGTGCCTCTGTTAAGTTTTGTTTTCTTTCTTACGTAAAATGGTTTTAACATTTAGAGTGGTTGTGATTTGGACTGTTTTTTATTGTGTTGGGTGGGTTTTAAGTTCTGTTTGGGCTGGAAACTGTCAGTGACATCTGGCAACCCTGATAGGGGAAAACAAACCTGCATAGAAAACACAACTTTTTCATTCTTTTCTGACTTTTTCTGGTGGATTATTTGGATAGTCTTAAAACAAATCAAGTCTAACACAGAGGTTTCCCGGTGTTAATGACATAAAAAAGAACACCAGAATATTAAATGGATTGCTGTACGTATGTTAAAGTCTGACTCGTCTGGTCTGAGCTCATACTGCTGAGCTAACACCAAAAAGCATCGAAGAATGAGAGAAATCCAGAGAATAAAATATCTATCCACCAACAATAAAGAATCTGAAGTTAGAATGTATATAGATACAAACATAGTATACTGCCACTGATCTAAACATGCCCTGACATACAGGTTGGTACGCCTGAGTTATAGCAGTGGCTTTGACAAAGTTGGGTCTTCTTTTTCTTTTATAGTCTTCCCTGTAATTTTGTGTCACTTTCTGCACTCATGTTATTTAACAAAGCACTTAAGCTGCTGCCTTTTCCTTACTTTTTGTTCTGAGTGCCCACGTTTTTAAATGTCAGATGCTTGTAAGTGTTGCATAATGCGTTTAACCTGTTAGACTGTGTGGAGCTTAATTACTTAAAGCAGCTCTTTCACATCATCTGATTATCATCGTGAGTCAGTTCCCCACAGGCCCAAAGCCTTTCACATAACCTTGTCTCATCACTGATCTCCCACATCACACGTGTCAGGCCTGATCGCATCAAACCAGACAAATCAAAAACTCACGCCGAATGTAAAGTTGTTTAAAATGTACCTCTTCTTGTTTTGTTTTCTGACTCTCTCACAGCCCCACCTCTGCTGCCTCTGTGATAAGAAGACAAAAGATAAACAAGCCTCCAGCATCTGCCATCGATCGCTTCGGGGTAAAAGCTTAATGGCTTGGCTCAGAGTAATAACCCTCTCTGAACTGATGGGGATGATAGATGCTCTCTGCCAGACGCACCTTTAGTTGGGAACCAAAGAGAGAGCTGGCACCAAGGAAGAAAAGATGAAAAGGGAGGGCACAGAGATCAGCACAAAATGAAGAAGTATACCTGAAAGAAATACTTCACTTCACTATGAACTGGGAAACTTCTGGAGTCAGGTGGAGTTTTTTTTAGCCTTGGCCTTGTGCTCTGGAGCTGTTTAGGTTGTGCCCTAAACCTGCCACTTGTCCTGATGAGCTCATAGTGTCTGACTGTGCTTTTATCAGTATGTGTCTACTTCCACATGTACTAGATTTACACTGGCCATTGCCATTCAGTGTTGCCAGAGTTGGCTGGTTTCCACCCAGTGAAGCTTCCTTTTGAACACGTTGGGCTGGAAAAAAACAGCACTGGGCTGGTTTGTAAAATTCGGGCTGCTTTTCGCAAAATTTGGTGGATTTTTAGAAAATATTCTGGAGAAAATCCCAACAAAACAGTTGTCATTTTATGGAAAACAAAGTAGAAATACCCATTTCAATAAACTGCTCTGTCCTCCCATCCTTCATTTGGTTGCTCACATTTCATGTTGGGTTTCATATGTTTTTAGTGGTTTCTATGACACCCTGAGCAGGAAAGCTTTGGTTGTCTGATTGCACTCTTTGTGGGGAACCTGTTTGGGTTTTTTTTTTTACGGCTGGTTTTAAGTTTTGTGTTGTTTCTTATAATGTTTTTAACATTTAGCGTGGTTGTGATATTGGCTGATTTTTATTGTGTTGGGCAGGTTTTAAGTTCTGTTTGGGCTGGAAACTGTCAGTGAGATCTGGCAACCCTGCTGCCATTGGATAAAGGTTTATCATCATAAAGCAAGTTTAAGTCCTCAGCCTCTGAACCAATGCAATTTCAAAACAGCTGCAAATTCTACTTAAACTACAGTTTCGACAAATAGCATCTGACTGAATACATGTGTGCTGTCAGTGAGTGGGTACATAACCTGGCATTTTATTTAATTGCTCCAATTAAATGAGGTTGCTAATTGATAAAACAATTAAATAAATTAGACCATTTGGGAACCACTGCCCTATAGGGAGGTTATGATTATTGTGAGAGGATTTATTGTGATTTAACAATTTTTTTGTGTTTACTGATCATGCAAAGTCTGAGCATTTTTCATTAAATGCTATATTTACATTTTTAGCCATACTGTTTAGCTAGTCGGTGATGACAGATTGGCATATCGGAGAAGTTTTTCTTTAAAGAAGATATATTTATACTTTTATTCATATTAATAATTCATAAACCAGTCTTTGTCACCTCTAGAACAGCATTTCTCCTTTTATAACCTTTAAAATAAGTACTCTACTGGTGCCATAAAGAAACAGGTGAAAAGACCAAGCATTTTGAGGCCTCAGAAAGGCCATGCCAGAGATCATAGGATTACTTAAACAGGCGTGAGTGAAGCAAAACACATCTCCAGGTATGTTTTTGATGAGGGAATAACATTACAACATGGAAGAAAGCTCAGAAAAGTAAATTTTGCATAATATAGCCCCTTTGACATCTTTTTTCTTTTTTACTTTAAATGACCAGATTTGGCCCATTGATCCAATCTCTGCAGGTTATAATGAAGCCGAATCTTTAAAAAAAAAAAGAGCCTCTTTCACAATTATCTTCAAAAACTGCTTCTTTTAGACTTGACTTTATTAACAAAGTTATGATGTTAGGACAGACGGCACAACAGCAACCCCCAAATGGCAATGAGTGGCTGTGTTTCTCAGTGGTTTCCCTCAGCGCTGGCTCTGACATGTTGTACACTCAGGACGGTCCTGGGAGAGCACCTCCACCTGCGCTAGACTCTTTTAACATTTACTCTGGTCCCGCCTGACTCCACACACGTCACATCCCATCACATTCACTCCACTTGTCCCAGGACTGTTCCATTAGCAATACATGATGTTCTCTATCCTCACCGCTGACGCTCATTTTTGTAATTTAGACACTAAATTAGAAGATTAATTAGCCATTGAATCATTACAGTGATTTAATAGATTGAAAAGTGTCTGAGAGTGAAACAGTGTCGCGCACTAAAAATATCCATCTTTAAATGACTTTGGTGATTCATTTTGCGGCGGCACACACTGCAGCAATTTAGGAACTAAGCCGCTTAGAAAATGGTGTTTACAAAGCTTTCATGCATTTATATATTTTTGAAACAGAGATTAGTCTGTCTGTATAACTCACCCGGGTCAAGCGCCACGAGTGCGTCAACGAGGTGACAGTGAGCAGACACAAGCCCCTCTGCTACTGTGGGAACAGGCGTGACCTTTGACCACCCCCTGACCCCCAGCGCTGGCTCTGGTTGGCTGTGGGGGCCGTCCCGATCACCAACACTCACCTTGATGGACTGTGATGGATGGGCAGAGGAGAGGCCTGAGGTCAGAGCTGGAGAACCACACAGAGAGGGGCCCACCGCACGCAGGGGGACGTCCTGAGGTTGTTTACTGGTGTCTCAGCCATGCATTCAAGAGTTTCTTAGATTTCATTATACATATAAATTAATTATTTTTTCTTAACCTAAAAGTGTTGTATCTTGGGTGTATTGTAATAGCCTATTTCAGTGCTTAGAAGCCATAACAGATGACAAAAATGGGCTGGCACAAACCAAGAATGGGTAGTCAAAACAGAAAAATCATAACATTTTCTTAAGGTTGTGAAAATTATACATGTAAAACGATGCACATATTACACATTATACCCAATTTAAGTATATTCAAAGGTCTACTTTTTATGTAAAACTAATGTAAGAAACCACATTTTTAACCACATGTATTTTTATGTTTCTTACATTGAAAGCCTCATTGATGCAACGGCATGACTTTTTATTTTTAGGAAATTTATCATTTTAGATAAAAATCAAATAATATATCATAGGATATGCATGGTTATAGTGTATTTCAGAATAGTTTGTGCATGAAAGAAATTGTGAACACTTGAGCTCAGTATAATCCAGAAATCCTAAAATTGCAGACTGGGAGAATACAACACATATGATAAAGTAAGATCTTTTTCTTCAGTGGGCTGGACATAAACCACAACAAACATATGTTGTGTAACTATCCAGGCCAACTCCAGATGCTAAAGTTTTAATTCTTTACTTTTGGGACAGCTGGAAGGATGCAGCACTGGCCTGTCTTACTGTTGAACAAGAAAGTGAAGATGATGGTAGATGTCCCAGTGATGACTGGACCTTAGCTGACCCCATCTGTGGGCCCTTAACTTTACCTCCTATGGACTTCCCAGACGCCTACCTCACCCCCACTCCCCTGTCTGGATGAAGCCCACCTGCTGCATCCTTACAGACCTAAACTATGATGCTATAGATGAACTAATGGACTAACAGTCCTAGACATATTTTGCCTGAGGATCTCTTCTTCAGTATGGGCTCCATAAGATTTCTTCTTTTTTTCCACACAGCTTTTTTTTTTTTTTAGGAGTTTTTCCTTACTGAGAAGGAGGGTCTAAGGACAGGGATGTCCTGGGTCTGTTTAGGTTAGTGTAGTTATTGTTTGTGTTGATTGTGTGTTACGTGTAACTGTTTGTGAAGCTCTTTGAGGCAACGTTTGTTGTGATACTGGGCTATATAGATAAAAGTTAATTGAATGACAAGTTGGGAGCACAGGTGTAGCTTTCTGTTCTTAAAATGTGTTAAACCCAGATGATAAAGTCTCACTGGAGAGGTCTATGCAGTACTTGTACTTCAGTGTTTCTCATTTAAGAATTAAAGAAGTATCAGTCATCATAAATACATGCCTCTAAATGAGCCCTGCTGAGGGCGTCCCAGTGTCTCTGTCTCTCTGTGTGTCCTTACCATGATAGTTTTACTTTAATCTACAAAGTGAGCCCTGTCTCTCTGTACATGTCCCTGTGGTAAGTCAGGACGCCCTCCTCATTGTCCACTCTGTCTGAAGTACACACAGATGGAGTATACTGTATATATGCATATGGAAGGGGATGTTACATAAGACTTCATATACGTCACAGCACCGGGCTGGGGTGGCTCAGAGACAGACAGTAATGATGGACAATTCAAAGAGATGAGGTCAGTCTCACCTAATAGACACTGATCAGGACTTTATTAGACACATTACTTTGGGAGTGGAAATCTAATTTTGCTGGAACTGGAGCAGTCTCTTACATCCAAGACTGGAAGACAGAGCCAGGTGAAGAATAAAGTAATGGCCATCGCAGAGGTGTTAAAAAATCTATTAAAGTTTCAAATTACACTCGATATATTGGTGAATAACTGTCTTTACGGACAATGTTGGAGGTTTTTGTATGAATGGTTTTTGTATGAACGGTCCAAATCATGCAGGTGCAGGTGAATTTGTAAGCTACCCTCACTGAATGAATATCAGTGTATCTCATATTTTTAGCTTTGGTTGGCTCACATAGCAGCCACTGAACATGAGAGGCATTATGATAACAGTATTTAACCAAAATGTGTAGTGATCCTATTTAATGAGGGGGGGCATCTCGAGGAGTTTCGCCAATACAAGAAAAAATACGCAATCTTTTGAAAACGCTGGAAAACAATAACATAACAGCCATGTCCATCTTTGCTCGAATGCAAAATATTGCCATTTTACGCTTCATACATTCATATTTTGACAATGTAGCAATACATATATAAATCCTAAAAAGTGCTTCAAAGTTTGTTTTTTAGCTCTGCCCAAGAGAACCACACAATGTAAACATTAAAGTGAAAGTGTTAAGCTGTGGCTTCTGTGGGGTCGACTTTGTCAGTTTGCAGGGTGAACAGCACCGTTTGCTGGCTTTTTCTGGCCAGCGTTGTTGTGTAAACAGGCCTTTTTTCAATACATAAAGTTGTTTCTTACTTCATTTCAACAAAAACATTTCAAAATAACTAAAAAAAGAAAAAGAGCATAATAAGTTATTGCAAGCAATATCAAGTAAAGTAAACTGCCACAATGCCATCCATCCATCTTCCGCTTTATCCAGGGCCAGAGATGCCCAGACTTTCCTCTCCACAGACACTTCCTCCAGCTGTACCGGGGGGACCCCAAGGCGTTCCCAGGCCAGCCGAGAGACGTAGTCCCTCCAGCGTGTCCTAGGTCTTCCCCAGGGCCTCCTCCCAGTGGGATATGCCCAGAACACCTCCCCAGGAAGGCGACCAGGAGGCATCCGGAACAGATGCCCGAGCCACCTCAGCTGGCTCCTCTCAATGTGGAGGAGCAGCGGCTCTACTCTGAGCTCCTCCCGTGTAACGGAGCTCCTCACCCTATCTCTAAGGGAGTGCCCAGCCACCCTGTGGAGGAAATTAATTTCGGCCGCTTGTATCCGGGACCTTGTCCTTTCGGTCATGACCCAAAGCTCATTACCATAGGTGAGAGTTGAAATGTAGATCGACCGGTAAATCGAGAGCTTCGCCTTTCGGCTCAGCTCCTTCTTCACCACGACTGACCGATACAATGACAGCATTACTGCAGACGCTGCACCAATCCTGTCTGTCGATCTCACGCTCCATCCTTCCCTCACTCATGAACAAGACCCCAAGATACTTGAACTCCTCCACTTGAGGTAGGAGCTCTCCCCCAACCTGGAGAGGGCAAACCACCCTTTTCCGGTAGAGAACCATGGCCTCGGACTTGGAGGTGCTGATTCTCATCCGGGCCACTTCACACTCGGCTGCAAACCGCCCCAGCACATGCTGAAGATCTTGGTTTGATGAAGCCAAAAGGACAACATCATCTGCAAAAAGCAGAGATGAAATCCTGTGGTCCCCAAACCTGACAGGCCTAGAAATTCTGTCCATAAAAATTATGAACAGAACCGCTGACAAAGGGCAGCCCTGCCGGAGTCCAACATGCACTGGGAACAGGTCTGACTTACAAACGGCAATGCGAACCAAACTCCTGCTCCGGTTGTACAGGGACCAGACAGCCCTTAGCAGAGGGCCTCGGACCCCATACTCCCAGAGCACCCCCCACAGGATACCACGAGGGACACGGTTGAACGCCTTCTCCAAATCCACAAAGCACATGTGGACAGGTTGGGCGAACTCCCACGAACCCTCAAGCCCCCTATGGAGGGTATAGAGCTGGTCTACTGTTCCACGACTGGGGCGAAAACCGCATTGTTCCTCCTGGAGCCGAGGTTTGACTATTGGCCGAATTCTCCTCTCCAGAACCCTGGAATAGACTTTCCTGGGGAGGCTGACAAGTGTGATCCCCCTGTAGTTGGAACACACCCTCCAGTCCCCCTTCTTAAAAAGAGGAACCACCACCCCGGTCTGCCAGTCCAGAGGCACTGTCCCCAACCACCACACGATGTTGCAGAGACGTGTCAACCACGACAGCCCCACAACATCCAGAGACTTGAGGTACTCAGGGCGGATCTCATCCACCCCCGGTGCCTTGCCACCAAGGAGCTTTTTAACCACCTCGGTGACTTCAGCCCGGGTGATGAATGAGTCCACCTCCGAGTCCCCAGCCTCTGCCTCCTCAACGGAAGACGTGTCGGTGGGATTGAGGAGATCCTTGAAGTATTCCTTCCACCGCCTGACAACATCCCCAGTCGAGGTCAACAGCTCCCCACCCTTATTGTAAACAGTGTTGGTGAAGCACTGCTTCCCCTTCCTGAGGCGGTGGACAGTTTGCCAGAATTTCCTCGAGGCCGACCGATAGTCCTCCTCCATGGCTTCCCCGAACTCCTCCCAGACATGAGTTTTTGCCTCCACCACTGCCCGGGCAGTGGCACACTTGGCCTTCCAGTACCTGTTGGCTGCCTCAGGAGTCCCACGAGCCAACCAAGCTTGGTAGGACTCCTTCTTCAGCCTGATGGCATCCCTTACTTCCGATGTCCACCACCAGGTTTGGGGGTTGCCGCCACAACAAGCACCAGAAACCTTACAGCCACAGCTCCGAACGGCCGCATCGACAATAGAGGTGGAGAACATGGTCCCTTCAGATCTCCGGGATCTGGTTCAAGCTCTCCCAGAGATGGGAGTTGAAGACCCCTCTGACAGGGACCTCAGCCAGACGTTCCCAACAGACCCTCACAATACGTTTGGGTCTGCTGAGTCTGTCCGGCCTCCTCCTCCGCCAGCGGATCCAACTCACCACCAGGTGGTGATCAGTTGACAGCTCAGCCCCTCTCTTCACCCGAGTGTCCAAGACACATACCTGAAGTTCAGATGACACAAAGTCGCTCATCGACCTCCAGCCGTGTCCTGGTGCCACGTACACTGATGGACACCCTTGTGCTTGAACATGGTGTTTGTTATGGACAAGCTGTGACTAGCACAGAAGTCCAACAACAAACACCACTCGCGTTCAGATTGGGGAGGCCTTCCAATCACGCCCCTCCGGGTATCTGTCATTGCCCACGTGGGCAATTCAAGAAGGCCGGGTACTCTGCACTGCTGTCTCACTGCCTGTAAGCCGAAACCACAGTGAGAGACCTGTCCCCCACCCGGAGGTGCAAGGACGCGACCCTCTCATTCACCTGGGTGAACTCCAACACATGGTGGCTGAGCTGGGGAGCTATAAGCAAGCCCACACCAGCCCGCCGCCTCACACTGCGGGCAACTCCAGAGTGGTGGAGAGTCCAACCCCTCTCAAGGAGCTGGGTTATAGAGCCCAAGCTGAGCGTGGAGGCGAGCCCGACTATATTTAGCCGATACCGCTTAACCTCCCGCAAAAGCTCAGGCTCTCTCCCCCCCAGTGAGGTGACATTCCATGTCCCAATGGCTAGATTCTGTGTCCATGGGTTGGGCCGTCGAGGCACCTGCCTCTTACCGCCGCCTAAATCACACTGCACCGGCCCCTTATGGTCCTTCCTGCGGGTGGTGGGCCTATGGGAAGGCGGTCCCACGTAGCCTTTTCGGGCTGGGCCCGGCCGGGCCAGGTGGGAGGAGACCCCAGGCCTGGCTCCAGGGTGGGGCCCAGGTGATGCCAATCCGGGTGACGTAACGGACCTTGTTTTGGAACTCATCATAATGGGCATAATGGGCTTCTGAACCACTCTTAGTCTGGCTTGTCACCTAGGACCTGTTTGCCATGGGAGACCCTACCAGGGGCATTAAGCCCCAGACAAAATAGCTCCTAGGATCACTCAAGCACTCAAACCCCTCCACCATGATAAGGTGGTGGTTCAAGGAGGGAAATTGCCACAATGTATTTGTTTAAATACAACACATTTAAGTCTAGTCTACTCTGAAAGGAAATGTTAGCTCATATGTTAAGACTGGTGGAAGAACATGAGCCTATTTGCCTCCTGAAACTTTACAGTATCTTCTTCATAGGGCATAATGTTACTTTGTTTGAAACAGGAAAAATATACTGGCTCTTTCAGGTAGCTTAGAGAAATACAAAGTTTTATGCCCAAATACAAAGAACAGTACAATAGTGGATATTTTAAGATTCGCAGTACTACATCAGAAATAGCAGAGACTACTTTTGTAATGAACAGAGTCTAGGAAATCTTTGATATTTCCAGACAGTGCTCCTCTAAAAGGTCTATAAATGGATTCTGCCTTTTATTCTGGCTGCTCAGAGAAAATCACAGTTACACAGGAAGACAGAATTTATAGTTTTATTGCTGGACTGGAAATGCTTTTACTGTTCCCTCCAACTCCGGTGGCTCTTCCTCTCACCGTCGCTCCGGACTTAAATCATGTGATATTTTCATGCATTAATCCTAGTCTGCAGGGGAGCTCTCTGTTTTTATTTTATCTAACAAAAACCTCTCAGAGAACATCCTGCTCATAAATTGGAAGACAAACTGCCCCATTTGTTGTGTGCTGGCTCTGGCAGCGAGAGGTCCGGCAGAGAGCCACTGAAGTTAATTATGAGGAAGCCCTGGTCTCTGTTTTGAGGTGAAGACATGCAATAGATAGAAGTATGAAGAAAAAATATTAGAAAGAAATTTCACAGTCACAAGCCAGGGTTTTGTTTTTTTTTTTGTTTTTTTTTTATGCTGGTCCAAAGCATGGATAAATACCCCTTAAACAGAAAACCCAAAAGGAAAGCACAATAGAAATATGTGTTGTGTCCACACAGGTTTTTTATTCCAAGGAATGTTATAATAATGAATGTCTTTAATGATTCTGTCTACAGTATCACTACTGTAATATATTTTACAGTAACTTACTGGCAACCAGCTGCCAGTAAGTTACTGTAAAATCTACAAAAAATTTTAACAGTGCAGGATTTAAAATGAACTAAATCAGCCAATAAAATAGAAAAAAAATGTCTGCGTTAGGAATCCAGACCATACTTAAAAAGAGTTAAAGGCCTATAGCATTTTTCCCAGTTGCACAACAGAAATATCCAGGATTGCAAATGGACAAACTGAGCCACTGCAATGGTAAGAATGTTCACAAATATGCAGAAAACAAAATATGTGGTTCAAGGGTCCAGCTGGGGTCAAAGGTCACATACTGAGTGTGTCCAGCGAGCTGCGTTCATCTCTGACACCTTTGAAGAGAGGTCGTACATCACAGAGGGGAGTCCTGCGTGTCAAACTGAGACCTTGTGTAGTAAGCGCCGTCCTTCCTGTGTGTGTGTGTGGACGTCTGGGTGTAAGTGTGTGTGTGTGTGTGCGCGTGCATGTGTGTGCGTGTGAGGGGCAGAGAGGGTGGTGAAGGGACGAGGGGGTTAGTCACTGTCCTCTGTCTGAAGCTTTGACATGTTTTCTACTTCCTGGTATGTGTCCAGGAATGTCTTTCACTCCAGGACGTTGTCTTCTTTGGCAGTGAGAGACATATCCCACCAGATTTTGACATCACATCATGTTTCTGTACGGGCCAATGTAGCAACTCTGGATAGTAACTCTGCTCGTTTCTTCACTGTTTTGCCTTTTTGCCATTTTCCTCTCTGGAGCTCCACCTATATTTGGTCGCTCTGCCGTGACAAAAATTAAGAAATAAAGCCATCACTCGATGACACTCACGATTTGCAAGTGTAATTTTTTGTCCCAGAGACACCAGAGGGACATGTCTCACGATTCATTCACCCAACAACAACTGATTTAACCATCACACAGACTCTGAAACAGCATATTAAAGGTAAAAAAAGTTACTGAGTGCTGCTTTAAGATTGGTGAGCATTGAACATTGAACAAAAGCCAATTGGAGCTCTTGGACTAGACCAAGACTAAACCTAAAGTTAGGACTGAACCAAAGTAAAAATCAAAACCAGAGTCAAACCCAACAAAACCAGGACTTTACCACCTATAAATTGTAAGACCAAGCTGCAGTGCTGTGGAATAACACCAGTGGGAAGTGTTTGGTGGAAGTCAATAAAGTCTTATTAGGCCTAAATCAAGCCGCACTCCTCTGCCTCACTGTTCCCACTCTGACTACTGCCTCAGACAGCACTGCACTGGACTGAGGAGCATTTACAATTAGCCAAAAGAAATCACCATTCTCCCCCAAAGCTAAAAAGTCATCTATATTTTATGGGCTAATTTAGAGTGACCTATGAGCTGTCGAGGTGTTCAATTCTTGTACTTGATTCAGTCTGGACTGCAGTCACATCCAGAACAAGACACATAATAAAACCTGGTTGGGTAACGTGCATCAGTAACTTTAATTGAACAATGATTAACTATCCATTGGTTATCATTTTGAACAAAGACAGGAAAACAGCACTGGTCATCTATCAGCTAATAGTATAATTTACAAAAGAAAAGAAATGGAAATTGAGAGAGTGCCAATATTCACCATTTAAGGGGGAACAATGTAATTTTTATTCCCTTAAATAAATCGCTTCAGAATACATTTGTAGGGAAATTGGTTATTGCAGGATGAATAAAGCTTCCTTCACTTTCCCCTAGCGTATCTTGGCAAAAATACAGTCCTGTAAGAATATGATCACCAATCTGGTGTCCTGAACTCTCGGGTCATGGGCACATCTTGTTTAGCCATAACAACAAGCTAGAGATGGCTTTATTTCTTTGATTTTCATTATGGCAGAGTGGCTAAAAGGCAGAGAAAATATTTGTAAATATATGAGGAGGAGAAAACGAGTGTCAAGCCAAGCGAGGGGTCCCAGGAGTCAACCTATCGTATAGAGCATACAACAGTGCTTGACTCTGAAAGCTCCATAGAGAAGAATGGCAACAAAGCAAGAAACATTGTTCTGTAAACATATTTTGCAACCTCCATCATCAGTATCCAGCCCATTTACTGTTTGATCTGCACTTGGACAAAAGACTATGCAGCTTCGGTGCCAAAGCAAAGAGGACAAGATGGAAATAAAAATCAAGTTATCTTGTAAAAACAAATTATGTAAATAAAGTAACAAAGACATACACAAAAAGACTGTCCAAGAACAAGAGTCACAGTTATATTTTAGACTGAAAAGGTCAAGCATTATAAAATACTTCAACAACAGAGTTATTAAAACTGTAAATTGTCAAAAATGTTCTCCAGTTCAAAAAGTTGCTGCTGCGAGGTGACAGTGCTGCTGTATATTTGTTCAAAACAAGTCCACAGTCCCAGTGTCATTATAACTGTAGTTAATAAAGTGGCCTTTGCTATTGTTTTGTCTTCATGTACGGGGCAGGACAATGCAAGGTGGAAAGACATGCTTTTTATATTGATCATGATACATTCGTGCTACAGGATCACCTCAACTACAGCTTTCTACACAGAACCAGAGTCTAATTAGGTGTAACAGACTGATCTATTTGTTTTTCATTTGCCCACATAGTAAGTACTACCCAAAATTGCCAAACTTTACTCCTTACTAACTTTCTTATGTAACAAAACTATTCTCATTTGAAGCCTCCTGCTGTGCTGATTGCTTTTACTGAAGACCATCCACTTGAACTTTCCAATCTGCCATCGTTGTCCCCACTTTGACCGTTGTAGTAAACCAAAGAGAAACACTGAAATAATCTTGTTTGATGAGCAAATTGCACAGACTTCGCCAAACTCCATCTGGTGCAAAGAGAATGGGACACAAAGCAGCTTTCATTCTAACTTCCTTCATGTCACTATTTTTTCTTCCAAACACTAAACTCTCCATAGTCGAATCATCAATTCTGTCTGTTGTATTTTGTGGAGCTGCTGGTAAATAACAGCGTTTCATCCCAGTGAGAACTCAGCCCAATTTCTTTAGCGCTCAAGTCTTTCTAAAGGAAATCTGTTTTTTTTTTCTCCACAAGTCTCTGTACAACACATCAAGAACCTGTGTGATCCGACGATAAGACACAGTAATAATGACGGAGCACAGATAGCATCACTCGCTGGCCTATTTTCAGACGCCTCAGAGCCTGATGTATGACACTGGTTCACACTTGTCGTGCTCGCTTCACTCCCGGATTAATGTGCTACAAATTTCTACCATTTTATCCACAGATGACCCCGTCAGCGTTACACTCAGAGATACTTAACATTAAGTCATTTTAGAAAACTTTGTCAAGAAGTACCCCACTTCATATAACAGAAAACAGGTAAACTTAAACTTACCTTGATGCTCCTGATGTCACTTGGCTAAGAATGATAAGCCGCCTTTGTTTAAGAACTTTAGTAAAGGCTTTTGCTTGACGATGCTGAACACACTTTTAAGGGTCTTCTAATTTCTTCTTTAAGTTTTTGCCTTGGCCTGGGGCAAAGAATAACACGAGCCACTGATTCTGCCTCATTGCAACTGTCACATAACCCGGTCAAGGTGTGTGTTTATCAGGTGCATTGTCTACTTTAGTCGAGTATGTTCTAATCTAAGCCAAGAGATTGTTCTGTCAGTAACACTTCTCCATCACACACTGGATTAAATGGTAGTTTAACAGACATAATAAAACAGTAATTTCACAAATTATTCGAGTCTTATTCCAAAATGTAAATTATTTAAATGGGGGCAACCGCCTGTTTATACCACATAATGACACACTTACTTGCTCACTGAAACATAGGCCTATTACTGAAGTTGTTTAGCAAAAGCAAGGGCACCTGGACACCATTGTTACTGTTGACTTTAGCAAATTACAGATTCGACAAAGCTTTTAGAAAAACCTGACAGTAACTGGAGAGCTTAAGGTAACAAGAAACAAATCTGGCACAACTTCCATTTGACTTAGCGTCAAAACCAGTGGCTAATCCTTTCCTTTTCCCCGTCCCATCTGTCTCCAGGACAGGCATAATGGGGGACATCAGTCTGAGGTGCCCAGACTCCAATTTTCTGAGACACATCCTCCTCCTCCAGCTCCTCTGGGAAAATACCGAGGCATTACCAAGCCAGAAAAAATAGTTCTTTCATGGGACTCAGAGACATGCACAAAGTTATGCAAGTTGTAAAATATTTGCTTGTATTTTTTCTTGTGTACGACATAAGAAAACGGGAATCTAGTGCACCAAAAAGTGAGCCTAAAATGGTCTCTAGATTGACATAACGCCTGTACAGTAAATATTTTATTGCCTGAGTAGAAGTTATTCTCTCCTTCCTCCATGTGATCTTCCTTCAGATCCAGCTCATGTCCCTTCCCAGTGGTGACTTTGTGGATTTTAGCATCTTGCGTTATGTAATGGCACTCGAGGGACAAAGCTACTTCAATCAATACTTCAAACAGGCATGGGCCCTAGAGGAGGAGCATCTTCAAACGGGGCCACGTGACCAACACCAGCGGGGGAAAGAACAGAGGAGGGGGGCCAGGAAGAGACAGACCCACTTCTGCAACAACTTAATAACGGTACGACTGTGTGGCT
Organism: Bostrychus sinensis; assembly: GCA_020698575.1. NCBI lineage: Eukaryota > Metazoa > Chordata > Actinopteri > Gobiiformes > Eleotridae > Bostrychus > Bostrychus sinensis. The sequence continues at coordinate 24,074,611 of CM036246.1, forward strand.
GGCAGGAGCATAGACTTGCACCACAACAACAGATTATAGAGGAGGAAATTTCAGGGAACAACAGATAGATAAAGCCGCTCACTTGGGGACACCAGCCCTGAGTGAATCACCCGCCCCTGAAAGATAAACGCTAGACAAAAATTTGAATACAGAATAATTCATGGAGCATCTACTGCACAAAACTTTATCTGAAAAGTAGCACACAGTTTGTTCAGAAGTTTCAGGGAGAGAATACTGCAGAAGATCAGGCCTAAAACTGTAATGGTAGGGACTAAAAGGGCAAAGTGGTACAGTACTGGTGCAGGTAGCCTCCAGTGACGGGCCCTTTGCTGTTCCGGGAAGGAGGAAGGGGACAACTTGGGCATTAATAAACCTCCTATTGCTATTTTAGGACACCCAGAGGCCTAGTATTGTGTGCATTTATTTAAAAAAGCTGCTGTAAAGGTAAATTTTCTGTCCTCCAGTGGGGGTTAGTCAATTCTGTCATTTATGTAGAGGTAAAAGAGGAGCTTCATTTATGGCAGAAAGCTCTTATCGACCCGGGCTGAAGGAAGATGGTCGACTGAGAGAAGAAAAGAAAAGAGCCAAGCTTGATTCAATAAAATATTATGCAGAATTGAAAGAGACACATTCATACAGGCAAACTGGGTGAAGGACACAATGACTGTATGCAATGCCAGTAGTAGGGATTAAACCGCCAACCTATGGATTAGTGACTGAACTGACCCCATTTTAAAAAATAGGCCCATATTTAGAGACTGTATAGATGAAACATGCATAAAACATACCTGAATAAAAGTAGTACAGAAAATATGTTTTGAAGGCTTCGTAGCAACAGGACTAACTAAAAAACAGGCATTTGCCCAGGGGTGGGGTAAGTAATAAACAATAAATAAAGTTTATTTGGTGACAGATTAAGGGATAAGGCTAGAGTTGGTTTAGTGTTGTGTTGTCAGCACAGAATAAGAGGAAAAAATGTGACAAATAATATTTTACTGCCACGTACTTGTATTAATAACATAAAATAAACTAACCCTAACCTTAATCAGTTTGACAAATAAAATAATTTTTTATCACCAAAATTAGCAATTAATTAACATTCCCTGACTTTTTCTTCCTGCTTAGTGTTGAGGGAACAAACCTGAAAAGATCCATGTGTTCCTGACCTCTGGCTTTACAAATAAAGTACCGGTCTTATGTAATTCTTCTTGGTCTTAATGACGTTATTCAGTACATTTTTACAGAAATGGTGTCCTGAGAGAAATTTGCGCCTGTACTAGATTTCATAAGTTACAACCTACTCCTAATTAATTACCGTTCACTTGTGTGATGGTTGGCCAGCAAGTGAACAATGCTACTGCAACAATGGCTCATGCACACTGTACAGAAACCCCTGGGCTACGGTAAACGCAACAGAGTTAATAATAAGCGATAATAATAACTTATCTTCTGCCCACGCCCCGCCTTTATGTGAATTGTATGGAAGCTCATATTGATTGGTTCACCTCGGGACACTTGTAAAGCTCATTGTGTTTGGTTTGTTTAAGGGCTTATTCTAAAGTGAGCTGCGCTATCCGGACACTGTTTACACAGTAGTACAGGTCAGGCACAGCAGGGGTCAGTGGGACGATGCTCATTACACTCACCTACATTTTTTATCGGCTCTGGATCAGCCTGTGCCCTCTGTAATGAGCTGCAGACATTAACAGCTATGTAATTAGACCATTTCGCAAGCTTTAATTTGCAGCTAATTAATTCATTTATTTAAGTTAGGTACCATTTAGCACTAGTCATTTAAATGCATTAGATCAGATTAAGGGTAATGTTTATGCTTTTGTCAGATAATAATAATCCTTTACTTTTTGAACACTCACAGTTGAATGAATATCTGATTCTGTTTTGGTAATGTCTCAAACGTTTCTGCTGCATTGTTGTCGAGTATCATTGGCCTTCTTCAAACCTGGCGTTAAAATGAAGACAGAGTAATGCAGCCTTCATGCAAGATCTAAATGTTTGTAAGAAATGCAATCAGTAGACACATTTTGGTTGGTTTTCAGATTTCTGTCAAATTATGCAGTGAATGGCTTACTTTTATTGCTCCAATGCTCCTTTTCTTTTGTTTTTTCCTCTGGGGTTGCCACTTGCTTTACGTGCTTTACAAATTGATGTGGAGGTCCTTCCTGATCATACAGGCTTGGGACTGGCACTGAAGGCTTGGCTTGGCTTGTGACCCCCTGTGGTTGGATTCTTACATTCATTGCTAGATTAAGTTAATATTAACTTATGTCCAATTCACACTGAATCCGTTTTGTGTCCATTACGTGGCCCATATGACCTCCACAAGAAATAGACGCAATGCACGTGAATGCGTGAGTTCACACTGGCTGCAGTGCAGCACGTCTCTGTGTCCGGCCCTCCGGCAAAAACACATATCAAGTCTATTTTTGTCGGATGCCAGAGCCGTCATGCACAAATTTGAACAGAGCAGATTGAGCCAGACAGGAAGTCAGTCCCAGGACCAGTGAAGAGGATCCGGTAAATTTCCAATTAAAAATGCTTGTGCAGCCTCTCGCTCATATCAACATGTAAACATTACGTCTTAACTGGGGACACAGGTCACGAGTGAGATCGGACTGCTTTAAACGTGAGTAAAAATTAAGTATTTATATACGTAGCGTCCTTACCCAGGGTTGAAGTATATATTTCTGTGACTTTTGTGCTTCAACCTTGGTTAAATCTTTGAATAATCTCCAAATAAACAGGAGATTGTGGTCAGAGGCAATGGGACAATGAATGCAAACTAATGACATTTGTCCTGTATAGATGATAAATTACTCAAATTGTTAACATACTGACACTCATTCACATAACATGACATTTAAAACTACATTTGCCAATTTTATACCTATCTACACAAATGATGAACTGTCTGAACTCCTTTTTAGGTAATGTTGGTTATCTCCATACATGGCTGTTTCCTGTTGCATTGAACACATCTATTTCTAATTAGGAGCTGCGTGGCCAGTCCTGAACTTTATATATTCAGAAATGAGAGTGGGCCGTCAAACCCAAAGTAGCATGTTTTTTCTCCCTCATATGAATCATCTATTGCTCATTCTCATGTTCCCAGGAGCTGAACCTTTTCAGAGTGTACTCTCAGATTGAATTGCGAAACCTCTCTGACACAAAATAATAGACAACATCAGCGGGGCAGCCATTTCCACAAGTGTTAATGGACCCGGGCTGAAAAATCTCACTGTGGTCAATTAACTGAATCAGTCTGGTTCAGGGCTTTGAGGGGGCTTAGTCATCGCACGTGGGAGGGGAATAATAAAAGGACAGGGTTTGATTGGTTATGAAAGATTTTTTTATGCTATATTTGTCAGAACATGGGTGCACTGTGGCAGAGTGGTTAGCACTGATGCATGTATTCCTTGGAATACTGTGGGTTCTCTCCGGGTTCCTCTACGCTGTCCAAAGACAATCATGTGTAGGTGAATTGGTGAATAAAAAAGGCTCCTGATGAATGAATGTGAGAGTGAAGAGTTTCAGTCACAGTCTATGGCAATTAGGTTTCCCCTCCTAAGGCCCATAGATGCTGGGATAGGCTCCAGCCACCTGCGACTCCTAAAAGGAATAAGCAGAAGAAAATTAATGAAATAAACAGGCACAGTATATAATTGAGCAACAAGGGGTCACAAGCCAGTGTGAGAGGGTTGCATCAGGAAGGACATCTGGTGTAAAACGTATGCCAAATAATTAGCAAATCACTGCATGCTATTGTTATAAGACAGAACGCCATCTAAGCTACTTTTAGATCACTGTATCCCATTTTAGTGTTGTTTAAAAGCCAAGGCCGTAGACTTTTCCCCACTGCTCACCTGGGACAGTGTGTTACTGTTTCTGGAAAGAGTCACAGAGCAGAGATTTGTGGCAGCAGTCTGTTTCTGTAACTTTGTGACTTTGGAAAAGTAACATTTGGGGCTGGTTTATTTAGCAGCACTGCAGGCCTGAAGCACAAGTACAGTCTGTGCTGGACACTCAAATGGACATCTATAAGGTAATGCTTTTTACACTGCACTCACACATACAGACACTTACTTAAAACCCAGTAATACATGTTTTAAATGTTGTTTTTCAGACTGTGTTGTATGTTGTTTTGTAAGGTCAAGTGGTTCTGTTGATACTTTTAAGAGATGCTTGTGCAGATTGTTGTTCAGCTTTTTCTACCTCAATAGCAAGTGAACCAGTTTAACTCTCACTAACCTCATAATCCAGCTCCACAGTACAGGACCCAGGACTGAACTGCTATAGCTAATGTCTTTTACAGTTGAGGCCACTAAATAGTGTCCATCACAACATTAAAGACATAATATGAAACACTTTCTTACGATTGCTTGAAAACAATCCATGTCTATATTTTGCTATAATTTCTTGCCTTTTGTGAGTTGTGATTGGTTGAAACAAGACTCAGAAATGTCCCACAAATGAAGATAAAACATGTGGTGAAATACAGTAGGACATTTGTGTACAGTTTTGTTCATCTCCATGTTGCCCTGAAAGAATAAATGGGTGGCAAGCTCAGTTGGTCGAGTTGCTTGTCCACTAACCAGAAGGTTGGTGGTTCAAACCCCACTGCAACAACTGCATACTCTCATTCTGTCTTTGGGAGAAACACTTAACCCACCTTGTCTCTGGTGTATGAATGGGTGAATGATTCCTTGATTTAAAGTGCTTTGTTTTGCACAAAAATTCTGCGTTTTGTTAGCCTGGCCACCCATCTTACTCTGGTCGCTGTCAGTTCCTCTTCTGAGTTGCCTCAACAAATTATGGCTGCCTCCTTGCGTGCACTAATGTATTGTACATGTACATATTGATTTGGGAGAGAATTTTTTAAACTTTTACACTTTGGGGCAGGCTTGTGATCTGATTTCTAGGAGGTGAAACAGAACTACTTCTGAATACAAAAGGCAAATCTGACATCAGAAAGCAGTATGAACATAACCAGAATAACTCAATTTATCCAAGCATGGGACTGGCACAAAGATGGCTCATCTTGGGGATTTGAACCCCTGACCACTGCATCAAAGTCTTTCCAAACCTACTTTATTTCAATTGAAAGTGAATGAGCCCGCCTGGCTCTATGACCTAAAGTTCACAATATGCAAAAGCTAAAGATAAATATGTTTTTACTGTGAAAAACCCATTATCGTGTTGAATTGAACACCATCAAGGGGAGCAAAAACAACAGACCATACACCAACTTATGAATAGTTTAACGACTAATTATCTAGACGACTACAGCCTCTCAGTCTTTTAACTAAAATCTCTATTTGAATCCTGATGTTATGTAACTCAGCCCAGTTTCCAGTTAGATCCGAACTAATGGCAGCGTCAGTGTTGTGTGATGAATGCTTTGTGGTGCACCTCTCTGTCTTTCCCTTACATTTCCCTGGGTCCTCCTGTCACGGCCGCTGTTGAACTAAAGAGACACATCGCTCACAGTCGGCCCTGACCTGGTCCGAGCCCATCCATCATTAACCAACAACTGAAAACAACCAAACACAGCCAGCGCCATGCAGAAGTAATTTCATTTGGAGAGCCACTATTAGTATAATGATGATAAACACGCAGAGCTTATCCCCCAGCGAGCTTTGTTATTGTGGTTATGACAATAGCGCGGCACATGCATTGATCACTTTTGGGGGAAGTGTGCATATTTTACTGTCTAAAGGGCATTGTAAATAATTTGTCTTTTGTAGTGAGATCATTTTGAAACTACTCAATGTTTAATTAATGCTTTTTGTCCCACAAGTCTGCAGTTTGTTGTGTTGTTTTTCCAAGGACTCCAAGGTTGAATACTGGGCTTGATTGCGAGATGTAATGTTTTTACATCAGCATCAATTACTCATATTGTTATGGCTCATCTCAAGTAACAATATGCCATATACCACTGTACATTGATACTCCATGTTGTGCAATAGCTTTTCTGGGTCACCACAGAAAATTATCTGACTCCTAAGGAGTAGTGATGTACATCTGGCATAGGTTTTTATGCTAAATGCTCATAAGCCACACACATTTGTGTGTGTGTTCAATGAAGGGCGTTTAATACTGCCTACAGTCAGAGTGCCTTGAACTTTTTGCCTTAAGCTTACTGTGAACTGAAAATTTTAATTTTTAACATTTAAGGGGCTACTGTGCTTTTTTATAGTTTAAGTGTTGTTTTCAGTTTTGAAATGTAATCATTTCCCCTTGAAATTTATAATTTAATAATCATAATCATAATCCTCTCCTAAGCCAGCAAAACAATGTTAGATTGCAAAATGATGTCCATGTCTTCTTCCTTTTGCTCTGAGCACTGCTGGAAGTGAAGTACAGAAGCGCTTATGGAACACAAAGTCATGTATGGAGAACTTTTACACAGCATTTGCTCAAAGACAAGAGTACGTCCCTCAAAGGCTACAGTACACACAAAGTCTGTAGAACAAAAGGCTAAAAGGTGTGCCATGTGAACTTTCATTTTGTAGATTAAAAGTCCAGGGATTTTAATAGTCTCATCACTATTTACATTAATGGTCTATGTCCACCCGTTAAGCATGTCCACTAAAGACATCAGTGTCCCAAATCTCGAGCCATGTGAAAAGCTTATGATGTTGCTGGGAGCTCGGACTCCAAGGTGTCATTGCCTGCAATAAACCTTAATAACCCCAGGTACATAAGCTAAATAAAAACATGGACTGAAAGCCTGTCTGGCAACAACAGACATACAAAATTGAAAAAGTGGTGAGACCCAGGGGCAGTGTTTTGCTCCAACATTAGTTCCAGTGCCTCAGACACAGTGTCAACAATCATGGCAAAAAGCACAACACAGAGTCCAGTTTTGTGAATTGGGAATGATAACAGCATCTGTGGGGTTTCAGCAGCAATCAGTTACTATCTTCAGCCAGTAAATCAAGAAAAAAATGGTGGTTATGCTGTATCAGTAAAAGGATGGTGAGGTTAGAGATGAGAGCCTAGAGGAAGATCAAAGGATGTAGTGACAGAGGACATGAAGTTAGTTGCTGTGAGAGAAAAGGATGCAAAGGATAGGGCTCGAAGGAGGCAGATGATTCGCTGTGGTGACCGGTGAAGGGAACAGCCAAAAAGGAAAATAAATTACGTCGGTGGCAAAGTGGGTAGCATGTTTGTATTTAGAAAGTCCTGAGTTCAAACCAGGTCAGGGACAGTAGTTGTAGTATATTCCACTGGGCCATTGTGCAAAAAGAAACATCTGCAGAAATCTCATAAGACAAGTGTTTAGTTCAATTTTCCACACAACTTGTAATAAAACTTAACACAGCCGCATTACCTCATCACACCGAGTCCATGTGTCTCCTGACTTTACCTCCACATAATCAGCTTTTTACCGTCTGCTTAATTAGCCGTCGCCGTGCTCGGAGCTGAGGAAGCGGCTAAACTGTTTGCCTCCTCTCGTTCCCAGTTCATTTAGCTTCTGCCCGCGGGACCGGCCTCTTTATTATGAATGAGGCGCCTCAAAGTCACCGGCTCATTAAGGCTAAACACTGGGAGCCGACTGCTATACGTGCATGAAGATGAGCGCACGAGAGGCCCGTCCATCACCAGGACTGTGTGTTAAACGTCCCAGGTAAACATTTGGATAAATTAGGGTTTTGCAATGAGTGAACTGGTTGTTGCATTATAAAGTTATGTGATGGTTTAGGTTGTCGGGCACACGTTAATGTAATAATGTTTTCCTTTCACATAAAGAGGAATAAAATGCCTATTGAAGCTTGTAGTGCAGCTTACAATACAATATATTACATGTTTTTATCATTTGCAAAGGAAAGAAAGGCCTATAGTCTAAAATGCATAATGATAACTGATGTTGCAAAAACATTAAAGCTTTATAAAAAGTCTACACTGTTAAAAAGGGGTAAACTAGCTCCATGGCTTGGATATTTAATGACTACTAATGACCAAGTAATTATGTGCTGTAAAATATTTATAGAAGTTCACTAAATGATCTTTCTTTTCATTTTTATTATAATGCCTCCTATTCGAGTTGTGTTCCCTTCTACATTTTGAACCTCTCACTTTCTGAAGTCAGATTTATATAATGCTATGATGTAAAGTAAAATATTGTCATTTTGTAATAAAAAAAAAAGAAAGTTAGCCCAAGCTGCCACCGTCAAATAACAGAGTAGTAGATCCTTAAAATGTCTCTTTAGTCCAGTACAGTTCAGTACAATTTTGCAACTTCTACTACCACTGCCACTGCTACTAATACAACTATACTGCTGATACTACCACTACTACTGCTACTCCCTGGCACATTACATTTTAGTTAAAAAAGCTAAATTAAGCACTTCTTCTGCACTGATTAAAATGTACTGTATATTCATTTACACAAGTTGATCATCATTGTCGAGCCATATTTTTCTTTAAGTGATTTCCAGCTGGAGCCTGTTGTCAGCCACAGCTGCTGTAAACGCTGCATTTTCAGATTACATTAAAAATCGCTCTGTGTATCTATGCTCCAGCCTTTCTCTGTATCTCATCCAAACACAGTGTAAGTCTAGAGCAGCGTCTTTGAGTCCCATCCCAGAAATAAATACTGAATTATTAAGGCTTTTCACAGAATTAGCTCAATGGATATTTTACACTGGCTTCAGCAGCATCGATCCATTTTTACAGCTCTCACCGAACATGCAGCGTTGATTACATTCGAGCAACTGCGATCAATGTCCACCAATAAAAGTGCCCTGTGGTTGTAGTAGCACTTTCTGACCACCAGACTGTTACATAATGAGGATGTTGTCACTGTTTCACTAAAATAATAACACATTTGTCAAAGTGGCCCAAACTGGCTCTGCTCATTGGTTTAATTTGAATATTTTAGCATAATATCCATAATGATTAAGTACATGTAATGAACATGACAAAGGAGAGTGAAGTGAGTTTAATGTGGATATTATGTTTGTGTTTATCAGTTCATTGGTTAGTGCTGATGGGTGTAAGGACGCCTTTGTCAGGGAATATTTAAATACATGAGTGACAGTCCTGTGGGACGTGCTGCTGCCAGGGTTTTGTGGCTCAATGGAAAGAGAAACCCTGAAATAGATGACCCCCAGTGTGAGTCCATGTCTGGGCACTATATCTTTGCCATTGCGAGACAGGGCCAATTTCTTTGCAGAGGTCATTGAGTGTTAGTTTATTATTGGATTTAGACATGAATTTAGTGATTTAGTCCCAGGTTTAGTTCTGGTCTTGGCTTACATCTGGTTTAGGCCGGTTTAATCCCAGTTTAGTTATGGTTTTGTCCCAGTGTGAGGCCTGGTTGAGTTCTAGTCTAGTGTCAACCTGGTTTAGACCTAGCCATAGTTTAGTTCTGTTTTAGAACCAGTTTAGACCTAGCTTACACCTGTCTTGTCTTAGGCCTAATTTGGTCCAGGTAATTTAGACCTGGTCTGAACCTGGTTTTGTCCTGTTTAAGATGCATTTAGTCCCATTCTAACCTTCGCTTAAAGACCTTGCTTCCTAGACTTACAGCTGGCCTATTTTTGATTCATCCTTAGTGCATAGCCTTAGCTTAGTCCTTGTTTAGATCTTACATAGAGTCCTATTTTAGCCCTTTACACTTATGTCCTGGTTTAGTCCTTGTTCTAATTTAAACCTGTGGATGTAAACAATTGCTGGCTTTATCTCTTTTGTCTTATTGTGATGGCCAGAGTCTGTATGTGCTGGTATATTGGTCTCTCTCTGATTAGCAGCGTTTCAGAGTCTCCACAGTAGAGAGCATATCAGGCCCAGTCTTCCCTTGAGAGCCTTTAACATGTTTACATGTTCGCTCTATGCCACTGTTCTTTCTCTCTCCTTCAATTGACTTATTGATCGGCTCTTAATTATGTAACAATTTGAGTTTAAAAATAGACCAGAGCTACTGTTTATGCCTTTGGTTATTAGGCGGCTGTGGGCTGCTGCAGTGGAGGCCCTAGAGCAGAGGATTATGGACCACAGAAATGGGATTAGCATCAGTCAGCGGCCCCTTTGTCATTCACTCATTTACTCCATCGCTTCATTTCAGATTAAAAGACCTGTAAAGCAAGGTAATAGCTGTGAATGGACACAGTTGTTCAATACTGGTTAATAAAATAAATGCTTGCTTACACCCCATACACTCCTTTTCAAAGGCTTTTTCTTTCCAGGGACGCCAGAAAACATCGTCTACCTCCTAAAGTGCAGTGTTAATAATTATGCATTAGTCTTATATAGTACTTTTCTAGACTTTCAAATGTCACTTTACAGTTTGGTGCATTATTCATTCATCCCTCAGTCACACTCAGAGATGAAAACGTGGATTTGATGGTTTAATCTCGCTTCAAAATAGATGGGAAAGAGTCAACTAAATGCATGCGCTGTTAACATGAACTATTTTATCACTATTTTATTACATAATTCGTGGAAATGCCTAATCTCTCGCTGGATAGTATATGTTTTTAATCCATATGTTACCTATAGCTACAACTACAGCCAATCACACACGACTGATAAACAGACTGAGCAGTAAGTAAAGAAACAGAACATGTTTACATTTTGATTGATGAATGAAAGCTGTCAATGAGTTTGACAGGATTTCACTCAAAAAGTATACATATATGCAAATAAGCTTAGTTAAAGGTGCAATATGTTTTGATTTGTCAGTTTTATAACATTTCTGCAGTGTAAATAAAGAGTTTTTTATCTAAAGTTTACACAATGACACAGTAAACAGAATGCAAGAGCCCAGGACTAGGGAATAATCACTTCTGCCCAATCGGATGCAGCAACCTTATTCATTAATTTCATTTATACTGACATTTAACCACAGCATCTTAGAACAAGCCTCCTCCTCCTCCCACCATTTGACGTAACAGAGAGTGCAGTATTTGGCGTTGGATGGACAGAGATTGGGTATCATCCATACTTGAGCTGTGTACCCTCATTCATTGATAGTTTGCCAGCAAAGTCTTTGCCAGGCTCATTTCTACCATCCTCCGTCCCTCTGGGCTCTCTGTGATGCTAAACCCACGTCACAGGACAGGACCGCCCCGGGGGAGGTCGTGGGAGGAGGAGGGGAGAGGAGTGGACGCGAGAGAGAAGGGATGAGGAGGATGAAAGTAGCTGGAGCTGGTGTGAGCCCTGAGGAGAGACAGAGGACAGAGGCAGAAGGACGGGGGCGAAGTCTGACAGTGAACACACAACCATCTTGTTTCAGCTAGAGTGCTACTGTACATGTTGTTGATGTGCAGCAATGTTAAAAGGGCAAACTAATGTCCAAAGGTATGGCATGTCCCATTAGCACTTCTGCATCTCAGCATGGAGGTTGTTGGTTTGATCTGCAGTTTGCCTATAATCTCTGAAGAGTCTGCATGTCTTACAAAGCATGTGTTAAGTAAATTTGTGACTCTAAATTGCAGTTATTCAGTGAATGTGAGATGCTGTGAGGCGAGAGTGCTAACCACTAAGCCACTGTGCCACTGGTAAATCAAGACTGGGCAGGAATAAAACTGGCTCTAAATTAAACTAAATAAGAAGTTGAAGAAAAGACTCTTTAATATCACCAGTGGTGCCTGTACCACAGTTTGAGAACCCCTACTGTAGCCACCCATGTTCTTGGCAGCACTCTTCAAATACAGCTCTCTCATATACAAACACCTTGTGCATAGCACTTGCATATATATATATAAATATATACATATACCTATACAATACATATACATAGTTAGGCAACAATCCTAGGCACAGTGCAGTAGAAATCAAAGCCTCATATCAAACCATGTCACACCAGCCTATAAATGCAGCTCTACTACTTTTCTTCATTCGCAGTCAGTGTTGATGAAATTCTGCGACCTCTGGCCCCAGCCCTCCTCCTCAGTCTTCCCACATTTTAATACCATTCCACTTCTCACACACAGACATCTGACTGTGACCCTGTTCCTTTCACAGAAGTATTGAATATCTCATGTTAGCCTCAGGTTATGAAAACTGCCTTAGACATAACTGTAACACTGTATATATGTAGAGAGGCAGCCGAACAAAGACACTGTGTGGCAAAAAATGTGCAAAAACTCCACTGAATACAGTTAGATAAGACGGGATATCTCACAACATATTCAATGTATATGCAATGCAAAATCCAATGTTTTTATTTCATTCCTTTTCAATGTAAATAAGGCTTTGTGTGCTGATAATAAACAGCCTGCAGCAATCCTTGGCCTGTCCAAAGATCCTTGTGGAGCTGAAATATAAAGTCTCAGACAGACAGATGAGTCAAAGCCATCCTGTGGAGCTTGTTAAGATGCCACATAATGAGACAGGCTGCTGCGTCTTACACAATAATGTCACCATCTCAGACTGTTTCTACTTTCCTACCAGGAATGTGTTATTTAAGAAAACACACATATATATGGAGTAATGATGTTTCTATCTAGGGGCGCCCTCCAGCCTGGACGGGGGAAAAGGATGTGCTTTTACTGTAGGTGAATTGGTGACTCTAAATTGTCCCCAGTGAATGACTGAGTGAATGGTTGTCTGTCTTTGTATGTCTCTGTGCCAGTCCTGCGGCTAATTAGACCCTGTCCAGTGTGTACCCCACCTAAGGGCATAGAATCTGGCAGAGACACAGAGAGACAACCATTTACGTTCACATTCATTCACTCGGAGTAATTTAGAGCCACCAATTTACTTAACACTTGCATGTCTTGGGACGGTACTCAGCGAGAACCCACAATAACACTGGATGGACATGTAGACTCCACCCAGAGAAATCGTGTGACGGCCGGCCCGAGGATCAATCTCACATCCTCCTTGCTGGGAGGCATGAGCACTTACCCTAAATTTATACATTTCTTGCTCTCATTATGGGGTCATGGGTCGCTGGATCCTATGCTCCATGAGTCCATAGCTGTGAGAATCACAGCTAATGAGGCCTTTATCTTAAATTAAACTCAGCATTTTTACTATTAACACTCTTGCTGTCAGTGATATCCCAGAGATAAAGGGTTACAGGGACCAAACTGCACAGAAATACTGTGGTGTGATATTTTTACAGCAGCATGGGTGACCCTGCTGGTGTCCAGGTCACAGTAAAGGCATAAAGCTGAGCCCTGAGGCTGAACATCATAGGCATGTCCCCCCTGGAGCGTGCCTCCCTCTGAGCACCATCAAGCTCCACTATAGCCCTGCACCGAGACAGCCGTGCACAGGGAAAAAAAATCAATACACACAGAAATACTGCAGCAGGAGCCGGGGACAGAAAAAGGTCTGACATTTGGTAAATGTTCCCTAAATCACTACACAGTCAGGGAGAGCTTTTATCCAGTGATTTTTGGTCATCCAGGGAGGTCAAAACACAGAAATAGAAAATGCAACATTTTATCTGGTTTTGAAACACCTATAACTTAAATATGATGGAATCAGGCTAACAGTCTTGAGGATGCACAGGTCCTAAAACATTTTGTATTTTGTATCTTGCACGAGGAGTTAATTTGCCATCTGTCCATCTTAAAACCAGCTTAACACAGCACGAAGCATTCAGTGACTTGGCTTGTAGGATGTAGCCTATAAAGTCATGCACATGCCCATATCTACCAACTTTAACTAGGAATTTCCTGATTTAATAAGCTACAAAATATAAAGTAAAAAAGTAATACTGCATGTCCCAGTGTTGAACAGCCCCTACCCAGTTGTCCCAAATGTAACCTGTCATAAAAACAAATCCACACACTCTCATTCATCTGTATACTGTTTGTCAATCACACAGTGGCCATGTTCACTGCAATTTTAAACTGTTACATTGCTCTGTAAGTCTGCTATTCAACACCAACAACGCTACTGCCTTCTACTATTTACTTTTTTGCAGGAGGCTATTGCTAACCTAGTCCTTTAACAGCTTGACCTGATCTTTTCACTAAAAGGTGGTAATTATCTCAGTGTCACGTCTTGTATTGGCAATAATTATCTACTGCCTCTATTTTCTATTCTTGCCTCTTTTCTATTTTTTTATTTCTTTTTTGTGTTTTCATTAGCAGTGTTTCTGTGTAACAAGTTGCATGTAAACCTGTGTTAGGATACATTTAACTTTCTGTCAGTAGCTACTCAACAGGTAAGGAGCATCTCTTATTGGAATGAGCCAGCATATTAAAATGATCAATAATAAAATATGCTATATGCCGTATTAAAGTGTTATTAAACTAAATCTAGGCCTACTTTACGTTTAATCCAGCCACATGAGGGTCACAAGCCAGTGTAGTTTTTGTGCCTGTCCCAAGCCTTGATAACTGGAGTGTCAATATTGGCATCTGGCGTAAAACTTTTGCCAAATCAGTATGTGAGTCATTGAGAGAAGGCAGATGATTTCCTCAACAACAACAAAAAAAAAACTAAACTCATTCAAATATACTGATTCCTGCCTATACAGCTGCAAACAGAAATGTTCAACCCCCTCACCTCAAACGACATTTTAAGGATGTGAATGAAAGATAATGAGATTAAATGACACATAACAAGCTTCTTACACAAAGCTTCTTACACCTTTCGACTGGAGACTTTTTCACCTGCAAAAGCCTCTAGCTCAGTGATGTTTGATGGTCTCTGTGCTGCCACTGCCTTCTTAATATCCCACTAAAGATTTTCAATGGGATTTAAATCTGGCCACTAAGAAGGTCACTCCAGGATTTAATCAGTAAACCCTTGTATTGTTTTGGGGTTTGAATATTTCAATACAAAAAACTATAGAAGCAAGAAGTCATGCTGTTGTAATTACATGCTGTTTTTCTACACAGTGCCACAAGACGAGAACGTTCTGGACGTCTCATGCTTCGATGCTGAAACAGGTGTGATTTATACAGACCGATTTCCATGGTGACAGACAGGCTGTCACACTTGAACATAAAAACACAGTCATTACGCCGGTCTCCTGCTGTAAGATGTAATAATATGTGGTGCATAATGTTCTCGACATGTTTAGAGCCTCATTCAGATGCATGAGTGTACTCTCCCACAAACAAACATGTCCGCCACGGTGGCCCTAATAAGTTTGTGTGGCCCCAGCGGACGTCGGCACCCGGGAAGATCTGAGGCTTCTCCGGACGAGCTGCTAAGTGTTCACAGTGGGTTATAAACAAGTGAACAGTGAATATTTATGAAGCTTAATTCATTCAGCGGCACAAACCAAAATGATTTTGCCTTCACAAGTGGTAAACACAAACAGCCAGGCAGACTGTATGTATCTATTATATGGCCTATGGTTGTATTTTTGAATAATAACATACAGATACTGAACTATTGTGGTCTCTTCTGTAAATACTTGCCCAGATTACTGTAAGAGCTGCTAACAAACAAGCTATATATTCAGACATTTGTTAATAATCCTTACCCCGGGCACTGCAAGTCTTTTGCCATTTGCCAAAACCATCTTCTTGCACAATGTTGTGAATGCTAATTAATACACTGAAATGGCTGCAGATTTCTGCTAGGCCTGGCACTATCTCGCAATGTTAAAGTGGAACTCAGTAACTTTTTTCCTTTCTTCACAGTTTTTGCCTCATTTTCCTCTACAGAGCTCCGCCTACATTTCAGAGTAAAGAATCGTAAAGACTCACAAGTCCAGCTGATTCCTGAATGATCCCTTGCTTGGCTTTACTTTTGTTTTCCCCTCTGTGTATTGTTAAGTTTTTTCTGCCTTTTGGCTGCTCTGCCACAATAGAAAATTGAAGCCATTGCATGCTTGTTGTTTGTTGTATATGCCCCTTTCTCACAAAACTCGAGACTTCCGTGAGACTGGGTCAGCGGTGCAAGTGTTGTTTTCAACCCAGACTTTTTCTTTTTAAGTAATAAAAAAAAATACATTGCCTGAAAATTGAACATCAGTTACCAAAAACCTAAAGGTGCACTTTGTGGACACTGGTGTATCTGAGGGACTGTCTAATAAAAGGCAGAGGAGATTAGTGCAGCTCTGAACGACGCCGTCTGTTCACATTCTTGTAAGTCCCGCTCATCTGGACAGTTGCATCATAAGCCCAATTTAATCACTCTCAAATACAGCCAAACCAGTGGAGGAAGACCAACGCCAGACTCTTTTTAGTGCTCCGTGACTTTTACATAAGCATCACTAACATTATGAAAGACCAACTCAATGGGAATTAAATGGAAGCAGAGACAAGTGAGAGTTTCCTGATACTGGATATTAGGATTATACAGCGTCAATTATACAAGCCAGGCTCTCAAATCAAAATGTGGTCATATAATGTTTTCAACATCCACTAAGACGTGTAGCATTAGCTTTCCAGGGAAGATATACTGAGATTATTATCATTCCATATGCATTTTGTAGGTGTATTTCATGGAATTAATATTGTTAGTAAAACATTTGCAATATGAATTCAGATCAAGCATAACAACAAATGATTACAGTTAGAGGATATACAAGGAAAATTGTATAATATAGCCAAATAATTCCCCTGAATTGCTTACAAAACATCTCCAGACCTGTGACTTCATGTCCGCAGGATTTGAGCTCAAACATGAAGAGAAAGTCTGAGTGTAGGGGGCGGTTCGAGCAGGGTATGACACTGAATTAGCAACAAAAAGCCAGAGGATAATTGAGCCAACTTCTCTGCAGTGATGGCTGGTTGTGCTAGAGTGTACAAGGCTTCGGTGCAAAGCTTCAGATGCTCCTGAAGAAGCTGGACGAGAGTCCGGATGGTAGTGAATGTTTGTAAAGGACTCATGTTAGATTAGATAGTTTTGAGTATCCCAGTTATGAGCCATATCTTTGTTAAGCTCAGTTTTAGACATTACAGTGAAAATGCTCACATACAGCAGCACTCAAAAGACACACATTAAATAACAAGGTTTATGTAAATACAATATTAATATTTACATTTTTTATTTCTGTAGATTAAAACTACTTAAATGTGTCTTAAGTAACCCAGTTATTTCCAATGCAAACGGTGGAAAATCCTTTGCAAAGTCCAGGTTGCTCTCTCTCCCTCAATGCAGGTGTGGTATATGAACTTTATCAATAAAAATTCATAAGGAATAATTTGTTAGCTATTCTAGACATTCCTTATATCCTGTCCAACCAATTAATGAGGTATTTTGATATTGTGTGCTATAAATGTGGTGATTTTAAGTTCCTGGGACATGGGGAAGCACAGAGCAAAGTATATTATGAAATATTGCCAAATAGCAGGCTGTATTTTTATATGACACCCAGACCCTGAGGATATTGTGTGTACAGTGTATGGAACAAAACTAGATCGGGGCGCAGATGCTCGCCGGCGGGACAGTCTCATTATCCCGGTACAGTGTGGGACCCCTGCCAGCTCCGTATGTCACTCAGGAGTGCTCTTGGGTCACTGCTGATTAACTTGATTGGCTACAGAGTCGAACCAGGAGAGGTCTGTCACTGTGTTGGTAAAATATAGGACATAATGAAGGACTGAGCTGTGGCTGATGTGTATGTGATATTGTATATTTGACTTGTAGCTGGATTTGCTGTATCAGTCACTGTGTTGTTTGGGTCTCATATATTTCTGCATGTATCTGATTCACTGAGAGACTCTCCATCTCACAGCAGGAGCCTGAGACTCTGAAGAGCTGCAGCACTATGAAGACATGGCATGTACTGGCTCTAATTTAACCCCCTACAAGAGAAATGTGTATCTGAACAGATTTGTAGAAAGTGCTATTTACAAAACTCCCATACATACAGAAAATGTGTTAAAGTACAAAAGGTGCAAGTCATCTATGGGCTGCACCATGATGATGTTGTGTGGTAAAGGCCTTGTTTATGTCTTCAGTAAGCCTGGTTTAATCTGGTATATGAAAGGATCTCTTGGCATTAGTTGAGGTTTAGTTAGGTTTAGTGTTGTATAAAAGGAAGACTTTGTGTTGTTGGGTTCTTTAAGACAGATTAGTGAGGCTTGGTTGGCTTTAAGTTAGGCGCTGGGGTTCACCTGCTCTTTAGGATCACCATCATAATGAAATCGGGATACCTGGGTTTCCTGGGTTGCCTGGGAGTGGCATATATAGAAAAGTTTAACCTGAGGTAGATCAAGTTTGGATCAAAACATTGTTTGTGTCATGAGGTCAGAACACAGGGAGAAAAAAAGGACCCAAAAAATGCAGGACTGTGAGGTGGTGAAATTTTAAAAAACTAACAAAAACTTGACAGAGAAAAAACAAAACCAACCAACACAAAAATCCAAAAGAACAAAAATCCAGGATAAAATCCAAAATTCAAAAACCAAAGGCAGGGCAAAAATACAAACTTACTGAAGCCAATGCACATAGAGGACAAAGACTCAACATGGACTTGACAGGGAAAATGACCTGACAAAGGATTGGAGAGAACACAAGGGGAATGTGGCACAGGTGAAACACTTTGGGGTGGGGCAGGCAATCGCAAAGGGGGGAAACACAGGAGGACAGGAAGTAAAACAGAAAAACACAAGAACTGACTAGACATCAAAATAAAACACAAGAGGTAACTAAAGCTACAAAATAAAACACAGAGGACTCAAACCAAGGACACAGACAGGATCATGACAGTTTGAATAAAATGCAGTCTATTGGAGTAAGTGTGCAGGCTTTGAAGCACTATTTTCAGACAAATAAAATGTAGATAATCACTCCCAGATTTGCATCAGTTACCTAATGTGTTTCACTCATGCATAGTCTCTTACTTAGCCAGACATCAGGACAGAGATTTAGATTAATTAGATAAAGAAAATTAGTCTAGTTTGTGATACAGCAGGTGCACATCTGAAATCAATTTGAACATGACAAAGTATCTATCTCCAATTTCCTTGAAACCTAGACACATGATCTTGAAGTCTGGCACAGTGCACCTCAGCAATGGCCTAAAACGAATTTGAAATATAAATATTTGCACAGCCTGTATATTTGATCCATGTGGCTTTTTAGAGCAGAGACCTTAGCTGTCATCCTGCGAGCGTGCGTCTTAATGCCGCCTTGTACTTTCGACAACGCACAGATTAAATGCATTTATCTTCATTTGCTTGACTCTGGCTGTGTGTTACCTGCTGGAACCGTGACACTCCACTTCCCTCATGAGACCTCACCGGACCAATATTTCCAAACAAATCTCTGCCAAAAAATATCTCTGTGTACGCTTAGTATTCTGCATGGCATCTGCTCCTCCTTGTCCCAAAATGTCCAGCCTTTTGTCCAATCTGGCGCGGGGTCACCGTGGCATTTGACGGATAGCATGGCAAAAACACTGCATAACATTATGTATCTATTAGCATCAGTATCAGTACTGGGCAATGCCGGTTCTGATAGAAAGGCGTTAAATACACAGAGGATCACAGTTTGTCGCGTATGGAGCTGAATATCAGGCAGATGGTCTTAACACATCACCACCAATCATAGTAAGGTGGTCATAATGTTATGGCAGATCGGTTTGTAAGCCTGTATGTTTGAATGACATTGTTGAGCAGTGATTATTCGTTATGTACTAGCTGTCAGATGCATAAATACACAGGAGAGGCGTCAGAGTGTCAGATAGGGAGCTCCTTGTGACACCAGACTAATGACTTATTGAACATGGCGTTACTTTTCCTGTGATTTTTCCCGACCCGGGGAAATTAGAATCGACTGGCCTACTTTATCACCGGCGCGTCCTGTGAGAGTGGAAGTGGCAGAGACTAAAGAAAGGTGAAGGATTTAAGACATGTTTAGGCTGAGGTCGAGTTAGTGCAGCCTGATTTTGGATGTGTTTCAATTAACAATCCAGGTATAAGCATTTTAAATTGGCAGGGACTACTATCAAGCAGCGTAGTGACATTTGCAGTGCCGGTCCTGAATGTTTGGGGCCCTAAGCGGAGAGATTTGGGGGCCAGGCCTCTCAGTCATTTTTGAAATTTTACTTAATAACATTTTGATTTCTTTGAAACACTGGCTTACTTTTTTCTATGTGGATGAATGCTTTGAGACATTTTTTAATTTGTAAACTTAGCAAGGGGGGCCCAGATAAACAGGAAGTAAAACACATTAATATATAAAGACTGCATTGGCCCCCTACTTTTAGCTAGACCCTGTCAAAAATGACAGGGTCAGCAGAATATTATAACCAGAATATTCAACAAATAGAGTTAACAAATTAGTCAAATCAGCAATAGTTAAACCTGGGGGTCCTCTAATGTCTGTTGGGCTGCTTAGTTTGCCTACAGTGCAGTTGTGCTGGGGTATAGCTCAGTTAGTAGAGCTGTGGTGCATACGCACAGCAACTTCAGCCTGCCTCGATGTTGTGGGTTTGAGTCCAGACTCTGACACTTGGCCAAATGCCTCTCCCCACTCTCTCCCCCATGGTTTCCTGTATTACTCTACTGTTTACTGTCTAATAAAGCCTGAAAAGGGACACACAGTCAAAAAAGGTGGGTACACCATTGACAAAGTCACAAATGTTTCTACAGCTTTTTAAATTTAAAAGATTAAATTTGTACTGCACAAGCAGAACTTCTTAAACTTACGAGGCTATGAATAAACCATAAATAAAATTCAATAGTTTACTGCAGCAGTATTTGGTTAAACCTTCAGCCTTGTACACCGCTAAAAATGAACATTTACTTGTCTCTAAACTGGGTCTGGTTTACTTGGTTTTAAAAGATCGCTCAAATTTCTATTTTCAAAAAACACAACTTGTATGACATTATTTATGCAGCACATCACTCTTTTAGCACACACCACTCTCCATTGAAGCAGCTTTACGAGGAGGCACAGAGCCAACAGCGTCACTGCAGAGACTAATGAACAAGCTCCTGTCTGGTGTATTTTTGTGTGAATATTTTTAAGTGCATGCACCCTGTAAGTGATGGGAAGCCATATTGGGTTAAAATCTCAAGTGAAAGATGACTATAACAGGCTGATGCAGGAGCACTTGTGTGTTCGAGATGCCACCTTGAATTAGACAGCCAAGGATTTAAAAAACTGAGTGGGAAATGTATGCATGAGGAAACTGGCACCAACTTCTCTTGTGTAAAATAGGAACAACAGAAAGACAGAAAAAAGAGGGGAGGATTAAAGTGATGTGGGGATAAACCAGATACATGGCAAAGTGGCATTACAGGGAAAAAAGGATTGTTTCTTTTCTCTGCCCTGGATAGATGTGCGTCATTTGGCTGCATTGAAAACGACTGGGTTAGTTTGAATAATCCCACACGCAGAAGATGACACAAGGCAGCCAGCATTGTTTTAGTCGTTTGGGGAAATGTTGCCTACTGGAATATGTCACATTTTTAACTTGTCAAGTCATGTCAGGCCATAGCGCAAATGAGAAGTTATATCTTTAGAAACATATCTTAGTTTCCAGAAAGGTGAAGTATATTTTTGATAAAATATGAAGAAGATACGTCAGGTGGGAGGTTAGACTAGCATTTACTGGTGATATTAGATAGATTGTGAAATTAGACTGATTTTTTGCTTACTTTAGGTGACTATGTAAGAAGTACATGGAGCTATGTTTGCAGAGGAACTGCTAAGAAACAGTGAAAGACTAAGCTCCAGCAAGTGACCGCCTACCATGATTTAGTTTAGACCATCACAGAGATCCCAGAGACAACAACAAGCCTCTATGATAATAAAACAATGTAATAAACCAAATTTTTTTGTTGTTTTTTTGTTGTTTTGGTAAATGTATAGCAGGATCTATGCTAACACCTTTCATCAAAGCCATGTTGTTAACAGTGCTAAAAGAGCTTTTTGGCAGCAGTAGCACTAACCAGAAGGTTGGCAGTTCATACTCTGAGTCTGCGTACCTGGTGTATGAATGGATGAGTTTTGAGTGTGAATTATGTGAAGCGCTTTGAGGGCCCATGAAGGTAGAAAATGCTACATACATGAAACACATGTTGCTGTTGCAAAACCTTTACCCACCAACTCGCAGTAGTTCTGCCACACCATTGGTTGAGCCACCAGTGGTGCACACCCAAACATATCTGCATGAGTATGACAAGGTGAATTTTTGTGAGTTCATCTCCAGAAGATCCAGTTTGCCAGTCAAACAAGTCACCACAGCACAACAGATACTGACATCAAGACATAAGTACACAGAGGGCTATAAAATGAAATGTGCAACACTTTGTATTCACAGATGCTGTGAGTCAGAGGCAGTCTGATTAGGTGCTATGTCAGACTCTAAAATTAAAGTCACTTCTTATTCACCCATTAATGTGCAATTTCAATTTAGTCATTATCAACAACACAGAGGGGAAAAAGCTATTTCAAACAAGACCTGCCAGTCAAGCAACACTAGTCTATTATTATTAGTCATAACTGTCTGCTCAGTACTTTCTTCTCAGAAAATATGTCCACCTCAGCTGCAGCAGTAAAACATAGTAGTGTTTGAAGCTCACAGCAATTAAAGAACAATAAGTCACAAGTGTCTACAGTGAACCAGTTTGTCCAGAGCATTTACAGCAGTTAACGTACAGTATCTTCAACCAGTCCGGTCACTTCAGGAGGGAATTTACAAACTTTGCCAATGTTGTGACACTTATCTTCCACATATCTTGGACTGCATTTTTCTTCTGTGACATTTATGTATTTTTGTGACACACTGGTACATTTGTGACATTTTTGTACTTTTATGACATTTTTGTAACATTGCTTGCGTTTCAACAATAAGGTGCAATGTAAAATGGTAGTATGCCACTACAGTTTTAGATCACAACCTTGCAACATTATTGTTCATCCACAATTATGTTTTAGAAAGGGGTGCGCACTGGCAGAGTGGTTAGCACTCCTACCTCCCAGAGTGTACCCTGCCCCATTGTTGCTCAAACTGACCACCATTCTTTGATTTAGAGACATTATTTCATGAGCTCAGGGCTTAGTGAGCCACAGTGCAATAAACAATCATGCAAGTATACACTGATACTACTATGTATATAACTACTACCACTGTTCTTATACTACAATTACTACTACCAATGCTCCAACTGCTACTACAAAATACTACAACCACTATTCCTATACCAGTGCTACTACTATAATTACTACTACTTCTATTATTCCTATACCACTGCTACTACTACAATTGCTACTACTTTTATTGTTCCTATACCACTGCTACTACTACAATTACTACTACTACTATTATTCCTATACCAGTGCTACTACTACAATTACTACTACTACTATTATTCCTATACCACTACTACAATTACTACTACTTCTATTATTCCTATACCACTGCTACTACTACAATTACTACGACCACTGTTCCTATACCACTACTCCTATTACAATTACAACAAATACCACTATTACTACCAGTTGTACTATCAATGTAAAAAAATACTACTACAAAAGTGCCCCACCACTGCTTTTGTGTAACATTTTTAATTATGTTGTTATGGATAAACAAAGACACACATGAAGATAAGCATGTTTGCAGAGTTTCTTTAGACCCCACATTAGGATTTCCAGTCTTTTCTGTCCACATGTAACTGACTCAAGGCTTACAGGGCTCTGCTTCACTGCAGCTAAACAAGTTTCACTGGGATTTACCTTATCTCAGAAACACACACACGCACAACCTGAACACAATCTCCAGTACAGAGCGTCTGATTGGTCTCTGAGGTGAAGGAGAACGAGTCTGATGACCTTCCTCCTCAATATTCAGAAGATCATCGGTGACTTTGAATATGGATGACGTCTCAGAGAACAGATCTAAAAGACCATTTCAGAAGTCTGTGGAAAAGGGAAAAATTCTGGTGTCTTTGTGTCACTCAAGGCTTTTAAATTCATTTAAATTCTGGTCAAAGTATTTTAGAGGATTGTGAGGTGGTTTCAGAGAGAGTGCAGAGACAGTGGTGAAGGGCATGGCCACAGTGCAGACATTTTTGTGATTTTATAACTCACAATTCTGTTCAATGTTTGCAGTCAGCTCCATAGACTATGTGCTAAGTATAGAAGGATGATAATACAACATTAACAAACTAGCAAAAGCATTAATATGACACACTAACATTTAAAATAAAGGATTTCATATTTCTCAGTCATTGAAGACTTATTGGAACAAATAAATATAATGTATGCCCTTTTAAATTATCCAGGAACATGTTGCTTATAGGTTATATTTTATTTATTTGACCAGGTGAGTCCCACTGAGATACAGAATCTCATTTCCAGGGGAGTCCTGGCCCCGTGGGGGACCTATTGTACAAGTTATTAGTGGTAGGGGAAACCAGAGCACCCGGAGGAAACCTAAGCAGAAACGGGGAGAACATGCAAACTCCATACAGAAAGGCCCCACCCGGTCCGGGAATCAAACCCAGGACCTTCTTGCTGTGAGGCAATGCCACTATGCCACCGTTACTATGGGCAAGAACAAAAACCACTGCTGCATTTATTTGGCAAACTAACTAGAAACTAACAAGCATGGATATGTTCCCATAGCCCTTTGTTCCCATAGCTCTATGTTCCCACATTTCTAAGATTATTTTAAGGTCAATGGCGCATGTTTAACCCTAACCCTGAATTTCAAAAACATGGGGTCATAGGGCTGACCCTCTTTAGCTAATGCTACATTTGTCTATCATCACAAATAGACATTTAGCTCCCATCACTAATACAGAGAGGTAACATTAAAATAACTACTTGCATAAACAAACTGATAAATCAGGATCTGCAGCTGATCCAACAAGGCTGTTCATAAGGATAAAACTCAGTGTTAGATCTATACTATCACATTTGTTAAGCTACACGAATATAGTTTTAAGTAACAACTGAACATTAAGACAAAGAACAAATAACTAAATAAGAGAAAGAAAATGTCCGAGGCACTCTGGTCGTCTGAATAAAAAGATGTTTATTTGCAAAGACCAGAGTGCCTCGGACATTTTCTCTTCTTACTGAATAACAGAATAATTTTGAACACTTTAGATAGTCTGTTGCACATTGTTTATAAAAGTTATCTATAAGGCATACTGTATGTTTCTCTGTGACCACTGGAAGTAATGCTTTATCAATACAGTCTGTCAACAGTGGAGAATATTTAAAAAGTCTTCCATCAACTCTGGGTTACGTCAAGATGCCAGATTCAGTTAAGATCTTTCATAAAAAACAACATTATTCACACATACCCACACAATATGAGCTAAACCTTGACTTTCATTAGTTTCAGCCTTGAGCGAGAGTATCCTAGTGAGAGACGTGAGGAGATTAGTTTCACCTGTTGTTTAGATAAGTCCAGCTCACTCAGCACAAATCCTACAGCACATGAACACAACCTGACACTTCAAAAGATCCAAGAAATCTCAAGAAACTGCACATTTTTGACAATATATAAAACTCCTTTGTACATAGAGCATGAGGGGGGGAACCAGTCTCGTGATGTGGAGTGGAAACAGAGGTAGTGACAGCTCTAAAGGTCACACTAACCTACATTAAAAATCACCAAACTTCACCATTCAAGAGGCAGTGTGTACTGAGTCACGATGGTTGGAAAAGCAGGTAGAGCAACCTCTTTTCAGCCCACTGCGAATGAAAATGACAAAAAAACAAGTTTCTCAAATCAAGAGCTAATGGTGGTGGGTTGGCGGCAGGAGGGATCTGACTCATGCGTGAGGGCAGAGGCAGTTCTACCTGGAAAAGAGCAGTAATTGGCCTCAGGACGGCATGGGCCTTTTATGGTTGATTTGAGGACAATAAAAAACACGAAAGCTTGGGCTTTGCAGATTTCTCTTTTGTTCTGTTTGTTTTTGTTTGTTCGTTTTAATAGCTAATCAAATGTTCTTCGCTAGAGCCATGAGTAATAGCTAATCACAGGAAGCTGGAATCCACTGCTGTGATGGAAAATACATTTGGTAAAAATAACATCTAATTCCCATTACGGGTAGGGGGTGGTTGCCTATCCCAGCAACTATGGGCCTGAGGCGGGACACACTCTGAGTGAGACACACACACTGACAGACAACCACTGACTCAAATTCATTCATTGGGGGCAAATTTGAGTCACCAATTTAGGAGTGCTAACCACTCTACACCCATGATGGAAAATAGATTTATATTTACTTTGGTGAAAAGATATTTGTGTTTATCTATGACTTATTTCTTTATAAATGGTGCAGTGTTGGATGGGAGGATTTTAGATTATTCACACATAAACAGGACTGTCTGGAGTCACAGAAAATATATATTATGTATGTATTTATCAGTAAATATATATATATATATAATCAACATTTGCGTTTATGCAAATTAGCCTCACAGCCAAAATGTTGCGAGGTCAGTCCTATTAGGCCAAAGTTTTTTGTGATGAGTTGGTGTTACTAGTAAGTAATAATAGTAATTTTGAGGTTCCAGCCAATAATTCAAGATAATAAAATATATTTTTTAAAGTCGTCAAGCCATAATATGAGACAAACAATTGCAGTTGGCATTAGTGAACTGGTGTGAACAATAAGACTTGCAAGTCTGAGTCCTAATATGGTTTAAAATATGAATGCCATTGACAACAGCATACTTCAAGACCAAGTAAAGAAAATATGTGACAAAATGTAGCGCTAAAATCACATACATGTGAAACTGAAAGTATTGCATCATAGAAAGTAATGAATAAGTAAGTTATGTTTTATTAAACTTTCCTGTTTATATCTATTGCACAATCTCTCCTGGAAACGTGACTCACCAGATAATTACATCTGAGAGGGTTTCCATGGAAAATATTTGCAAATGGCAGGTACTTTTCTCACCTGGTAGATTAATAAACCACGTACATGCAGTGTGGTACTGGCCAGAGCAGCAGTGTTTAAATTATTAAAATATTACTTAATTGTTAGACATATACTTGTAATTTCCAGTACTGTCACAGCACTGCTGTTAAAATTCATTACTAGAGATACTATAAGCTGCTTTTTGGACAAACTTAGAACTTTGAGTGATTCCAGTGAAAATTTTGGATTATTGTCACATCTCAGTGGCAGAACCAGCATCCACATGAATCTAATAAAAAGTTCATGATGCACCTGTGAATATTTGGAGATACCACTGCACTTACTGGTATTGCCTGTTCACGTCACTTTCTGACTCATCACTTTGTCTGGAGCAGAGTCTCTGTGGAGCACCTGTGGCTCTCTCAGAAACAGCATGAGGTTTAAGAAAAGGCCAAGAGGAAAACCACATCTAACAACACAAGCATTGTTCCTGTACAAGACTGGAGCATCCACATAAGCTGCTTTTGTCTGAGGAAGCCACAACAATCGGACGTCCCTTTACAAGCTACAAGTATCACAGAGGGTTTACTGTACACACTGAAGTAGGCTAGATCATAGTATTAGCTAAGCCTGTGACATGTTGTCATTTACTGAGATTATGGGCTTCCTGTTTGAAGAAGAGTCTGCAGTGCGGCCCATGTGTTTACACAAAAGGTCTGCAGGAAATCCACCCTTGACGTGTGGTGCTTATTAAAACTTCACTCAGTTACAAATGAGCTCCTGTCAAAACAAGTGGAAGAAGTAGCATTTTCTGATCTTGGTAAGTAGAAAAACTGTACAGGACTCGTTGCATTGTGGAGATTTGCAATTTTAAGAAAATTGGCAAGGCAGGTTTCTAAATAGGCTAATTTAGACTCAGAGCACTATTACATCTCTGCAGAGGGACAGCGATCCTGTCTGAACTTTGACACTTCTGTTTGCCTTAGGACACTTGGCTGATGTGCTGCGAAAGAAGATGGTGATTTTTTTTTATTTTTTTTTACTGCAATTACTTCATTCTTTGTAGTTAGTAAATAATGCATTAAATATTTGACAAATCATGTATTAACAAACTAACTTTAAAATATAAGGCTGCATAAGACCAAAATAAGTTCATTACAAACCTTTTGATAAATGACTCAATCTAAAGGTGCTGCCTGTGCCTTTCATAACTGTCATATTCCCATGCCCAGTGTATTTTATAGAAAATTCCACTTTGTCCTGAACAGGTTTGGGCACTTCTTGTTTACCTTTCCCTTGGCTCCACCCCCTACCTGCTGCTTCCGGCTCACCTTGGCTGGGGCTGTTGTAGGTGAGCTGCTCTCAGCTCACTCAGAAACAACTTTTCCTGTGGATCGGAGAATTCCCCTCGGACCAACACTGGGATAACATTTCTCCAGAGCAGAGCCACAGCCAATCAGCTGACAGTGTGACCAGGACAAAGTCCTCTTCACTCTGTCATTTAACTCTGCTGCTCTGCCTGTCCACCTCCTGGCTCTATGGTTTAAAGTTACGCCCGCTCAAAGCTTTACCTGTCCAGGTAAAGTGTGCAGCTTAAAGGGAACACCACTCCAGCTCAAGTAAGTACCATAAACTTATCTAAAACTTACTTCAGAATCTGACTTTACCTTGAGAAATCCAATGTTTTACCGGCAGTTCATGATTTTACATGTTTGCATGGCATTCATTTGCATTGAGTGTACTTTCAAATCACTTTCTCTACAGTGTATGTAACATAGTCAGAGGGTACCACTTTACAGCAAGAGTACTTTATATATATTAAATAAGTTTACACATGATTTATTAGGTGTTGAAACATAGCAAATGTAGCCTATAAATTACTCATTATACTGAATATCCACAATGAAGTGCTGCCAGTTGCCAGAGGTGTTCGCTGACCTTTCAATAGAGCATTTTGTCAAGTTTACAAAGCCTAGCTTCTTTAGCCTTAATCCTTAATCCATCCCTCTTTACAATATGTTTAAAATGTGTAAGTTGATAATATTGCTAATTCAAACAGTACTGCTTGTTTAAGGCTCAAAGATTTTACATTGGCTTAGAATTTGTCCCGGGTTATTTTAGCTTTAACTAGGTTGGCATACCAACTTACAGGTTTGGGGAGTAACGGATTTATTGTGGTGGGGTTATATAATCATTATAAAACATTATACTGTAACTATATCTCATTACACCACATTGAATTTCTACATGTTCTGCAATGTGACAGCTTCTCATTTTATAGTTTGAGTTATAATAAACAAAATATTGTGTCACATTACTCTTATATCTAAACAAATGTGTAGGCCATGATTAGTGCGTAAACAAAAAATGATTAAACAAAATATTCAGGAGTTAAACTGAAGGAAAGAGCTAAGAGTACTTTTAACTGAAACTAATTAAATTGTGTCACTAACTACACACGTATAAGTGGTTTAAGCTTCAGTACCAGCACTGCACATGAAACAGCTATACAGACTCTTTCACTGTTTACTGTAAACAACATGAGCTAATGTTGACATGAACAGTCAACATTAGTTAAGCAGACCAACTACACTAGCTACTACAGCTCACATTGGGCAAACGGCAACCAATTGAACCATGTGTGTGTTGTCAGTGAGTGGATAGAAAACATTAGCAAGAGGCTCCATTTTTACCTGATGTACACAGACATTTAAACTATACACCAGCTAAATGCTACAAGCTACAAATCACTAGATGCTTGGGGCTTTTATGCTAACGTATTGAAGACCCACAGATTGTTTTAGCGCCTGTGCTTCCTCATCAAAGCCTGTGGATCTACCTGATAACATACCTCACAATACCACAACAAAGCCTAAACTGACTGTAGACATTATTAGCTAACACACTTTCAGCTTGAGTGCTATACAAAAATAGGTTGATGCTATCGCCACTTAGCATGGTTGCTCCATCTGCTAACTACAAAGCACACTGCAGGTCATGTTATACAGCTAAGTATAGGTAGAACAAACAAGAGGTGCCAAGTGTTAAGTAAATTGTACTTTATATATGTAACTCGTGTAAATTTAAAGTGAAGTCCACTGCTATTGTTCTGGATATGTGTCTTTCCAATGACGCTGTTAGTACAAGGGTCTCGAGTGGTCCCACAATAGCTCATAAACGCTGTGTGATTCATTCTTCTTACCGAGGGCTAATTTTAAGGCAGTACATTCTGTTCAGATCACTGAGCCATTGTAGTATTAGAGACACTTGACAGCGCTGCACATCTGCCTGCAGCTGTTTGCCCAGACCGAGGTGTCAGGTCTGGCTCGGACTCACACAAGATGTACATGTATCTGTGGGTCTGCGGCTTCGGACTGGCCTTCACAAACATCTGCACAAATAGTACATGACGTGGAGGTTAAAGAGAGGACAAGGGCTCTAATTTAGAGCCAGTTTTATTCCCATTTACTCTGATTAATCCTAGTTTAAGCACTGTTTAGCCGTGGTTTTGTCCTAGATTAATACTGGTTTATCCTAGCTTAGTCATAGTTTACTCCCAGTTTAGTCCTACTTTAGTCTTGGTTTAGACTGATAGATTGGTACTAGATAAGTTCTGTTTTTTGCTTGGTTATTTTTCTGGTTTAGTACTGGTTTTGTCCTAGATTATTCCCGGTTTTGACATGGTTTGGTCCTGGTTTAGTTCTGGATTAGTCCCAGTTTAGACCTGATTTAGTCCTGGTTTAGTCACTTTTTTATATTGATTTAGTAAAGTTTTGTCCTGATTTAGTAATGCAGATTTTAGTCCTAGTTTAGACCTGATTTATTCCTTGTTTAGTCCTGGTTTAGTCCTAGTTTAGTTCTATATTAGTCCTGGTTTAGTCCTAGAATAGTGCTGGTTTTGTCCTGGTTATGTCCCTGTTTAGTCCTGGTTTAGAAGTGATTTAGTCCTTGTTTAGTCTTGGTCTAGTCCTCTCTTAGACCTGGTTTTGACCTGGTTTAGACCTGATTTAGTCCTGGTTTAGTCCTAGTTTAGTTCTAGATTAGTCTGGGTTCAGTCCCAGATTAGTCCTGGTTTTATCCTTGATTAGTCCTGGTTTTGCCTGGTTATGTTCCCGTTTAGTCCTGGTTTTGACCTGGTTTGGTCCTGGTTCAGTCCCTGTTTTATACTAATTTAGTAATGCACATTTTAGTCCTGGTTTAGTCCTGGTTTAGACCTGATTTAACCCTTGATTAGTCTTCGTCTAGTCCTCTTTTAGACCTGGTCTAGTCATAGATCAGAGTCACTGGTGTAGCTGGTGCATTAAATCTGCATCATTATGTGCTGAAAATGAAAATGAAAAGTACCACAGAGTTTCACAACAGGCTTCAAGATTGACACAACACCCTACATTGCTACTGAACTCGTGTCACAAATACATTCCTATATGACGACGGTGATGTTCAGAAAGGCCTGGTAATTGACTCTAATGACAGCTTGTTCAGAGACTGATGCTTTCAAATAGCACTGAAATGGGTCATACATAAGAACAAGTATTTTAGCTGCTGTATAGAATAGTGGAATGATTATTTTTCCTACTGCAACAAGGACGGGAGAAAAAAGGCAGACAGGAATTTTACAATGTTTCAGGGACATGTTGGAACATATGAGGTATGCTGTAGCTGGGGCCATACTAACATGCAACATTGTACAGGCATGTATAATCCAGGTTTAAAAAGACTGGTACAAATATGGTATCAGCTACATTTTTATGGCTCGATGACTAACTATCTTTGTGAGTTATACCCTCTTATTCACGACTCAGCACTTGTGTGGGCAATAGGTTCAAGTGTGAGCGTCCTTATTAATGAATCACTAGGCTCGATAACGAAACACCTGTTGGGTCCTTAAGACCATGCTGTGGGTTAAAATAACACCAGCAGTCATGCATTTAAGTGTTGTAAGTGTTAAATTGTTACCTTGCCTCCAAGAAATATTGATTCCGGTAACGCTGTGCGAATAAAAGAGAATAGATTTTATTTTTTATTTTTTTTAAGTGAGTGAAAGTCTAGGGCCGGGTGATAAATCGAATTAATGTGATTAAAGCAGAACTCAGTAACTTTTCTTATTTCATTGCATTTTTGCCTCAATTTCCTCTATGGAGCTTCCCCTACATTTCAGAGTAAAGCACTATTGTAAATACTCACACGTCCAACAACCATCAGAAAGACTCCAAAACAGTTTCTTTGAGGTCAACAAGTTACTGAGATGCTTTAATTTGCATTTTTTTTATTTTGAACAATATCAAAAATAGCCCTATCTAAAAATCAAAGTCAGTAAAAATACTGTGCTCCAAGCTTCAGAGGAGCAAAAATACTGTCTGTGGAGACTCTGCAAATGCTAAAAAACACTCATTCCTAATTCCTCCGCCCTCCCAAAGCTGACCTCAACATCTTCTGCTCTGCTACCTCCAACTCTGCTCCTGTCTTTTCTTCAGTGCTACTGTCTCTAAACCACACAACAGTTCGTGTCTCGTCACTAATGCTTTTCGGTGATTGTTTTTCAATTTGGGGAAAGGAGACTTTGTAGTCTTAACCAGGTGTATCTCTTGTCAAAAGATAACTAAACCAGGTCATTTTGTCACTAGTTTTTATTTTATGTTGATTTTGGCGTTGACATTAGATTGAAAAGATCTTAGGACTTGATGTAAAATTATTAACATGCTTGTAATTGTTTAGTTTCATTCTTTAGCCTTTTACAGTGAAGGGTGTGTTTGTTTGAGTGACAGAGATATGGGGTAGATGTGATCTGATATACAAAAAGGTGTGGGTATTTACATAGCAACATGCTAACACGACACTCCAGTTCAGTGGAATAATGCTGACATAATGTGTATTTTGTCAACGCACATTTTTTCCCTATTAATCGTCACAAGGAAGCTGACTTCGCACTAACTAGTATCATTATGAACTCGGCCAGATCACAGCGGTGCAACCCAAGAGTGTATTAAAAGTCATGTTTACACTAAACGCAGTGCACTGTTTGAGGAAGAATTTAAGGTTATCTTAAGCAAACTGCACTCTATAGATCTGAAATGGTTGTTGAGGGATCGTCTATTGAGCCAACACTTGACCTAAGCACCACTTATAAACAAAGAAATACATTTATATTAGTGTTGTATCCATTCATGTTCACGTGCAAGAGAAACCTGGATAATGCAGTTCAAAGTCAGATTACTGTGGCATGTATACAGGCTATGATTGGACAAAGTGCTCCAGAACCAGATATTGGTACAGAGTAATACACAGAGGGCCACAGTATACGCTTTGTGCCAGTCCCAAGCCCTAATAAATAGAGAGGATTGTGTCAGGAAGGGCATCTGGCGTAAAAAATCTATGCCAAATTTACCTATGCAAGGTAGGAGGCAGCAAGAAAAAGCAGAAAGGAAGGAAAGCTACATATAACATACATATCTTATGAGCTTCAACACAATCATCTTTTCTATTTTTAGACAAAGGTTAAATACGGTTACATTTTAAAAACTAAATAAAAAGTTAAGGTTAATTTTCTCCTACGCATGTATACACAGTCTACTCAGCCCTGTCAATAAATCTAAGGACAAACTCTTAACTTGGGAAAATGATCAAACCAAAAGTAATACTGGGTCGAGTCTATCTGAGTGACAACATAGACTAGATAGAGTGGGAATAAAAAAGTGAGATGCCCCGGGCCAGGGTGTGTCCTCTCTCAGCGGGTGTGGGTGTTTGCTGGGCTGGCTCACGTTTCATCTGTCAGAGCTGGTCTTGCATGTGAAGACTTGTATGAGAGCAGGAAAGTGGTGTATTGTGCCATTTTCATTCCAAACACAAACACTGTTATGGAACTGTAGAGTCGCCGTGTGTTCAGCGGTGTCCTCCATTTTGTTTTTACAATGATGAGGGATGTTTTAAAACTGTGGAAGACTTTCTCTCACTCAAATCTAGATCATTTAATAGAATTTTACATATAACAGCATGTAATGGTGTTGCTTCACTACTTTAATACCAATTGTTTAAGCCTCATATTGAATCACAAGAAAAAGGTTTAAAAAGCAGTCATCCGGACTTGGTCTCTTCTTGAAGCAAAACGGCTGGGACATAACAAAAAATGATGGCTTCAATTTATATAGCGATTTTTAAGGTACCAAATACTCTCCAGAACTGAGTCCATTAGGCGCACTCGGTGGTGGTAATCACACAACCACTCTAAGACATTCATACACAGGCAAGGTGGGTAAAGTGCCCAAGGACACAATGGCACTATGCAATGCTGGTAGCGAGGCTCGAGACGCCACCCTTCTGGTTAGCGGGTGAACAGCTCTACCTACTGAGCTACTGCATTAGTAAATGCATTGATATAGATGCTGGATTCAAAGCTGACAGACATGAGGTGGGACCCAAAAGGAAAGTTGTGAATGTAGTGAGAAAGGACATGAAGTAAGTTGATGTGAGAACGTGTTGGAGGCAGACAGATTCAAATCCCTCATTGGGCCTTATCGACCATAACAAAACAGCAAAATGTCCAAAAGCAGAGGCTTTAAACATCAAATCAAATACTTTGAGGCTTGTGAAGAAAAACTTACATCAGCCTGTTCAGATCAGCAGTCAGAGGAGTGGATCTCATATTTTAAGTTTGAATGAGTCTTTTAGCTGCCCTCCCGCTGGCAGGTATTTGCAGGGTGCGTATCAGTCTTGGTGCTGGAGATGAAAGCGCCCCTCTCTCTCTACATCAGTCCAGATCTGACACGCAGCAGGTGCCTCAGTGCAGGAGGAATACGTGGCGACGGTACAGCATTTAGTGGGACAGTTCATGTTTGCTAAGCCTCTCCTGATTAGCCCTGCAGTCCCAGACGCAGCGAAGATGTGAAGGCTCGAAGTGTCACAACTCACCGCCCAGGCCACACTCTGCTTATGTAAAGGGAGATGAGAAGGCCTGTTTGTTTTGACAGCTCTGTGGTGACTCGCTGGATTTGTATAGTGGTGTATTAGAATTTAGAGATATAGGGTCATTTCAAACAAGGGTGCTATTTATGAAGCACTTTTTAATGAGGATATGTCCTAACTAATATTTACATATGTCAGTCAGGGCTAAAGCAGAAATAAAGCAAAGCCAAATTCACAGGACTAGACAAACTGTAGGCCCATACTAAACAAGGTCTAAACCAGGGCGACATTAATCCTACTAAATAAACGAGGGTTATTAAACAAAGCGTTAATCCAGGAGTAGGACAAGGCTAAATCCAGTACTGAACTAGGACTAAACCTAACTAACTAATCTTCAATGCTTCATGTTTAAAGGTGTAATGTGCAAGATTCCTACTTTTTACTTCCTTGTTTACATAATGTCTCTCACCACTGGTGATGTGGTTAGTTCAGCCTCAAGCCAGGATAAATGGTGAGGGTTGTGTCGATTAAAAGTCAGATTTGCTTGAGGATCTTTCTACTCTGCACAAAATGTATAATAAAGACATAATATCTTTGAATTAAACGACTAAAATAAATTCACACTTTTCTGATGTGTCCATGTGCTTTGTAAAAGACACATCAGAAAATAGAAATGTGTCCAATTAAAAGAAACTGCTCTGGTAATGTACTGTGTGAACCCAAACATGAGTTCTGTTGCTGGATGTGTTTTTACCCAGATCTATTATCTCCTCCAGCAGCCTGCTCCGACAGTGGGTCCAGTCTCGGCGCCAGTGCCAATGATGGGGCTGTTGCCACGGTGACGTGTGTCTGGGCCCATCTGTTCGCGTCCATGAGCTTGAGGATCCTGCCTGTTCTCCTCTATGACGTGTAATGCAGAAATTAAACCTGTACAAACCAAAAGAAACGGCAGATTTAAAAGCATGTCACGTCCCGTGGTGGATTAACGTTTGTGAGGCACAACACAGAGACTGCATTCACTGCCCTGATGAGCTGTATTGATGCTCGAGGATTTCTCTGTAGTTCGATATCACATCTATGTGCCAGCAGAGAAAACTAATATGAAAAAAGTTTGTTGAGCCACTGCACACGTCATTGTCTGGATGTTGTTTATATTGGTGTGTAAAAATCCATCTCTGTGCAGCTCAGGCTAAACAACTTGTGAATATTTTCTCAGTGTGTTTGTTTGACATTGATGCGGTGACTGCTGTCTCCTCTCACACTGTGTGCACCTGGCATAAACAACACATGTTTGTATTTTACTATTTACACCTCTGTCTCACATGAATGTAGAAGTACAATTTGCTATATGCACAAAAACAGGATTTAATAAATATAGAGATACTATACATGCCATAGGGAGATATTATGTATGCACTCTAATGCTCTTGAATGTCATTTTTGATTTGATTGGAGGTTAGACTTACGTACTGTGTTGCATATCCTGATTAGTTGTAAATGGCATATTTTTACTGAAACCTGTGTGCTAATAGCCAGGTTTCTTTCCCACAGATGCCTGCTGCTAATGGCCTTCACCCTGTATCCATGGGCTCGTCCTGACTGGTCCAAATGAGCGCTCAGGAGAGTGGAGAGCCTGCGTTTTTTATGGAAATGGCAGAAGCATCAGCCCCACCTCTGTCGCCCTCGGACTTGGGTCTCCCGTCTCCTCCTCCGGACCTGTGCCCCTCGTGTGCACACAGTCACCAGCTGGAGGAGAACCATGAGTACTTGTACCAGGATGAGGTGGACGATGACCTGGTGTGCCACATCTGCCTCCAGCCGCTGATCCGGCCTCTGGACACGCCCTGCGGACACACCTACTGTCAGGAGTGTCTGACCAGCTTCCTCCTGGAGAGTGACTTCTGCCCCGTGTGCCGCGCCCCCCTCATGCTGCAGAGCTGCAGGAAGCCCAGTCTGCTGGTACACAAGCTGCTGGACAAGCTCATGGTCACCTGTCCTTTGACTGAGTACTGCACAGAGACAGTGGCCCGTGGAGACCTCGAAGATCACATCAAAAACCGGTGAGCTGCAAGAACAGACATCAAATTTTACACTTAAATAAGACTTTTTGTTTCAATACAACACAAACATCTGTATTGCAAGAAACTAAATGTATCCCAATGATGTTGTGATCCTCCATCTGACAGAGATTTAGAGATTTTAGTCAGAATCATTGTCCTATCAGGGCCTTCAGTGAAACTGTGTTGTCACTAAATAAAAATCATTAAAAACACACTATCTAATAAATACATTAGATTTTAGCTTTCATTTAATAGAAGTTACTACACCAAAAAGTATATTTCAAACTATCACAATATTCTAATATTGTGCAGCCCTAGTAAAAAGAGTAAGAAAAAGAGAAACCCTTTAAATAATAGTTTCAGTTTTTTTATATCTTTTTATGGCTGTGGTAATTAACCCAGAGCTGAGTCTCACAGGGAGTGGTGACTTGAAGCTGTTTCTCTGTTTGTACACCACTTTTCATTTTTTGGGTGGGCATAATTTCATTAATGCTCATCAATGCTCCTCTAACCCAAAGGCCTGATGGATAATTTTTGCATCTTACCACATAGGCCACACATATGCAGACTTTTTGCTCCTCATCGCACATTGTATAAAATGTTGTGCAAAAGTCTGAAAAACAGCCCTCTTTCTGTGCTTCCACTTATTTCTTTTTTACACCTCTTCTTTGGCCCGGCTCTCTTCGGTGCTTGGTGGTCCTCTGTCTAATGTTGTGTGTGAGTGTTATAATGAGGTGTGGAGCTCTGAGACCTGCTCCCAGAAGGACTCAGCTGCTCTCCCATAGTTAGAGGGTGTTATCTGCTGAGGTCAAAGGTCACGTCTATAGAGATATGTACACTACTGCGCACAAAGAAGTAGGAAGGAGTTGGTCATTTTAACACCTCTCTTCTAGCCTTTTTATATTTGACCAAGACTGTATATAGTTTTATGCAGGTATCTAATAGAAATGTGCTATTTTGTTTGAGTCTGTCTATGTTAATGCCACCTGACAATGTAGATGAAGACAATGTATTGATCTATCTATTCATACCATGTGAGTCTTACACCATGTGAGCATAGGGATGTCTAAACATGTTGTCACTTACTAAACAGTTATAATGTCTTTATTTTCAAAACTGCATTTATAATCATATAATTTTGTAGTAGAAAAACCTAAGAAATTCTTGCAGCTTGGGTTGAGTTTAATAGTTACTTTGGGTCATGACATTATTTCCACAAACAATTCAACCAACACACAAAACGTACTGGGATATTTGAGATAAAAAATACCAATACATTTTCTAATAGAAGATGGGGGTCATATGAAATCTTACTCTCTGCCATAATTGGCCCCTGTGCCTCACTTTGAACATGTCTGATTTAGCATTTGTCTCAAGTGGCTTTAGATGCTGAACATTACACTCTGTTACTTTAAATTTGGCACTGAATCAGGAGTTTTCATAAGATGGCCATCTGCTCAGTCATTTCCAAACTCATCTATTCCTCCGTGACCTTTATTGGCCTTTGCGTCGAGGAATCGTCATTCTGGACACAGCCACGGCAGCCACAGAGAACAACTCGTACCCATTTAATCAGATAGATTTTTCTGTTTGTTCATCTGTCCTTTGAGGACTTGCATACAACAAACCACTCCCCTTGAGCTCATGCTTATTTTCCTAAACATGCAGCTACATGCGTACATGCCATTTCCATTGCTTCAAACTCTTTGAATTCCTCTTACATTTTACCTCATTTAGTTTCAAGTGTAATTTTTATTTTTCAGGGTTTTTTTTACTGATGTTCTGCTTCTGGCACAGTGGCCTTTTTTCTCTTTTTCAACTTGTAAAACAGTAGTCGTTTTCAAGTACTAAGCCCGCTGAGGCATTCATCAAAGTTTGAATATTTAGAAAGGCAATGAGACGCACACTGCTTTGGGAGTTGTATTTAATTGTTATTTCTGGTGTAAGGCAAAAAAAAAAAAAATGAAATGAAATAAAAAAGACCTGCTGTAGCTTTCAAAACAAGGCCATTTCTGACATCAGAGCGAGGAATTGGCCACTGTGAAAAGGCAAATGAACAGAAATGACTGTTTGGGCTTGTGTGCTTCTGCGTCCATGTGTGATGATGTTTCTGAGTTAATGTGCGAGTGTATGAAAAATCTCCTATGGGGCTCGCTGCTCTGTGTTCACAAACTGCATCCTGTCACAATCCAATTACATTTCCATTTCCCGCCTGCCCTGTGGTCTCTCGTAGCTGTGTTCAAATACGGCAGGACGGCGTATGCCTGTATGCATCCATTAAGGGACACACATAAGGAGAAAACGCAGCCCGTAACCACACCACCATCGTCCATGAAATATTCATTCAGACTGGGTATTTACACCAGTTAAGTGTCTTTCTGGAGGCGCAGAGACAGCTCAGCGCTATGAAAATGAGAAGCCAGCGGGAAAACAGGTAAAAGGAGGAAACAGAAAATGAAAGTCAAATATAGAAACTGAACATTTAGAGGATGCCCAGACAAAACAGTGTAAATAAACAGCAGCTTGGGAAAAAAAGTTTGAAAGACAGGAAAGTTATGTTTAAAAGTGTGGAATAAAAGTAAAATAAGTGCAATTTTATACTTTTTTTTTTTTTTTTTTTGCTCCTAGCCTCAGTAGGTTCTCTCTGGCTTCCTTCCACTGTCCAAAGACATGCAGGTGATTCTGGACTCATAAGAATTGCCCATAAAGAATAAATGTGACAGTGAAGAGTTGTCTGTTTCCATGTCAGCCTGCTGTCCAGTGTGTACGAAGGCTCATAGTTGCCGGGATAGTCTCCAGCCACCCGTATATCCTTATGAAAATAAGTGGAAGAGGATAAATGAAGGTTTTTGATAAACACAAATGTTGCATTCTACCATTACAATATTGCTTCTTCCCCAGTGGACAACTCTGGTACTACACTTTCACAACAGACCATAAAAAATACTGACAGGACAAAAACCTAAGGACTTAAAGCTGTATTAATTAGTGGCATAAATATCCTTTCTAACAAGTCCAGGACAGGTAACTGTTGGTTTTAGGCAACAAGTCGATGTGCAGTACGTGAATGAATGAAACAACATCAGTGCCATATTGATGATGCATTTAACATTATGGAGGAGAGATGGGCACTCAAGTTCCAGGAACAACATAAATGGAGCATTACACTGTCACATTTTGTGCACTTTCCTTTTGTACAGTCTTCAGTCACATTATGTACTATTATTTAAAAATGGCCACTGTCACTTGAGCAGCTCCACTTAGATCTGCCAGTCTTTTCACAAAAGCCAACATAATAATGGCAAATTCACTGCTCAGGCTGCTTTTTGTATTGTGACACTCAAATCAATTTTCCACAATCACTGAAGCTTTACGTAAATGTTACTCAGTACTTAACCTTCATGATTAAGGCATTGCTCTGTGGGTCCTAATCCAAGCACAGCCATTGAAATGAGCAATAGCTTAACCTTTAGCTCAGTGTATTCTTTCTGACATTTAATAAATGCATGATTGAACTATTCAAAGGCGCACCAGGGACAGAGGTTGAAGAGTGATTTCTAATGTTGTTTTTTGCACCTCTCTGTCTCTTCTGCGTCACTCACAGTAATAAGGTACAGCAGCTGTGAGGAATATTGATTTGCTGGTGTGTTTTGGTCATGCTCTGCCTTTTCCTTTTTTTGCTCACATGTAGGCAGATTCTTTGAAGCGATCAGACCAATCTGCTGCGCAGGGAGCAGTCCATCGTTACCCGAGAGGGGTGAGGGGCTTGGAGGTAGCAGAGTCTCTCCTATGGTGCTTTCTTCCCTTATAAAACCCAGTCTCCATCAATGCACAGTATGTCCATAAAATCAAGGGAGGTGAATGCAAAGGTTGAGGGCATATCTCTCTCATTAAATACGCATGTGTGTGAAAGTATAGCAGCCAATCAGAGCATCAGCAGGTACCTCCCCCTGCCCCTGGCTCCTGCCTTTGTTTGGTCTGATCCATCCTACCCCCCCTCACTGGTTTCTGCTGCAGTATAAGTCACACGCTGCACTGTTTTCCCTGACACACACTCTGGCGCGCACACACCGAGGCAGACAGGCAGGCAGACATGTCCACACACGAGCGCAAATCCTCTTACAACTCGACAGTGCCCAGAGCAGATTAAAGGGCTGCACATCTCAAATTGTAGTCCAAATGTGCCACCTTTGCACGGCTCTCGTCCCTCTGTCATTTCTTCCTGCACTTTTGCCTTCTCTTCCACGGGACTCTGCACCTTGCTTTTGTTGCTTCTCCTTCTTCTCCTCCTACTGCCGCTGATGCTCCTTCATCCTCCGTCTTCAACAACCTCTGGCAACCAGCCCGCTTGCCTCTGCAGCTGAGATGACCGGGCAGCCAGCCTGAGGCGAGAAGGAAAGAAGGTCCGGCAAACAGCAGAAGCGCTGCAAAAGCTAATAGGTCTTTAGTAAGGGTTGTTACTGATCTGAGAGTGGGTAACACCAAAGGGATAGTAGAGGAAGGAGAGGGTCAGCACGGCCAGGTTGGGAGAATTGGAGGTGGAGGGGGAGGAGGAGGGGGAGGAGGGTTGGAGAAAGAGTCGGACGTAAAAAAAGGTGACAGAAGATATTGGGAAAAAAGCTAAATTCAGCAAAAAAGTGATCATGAAGGCTCTGTTGCTGCTGGTCCTACCTTGGCTCAGCCCGGCCAACTACACAGACAATTTGGGCAACCTGCACATCCTCTATTCAGAACTGTGAGTACAAACATTCAATGCATCAATCATCATCAACATCCCATCTATTTTAACCATCCCATCAGTGTTTTCATTCCAAGTATTGCACCCATGTTACTTTCTGATGTCATAATATCTGTACTCGAGCAGCTGTACCAGTGTCCGGGACAGTTGCAGCACTGCAGCATCTCTCTCAGTTCACCCTCATGTGTGTGGAATAGAGTCTGTTACTACTGTATCGATTCGCAGCAATGCATTTGTCAAAGTCATGGGCTTTTAAATACAGTGCACTTCGGCTGAGAACTACTTAGTTGTAACCACAACGTGTTTGTTTTTTTTAGCTCTGCATTAAATATTCATAGTCAGCTACTCTACTCTTTGCTTAGGATCTGCATCCTTTCTGTATATAGTACAACAACAAACCAATAAAATGCACTATTTTTCTTAACATTTTGACATTTGCTATCAGCTGATGCACAGATGGGCATTGTGGCTTTTTCCTGGAAAGACTTTTTCTTTGTGTTATGTGTAGCGTATCAAGAAAGCAGCTGCTACCAATGGCTGTTATGAGCATCTGAATGCTTTTTCGATTCATTGAGAAAAACTAGCCAAAGTTGGAAGTTGGAGCCTAGAGGTAGAGGTTTTTGATCCTGAGAAAAGCAAATCAATCATTTCATAATCTGATTCTAAGATTTTTTTCAGTTAAATTGATAGCATAAGCCATGTTGCTACTCATCTAAAGGATAACATTTCTTAGGTAAAATAAGCACTATCATAGCAAAAATACTAAATGTAAGTGCCTATATGTTGTTGATTTGTCCTTGACTTATCTTCTGGGCAGCTTTGTAGAGCTCCACTCGGTCTCTAAGTGTGGTAGATAATATTTGTTATATTGTTTCAAAACTGCAAGCTTGCCCGAGAAACACAGCTAAACGTGAAGCTGAGGCTCAGTGCTCCTAAATAAAGCTAGTTGTTTCTCCAGTCTGACGGAAATGTCCTATTATAGTCCATGAATGCAAAGAACAATGAAGCGCCTTGCAAATCCCTTCATTTCATTGTACAGCCTCTCTACTGGCTTTTGCACAATGCCAAAGAGGAAGATGAGGGAAAGAGAAATGTTGGTTCAAAAGAAGACAAGCAGAGGACATAGGAAAGATGATAGGAGACCGGAGGTTACAAGGTCACCACCCATGCCTGCTGTCCATCTGGCCATACATACAGAAGCCTTAGTAATGGCACCAGGCACGCCATGTATATGGGTCATATCACGCCTGTTTGTAAATAACATCATCAGATCTGATTCTATTTGTGAGTGAGATTTATGGACAGTGAGGTTGTGCTGATTATGACATGACAGAGAGAGAAACCAGCAGCAGACGTGGTGTTTTTCAGCCTGGCTAGAGAGCAGTGGCACACTATTTGTCTTTATCCATACCGTTGACAGCAGCAGCCTCCAGACGACCATTCTTCATGCTCTTTCCTCTGTTTGTCCCATCTCTTTTTGCTTCTCTGGTATCTTTCAATTTAGCCAATCACAGAGCAGAGTTTAGACTGTGGTGAGGTCTGTCAGATGCCAACATGTATATATTGACTGAGCGCAGATGGAATCAACAATGCAAGAATTGCTTAATATTGTTACTGCCATTTTCCCCTGTCAGCATGAGCCAATACAAACAACAGTGCTCTGTGCACGGGAGAGCATTGAGCATGTGGCAGTTTCAAAGACGTTAGAGAAATTATTTCCAACAAATAGAACTGTCAAATACATGAGAATATCTAGTCCAAATGAAATATTTTAAAAAATTTCTCAAGCACACATACATTCATTTACCTGATTATTAAGACAAACTATCCTTGGCTTGCACATGCCCCATAGATCACTAAAGTAGGCTTTTACCCCAGAAGCCCAGCACTTTACAGCAACAAAACAAGATCAACATGCTATCGACACAGTATCCTATCATTGTACTATTTGTTCTCTTAGTGGCTAATTGTTTTTATGTGGTATGTCCCTTACTAGTATAGCCTATCTGCATTTATCATACTTTTGTCAATAAGATACACCAGGCAATGCCATTATGTGATTTACCCACTCAGTAATGGCTCAGTCAGCTACTGTTTGCCCCAAACTATTTTATATTTAATGATCTTGTTTACAAGTGTTATAAAAATGTATAGCAGCCCCTTACTCTTGTTGCAAAAAATGCATACACAGATCCTATTGTTTACAAACAGTAGTATCCTTTTTATTTTGACAGAGACTGCAGTCCTACTAAATGCTGTAGCCCAGTTAAATTGTGCATGTAAATGTACTGACAGATGCAAATGGACTTTGCCTAGTCCCTCCCCCAGACCACATGGCCTTCCCCTGATAACGACAGTGCACTGATGTAGAGCGTTAATGATTCATCTGTGTTGGTTTGCGGGCCCGAGCTGCCATGTCTTAAACAGCCTGATTAGCTTAGCTTCCGTCCTTTCAGGGCTGATCTCAGAGGTGTTTGATCAGCCAGGGGCGTGCACGCTCCCAGGGCACTGGACATCTTCAGCATGGACGCACCCTAACAGGATTATCTGCCCAACCACCACACACTCACTGAATCTGAATAACGCTTCATTTGTTTATGCCTTATCCTTCTGGAGTCAAAAGTAGCACTCTCTTTAGCCTCCTGGACACTTTAAGAGAAAGGCATTCTGTGCTGATTAGACTTTTGCTTGGATTAAATATTAATCCTCATTCTGC
This sequence comes from Bostrychus sinensis, assembly GCA_020698575.1. NCBI lineage: Eukaryota > Metazoa > Chordata > Actinopteri > Gobiiformes > Eleotridae > Bostrychus > Bostrychus sinensis. The sequence goes on from CM036246.1 coordinate 24,118,750, forward strand.
AGCCATCCAGCTCCATTTATCGTATTGTATCTTGTACTGATGGGACACAAAGGACAGGAGCATAAAACATCAGGCTACTTCCCAGCCTACTGCACAACACTCTAAAAACAGATAACATTTAATCATCTTAATTATTTCCTTGCGTGGGATTTCAAGTGTGAAGCACATTAAGTAAATCCATCATGGGACCATTTATATGCAAGGTTGAACTATTGTGCAGTAGTGTTGTGTGCACTGCTTACACAGTCAAACATAAATGCAGCACTCTATATTCTTGTTGGTATAGATTTTTTTGTTAGTTACATTTGGTGACAGTATGAGTTAATTGCTCAAAAACATTGCAGGTCCATTTGAATCTTTGATCACATTTTGCTGTTTTCCTGCTTCCTATGAACAGTTTCTACTGTGGGTGTTGATGTTGACAACCTTCAAGGTTCATAGTGAATTTGTGGCCCCAAAGCTTAGCTCTTACTCCTTTTTGATGTTGACTGAAAAAAAAATGGACTGAATTCAACACTGCTTAAAATGTTCCACCTAAACACACAGTGGATGTATAATTGAAATGTCTAGAGAAGAAAGAATAAATAATATATGTGTGTGCATGAACAAGTTACAGGTTAAAGTGTTTACTTTGGTGGAGGCATGGCTCAAATCTGATGTGTTCTGGCAGAAGTGCAGAAGCATAGAATAGACTGAAAATGTTGCATTCTCAGGAAAGTGGGTCCTTTCTCAACGTGTACAAAACTAATTTGTCTTACCTTAACAAATGCGCTTAAGCCCAAAGACTCCCCAAAAAGGCAACTAATGGAGCTTCAAAAGTGCCCTGTGTGAAATGTTTATTAGGTTACTTTTTTTTTTTTCCGAAGGCAGTCCACTTTTACAGCTGAGTTTACTGCTGAATCTTTTACATCCAGTGTCCTAGTTCCATAGCCATATTACTGAAGATGGCCATATTGTGAAAATGACTGGGAGTTAACCTTTGCCTCTGCCAGGTTCACCGAGCGCCTGCTGTTTAGGGTCTCTGACATGTTTCAAAGAGAATATTTCTGAGGCGTCCTGTTTGCAGCTAATCTGTACGAGTGGTTCCATATGAGTGGAGAGCACCGGGCCGAGTGGAGCTGACAGCCCACAGGCCTGCACAGTGGAGCTAATCTCTCACGTGAGCGGTGCCCTACTGAGTGCCAGGGCTTTGGGCTGGGCTGACCGTGCGCTGGCCATGTTTCAGCCGGTTGTACCGTGACACATGGACATAGCAAAACCAGGACACTGCCAAGAGCTATTGTGGCACAGAATGAGAAATATAGGCTAAAAGGCACCAGGAGCAATGTGGGACAGCAGCCTAGTGGGGATTCTCTATGATCACGTACTGTAGCGCAGAGGGGATTACAGTTGTCAGTGCTTTGGTGAGGAAAAACGCACACATAGTAATTTACTGCAGCGCTGGATAGCAGCCACATTTAGAGGTGGACATACGTAAGGTGCATTAGTAAGCCCAGACCCAGCTCAGCAAGAGCAGGTATAAATCAGCTCTAGTACTTCCTGTGTGGTGGCTCTGTGTTGACAAAAACAGTGTGAGATTCCCCTCCAGAGTGAAACCAAACACCAACACAGGGCAGTGGCATAAAGGTCCTCCCTACCTCATCATAGGGTCAGGCTACAACTAATCATTGCGTTTATTGATTGTGTGAAAAGCATGAGTCAGTTCGGCCTGTTTCAAAGTGACTGACTGTGCACTGTGCCTGTAAACACATTGATACATTAGGCATGCCAAACTGGCCCAGCCACTACTCACAAAGGAAAGTCCTGACACAAAGCCGTGTGGTTTATGGACTCATTCACTTTTAGTTTCTACATAGATCACGGCTCAACAAAAAGTCACACCCAGTGCAGCTTCGACTACTAGCTCACTTGACTTAATCCATTCTTGGAAACGGGATTAGCCAAAATTTCTTCCCACAACTAAGGCTGGCCTTGGTCATAGCGTCACCCCCTCCGTGAGGCAGATGGGATTACCCCTTACAGCAGGCGGATCCAATCAACACACCAGCGCATCCTCTGATTAACACTACTCTAGTTCATTATTAACAGGATTACTCTGTCTATCCCTGCCTCTCTCTTTATGTATCTATCTATCACACTGTCTATTTCTGCACAATCAGACTCGCCGTTATGTGCCTGGCATGTGGCCACTGCGTGTGAGAAAACAGTAATTGATATACTAATCTAATCAAGTGGAAATGTTCGATTTAAAGTTATATCTCCATAAATCCAGTGAATAACGATTTTGCAATGCTACTTTGTATTTGTGTGCTTGATGTTTATGTTATTCCTGCAGTTTTAAAGCAAGTAACTCATGGATTTATGTTAGCCACAAGCCATAATGGATGGTCAGTTTTCTCTCAGCGGCCTGCTCATGAATGAGCCAGAGAAAAATTTTACTCAAGCCAGTGGCCAGAAAGCATTTAGATTTACAGATGGTTTCCTTTTTTTTGTTTCTTTTTACGTTGGTTGTGTTTATTACATGCATGAAGGCAAATTAAATTCAGACTTTTGAAATGTGGATTTAAATAGTTTAGCTTAAGGACAAACCTGTAGTGTGGAGTTAGAGAATATCAACATCTATATACAGCAGTACACAGTAGACCCTGGTTCTGGCAACTGACTGTCTACGCAGTTACTAAGTAGGTAGAAAACATTAGCAAGCATCTTAATATTCATCTGCTTTATTTATATAAACGTGTATATTGATAAAAAATGACAAGTACAATTCAATTCTTAAGGTGCTTAGGACCTGTGCTTCCTCATCATAGATAGAGATCTATTTATTTAGTAGCATACACTCAGCTACTTCTCTGAGTTTAACATTTCCTTCAAAGATTTTTCCTTCATAACTTTCTATTTTTTATTGCATTTTGTTATCTTTTCAAATGCAGCCATTCACAGCGCTGACAAAAGAAGTCATAAAAATAGGACTAATGAGCTCTCATGCTCTTGAGCAGTTAGTTAAGCAAATTAATTATGCTCTAAACTAGATCACCCAGCTCTGTTGAGCGCATTCCTATGCCATGTTCTAAGAATAAACTCAGCCCATGGTCTTCACACAGTATGTGTGACAGGAGTATCACACATACGTATGCAGACATACAGTACATTACACATGTCCTACTGGGTGTTAAAAACCTGCAGGGGACCTCCAGGCGCAATATGAAACCATCTTTTCCTTTTACAATTTACATCTGATGTCACTTGTCACATGGGTAGAGGAAAAAGTGAGAATTTGGTGCTTCTGTCAACTGAACAAGTTAGTCAGTGCTTTCAGATTAGTAACGAGGTTGAGGACATTAACTATTCAAAGTGCAGGTCACAAGAGGTTAGGCTGCTGTATTTCACTACCTCCTGAATATCTGAAAGTCTGTCCCCACTCACTTCTACAGAGTGTCTGAACGTCTGCCCCTCCGAGTGTAGTTTCCCAACAGCTTATATAGGATACGGGAGAAGTAAATGTCCCTGGGTTTACATGAAGACTGGTCAAGGATGGACTAAGATTAGCTCGTTAGGGTTCACCTTTCATGCCTAGGAAACAGTGGACACATGTCCACTAACATCTCATGAACCAATATGGAGAATGTCAAAACAACGGGTCACAGCTGCTATATACAAGTCAAGAAAGCAGGAGACATTCAAAAATTCATGATATCAATAAGTTTGAAAAATAAACAATGCTTTCGTTGCTTTTACATGTTGTGCATTATTTAAATCTCTGCAGTACTTTTAGGGGTCTGGCCATCAAAAGTAAATTAGTGGATGGAGCCAGTGACTGCCAAATAAAGTTCCTACAGAAGGCACCTATTCCTTGCCCCATTGACTACCATTTTAAAGCCAGTATTTTTAAAGTTATAATTCAGCACTTATTATTGTTCCTTAACTCCATGCTCCAATGGTGTGACTGACAGCCAGCTATATTTTTTTTTAAATGAATGCAATTAGATAGCCATGCACTTAGACGCAGAAACAGTATCCAGGCCCTCAAAGAAACAACACAATGCATAAGACCCGCCCCATTTTATATATACTGCATGTTGTGATTGGTTTGACAGAATTTCAACTGAGTAAAAATGGAAAAAGAAAGGGATTGGTATCTATTTCATGAAGTAAAATAGGTGTAACATGCTAGCCATCTGCAGAGCATAGTCTAGGAATCTACTGTCTTAGCCCCTCGCTAACCTGATGTTACCGACTCGCAGGTGGCACTTTGCCCCTTGTGCAGAGTGTGGCCCAACATGATTGTCCGGGGCAGTCAGGGAGCAGAGAGTATTTGGGTTAGGAAGGATAATCCACTCACCCCTAAAGAGGATTGGAGAATCTCACAGGCTTTGATGAGTTGTGAGCTGGTGTTTATTTCACATCGCAAGTACCACTGTGTCACAGCCAGGGATGCTCTCCACACGACCACCATGCAACGCATCGCATTAGGGGTATAATTGTTACCACGCTGGGCCAAAATACAAGAGTGCAGAGAGTGCTCAGGATGTTGTGGTGTCTTTGCAATGCTTTATCTGCTTGGATTTAGTACGATGATGTGATAACTGACCAGAGTACTGCAGCGCTAATGAGCATCCCCTAAGCTCCACCATCATCCCTGAAAAATAACGCTGTTTGTTAAAGAAATGTCACATAGTACTACCTTATTATGCACAAAAGCTTGGATGAAAGAGAAAATAGGCAGAGAGGATGCATGTATGCAATGGCCCTTTTTCATATTTGTGGCACCTCTGCTTGTGTGCACACTTAATTGCCTCACTCACCTTGGCGTCTTTAAGACCACCCCAGCGACGAAGACAAGGGCTTTCTGTCGTACCTCCCTGCATTCAACCTCACACAGCACCTCGCACTTCAAAAGTAACATTAAAACCACTATGATATGGCTACAGTGCGCTTTTTAGGCGGCTCCAAGTTTTTAATTAACAGCAGACAAAGCCTTTAAGAAAGCAGGCTCTACACAATAGCTGTGTCTCTTTGTGCTCTTGAGGCTTTTGATGTTTTTGGCACTTATCAAAATCGGTTGCTTGTATCTCCTATTCCCAGTGGTGCTGCTTTTTAACTCGCTATCTTTGTTTTTCTACGTGAGATCTTTTTCAAAGCCCTAAAATCTTCCACAGACTGAACTCCGTACATATTCATATTATGTGTAGTGTGTATTCATCAAAAATCAAAATTCGCAAAGATTTGGGTGGTCTTGTAAAGTGAATGAAGGTGTATTCACCAGTATTTGACCATCTGAACTCAGTGACTGTGGTCTGCCATTTTCCACTAGCCACGGTGAGACGCAGGAATGTTGTCTGAAGTGTTATGTTCCATAGAGTCAGCTTGAAGTGGTCCTACTATGAAATACTCTTTTACAAAGGTGTGTGCAAGAGAAGAGGGAGAGGCGAGGAGAAGCTACAGGGGACTACACCTGCAAAATGCCAGAATGCTGAGGCTGAATAGTGTTATTTATTTGAGATATGTACGTAGTAGCAAAAATGGAAGCAAATATTTCAGCCATGACACATATATTAACGTACATGGAAATGTGCTCCTTTACACTGCTTTAAAAAAAGAAGCACAAAGTAAGCAGCAAATATTGAGGTGGCTGTACATATATATATAAAGGGTCAAATTAAAGTAAAGCAAGGCCCAATAGGAGCAATGTAGAAGGTCTAGCATGTAGGCATTGTTGGTCCATTAGCATTTTGATTGACCATAGGTAGGCAAGAGTCATGTATGTATTACAAACAGTAGTGGGGTGCATGATGGTTAGCACAACTGCCTTTCAGCAAAGGAGGTCGTGGGTAATCTCACTGTCCAAAGACATGTTAGGTCAGTTGGTCAGTTCCCTCTGGGGAGTGGTTCTGTCAGAGTAGGTCTCTGTGTCAGCCCTGTACCAATCTCCAGGTTGTCCCCCACCTGAGGCACATAGTTGTTTGATAGGCTCCAGCCACCTGTGACCCTTACAGGAATAAGTGGAAGAAGATGAATGAATATAACAGTAAGATAGTTGCCAGTCAACTGTTAGGTAATACATGCTTATAGAACAAATAGCACCATAGGCGCCACATGACAGAGCTGCTGCTACTGACATGTACTTCACCTACGCAGCTGGGAAAATAAAAATATCTCACACAGGGACCTTACACTGACTATAAAAATATTATTGAGCAATAACTTTGCGGCGGTCATTTAAGGACGATGACAAACAAGAGTAAGCTAAAGATACTGTGGCTGAGATAAAATGATTTTATGTTCAACCACATATTTCTCTGCTTTTTTATGTTTACAAACACTTCCACAAGTAATGTCTCTGAAGGAAATGTGCCCGCAATTTTAAGAGAATAATTGGCATTCATGTTGTATGAGGGAGCTAACTAAAACATAAAATAAGATGTTTTTAGATTGTGTTAATGGACGGTTGTTACTGATATATAATATGTGTTAAATTTATCACATATAATCTATGGTGTGTTAAGCTTATTGCACGTTGTTTACCAACACTAAGATGCTCTATCTGGCTGTTCAATATGTGCTATGTTTTCTTAGTCCTTCACACTGATAGTGAGAGACACTTCCCACAGCAATGGCCTTTTCCATTGCACCTGATTGAAATATCACTCCATTCAGCCACTTCACTTAGTTAAGTGCTATGTCACTGCATGGACATGTACCTGCTTCATAGCATTCAATTTGCTAACCGAATGAACACGATGAAGTTGCCCACACATAGGTGAACCAGCACACACATTACATATGGCTGTGTTATGATGGAAATTGCAGCCTCAGAGCAATTGAAACATCACTTCTGTATAAAAGTGAGTCTGACCAGTGGCTACAAGTGAGATATAGAACCCACTTCAAGTTGAAATGATTTTACCTCAGAAACACAGACAGAGTGCAGTATCCACTCAGACAGCTCTGTTATTGAGACAAAATGCTACTTCAGGTGATGTGGTGCCCCAAGGGGCTGTGTGGACTTCTTTCCTGGGCTCAAATAGCTCGGCTCATATGAACCATTTCATTGAGCTTTTAAGGGTGGATGATATTCATAACATTTCTACAGCTTAACCTATGCAAATGTCTCATGGAAAGAGGAATGTCCAACCCATACTAAGGTGGAGGAGATTTTTTGTAAGGTACCATTGAAGCAGAGTCTGGGCTGGATCCAGCTCATTAAAGCCCAGTTAATGTTTGTGCTGATGGCTCCTCAGAGAGCCAGACCAGACTTATTCCTGCCTCAGATCAGGCTACAGCTCAAAGATCTTTATGGCTTTCAGATGGAGGTGGAAAATTTTCCAACAATACAATGTCCTATCTCTTATTCACACAAACACTCGTGATTGTCAGTGTAAAATCCTTTTATGTTTTGTTGCATAATATTTCACAAGTGTTTGTCTGTGTAGGAAAATGATGCGGTGTGTAGCCTATTCTTTGTGGTATTGTCCTCAATGACAGGCAGAAGACATCTGGAACTTAGAAGTTTGATTTGTTTTTGAGAAAAACAACATTCAGACAGTCTGCTGTTGTTTTCTATTCAAATGCCATGTCAGTAACTCACTCTGGCTTTCTTATAAATGTGTTTCTCCCATTTGTATTCAATCAGCTGTCACCGATGCTAACAGTCAGCGCCACAGAGAAAACCTCTGTTACGTGTGATTACAGATCCTGTCACACAGAGAGCAGGCAGACAGAAAGGGCAGAGAACAGGAGATACAATGTGACTCATACTGAATTCACTTAGGGTATATGTATACAGGGAGGGACAGGACATAGTCTGCTGGAGTAATAGTTTCTCTGGTCGATCGTCTGTGCTTTAGTAAAGTGTTGAAGTGTATGTCTTTGTGTGAAGAAGCCTTGATATTGACATTAGCCCTTTCTGACTGGAGAGATTGCATTCTGATATTTTTGAATGACATTAATAATTAAAAAGCTTCTACTATCAGCAGAGTATGCAAAATATCCCATACCTTTCAAACATAGACAGTTCAAAGTGTGACATAAGGACGTGTGTGTGCCTTTAGTGGTGAATCTGTTTTATTTTTAAATATAGCAATAGTTAGTACTGGTGGTGTAAACAACACAATTTTAAAATGCTAAGTTAACTCAATCCAGATATTTCATTAATCTTTTTTTTTTTTTTTTTTTCTTGAGGAGGGATACACCCTGGATAATAAAAAAAAAAACAATTTGACTATTCTAGCCCACTTTTTTTTTTTTTTTTTTTTAGAGCGATTGTGCAAAGAAAGCATGAGTTTCTTGTTACAAGTTAGAAATACTTTGTAACTTCTGTGAGGCACAGTGTTGATGGCCTGTGTCTGACTCTAACATTACTGTATGGGCAGCTACAGTGGAAATAGCTTTTTGAACTTTGAATAATGCTTTTTAAGCCTGTCTGCTTTAAAGTCTGGGGATCTTGGAGGAGGAGAGCAAGCTGTCAGGGCATCATTCAGAGAAACTGAGACTGAAATTATAACTGTCGAGAAAACATTGACAACTTAATAGGAGTCAATAGGAGCCTAGCTTTACAGAGCCTGTGCAAACTAGGAATTATTTCTGTTGTCACTTAAGACATCTATTTATTTATTTTTTCTTATCTACACCGTTGCTTCACTTTCATCATTTTAGTGTTATCTTATCAGTTAAATTAATATGTACTTTATCTATTGTTAAATGTACACTTGTTTTGTTCTCTTGTTGTTGCAGATGTAAAGGTGCGTCTCACTATGGCCTCTCAGCGGACAGGAAGCGGCGCTCTCAGGAGGGAGACTGTACAGACAGCACATCAGAGCTCACCATCGCCACATTGCCAAACGATGGCCCTGCAGCCGCTGTGGCTCTCCTGTCAGACGAGCCGGGCCTGGTTAACCCCGCCTTTGACCCCACCATGGAGGACAACAGCCAATCAGGAAGCACCACCAGCTTGGCAGCTCGCAGCAGCTCCAAGAAGAGTGAGTGTGAGTGAACGGATGTCTGAATGTTGTGTTGTGGTCAGTCCTGTGTTTCATTACACTCATGGTGTTTGTCTGACCATAATCAAAGCAAGGTATGTCCGACAATGAATTGCATCAGCCCAGAATGGTTACTTTGATGTATTAAAGTAAAATGTCATCATGCACTTAAATACCCATTAGTAATCAGGCTTTTGAGTTTGTCTTTTTGTAAACAAATGGATTAAAGACAAACCTGGACAAAAAGTGTGTTTCTAAGAGTAACAGACTGAAAATCAATAAAGAGCAGAGAGCTTTCTAGTCACACACATTCAAGTCAAACTCAAGCTGCTTCATTCTGAGACATGCAGTGGTTACACTAACATAGCATTTGTACAACCTCGGATACAGTCATTGTTGCCCCTAACGATCTCTGATAGAAATCCTATCAGCCAATTAGCTGGTCCGCCTTGTTTTTTCCACCAATCTATAAAAGCTCTCTTTGTGTGAAGTGGAGGGGAAACAGCCGAGGAAAGTCACCGAGAGGGCAGCGCATTATGCAGTCAAGGAGAACAGGAAGGAGAGGCAGGTTAAATATAGCCCATGCAAGTGTGTATTAATGCCCAGTGATGTGATAGCCTGCCCCCCTCAAATTCTCTATTTCTCATACCTGTGAAACCAAGAGGAGGCCACAAGTGTCCTCTCCAAAAACAGGACTCGAACCTCTTTGCATTTCACATTTCAATGCCTCTTCTAGCAAACAGCAAATGTGGCCAGCTCAATGCACTTTTTCCACATCTTGCATCTTACTGAGCCTGCACTAAATGGGTTCAGCCTGTGCCAAGAAGAATTATCCAAACACATGCATCAATAGAAAAGTATTTTGCTATTAGCTGGTTGGTCTATATAACTTAACAACATGGCAGAGGGAAGTCCTACAGAGAAAATCCCTATTTCTTGCAACAACTGCTTACATCAATCAGCCTAAAAAAGAAAATCATAAAATAATCATCGTAATGTTGGCAGTGCATTCATGAGATAAAGATGAGATAATTGCAAGATTGCTTTGGTTTTATGCTGAACGCAGATCTAGCAGTTAAAGTTATGGGTCAGCCACCTGCCCTCTCAATGACAATGCCTTAAATGACTCTCAAATTCACTGCAGAATCATTGTGTTTTTAGCAAAATGCGACCCATTTTCCTTTGGCTAAAACAATATTTCTCTTTTGCATTACAACCTCAATGCTGTCCAGTATGTATTGCCAGGACTTAGTGGTACAACAGTGGAGAGGACACCAAATGACGTTGCAGCAGCCTTTAGTCCTATTCGCTGAGCTCCCACAACCAGCTTCTGTACAACCAGCTCTACTGCTGAACAAGCTGTCAGCTGCAGGAGCGGCTGGAGCTTTTAAAGAATAATGTTGCTGTCAGGAGGCTCCTCAGAGGGACGGAGGAAGGAGAGGAGGGGGGTGCTGCAGAGGAGCTGTGCCCCCAGAGCAGTACAGCGAGCGGGGCCTGCTGATGCTCCTCTGCAGCCTCCTGGAGCTGTCTGCCTCTGGCTAAGAAAAGCTCCAAACAGAAATCTCAGTGGAGGGACCCTTGCTCTTTTTGACGTAGAGTCCACCGTGTGTTACATCACATGCATTTACGTAACTCAGACACTTTTCTTACACAAGTATGTTTATTAATTGAGAGAACACTAGTTGCAAGTCACCCCTCTATTCACAAAACATGACGCACTGAGATTAAAGTATGTTTACAAGAGTGAAGGTAAATTTCACATTTGTTTTGGTTTTGACTATTACCAACATAAACACAAAAAATATGTAGCGTTTTCTAAAATGTTTATCAGATGCTTTGTTTGTTTTTGCAAACTAATGCAAAAGTTACATCCATTTTTCAATTTAATTTTTATAAATAAATTCTAAAAAAGCACAAATAGTGTGTAATATTTAGACTCTGGAAACCCATAAGCATTTTTATCAAATACATGTATAAATCTATTGTTTATTGATGAAGAGGAAAGTGGTTCCAGTTGTGAAAACCTGCTGCTTGAGGAGGCACTCCATTGCTGTAATGAGGCCCATTCGGACATGTCCGGGCATGTTGAGGCTGAGCTAATCTATAAAAGTGTCCTTCTTCCCTTCCTCTTTCTTACAGTCAGAAACTTTGACCGATCTTCAGTGAGGAGCCGCTCCTTCAGGAGATTAAACCGGGCATTTAGTGTCCTGAGGAGGACCAAGAGTGGCACTGCAGTCAGCAATGAGACCTCTGAGGAGAGGGACAATGCCAGGAACTCCAGTGTGCCACAAGAAGGTGAGAACCACAGTAGATGTATTCATTACTTCAGTATGATTAATAGTTATGATATATCTCAGTGTGTTGTTTGGGGTGGATAGTTACACACAGTATCCGTTAAAAATATCGCAGTTTCTTGACTTGTATTTAACACTGCGAAGCTACAGTGCACAACCTGGATGTACTTTTTGGCATTTCTTGCACAACAATATTAGTCCAGCATTGTTTAGCTGGACACTGAGTTATGTATTACATCTATGGCTCAAAATGCAATTTTTAGAAACTTTTATTATAGTGCGCTTACTGATCAGTACCCAATACAATCCTGTCTAGAATATATCTAACCTTTGCTTTTTAAATCTCTGCCTTTTTACATAAAACATGCTGAGCATACATTGTGATGTTTACATACAGTATCTGCCTTCCCGGAGCAGTGTTGCAGTTGGACAACCCCAGTGTAACAGAAACATATGTTTCCTTCATAATTTAGCAGTATGTTGCATAAGTCTATTGGTGCATCACTGAAGACAGATCAGCGGGGAGAAGGCTAGCCCGAGGCGGTGGATAGCAGAGGGCACTCACACGTGTCCACATTCTCTGTTAGCCAGTTGTCCCCCCCACTTCTCTCCTCTCCTCTCCTCTGTTGTCACCTTCTGTTCCCTTTTCTTCTTTCTTTAATCTAGCAGCTTCTCCATGTCTTGATTGAACACTCCCCTGAGAGGTTCTTCAGATGGTGGATCCATAAGACGTGATTCAGCGGAGAAACAGTGGAGAATGTACTGTATAGAAAAGCATATGAGAAAATAAAAAGCCTGCAGCGCTCAGGCAAGAGAAGGAAGGAATGCTGTATTGCGTAAGAATGAAAGGATGACGAATGATCCAGGACTAGATAATTCTCCCAGGCTATCATTGAGGAGGAGAATGGATTAAATATTCATTGGCGGGTCACCGGAGAGACAAAAACAGAAGTGGCGATAGAAGCACTGGAAGAGAGGGAAGGAGTGTTGAGGAAGACAACAGGGCAAAGGCAACAAACAAAGGTGAAGGTCCCGGTGGATGAACGCAAGAGGATTGATGGGTGGAGAAGTAGGCGAGGTTGAAGGAAGAGTTACATAACAGCTGCAGGTCCGTGTGTGTGTTAATGCACGCTCCACCCTCCAAGCAATCTGCTGCAATAAAGACAAAATATTGACTTTGGAATGGAGAAAGTGCAGAGTGAGGGGAACGAACCACTCCGGGAGGATGGAGGCACACAGAGAAACCGACGGCTGAGAAAAAGGCAATGGCATTTCACTTCAAGAAAGGGAAATTAATGCAGGAAAATGTCTTCTCTGTCACATATTCTCCACCCATTTTATCATGACCCAGCAAGTGTCATTTAGCGGTTAAGTGACTATAAATATTCAAGAATAAGGCATATGACTGGCAAGAACTTGGATGATTGAATTCCACCATCATCATATTTGAATGTATTAACAAATATGAAACAGAGAACAGAAGAATAAATTTTACTCATCAAGCCAGTGCCTCTTGAAATATTTGACATACTGTGAAATCCTAATTATTATTTGTACAAGTTGCAATAATTAGATTTTTAAGTGTTTATATGTCATTATGGTGATGTTAATGTGTGCTTGGCCAAATGCTGCTAAAACAACCTGAACAAACTTAAGATATATTGTGCAATAGATGCGTGGTTAGTAGTGGTAATCAATTTATGCCCCAGCCCAAATAATCAGCTTGTGCAAATGTAAAATTGTGAGTTTTCCCATGCATATTTTCTACAGATGTAGGTGACTAATCCTACAAACATTATAATCAGCCAAGTGAATTTCCCCCTCTCTTGTACAAGTTTGTTTGAGTAACCTGAGGGAGCACAGACAGCTGCTGAGTCCTGGTCTGTGTGTCTCTTTCCCATTTCCTTTTAATTTTCTTTTGCTTTTGTTATATTTGGCCGTATCACTTGCGCAACCATACCCTAAAACTGATCTCAGTCCTTTTCTTCTCCACAGTGCTGGCTCTGCCACAGCTCCATCACTTGATCCCTGATGGAGAGGTTACCAGCATAAAGATTACCAGGGTTGAGCCCTCAGAGCCACTGGCCATCAGCATCGTGGGGGGCAACGAGACCCCCCTGGTCCGGATCCTCATCCAGGACATCTATAGAGAGGGGGTGATTGCTCGAGATGGACGCTTGCTGCCAGGGGACATGATCCTCAAGGTACTACAGTAATAACAGTTACATATCAATGAAGTACCTCTTAGTCATGTGTAAAGAGCTCCACAAAATACAAAATAGATTCTGATCTGTTTTTGCTCATACAATTCAATGACTGAATAAAAAATGAAAAATGTCTTCCTTCCATTTTGTCCAAATATGCCAATATTATTCATTCCAAAAGTCACGCTATTAAACAGCAGATGTTTCCTGTTCTCCTAAGAGTCCATTTCAACGTCTAAGCTCTGACAGCTTTAGAACTTGAAAAATGACATTATACGTCAAGAATGGCTGCAATATACACAAAAAGTCACCCAGCACAATACTTTGTTGAAATATTTTTAAGTATGGCATGGATATCTTTGTGAAAATAAAGTTTTTATAACAGGAAACCTTTAGCCTTCCCAGTTAGATTACTTTCTTCATTTATCCTGAGCTCAACCTTTATGCCTCCTACAATAATGTCAGATTATTTAAACTGTTTTTATGATTTAGTTCTAATAATCTACAAATTATGTCTATGGAAACATCACCTTGTCACTCTGACCACACGTTTTTTGTTTTTTTTACTCAGTTTCCTTTACTGTCCTTTTTTAGGAATTAATAATGCCTTTAGTGGGTCATAAATGTGTTTTTCTAATTTCAGCAATTCGCTTAATTATTTTTTACTTAATGCAGATAATGTTTTAACTCTTATACAACAAAACCACAGAATATATTTTTCATTTTAGTTGTTTAAGAAATGTGAAGCTATTGACTGCCAAATTTTGGTTTAAAAGTGCCTCTATAAGCAGTAACTAATATATTTTCTCTTTTTTGTGAATCTCAGGTGAATGGCATTGACATCAGTAATGTGCCTCACTGTTATGCTGTGGCTATCCTCAAACAGCCATGCCAGCTCCTGCGGTTGACTGTGCTCCGAGAGCAGCGTCACCGCTACCGCTCACACAGCCACCCTCACGGCCACGACATGGCCGGGGGCCCCATGGCACAAGGCCTACCCCAGTATCCCATGAGGGATGACAGCATCCACGTGGTGCTCAACAAGAGCACTCCTGATGAACAGCTGGGCATCAAACTGGTGAGGCGGCCAGAGATGCATGGGGTCTACATCTTTCACCTGCTGGAGGGGGGCCTTGCTGCACGGGACGGACAGCTGTGTGTGGGAGACAGAGTCCTGGCTATCAACGGCCATGATCTTCGCTATGGGGCACCAGAACATGCTGCCCTGCTTATCCAGGTTAGTAAGTGAGGTGGAAAATCATATGTGGGAATACTAGTTCAACCAAAAAAAGAAACAAATACAAACAACAGTTTTTTACAGTATTACTATTAGACAAGGACTGACTGGACTGGCTTCACATTTGTCAGATGAACTCATTTTAAAGGCCATAGTTATTACTAGTCAACATGTTTTTACAGAGCGTAAACAACTGTTGAGTTCTCAGTAGGGGTCCCTGAGGTATTAACGATAATTGTAGTGATTCAAACTAATTGTGTTGTTGTGTCTGTGCTGACTGCAGTTAATAGTATTTAATTGTGGTTTGCCCCTGATAGACTTGGACATGTGGTGGCCTCTGATTCCTGCTTGATGCCAGTGAATAGTGGTGTGTGTGTGTGGTTAATCGTGGTTAATTGCAGTGTATTTGGGGCTGACTGAGCATGGTCTCTGGGACTCCAGTTCCTGTTTGAGCAGTCTGGCTGGCTCTCTTGCGTCTCCACGGAGCCAACATGCCCTCTTACAGCGGCCACTCTCTGTCACAGATTAAGAACTGGCAGTGCAGAAATGAAATTAGTCCAATTATGACAATAATGGGCTGGACTGGCTAATTCAGGAGTCAGCTCCATGCTAATGTAGGGGAGGTCTCAGAAGAATTATACAGAGTGATGCAGCCAGCCAGTCTGTGTGTGCTTCAATGGAAATGAGTGGCAGTTCAGTGGAAGTTGAGCCAGAGGAGAGGAGAATTAGAAAATAGATCAGTGCGTGGTTCGGTTTTTATGATGTGAAAGAGAGATAGCCTGTGGCAATTTGTCAGTGAGACACAATACCCTAAAATATTACTCACTTAGCTGATTGTATTTAAATACATGAGCTATGGTTGTGTGTCACAATTCAAATTCTGTTTTTAACTTAGAATGGCCTGTCATCCTAATGTTTCTTTTTTTAATAAATAAAGAATTAGTCTGTTCTCTGTTGATTCATGGATTACCAGGGCCGGTAGCAACAGGCACTAATTCAACTGCCCCTGGATTTCAACAAAACAGATATAAAGAACAACAGCCTACACACTTTTAGATAACTGCTACAAATGATTGCTAGGACTTATGTGTTATGCAAATATGTGTTATGGGAAAAGATCCCAGTCTGAAAAATAAAATGGTATTAAACATAAATGTCATGTGATGGTATTGATTTTATCACTTCTATTCCTGATGTTTTAGGCAAGTGAGGAGCGTGTCCACTTCATAGTATCTCGCCAGATCTGCCTTCCAACCCCAGACATCTTACAAGAGGCTCCATGGGCCATGGACGGCCCCCCACCATATTCCCCTGTGGACATAGAGCAAACACTGCTGGTGAGCACACAGCCACACTAGAGAACAGACCGCTGTCAATACACAAAGAGGAGCTTTGTTCTTCTGTCTCCTCTTCTCCCTGATAAATTGTCCTTTTCAGGTGCAAATGATCCAGAGAAATATTATTCCATCAAAGCTGAGTGCGCTATTGCAGACATAGCAGCCATCTTTGCTCCAGCATGCTCTTCATCTAATGATGATGATGGCAGGTGTAAAGCCATAGTCGTGTCCACACAAGCGAAACAGCCGCTGTGCCACAGACTCTGTCACATGGGCCCCTACAAGCACTGTCCTCCTGTGAGCGCTGCAGAAATGTGTGAATGCAGCACATTAGCGACGCCGCATGATACTACATCCCATCAACCTCAATGTGTCCATGTGTTGTTCATTACCATGTTACTCTGCTATCTGACTCACAAACACCCCGCCATAAATAAAGCCATTTCTCCCAGCGCACAGCCTTGCACCAAGCTAAATATTACATCACATCACTTCTACAAATAAATCAGGTTCATTGTATCCAACACAAGTGAAGAGGCAATCAAGCTGTCTTATAAGCCCCATACATATTAAAGATGACCAGTTATGCTAATGAGGTCGTTCATTAATTAGCAAATGTCAGTGCACTCTTCATTATCCCTCAGCACAGCCCGGGTAGTCCTTGTGTGGATTCTGCTACCATTAAGGAGCTATAATATGTCATAGAGAAAACATTATTATTAATATGTAAATGACTGGCTTCATTATGGGATGCCCTTGGAGTGGCTCTTAAGCTTAGAGTACATTAGGTCAGAAGCTATTTAGTTTTGGATACACCAAAAGATGACCAATTGTTGTAATGATAATAACATTTATGTATGTCCATGTAAAATACTCAAGCAAACTCAGACCTTTACTAATGAGTTTTCTGTTTGTGTGTAAAGGATGCCTGTCAGAAGCCAGCATGTTATGAAAAGACAGTGACCCTGAGTAAAGAGCCGTACGACTCCCTGGGAATGACAGTGGCCGGGGGCATGTCGAGCAGAGGCTGGGACCTCCCCATTTACGTCACTAATGTGGACGCCGATGGAGTGGTGGGACAGGAAGGCTCAATTCGCAAAGGTACAATCTTCTACTAAGAACCCCTCTATGGCTTCTGCTTTACTTATTCATAGCAAACACAGAACAAACAAAATTGTATGACAACATTAGTAATGCTGACCACAATACATGTTAATGGACAAAACCATATAATAAGACAGGTGAATATGTGTGTGGTGTCAGTAAGTGGATAGAAAACATTAGCATTAATGCAGAAAATGCATCTAAATGGATATTAGGTCTTTGAAACCTGCAGTACGTGATGGCAAGTTCATGTGTATCTTGTAAGCTTATTTAAATCAACAGAACACACCACTCCAAAATTTAAAAAAAGAGTTTTATTGGCATAGATCTTTTTGTTAGTGTTGATATTAAAATGGTCAGTATATCCAATTTTGTATTGTAATGCAATGTGGTTAGACAGTTGTACAATATAATAATGAATGTGTTGAATAAACAGACAGAATGATTGATGCATGTTAAATACTCATGTTTCATTACAGAGCCTAGCCATCCAGAAAAGACTCTGTAGTGTTGCCTGGTTCAGTGCTTCACAAATTGGGCTGAGCACAGTTAAACGACAACACAAACAAACATTAGCATATCAGCGCTATTGTGTTTCAAGGGATGGTCTGTCATGTAGTTTATCATCTGTTTTTGTGTACGCAGTCAGAAATATAGAGCAGCAAATTAATATAACAGCTTTCTTAATGTTGCATAATGTATTTTGAAGCAGAGAGGGATTTAAAACCTGCTGATGACTCCTGCAACCATCTTAAAATATGGCTATAAAATATACCTGTCACTCCACATGGCTTTGTTTGGTTAAACACTGAGAGAAATATACAAGCTCCAAGTCTCCAAACACTTTGTAGAAACATTTATTCCAAATTAATTGTTATTGCAATATCAACAACTGCACTCTATCTCTATCCCAAAGATGGTTGTGTAGCAATAATGTTCACCAAAAGACTTTTGTAAAACAAGCAAGGCATGAAGGCAGAGTGGTTAGTTATCCTGACTCTGTAAGGAGGTTGTGGGTTTGATCCTCAGAAATGCATGTGTTGATGATTTAGTCAATCTAAGTTCTCCCTAGTGAATGAAGTGAGAGTGAATGGTTGTCTGTCTGTGTCTGTCTTTGTGTCGGCCTTGTGACTAACAACCACAAGCTCTAACAAGAATAAGTCAAGGATGAATGAATAAATGTCAGAGTAATAGAAAAATCACAGCTTTCTGCTCAGTTAGAGCAGTTAGCAAAAGCAGTTTGACCAGTTGCCTTGTATTTTTGTATATAATCAATTATAACTTTTTCTTAAAGTTTTATTATTACTATAATATCAAACTAAGTTATCACATAGAGTAGTTACCTCAAACTGTGCAGCTTTTATTCACATCCAGTTTTCTCTTTGCACAGTTTTGACACGTCTGCTGCTGTGTTGTTGTGGAGCTATTATTTGCATTTGCATATCCTCCCAGGGCAAATGTGTCCTTTGAGCTGCTCGCTAGCAACTCAGCACAGTGCCATGTGTTTTTCTTTGCACCACTTTTATCACTGAGAGGCTGCTGTTTAAAACACAGGTGGTGAATATTAAATAGCCCCTGTGTCTGGAGAGGTCTTTTGAAAAGCCATTATGAGGGCAACACTGCGGGCAAAGGCTTGAGCTGCGCTGTCTGCTTTCTCCCCCCCGCAGGTGACATATTGCTAAATGTGAACGGGGTGGACCTGACAGGGGTGACGCGGAGCGAGGCCGTGGCCAACCTCAAGAACACATCCTCTCCGGTGGTGCTCAAGGTCCTGGAAATGCGTCCTCCAGAAGACAGCCTGCAGGAGTGCACTTTGCCAACCTGCCTCACGCCGTCACCCACGGACAGCACCAAGAGCCCGCTGCCCAACGATGATTACTCCCCGCAGTGGGTGTCATGGCTACAGCTACCCAGGTGTGAACCACTGATAGCGCTGTATACATTTGCCTAAACTTTCTATTCTATCCCCCTGTCCACTTTCTTTGACCTCGGCCAACTGGTCTCATCTCAAAATTTGTCAGGGCCAGCTGGAAGAAATTGCACAAAAACAACTCTTCGGCTTAAATATTCATAGCTCCTTTATCTGCGCGACTTCATAAAACCCAGTGTCAAGCTTTGGCAAGACTATTTTCCATATAATAAATTGTCAGCTCTGGTGACAGCAATAAACAAGCGCAGCTCCTGCTTTAAAGCAAAATAAAAGATGTGAACAGTTTCTTCAGAGAATTAATTACAAGAAATTAAGGACCGAGTCACTGGAGAATTATTATCTAGACCAGTGATGCAGTCGACTTAAAATGTCTGTGAATATGCTACTTTTCCCGAACCTAATTACCACAAAAAACAATTATGTACTAGGATGGGTAGGACACCATTTTTTAATTAGCAAACAATCTTAAATTTAATTGGCTTTATGGTTGTTTAGTGTAGTATTGGTTGAGCCAAGTGGTAGCAAACAGATCAGTTATACATCTCTCACTCCTTGCTACTGTCTGTGAGCACCTACGGTAGCCCTGCAGGGACCTACTGTTGACCATGAACAACCCCACATTAAATAGGGCAAATAATGAGTCCACTTTAAAATAATAAGTAATGTGGTTTTAGAGTTTACGGTATGGCTTCATGCAACATGGTGTGTTCGAAAAAGACAATGAAGTTCAGCAATGTCTACTTTAGGGAGTTGTAGATAAAGAGAAAGTGATATTCTGTGATTCTGCGTTTTGTCTGTGATGCGAACAGTGTTATTTTTTGTTTACAATATATTTTTTTTACAAATTTTACCCTTATTTTAGAATTTTATTTAGGATCACTAATTTGTCATGTACATTATTTACAATAGTTTTTAATGTTACAACAGTTAAAACTACATATGCTTCATTAATAACCCTTACAGAATTGTGTTGGATGCAGTTATCAGACTTCAGATGCAATTTAAAAAGCAAACCCACAGTGCAGCATCTCTAAGTTCAAACCAAGTCAAACCATTTCCCGGGCAGCAGGCAGACTCTTATCTTTATCTTACCTACAATGATTTGATTTCTCATGCTCACTGCCACACATAATACTGTTGTGTAGATGTAATGTGTGCACAAGTGGAAGATACACTTGAGAGATTAGTGTTTTTAATCTCCCTCTTGGCCCGTGCAGGCATCTCTACTGCTGCAAAGACATTGTCCTGCGACGGAGCACTTCGGGCAGCCTGGGCTTCAGCATCGTGGGGGGTCAAGAGGAGGTCAACTGCAATCAATCCTTTTTTATCCGCTCCATCGTGGAGGGGACGCCAGCCTATAATGATGGCAGGATAAGGTATACAACTTGCTCTTCCTCCAATCTGTTGTTTACTGTTGTATACAACTCCATTTCTGAAAATGTTGGGACGCTGTGTAAAATGAAAATAAAGACAGAATGTAGCAATCTGCACAGCAATACTTTTTCCAGTTACCTATGGTGTGCTAATTCATCTTCTACAATCATAAACACAATATTGAATAAAAGACCAATTTTTGTTGCAAAATTCTTAGCCGTAATTTTAAACCAGTAATTTGCCGATTTATTCTGTTATTTATTTGATTCATATCTGCAAAGGAAAATTTAAGGTATTATCTAGGTATTGAAATTTGGTATTGAATAAAAAAAAATATTTTCCATACCAGTAGTATTGTAACTTTTCTTTTGATACCACAAAGATATCGTTTAACAATACCGAGCCCTAGTGTTTACATAACATTTTTAGTTGCAAAATTCTTCTCCAGCAGTTTTTTATAGTAAAACTTTGATTTCCAGCAGTTTGTTGCTATCATCCCAAATTTTTTGAGATGTATTAACTGCCAGAAAATTCAAAATGAGCTAGTATTTTTCATAAAATAGCAAACTATCTCAACACCTCATAAATTATGTTCTACTGTGAATAAAATGTGGTTTTATAAAATTTGCAGATCATTACATTTTAGTTTTATTTACCTTTTACACTGTGTCCAACCTTTTCAGAAATTCAATTTGTCAACTGCTCTAACATTAAAAATTGTCTCTCCCTGTAGGTGTGGGGACATTTTGCTGGAGGTGAATGGGAAGAGTACATGGGGAATGACCCACACAGCATTGGTGCGCCTTCTAAAAGAGCTTCGAGGCAGAATCACACTCACCATTGTCTCGTGGCCTGGCAGTCTGCTGTAGCGGCGCTCCCAATGCTTTCTTCTCAATGGCACTGACCAAGGAATGTGGACATGTCAGCGCTTTGGACTGGCTGGCCACCCTAAGCTTGCTGAGTTGGAGTGGCTTAGACTAGTTCTGTAGCTAGATGGATATTTTACTTCTGACGGACAAGTACAAATCTACCAGGAGTTTGGACAAATTGAGACTGGGCCAGATTTGTCCATGCAAGAATGTTGGGACACTGTAATGGACATTTACAGCCACAGCGTCCAGTGAAAAGACAAGAGGAGACACAACGCGTTGCCAGTTCCAGTAGTTATGTAGTAGGGTATGCATAAGTTGGACTCACTTTTGTTTACTGTAAATGTTGGGTGTCTAAAATAAGTACTGATCCAAGCACTTGTAATATGTTTCTCTTGTTTGTTTGTGGTATGGCCTTAAACTATAGGCTTTATTCTGTTTGTACTGACAGTGGTTGTCATTCTCATCTGTTGACCTTGATGACACGTTGCCAAATAGTAGTCTGTGTTGAGTTTTTTTTTTTTTTTTTTTTTTTCCTTTCAGAAGCTATGGCTCAAGTATCAAACCACAGAAGAGAAAAGTATAAAAAATACATACAGGATCCATGTGTTCATAGCGTGCAAAAAATACAGTAATAATTAGGTGACATTGTGGAGGCCTTACTAATTTTCTTACTTTTAAGAAAAAAACTGACTTGGTCTGTGTGTATCAGTGAATGGTATGGGGCTCTTGTGTCGGCCCCCTGTTGATCACATTTTGCTCTGTGTAGTATATCTGATGGTTCATTTGGTTAAATGATCAATAAAGTCATTGAAAAAGAAAGACTTGTGTTATGAAACATTTTTACATTGTGGTTCACAGAATGACACAAAACTATAGCTACAGAACAGGGGATAGTATATTAAATTGTGCATTTCCAGGTTAATGTGTTCAACAAATAGCTGTCTTTGCACGTGTCATTTAATCAGAATCTGTGTCAGCCAGCGACAAGCTGGCCCCTGTCCAGGGTGCCTAAGGCCCAGTTACTGGGATAGGCTCCAGTCACCCACAACCCCTAACGGGAATAAGTGGAAGAAAATAAATGAATGAATTTAATCAGAAGGAAAAAGAAGCAGATGAGCTATTATCCAAAAAATGGCATATAGAGATAGTGACCAATGACCAGTGCAATGTGTAGGCATCTGAATATGGGAGAATTGAGAACTAAGCAATAAAAATCAATGCAGTAAACCGATTCCAAAAAGCTAATGCTTAATTAGCATCAATCAATACAACAAACACAGCATTTTTGCTTTTACAAATTTCAAAAGTGCTTAAGAGGTTAATGTCTTTGTCTTTTGTGACACTGCCTTTTATTGTCTCCCCAAAGACTTAAACAGGCAAGCTTTAATGTGACACTACTGTTAATGCTGCTGTGACCACTAATGACAACTCCATAGCAATGAATGTGACAAAATACTAAAGAAAGCATCTACAAAATAATATTACAATGACCATGACATGCTATTTTTGTTTTGTTTGTTTCCCTCAGGTATTATAAACACTTTTTTTTTGTGTTTACTTTTCATTTCCATCTTTGCGGGACAAGAAACTGCGCTGTAAGCTGTAGTGCAATCAAAGCTGTCTTTATTATATCTATGAACTGCACATCTACTCTATGTATTGCAGTTTTTGATACATTGTGCAGCACTAATTAAAATCCCATAAAACTATCTCATAAAATGGAGATAATTAGAATAAGTTAATGTTCACAAACACAGCTGTATTTTCTGAGGCAACAGGCATGTAGCCCCTGTAGGGTGGTTCTCATTAACTCGATTAGGAGAATAATAATGAGCCATTTGTTTTGCTCTCACGCAGGGGATGTCTCCTTGACTGTCTCCTTGACTGTCTACTTGCCTTGCGTCCTTCTCCATGTCTCCTCTTAGTACTTGTCCCTGTCCTTACCCTGGTCTTTTGTGGAACTGGTGTTGCTGTAGCTGTGGTTAAAAACATACAAGATAAGAGTCATTCACGTGTTGTTCTCTTCATGACGTGTGAGGGTAGTTCATGTTGGACCTGGCTGCTGCTTCCTCTCGTCTCCTTTCCCTCACTCCATGTTGTCCTTCAATGTTCTCCCTTTGGTCCCTGCTCCTCAATCGCTCCTCCCTGCTGCACAATGACACGCATGTGTTGTATTATTTTTTTTCTATCTGAAAAAAATGAAAAATTGCTTTTCTTCTAGAAACTAATAGGAAGCAGCTCACAGGCCACACGACCAAGCGCTTGGCCTTTTTCTCCACTCCTAGGAGGAAAGCAATAAGGCAGAACCCAGGGGACCAGAGCTGTGGCCCAGTGTCAGCTGTTGTTGTTGTCTCTATTGAAGCTTCTGCCCTGATGAGGATATGAGCATGCACTTTGACTGAGAGTAACAAGGAACTAAATACAGATGTCACAGCAGGCCTTGTACTAATGGAAAAGCATCTACACAGCCATCTCCTCTCACCTACAAATGGTTTCTACCTGCAGTGACTACGAGGTTGTGTTTCCTCAAATAACCTCTGAGAACACACACACACAAGCAAATGAATGAGCTGATTTTATTAAACATCCCATAGTCTGGCTTGAACCACAATCACTTCCATATACCACCATTAGGTAAAGACATGACTTTCTTATATTTGACAGAAAAAGCAGGAAGTAATGAAGACTAAAATAATATGACTAATTCTCATAAATAAAGACAAACTTGGCTTTTCTTGTTTATATCATAGTCATTGAAAGAGAGATATGTTCCTGGTTTACATGTGTGGACTACTAAACATAGGAATACAGTACTGGGCAGTCACATTTATGCTTATGAGATACAGTATCTTAATCCACATTGCTCCACTGACACCTCTATTAGCTTCTCCTGATGTGTAGTAAAGACAGGACCACTTCAGACACCTCAAGCTGGCACTGTCCCTGTTTGGATGAGGCCTGCAAACTATCAGACTTGACATACCTTCCACTTTTAAAATAATCATTGTGACCTTTCTGAAACATCACACTGAGAGGATTTGTGTTTCTATATAAAAGTATCATCTGCCCGCTGTAAAAGTGCACAGGCGGCACACCTAATGGAGACTGAGTGTAATTATTACCACTCACCAGCCCAACACTGAAAGGAGAGCCTCAAGGAGAGGAGATGTTGCCAGTACAGAGTTTAATATATTCAGTATTTGGAGACAGCTTTTCTGTTAACAGGCGGGATTAGTACCCTAGGCCCACATTTGTTCTTGCTTAGAGCTATTAGATTTAACACAGACTACAATTCACCACACAACGGCACACATACACACACACACACTAATGGTTCCCAAAGACATAGTTTAGGGGAAAATTATTTTTTAGTATTTCTTCATCAGGGGTGAGATTGTTCTTTTGGGGCAAGATTTCATTAGACACTAAACCCACTGGATTGTAACTACAGCTGCACTGGGGACATACTGTATATGAACTAATAAGGACAGCAACAACAATTCTTAGCACTACTACTACTACTACTACTACTACTACTACTACTACTACAAACATGAACTAACAAGGCATTTTAGCACACTTTGTAAACTTCAACTTAGTTCAGTTAAGTGCATGCAGACATTTCTGAAGGTAACCACTTTGATAAACGTCAAGATTTCTAAGGAAAGATGTTACAGATGTTACAGTGAGCTCCAGTGTGCAGGGGTACTGTCTGAATGGCTCATTTCATGAAGTAACTTTAGACTCAGCACTTTGTTAACATTTCACAATACTGACTATGTTTTAAGTACCATTAACCATGTTTTGATTAAGTATTGTTGGAATGTTTTTCTATTACAGCTCTGCCCTTATTTTTTAGTTGTTTGGTTTGGCCAAACATAATGCATTATCTTACTGAATCAGTCTGTGTAAAGTCCCCAGTGCCAATTGGTTCGCTCCAGTCAAAACAAAGAAATCTTTGGAAGATAACATTGTTGTTTGAGTGTGAGCATGAAATCAGACAAAATTGGAGTCTGGCCACTCTAGATCATGAAACAAACACATTGATAACATCACCAGAGTGGCTATACAAAGTAATGTAACAAGTGTTTCTTATAGTTTGGCAAGTCCAAAAGATGTACACTTTCCACAAGGGCACTAGGGACATGAAT
This sequence comes from Bostrychus sinensis, assembly GCA_020698575.1. Taxonomy (NCBI): domain Eukaryota; kingdom Metazoa; phylum Chordata; class Actinopteri; order Gobiiformes; family Eleotridae; genus Bostrychus; species Bostrychus sinensis. Next base: position 24,144,231 of record CM036246.1, read on the forward strand.
TGGAAAACATGCATGTGTCCAATTTTAAGTAAACAAAGAACATTTTTTTGTGTGTAGTGATGCATGAGCAATGGACATAAGCTGCTTTAGTGCTACCTTTAATGTAATGTAGACAATAAATGCAGTTTTTGTAATCATAATGCAATATTTGTACATCACAACTGAAAAAAGCTGTTGCTAATAAATTCTAGCTTTGTTTTCTGAAACATGAAGCACATTGGAATATAACTCACTTCTAATTTGTACTAAGTGAAGATTATCTGTCCAATCAACAGACCGCAGTGTTTGGCTTTACCTTTTTAAAAGTGAACCATGCACTTGGGCCCCCTTTTGGAGACAGATATGTATCAATTCCAACCCGACCAATGCTGCATGCAGTGAAAAATAACTTGCATGCCAAAGCCAGGACACAATAGTGGAAAACAAAAAGCAGACATCTAGGGAAATGTTGAAGCCCCTAGACAGAACCTGAAGCCGGGATAAGACTGGCATCAAGCAAAAAGCACCTAGGTGTTTTATACTGTCTGTCTGTTGTCTGGGCAAGTTTATCTCCCAGAGGCAGTTTAGGATTGGCTTTTACCTATTTTCTTTTTTAAAGCAAAATTCTCCAAATCCAACTGCTGCTGGTGTTGCAGGATCCTGTCAGTGAAAAACATCAAAAAATGTGAAAATGCTGGTGTCCAAATACAAAGTTTGTTGTTGGTATGAAGAAAAACGTTTATTATTGTAAATGGAGACTGGTTGTTTTCAATAAATGGAGGGGATTTTGAGGTAGTAAAATGGCACTGTCGTGTTTTTGGTGTTCTGAATTAGAAAAGGTCTAATTGGGTTTTAATGCCTTGCGTTACAGTCGACTTTTTTCAATTATCAGACTCAGCTATATCCTTTGTTAACTCTAAAAGTGGCCTTACAGCAGCTACTAATGGAGTCTACAGAGAGCGATTAAGGGGAAGCAAATTTGCACTTGCTCAAAAAAAAAAAAAAAAAAAAAAAAAAAACTCTTAAAAGCCACTGAACCAAAGACACATACTGTATATAAATGGATCAAAGATGGAGAAGAGAGGTGGTTAGAGGATGGGGACAACTGTGGACCAAATGGTCGCACATTCATGTATTGGTGAAAGTGTGAGTGCAAAACCTCACAAAACCTGTTAATGGCTGTGTTAATTGTGAATCATGCACAGTTTAAGTGATAGTGGGAGCTAATGCATCTGTAGTGCAGCCATGACACAGTGGTCATGTGACTCAGGACATGATGGCACCACACATTTATATCATAGAGATGCAAATTTATTATTTCAAATATGCACAAATTAGTTGGCCTGGTTTCATTGGGCTGTTTAACTGCTACTTTGTAAGCAAGCATGAGAGAACATTGAACTGTTGAGATCAGGCTAATACTGCATGTATTCACATGGACATGATATTGACTATACTGGAGGAAAAAAAGGGTATAGTCATTGAGCACACCATGTTGTACAAATGTTGTAGTGAGACCAAGACCAACTACTTACTAACAATGGCAATGAATATTTCCACCAAGCAGTACACTGATTTACATTATTACAAAGAGCAACAACCAACCAAACATACGTTGTCACTGTGGAAAGTGAAGGCGAGGTATATCCCGCATAAGATACATTAGTTATAATAATAACGTAAGCAGCAGAACTACTCAACTGCTGGATAAATACTGCTAATGTAAGATGTAATGTTTAACCAGGTGGAGGTTTGCATCAGTCTAAACCTAAACTTAGTTTTGCATCAGTCTAAAGCTTGGCTTTAGAAGTTTAAAGTTAGTTTTGTGCTGAAATTTAATTTGATGTCATAAATTACTATTTTATAATAGCAACTTTGTTCCGTTTTACATTTTTTCATTAAAATAAAGGTGTCGTTGTTATGGGTATTAGAAATGCTAGGTCAGATTGTACTAAGAATGGCAAAAGTATTATTGTGTCCTACTTCGCATAGGATTCCAAAACCTTTAAAAGTCAAGCAACCTGACTATTGAGGACATGGTATGACACCAAACAACAAAGCTAAGGCGTTTCACGCTGACGTCTCTCCAACCACAGACTGACGATGCTTCCCTCTGGTTCTGTTCCTAAAATAGAACAGGGCAGTGTCATAAATCAGTGTAGCAGCACATGCATTGTCCCACATGTGTGGGATACGCACACCGTATGGAAACACTGATCATGTGACCTGAATGTAGGGCAAACTGCAAACACAGCCCGTGAGGAGTGACTGTTGTGGACCATATACCACAGGGACAGTGACTTCTCAGCACTTCTACATGTGAACAGTAAAAATCCCTCAGCGTTCCCTGCGCGCCTGTCACGCATCTGTGATCCCTCTGTTTCCTATCTTATGCAGTTAGCCTAAAGCTTCACAGCTGTCCCCATGTCCCACTTACCCTTAGTTGACCCGCAAGACTCAACAAAGCTTTGTAAACCCAAAATCAGTGATTGCTCCACTCATGCAGAAGTCTATAAAAGGAGCTTATGGAGGTATTTACAGAGAATATACAGTAAAAGAGGCTTCACTTTGTCATTTCTGTTGCCGTGCATCTATTTCCATGAGTTAATTAAGAGTGAAGCTACAACATTAGCTGACACAGGGGTTTGGGGTTATAAAAAGTACAACCATAGACATATTTAAAAATATAAAGTTTGATAATAAATGATCCACTGGGTCTGTATACACATTTACCATTTAAAGAGTAACATCTCACTGATAGTGGTTCTGTCTTTGACTTTAAGTAAAACTCTAAATTCCTGCCCCTAAGTGCTGCTCTCCAATGTTTGAACGGTAGCTACTTCCATTCAATAGTTCATAACCATTATTGTTTCTGTTCCAACACTTTAGCCCCTCCCTGAGTGTTTTGGGACACAGCCATTGTATCTCTCAGGGTTCAATAGCAAAATGTTACTGGATGATACAAAATACAAGATATATAAATCAGCTGCAACATAAAGCTTTGGTATGGTGTCACCTAAGGTAGTCATCTGTTACAATGACATGGTAAAAAGTGTGGGTCAAACACTGGTATTCTGTTGTCAGTGTTTGCAGATGACCCTGATATGAGCAAGACAAAACGTAAGAAATGGCCTTTCACAGCAGAATGCCATACTCACCTTTTCCCTGAGTCTGGGTTCATCTGAGGACTCCATGAGGAGCTGTGTGCTGTACTGTTGAGCTGCCAGAGTGGATATTATTAATGATATTAATTAAATATCTGGGCTCTGGTCAGTGCTGAGTGTGCAGAGGATGAATGTAGGACAGGTTTTGGCTTGTGCATGCATGTGAGTCGTACACAGAGGTACTCCTGCACTCAGACAGGAAGCTAACAGCCCACTGTGTAGAATATGGAGTGGAGATCATAGCAGCCCTTATCATTTGGGAGCCACAGGGAGGCCACTCAAGAAGCTCACTCAATTATTTCTTAGCGAATGCAGCAACTTCTCCCCTCATGCAGGCTGTTCTCACTGCACCAAAACAACAAAAATAGCTGTGCATATGCCGGCAATAATTTCTCCTGGCCTTGCAATAGTCCTGATTTCTGTCACAATAGTTTCTTTTGCAATGGTGTGCATTTCTTCACAAAAGCTATGCATTTTCCCACAAAGCCATTGCTGTTTATATTATAGCTATCCGCTGGACATATGTACAATTTCCCCAGTCTGATCCCTGCCCTGTAACAAAGCATATCTTACTGTATCATGCATTCACACATATGCAAAATATTATCTTCTTTTAAACTATTTTCGTGTCCACGTATACAGACATCTGTTTTCTGTCCCCTGCAAAACTCTATTGACTCCTTTCCCGTACCACTCTATAGTGACTGAAATATAGCCCGACAGTGGTGCCAACACTGCGTCTTAACTCACCTGGCAAACAGACCACTCTCCTTTAAGGCCACTCTTTGTTCTTTCTGGTCTTTTCCTCCAAGCCATCAGCTAACTAAACAACCAATCATTTTTTCTTTCCTCTACGAATGTGTTGTATGCGTAAAAGAAGACAGGCTTCATATGCACGTAAAGCAGAACAGGCTGGCAGTGTGGATCAGAACCAACCCACTATATGTTGCCTGAGGACATATCTGTTGAACAGACAGCTGAATCCAAGTACATCAGAGGCAGCGGGCGAAGAGGCAGATTTATCTAAAAAGAGCAGAGCAACCTGGATCAAGATCACACAGGAAGACTAATAGATCAGAGTATAGCCATTTCTCTGGTGTGCACATTTGGTCTATAAATGTATTTTATAAGTGGATTCAAATATCGTATTCAAAATTATTTATAGAAATTTTGAAAAAGGATTTCCGCTGTAACAAATATCAAAATCTCTAAGAACTGTTTTTAAAGTATGTTTCCATGGAGTGGCAGGATAAATGTGGATTGGTATGGCACTGTTGGATAAGGGTGGACATACAACCCTGGCTATACTGTGTTCAGGAGAGTGGCATTTAACATGCAAGAGTAAGAAGCTGGAAGTATGCAATAAAAAACAACAGTAATGTTGTTAATAAGCTTGACCAGCCAGACCCATTAACTTTCTTAGTGAAGTGGCTCTATAATCCCCTCCTTTAAATCCATATTAAATCTATTTACTCATAAACATTTCTCTATAGGGTGGTGGTGCAGACTAAGAAATGCTTTGTTTCTCTGAATGGGTCCATGTTTTTCAGATTACATTTGTCCAGAGGCAGTTTATTCTGTGTATGTTGATATGACATATGTTTTCTTTTTTTTTTTACCTTTATTTAACCAGGAAAGTCCCACTGAGATTCAGAATCTCTTTTGCAGGGGAGTCCTGGCCCCATTGGGGACCTATTGTACATGTTTTTTGTGGTAGGGGAAACCGGAGTACCCGGAGGAAACCTACACAGACACGGGGAGAACATGCAAACTCCACACAGAAAGGCCCCACTCGGTCCAGGAATTGAACCTGGGACCTTCTTGCTGTGAGGCAGGAGTGCTAACCACTATGCCACCATGCCGCTTCACCCTTTACAAAACTGACCACACTGATAGAAAAAAAAGAGTACACTTTGCTATGCTTTTAACCCCTTGTTTTGACCACAACTAAACCATATCATACTGCTCCAGCAGAAACAAAGCTTAATGACCCTTGACATATATGTCAAAGCTACGATTGCCTGTTTTCACATTAAAAAAAAGTCAGGCAAATCTCTTAAAGATGCTATCGTGTTAGGTAGAGTGATGCTGTGGTAAAATCAGTGTCAGAGTGTCCCCTTTGCTTGACTTAACATCACTTTTTAACAGCATTTACCTGTTTTCAGTACATTTCTGCAGCTATCACTGATATATTTATGTAATCCATTGTGAAGCCGTTCTAACAGGAACAAGATGAGAAAAAATACTTTTCAATCAATGAATAAAAACAAGTGCGTCGACATGATCAAAGCCTACTTCCAAAGGCAGCTGTGCTTCCAACTGTTTGAAGTGACTGGCTCACGGTCAACCATCAGAACGCACTCGCAAGCTCATAAGTAAAAACGTGGTGGATATGTTTCTCAAACGATGTACATCTTGTGCTTGTCCATGTGGTACAAATGCACACACGCTTCCAATTGAAAACTTCCGAGGGCGGAGATTGCGGCCTGTATGAAGCCGGTCCAATAGAAGTCCTTTCTACCAGGTGTGAGTCCAAACACAACGCTGTGTAAACTCACAGTACGTCAGCCCTGACTGGGCCTGCTCTCATATCGGCTTACACACAGAGAGATACAGAGGCCTGTTTATGAATGAAGGCACACAGAGTAATTGAGAGACAGACTGGAAGAGTGGGCTTGTGGCTGCTGGCGAAGCTTTAGCGTGAGGATAATAACTTTATGCTTAATGGTTCATCAAAACACTTCCACAAGGGCAAACAATTTATGGGAAAATGACTGTAACTGCAATATGGACGAGTCCATCACCAAATTACAACAACATCACTTTTCTATGAATTACAACTAATCCTATTAGAGACCAACACTGTTATGTTACACAGATGCCCTGGGCTAAAAATAATATTTTCCTATTGGAACAAGCTTATTTGGTCAGAGCTCTGCAAGATGCACTGTTATTTTCATGGGTCAAGGTTCAGTTTCTCTTATTGGTCTTTTTGTTAATATAATAGTGATATAGCTGTAGTGCCTCTATTAGAGTCAGTTTGCCTGGAAATTCCAGACTCACCGCTGAACCAGCGGATGAGTCTGGTCGCCTTACAATCAATTCGATTTCTAGGGCGGAGCAAACCCGAATTAACGGACAGCGGCGTTAGCCAATCAGAAAATGGCGGACGTGACGTTAACAAAGCGACAAGAAAGTAAGAAAGTAAACAAATGGAGTAGTAAAGCCACGAGGGAGGAACGAGTTATTTCAACATTACCGTACCATACCACTGAATGAAACAAACTCTCGGCTCCTCGGTGCGCCATCTTTATTGTTGTCGGCGAGGAGACGCGTACGAGTGACGCTGCTCGCGAAGAACACGTGACTTAAATAAACCAATCAAAATGCACGGTGCGCTTGGGATTTGAGTAAACCACTGCGGACGGCGTGGTGACCAGACTGATATTTCTCTGTAAAATAACACAGAGACATATCAGTCTGGATTTTCCAGGCAAAGAGTCAGTAGTATATAAATATCAGTTGTACAAATGTAATGTATGTGACCCCAAATATACAGCCAATGCCAACATCGAGAGAGAGAATAATTAAATATTTTTGGAAAGCCTTTTTTCAATCTGCCTAAAGAGAATGTATTATGCTTTTATTTATCATTTTAAATAAACCTTGGTAACCTCTAGAACAGCATTGCACATTTTACAACCTTTAAAAACATCATGTGATGCTGCAAATGGCAGCAGAGTGCAGCTCTATTATGTTTTTTTCAACATGAACATGAAAATTTTTGTTTTTTTTACTTCCTTAAACTTTTGCTGATGCCATTTTACTATAAAGTTAAAAAATAACTGAGCAATCAGTGGAAACAGCTGTACATTGTTTTTTGAATAAAGGAATGAGAACAGACTGGATGTAGAGTTTATTGATTGGTCAGTGCTTCCTGGAGTGGGCAGAGGTTTGTGGGAGAGGGGGTGCTTCTTAAAACTGTGCATTTTGAGTCTTCAGAATGGCCAGAGACTACAAGATTACTTAAACAGGCATGAATGAAATAAAACACAACTCCGGGTATGTTTTTAATGTGGGAACATTATAGGATGATAGAAAGCTAAAAAAAAAGTTGTATATAATATATTGGGAGTATTGTATATAATATGTTGTATATAATAATATGTATATAATATGAAGTATTTTAGAACATCAACTAAGGTCGTATCTTCCCTGTTCCCTGTGCACACATACTATTGAAAGGAGGCCTGTTAGGTATAGAGTCTGCAAAGCTGACACTTTCCATACTCTTTGCAGAAATATCAAATACATTACAACATTACTGGTGCAACAACAAATTCTACAGAGTAGAAGATTTGGAATTTGTAAGGCAGTACTATGAGACTATGGGTTGTGAACGCTTAATGCTAAGTCAAATGTATCTATTTTAAACTATTAATATTTATCAAAACTTGAAACGTGATTTTTTTTATCTGGTTTTGGGATTGGAATTTTAAACAAACTTACAGTCCAAACATGCATGAACATCCTTTGGCCACTGGTACAGCGAGAGCATTAAGGGCCGGAGTGCGCCAGGAATACCTGCTGTTCCTAATGTCCCTGAGGGAAATCTGAGCAGCAACAGTAAAAGCAAAATCCAGGGACTATCTTCATAGACACTGCACATGTTTGCTGCAGAAAAGTATAAAAACGGAAATGATTCATAAAGTGTAAGGGAAATGTGTGGCAGACTTTACAGGAACACACAGTCCCTGAAGGATGTGCGGATTTGGCAGATGGACTTAGATCTTTCAGTCACACATAGACAACCCAAAATATGGAGTAAAAAAAGTCAAGGAGTGACATGAAAGAGGGGAAGCTGAGGAGACATTCAAACAGGGGAATGGTGCATGCAGACTAGACACAGACAACATCCAAAGCAAACAAGCAAACACAACTTAGAAAGCAGTACAGTGTGTGGTACCATTTGTTGAAAAAGGGACATAAATTAAGAAATTTAGTGGGAGTGTGCAGGAGGTTGTGACACAGATCGGAAGAGGGGAGTTGGGGAACAACTCGGACACTGATACAGGAGACAGGAGGCACAAACAAGACCACTGTCTGCCTTTCTGCCTTATTTGGCCATTGGTCCAGTTATCTATGAGTTCAGTGTACAGTCATAAAACATGCAAAGAGCAGAGCAGTCAGCCCAAAAATCCTTAATATGGGAGGTTGTTTGGTTCCAAGCGCAAATACTGTATGTTGTTTTAAATATGTACAAGAGTCATTATTCAAAAAACTTACCAATCCATAGCCACAAGATTGGACACTGGGGAAAGCTGTAGTAAGAAATCTGAATGGGGACAAAAAAGACAAACTGTAAGCCAAAAGTACCAGGACAAAAATGCATAATAATACATTAAAGAGGATCTTTAAGATATGGTTTACATAAATTACACCTCTACACAAAGAACCAATGGAACCCAATGTTTTTTTTTTAAATAAAACTGACTTTGCTGCACTGCATTTCAGTAATTTAAAAACAACATTCAAATAAAGACATTTGTTTAAAATATAACCAACTTTTTATTTCTGTTCAATGTAGTACAAATCTATAGTTTCAGATATTTACTATGGTATCCTAGTATAGTATATTAGTATATTTCTTCTCTCTGATTACACAGGTGCTTGTCCTGCAGAACATCAGTTCTCTCATAACTGCAATTCTTCCCCTTTCTAAACATATCAGATGGCTTTTCCTATGGTCAGATTTCATAAAAACATAACTAGTATTTTCCACAGTTTGGTGTTCTGATGTGTGTAACCATATCATCTGATGAGGACTATTGTTCAGACAAATGTTATGACACCAAAAGCCAGATACTTTGTCTCTTTAGGGTGAATCAGTCTTTGTAACACAATGCTGTTTACTGTAAATAAAGACAAAACCTTGTATGAGTCAGCCTTCAAATTCAATTCAACAAGCCCTGCAGCAATGTTTTATCATCTATTGTCTTCTGAGTTTTGTAAGCCCAATTCCCTAAGCTCCGTGGCCCAGAATCAAACTGAAGAGTGAGCAGACGTTGACAACAGAAACCATTGCTCACTCTTTATTGTTATTTGCAGCTAAACTCTGTGCCCTGTCAGGCTGGTTAAGTCGATTTTCTGCCTTTGCAAGTGTTGTGTTTTTGCTACACAATTTAATTAACAGATTTAGGACATAGCAAGCAGAGAGGCTGATGATGCTGACGCTGCAGTTTGACAACACTGTTCAACAAGCCTTTAAGTTGTGCCCTGTACCTACAAATGCCTCATCCCACAAAAGAACAGTGTTTATTTGCAGTGCAACAAAAGAGTAATTAATGGAGACAAATTGCAGCAATATTTTGCAATGGCAATGGGACAACTGTTTTGATTAGAATCAGATGCAGTCAATGTATTCACTACACTTAAGTTTCAATAGCTTGGTTTGCTTTTACTATTGATCAAATTGCCACTAGAGTTGTGCAATAAAGAAAATATTTCGGTTGGATTTGTAAAGAAAGGAGGAAATGTTCTGTGTCCACAAAGCTAAAATAACTTTCAAGGTAGCTATCAAATCAGCCTCAAAATGTAGAAACTTGCCCTTTCCCCATCAATAAAAGTGAATGTGTCAAACGCTTGGTTGCACAGTTAATGGTCCCACTTGTTATAATGCTCAAATTTTACGTGACCACGCAACACAATGAGCTCCAAGTCACACAGGTTGCTCAACATGCGTCCGTGTGTAAACCTACAGTACACAAACACACATAGAGGAGCCTTTGAAGAGTGGAGGCAAGAACACACACACACACTTCCACATCTGGATACCATCCCCAGCTTTTTCCAGAGAAGACCCCTAATGTGAGAGTGGCTCGAAGCGGTTTTCGGCACAAGTGAGTCTTAAACAAAGGGAGGAATAATAACAGATCATGCATGTGTATTATGAGGAAAATGCAGGGCACGAGAGGTTTTTAGAACATGCTCCTTCCTTTCCCAATAGATGTCCCACAGAGCTAAGTGGCTAGGCTGCCCATGTATGGATGAGCAGACATAGCCTTTAGTACCTCACGCACCTGGATGTACAAGAAAAGAAAAAAAAAAAAAAAACAAATGCAAAAAGGGCAAAATGAGAGGGCAGGTGGGAAGAGTGGTTTAATAATTGTGCAAGTAAAGATAATTAACTAGACCAATGTAATAACATAATCATATAATAATAATTAGTTAGTAATCTTTTCATCCTTTACTAACCCCTTGTGAGTTGAGTTAGTACAACAATATCCTGTAAGGTGAAGATGATCCAAAGCCACACCAAAAAACAGATCATTTTGTCTGTGGTCCACAAATTACCTTAAAATCTTTAAATCAAAATCCACAAAATAACTAATTTGTTGAGTTATCCTGTTAAACCAAGAAACAGAAATCAATTTCTTGTTGAATGAAATCAGTGTTTTCCCATACATTTAAGGGACCTTAGCAGAACATTGTATAGTCACATCAGTTGCTTTCTTCATTCCAGCCTGCAACCTTGGGCTAATACTCAAAATGACAAGTAAATGTACTTGAGAAAATGTAGCTACTAAAGACTCTTTGCATGACACAACATATTTATGGACTTCTTACTCCCTCCCACATTCATGATGCTTAAGAGAACAGATGCACTCAAAGTAAACAGCGCCTTGTCCACACACATGCCCTGGCCGCTAGCGTGAGTGAGTAATTGTTTGTACCTGTGGCGAGTGTTTGAAGAAAGCCGGACTTCCACGCTTGGCAGCATATGAGAGAGCTAATGGCCGAGGGCTAATTGCCACCGATTGTGCTTGCGTGGCTCTCTTTCTCATGCTAATGCTTCACAGAGGTTAGGTTTTAAGATAGGGCTGATATTTTAGGTCTGACCCCATGTGGCTGCTTTGTACTTTTAAATATGACTTTTCTGTGTGTAAGTAGAGGCCAATAGAGTGTTGTGCTCTCTCATGCAGCATTCAGCAAGGACAGATGTGCTCTATTTCTCTCATAGTGACAGCTTCCTCACATTGCTCGGCCTCCCTCCATAGACGTCTTTAGCTTCAAACATATATCCAACCTACAACACTGTTCAATCTTAAAAATCTGCCCTCATGACCTTTTTGTACCTCTCACCTTTCCACTTTTTCCTTCTGGGGTCACCACAGCAAATCATGTGCCTCCTAACATGCAGAGATTTGCATATTCATTAAACTTCCTGATGTTACCCTCTCCATTTATCCAAGCTTGGGACAGACACAAAAATGAGACAGGCTTGTGACCCTTTGTGGATGAATTTTACATCCTGTTAGTACTGCTATGCTTAATACGATTCACATTGTCACAACAAAAAGGGCATCTGTTGTTGATATAGTGGCATTATAAAAGATCTACACATGTGGAAAGCTTTGATATGCAATGAGTGCTTGTGTGCCAGGTGGAAGGATGCAGGGAAACATGCTGTGCTGCTAAAGTGACTGTAGTGACCTACTAACCGGCTGAAGAGCACACAGCTGCGGGCGGAGCAGCAGCCCGACTCACCTTCACTGTTACTGTACTACGCCAACGGATGACACATGAAGTACACTGCAGTGACACATTTCTGTGGCACAAACATGTACAGCATAAAATGTGATCTTCATGAAATAATAAAAATAATAAAAAGCTAAATAAAGAAAGCCTGGTTCTTGGTTCCCCTTTGGACTGGTCCCATGGTGGGTCTGTTCAGCACATTTCTTGTGCTATATTCTGCTGGCCAGGCATTTTTTTCCTGAGAGCTATTTTTATCACATTTGCATCACAAAAGGAGGAGGGCCTTTAACTTAAAGAAGGGGAGTGGCCTAGATAAAAGCTACAGGGATGTACTTCAAAGCCAGAGGGGAGGGTTCAAAGCCAAAGTCGGCAGGATGTTTGATATTTTGGTTGCATTAGGGGCGCTGGCACAGGTTCACCAGGCAGTGGGGGCTCACAGGGGGTGTCTGAGGGGTAGAAAGGGGGCCTGAGCCCGCCTTCTATTTTGAGAGCTTTGAAGATAAAGATATGGCGTGTTGTCAGCTGTGTGCTTTGGCCATAGAGCCTTCCTGGATATCTGTGATTCACTACAAAGACCAGGAGGAAGTGAGGAGACTGACAGCACACATGGGCTCACACCTGGATAAGCTGCACAAGATACTGCAAATGTATCATTATTGCAATATCATCACATCTAAAGAACAATTTATGGTCATCACCAGTATAACAGACATTGACCCTTTACCTGTAAATATTGTCTAAATGGAGCCACAGGGTGCATTCAAATATAAAGTCCTGGTTTATACCTGCTAAGTACTGATTTAGACACAGAAGTCAAAAGTAACTTAATGAAGTACACATTACTGAATGGAATACTTTGCCTATTGTTGCTTTAGCCATCTTTGTGTTGGTCCAAAGCCCGATTAAATAGAGAAAGTTGGTTTAGGAAGGACATCGAATGTTGGTGTAAAAACCTATGCCAACCTAAATGAGTGAACCACATGAGTCACTGTGGCAACCCCTGAAATGGGCAAGATTTAACGCACACATGGCATTTTGGATGTTTTGTAATTGTGCATGCTGACTCCAGATAGACAAGACGCACGTGGGGGAGCATGTGTTCTGACAACACTGTCTTACCCTTTAACCCTAGAAGTACACTTAAACCTCACTATTTATGATGTATAGACACCCACATACTGTCCCCACAGAGTCCCAGTCCTGAGTGTGGAGTCAGTGTGTAAACAGATTTACGTCTCCACAACACTAACATACATATGGCCACACACGCTCATCGAAGTTCACCTCTGTCCTTCAACTCCACAGGTTTATTTATTATGACATGTGTTGCAGCTTCACAAACACACGGCCACATTGCCATTAGTCATTTGTGCAGCTGCAGGACTGCTGTGTGGTCCTCTGGGGTTTGCTGGGGTCACTGTCTGTGATTTTCTCTGCTTTGCATCCCAAATCCCAACAGCAAACAATCCTGTCACATTGCAAAGATGTAGTAATGAAATGACCAGCAATTAGACAACTAACCGGACCACAGGAAGAGATTTATTTTACATTATCCGATTTTTTAGGGGCTGTGCTGATGTTAATCCCCTCACCAGCATAGCCACCCTTTCCGGTTTTTATTTTATTAAAAAGTACAATCTGACTAATCACTACTGCAAAATAATAATACATGACATCAAAGTGTACCTCTGAATTAAGACTGATGCAATACCACAGCTGTCTTCTTAATCAATCATTTTGCCAATATTAATCAGTGTTTCAATTTGCTTTCCTTTTCTCGCTAACGTTTTTTGGCCTATTTTTCTGCAACTTAATGAAATAGTCAGTTTCAGTCCCGGAAAAGTCACTGTCTCTGTTTTTTGAGCAGCCAAGCCAACAACGGTTTGTTTTCAGTTCCTATCGCTATATGCTACTTGGGAGTTTAGTTCTAATGCCAGAAAATCAAATACTCATACTCTTACTTCATAAGATTAAAAAAGCTTTAGGGCAAACAAGAACGTGCTGTGCCAACCACAAGATTGTCAACATTCTATTTAATAGACATATTGTAGTTAAATGTGTTATAACTAAAGCAGGAATGGCAACTTTAAATCACATTTTGGTGATGTGTCTCAGTTTTGATTTTTTCCTCTCAAATTTGCCTAATCCTGACCACAGTATTATCCTTCAATGGCTGGAATATATAGTTACAGCCATGTATTTTCATAATGAATGTGGAATTTAACTATATACTTTACACTTACACTGCGTTATTGGAACAGGCAGCAGTCTGACAGACTCCACCCACCTGCTCTCTTTTGGGAGATGCTACAGGGCTATAGAAATCTGCACAGGCCAGGTCCCTATTACCCAGAGCTTTTTTTAAACCCCACTCTATCCATTGTGTTTCTATTTATGGCACCAAGGTCACTTACAGAGATCAGAGGGACACATGAAATCAGGTGAAGTGAACAGATGAGTACCTCTGTCCTCTTCAGGTGATGAAACCTGCATAGTAAGATAATGTCAGAGTTAACAGTGTGTGACAGTGACTTTTACTCTTAATCATAGATAAATGTATTAATATTATACCTTTCTGCTTCTTCTGGTCCACTGATAATGGCCTTCAGAACAACTGCTGGAGCCATGGTGTCTGCTGATGACCAGATAACATGGACAAGGTACTCAAAATCTGTACTTAAGTAAAAGTACTAGTTAGTAGTTACTAGCTAGTAGTTAATTCAAAGAGTTTACAATAGTACTTACTGCTACTGCCACTACTATTACAACTACTACTGCACCTTCAAGTATTACTACTATAACAACTTCTAACTGCTACTACTACTAGAGCTACTAATACTGCTGCTACTCCTCTAGTAGTAGTAGTAGTAGTAGTAGTAGTAGTAGTAGTAGTACTATAGGAGTAGCAGTACTGTAGTACTGCAAATTCTAACTACTACTACTAATATTGCTACTACTGCAGTTATTACTACTATGACTCCGACTCCTCCTACTAATATTACTACTATTACTACATTTTATTCAAGAATATAACTTGAGTTAAAATATCTGCTTACTTTTCACCTCAGCTTACATAAATGGTGAGCAGTGAGCCTTTTAAAACCACAAATGAGGCACTGTCTTATTTATATAACATTTATTAAAATAGGACATTAGTTTGTCCTAATCTTACTGCCCTTAGTACAACCCCTAGGTCCATTAACGCATTAAATACTGTTTTCTAGGTCATCTCTCTTTCTTTACCAAATGGCCCTTTAAAGTCCCCTCAACAGCACTGTCAAGTGCATGCTCTCAGACAGATGAGACACTAACCTCTTTCTGTCACAAGGACTTAATCAGCAGGAGAGAGGAGGAGAACGCAGGAAAACTAACAGCATCCATATCAATTGACATCTCAACAGGGAAGTGCTTGGAGCTTGTTAATGTCTATTTCACTTGGCAGAAAATGAATAGACACTTTCCTACATCTTTCTTACATTTTAATAGAACACCCTTATAAATATCCTTCAGGGAGGAAGTATAAATAGACAAAGAGCTGGGAACCAAAATAGACGCAAATGAGAAGACAATGAGAAGCATTGTATCTGTCTGTACGACTTTTACTGAAGTTAACATAATGAGCTGTCCACTGAAGATTGCAAAATGATGATTGAAAATGCTGCTTAAACAAGATAACTGGTAGATAGACATTGTGTGCTAAATATTGCAAACTATAACAAACTGCAGACTACTGCTTACAGTATAGCTAGGCTAGAGACTAGAGTTTTGTTATTTAAAGTCAAATGCCAACATTGTTAAGGGGTCAGTATGCTGTGAGGTCCAAGTACATCACCAAAAAAGATAAAAGTAGAAGACATTTTGGGTAAAGTAGCCTAGAAATTGAGGACAATATATAAGCTAAAACATACTGCATTTTGTTAAAACACAGCTGAACAGAACATAACCTAACCCTGACTCTAAATTCTATGCTTTCATTACAGCATTTTCACATCATATTAAGACTTTCTACATTTGTCTGTATAACCAAATAAAGGTTTGCCTATATCCAAAACAAAGGATGAGGTTTAGGATTTTTAGCAATATGGAATTCAAATCTGCATTTACACTTTCTGATGACAAATGGAAGTACAGTAAACAATTATGTTAATCTTATAATATCAGCCTACATTGATATGTTGATATTTTGTTTGTATTTTGTAAAATTGCTCATAATGCCTTTGCTGGATCAAAGTCAGCCATAACTCCTCATGCATATCTTTTTGCCTAATTCCCCTCTGGTCCAGCTCTGTCGCTGAGGAAGAGTGGAACATGCATGACCGCTGCATCCACTTCAAACCCATGACCTTCATTGAGGGGCAACCATTCAAATTGAGGTAAACAACCACAGGCGAATATGTTATAGAATTTGCTGCCAGGCCATTCCTTCCCTTCCAGCATACAGTCAGAACATAAACTGGGCATCTTCAGCCATAATGAAACTAAATGGTGGAGAGCTAGAGGAAAATGTAGCTTTTGGGGGGGGGGGGGGGGGCAAAAGCACTCGTAAGACATACTACAGTCTTTTATCTATATATAGAAGCAGAGTGCATGGTTCAGATGGATGCTATTTACTAACATTGCACCTCCTGCTCATATGGACAGCACAGTAAACAGGGCTGTGAAGCTTATAGTTTCAGAGCTATTTTTCCCAAAGAATTAAAACAGCTCCACCACGATGCACAAATCTTCACTTAAAGGTTTGTGAAAAGCCCACTCACCGCACACATAACATATAACTTCTGTATCTGTTATTCTATAAAAGGGAATCCCTAAATAACAGCTCTTAGCAGAATTGTGTGGCAACACCTTCTATGACATTTCATTCTGGCTTAATACAGACGTACTTAAGCCTGTGTTTTCTACAACACTTTGGATTCCCTCGCCAGCACAACTCTAATATGCTGAGCCCATCGTAGGATCACAGTAAACAGATGGCATGAGCCAGATAGTGATTGTGACAAACAGAAAGGACCAGCTGCCGCCTCCTCTGGGCACGAGTTATCAGAGAGAACAGGACATGTGGCGGAGGATGAGAAGGCATCGGCGATGACAATACCAACCTGGGAAATAAACTGGATGAGTCAGAGGAAGTAGAAGGCCGTGGCTGGTCCTCTTCTTGTTTACTGTGGCTCTCCACCTGAGAAAAGAGATTTTTTTATTTTTTTTTTTCTTCTGTTTACTTTTTATCTAAGGATATCTCGGCTTACCATCTTTCTCATAGCCACTTGCATTTCTTTTTGTTTTCTGCAGTAGGCCCTCCAAGTCTCTTCAGTGAAACCGTAATTGAAGTAATCTGTAATGTCTGCACCTAAAGTAAATTTGTGAGGTTTCTGACATGATACCATACAGAGGATGTCAGTAAACTTGAAGTTTCAAAGAGTTGACAGAGACAGGCTTAGTGATAAACAAGGCTACTAAAATTAAAATTATAATGGTATATCTACATTTTTCATCATATGACAGCATTTACCTGTTCCTTACATCTGCAAACTTACAATTTTGCACCCACCAGTACAACTTTAATATGGCCGTCAATCTTACCAAAAAATCGGGCCACTTATCAACAATGTATATCTCTATGGCAAACATCATTTAAAAGGGCAATGTTTTATTTAATTACATTTTTAATCAACATTTTTGCTGTCCCCTTTACGGCAGCGCATTGTGTAGCCCCTTGTTATTGTCTGTCTGCCTCTCCAAACTGAGATTATGCTGCAGAGAATAATGCTAATTAGATGTATACTATAACTACAGCTACAACATTCTAAACCATTGCTTACATAAATGTAATACATTACATACATACATATACATATGTGTATGGAGGACGACTGTTGTTGCATCAGACCAAAAACATACTCCTAATGATATGGACTTACCAGAGTTTCTCCAGGGTTTCTCTTTGGCGGATGGTTCTTTTCTTATTTCCTTCTGCTTCTTGTCCTTGTTGCTACTATTGCCCTTCATCATAGTTTTTTTCTCGTTCTCATTTTGTGGCAGAGTTTCTTCTACTGTTTCTTGGCTACTTTTTACAGCTAAGTCATCCATGTCAGCGTACAGAACTGTAAACCATCAAACAGAATCAATCACTTTGCACAATTTAATTATTACTGCAGTACCATTTCTATATAGCAACATAAAAATATGCCATTAATCACAGTTAAGCCATGGGACATGTTTGGCATGTAGAGTTAAGAAAAAAAAAAAAAAGATTATTTTTCTAGCGGTATTCACTGCAGTATTCATTTTAATGGAAGCACTTCTGTGTCATGTCTGGGAATAAATTTAAAACAAACACTGACAAGACAATACCCATTTGTACCTACACTAGACTCATATATCACAGACAAACAAAAAACATGTCAAAGCCATAATATGACAGGTGCCACGTCCTGGAGAACTGAACACATTTATATTTTGGCCAAAGGGCAAACAAAGCATTAAGTAGCTAAAGAATTGTACATTAGAAAAAAAAAAAAAAAGAAAAAAAAAAAAAGATGGATGGAAAACCTGCATTCTTATGATTTCATGGCTAACCAAAAGGACTAACATTAACTAACTTACATTACAATTAAAATATAAATTCATTCATAAATATTTAACGTACATTTTGCACAAACAATGCATGTTACTTATGTTGTTACATTATATTGCTATCACACATACCTGACAATGATACAAAAT
The DNA here is from genome assembly GCA_020698575.1 of Bostrychus sinensis. Classification (NCBI taxonomy): domain Eukaryota; kingdom Metazoa; phylum Chordata; class Actinopteri; order Gobiiformes; family Eleotridae; genus Bostrychus; species Bostrychus sinensis. Next base: position 24,162,635 of record CM036246.1, read on the forward strand.
TTTGCCTTTTCACGGACAATCACAATTTTTAAACTCATATGTAAGTTTACATGTTAATATAGCTCTAAAAAGATTATAAATAGTCGATGAGCCCTTTGTTCTTAAATTACATAGGTATCATTTGCTTACATTTTAAAATATTTGCTCACTTAATGCTAAAAGTTAAAGTTAGCTAAAGATCATCATCATTTTGCTACAAGAGTTAAGCATAACTAAAAGTAAAAATATAACGTTATATATATATAAAAAAACAGATAACGTTAACTCCGTGTAAAGACCTTGATATTACACTTACTGACGTCTGGATTCAGAATATAAGGCTAAAGTCTAGTGTTAAACTATTTCTTACTAAAAGACGAGGCCAAAACAATAACTAATTCTGGCTAAAGCGAACTTGAGCCTTGTAACCGATCAACGATATTCTTGACGAGGTCTCGCGCACAGATCAACACTGTCTAAAAATAATAACGGTTTTATGTTGAGCTGTAGCTTGACAAATTGAATCAATAGTAGTTTGTATTTTAAAATATCACTTTAAATGTTACATTTTCACATAATGCGTTTTATATCTACTTGAAATTTCTTGTGACAGCATCAGCGAGTGAAACGTTGCTCTGAGACTGCTCCGCTCAGCTCTGGATGCTGCTGTCATAGCAACGAATGACGTTTTTACTCCGCGACGCGCCACTGCCACGTCACCTTTGCGGGACTCGTCTGTTTGTTTTGCTGACAGTCTCTTGACAGTTCTGATGTTCATTTGCTGCCTTGCCTGTAGCTAACCGGTGAAATAAACACAATGCTGACGGCGGACGACTACTCGCTCTTCTCGCTGCAAATGTGGGCAAAGGTGTTCGCGAAGGTAAAGAAAGCGGTGGTTTTTATGGATGACAAGTGTGCAGAGGCTCTCCATTGGAGCGGAGGTGCTGCTGCGTTGTTTGAGGCTGGAGCGAGGAATTTAAAACAGTTTTCCAGCTTCGAAGCGTGCGCTGCTAACGAACCAAAAGCTGTCTTCGTGGTGAGCACATTGCTAAAGGGCAGAACAATTGACATAATAAAGGACATCATATCTCTGAGCCACTTTCAGTACTGTGTGGTGGTTACCACCGTTGCTCACTCTCTGCACCTGATTGCCAACAATGTCACAGCAGAAATGGACGGGAATCCTGTATTTGGACAGTTTGAGGAAAAGCTATGCGAGTGGATGGGCAACATGAACTATACAGCTGAAGTCATGCACGTTCCTGTTGTCTTTGCTCCTGTGTCACAGCAGTTAATTCTCACTCCTCCGTTTGCACATTTGTTCCCTCTTCTTTCGCCTGACTTGAACACTATCAATGCAAAACGCCCCGAGAAGAAGAGATTTGGAAGTCTGGTAGATGTAGACATGAATTCCCTACCGGCTGAACTACAAATTGAAATTAAACATCTGGCATCAGCGCTGAATTCAATGTTTGACACTACAGGGACTAAAGAAGAGAGCTTTGCTGTGGGTCCCATGAGCCGCATTATTGCCGGAGAGCTGGCCAATCACCCACAAGCCAAAAACAGGAGGAAGACTGCTCAGAATAAAGCATCAATTATCTTTATTGACAGGACAATGGACCTTACAGGTGAAATTTTGATGTTACTTTATTACTTGCAAGTATTGTAATATGCTGGTGTGATGTTTACATAGATTCTGCATAAAATTTCAGTGTTTTTATTTTTTATTATTATTAGGAGCTGTGGGTCATCATGGCGACAATCTAGTGGAGAAGATTCTGACAGTGCTCAAGCCTTTAACGGGCCATGTGACAGATGTGCAGGTAGACATGTTGGAGCTAACCACTCTGCAACGCAGCCCTCAAACCCAGAACATCTTGGCGCCTGGCTGCTTAGCACAGATGCAGTAAGTACATCCATCTGGATGCTAATTGCAGTTGTAGCCTATTCACGTTCACATATAAACATACAGCTTCTACTACTAATTTCTTGTTTTGGGATAAAACAAACAAAACAGCGATAACGTAGTGTGGCTTAGCCTTTAGTTTTAGTTTTAGACAATTTTACTACTAACTTACAAAGCCTTAAAGCTAGAGTATTTTAACTATCCAACCCTATGAGGGTACAGGTTGCTTGTTTCTTTAAGATGTACTATGAAGATTTTGAAGGCATTATTTTATGTTGAACAGGTTAATTTTGTCTTCTTGTAATAGTATATTGCAATTATGTTAATTTCTCTCAGACAAATAATGTAGGAGATGTTATTATTTTAACATGTTTCAAACAGCGATGGCCGCCTTCGTCAGAAGACTTTTTATTTTTATTCTTTAAGATACTTTTGGCCTTCAAGGTTTTATTAAAATGGGGGATAGAGGAGGGAGAGACATTCGGTAAATTGTCAAAGATACATATGCCGCACGCTCTACCAACTGAGTTATACTGCAGTGCTCGTATAGACTTTTTTATTAGGCACATTTTTCTTTGTGTTTGTCATTAGGAGATTTTTGCACACTGCAATATTTAAAGGCTGCATTATCCTCAAATTGCATTAGATTAAAGTTGCTGAGCGTTTAATGTCACATGCATAAGGAAGCATGTTTCCTTTTTATGAAAAATATTTTTACATTGTGCAACAGTAACAAAGGTATAGTTTCCTGTTTAGTTATTTAAAAAGGTAATGGGTGTGGGAAAAAAGACTTTCTTAGTCTGGAAGTCATGCACTTTACACTTGGCCGAAGGTCAAAGCTATATGCTTATTATTTTTACATCACATATATCTTGCCACTCCACAAGGACATCTAATAATTCTTTGCAATACCTTATGTTTTCATTTTTTTGTCTGGAGTTACATTGTCAACAATTCACTTTCTAGACTGTAGCCATTACATTTACACTTACATTGCTTCAAACATAATGTGTGCTATATTGTGAAGGTCTTTGTGGGTAAAACTGCATTCTAACTCATAACAATTCAAGATGATTCCTGTTGATTAATTTTACTCTGCGGCTACATGTAGAAAATGACACATGACTTGCAGCTTGGTGCCAGTGATGCTTGTTCTCCTCAGGGACTTGTATCCTGTGGCTTCAGATGAGTGGTTAAATATGACTTAGTCCCTCCTTATGTCACATGTTCCACTCTTCCTTACACTGTTTGTGTGGTTACAGGAGGAAAAGACTTTGACTGAGAAGAAGAGTTTTGTGGCTGGGGCTGTCCTGCTGTATGTTTAACCGCTGTGACATTGTAAACATGTGGGAGGTGGGAGGCTGCGTTGTAATGGAAGTGTTTGGCTCTGTCAGGTCACTGCTGTTTAGACTTATGTGGTGCAGCTGACATGTGTGCAGCACAGGGGCAGGTTGAACTAACCTTTAATGAATAATATATATGTGGCTCCTCACATGGACAGGTTTCAAAAATGCATATTAATTTACCATTGTCATCATAGACTGGCATTGAATGGACTGCATGAGATAAAATATTTTTGTATTTTAGTTGCATACAATTTTTGTTTTACCTCAAACTTATAGTGTAACATTGACCTATGTTATAATCCTACATTTACTCTGAAATAATATTGCACAACTCTCGCCATTTATCCAGGCTTGGGAGCAGCATGTAGAGTAGACTGGCTTGTGACCACCTGTGGCTGGATTAAATATATTCTGTTGTCTATTTTGTTTTATTCTTTTTTACACTGCTTCTTTATGTAAGCATTTCTGCCCAATGTTACTCTTTTGTTGGCATGATCTTAAATGGCACAGTCTAGAATACTGAATGGTGTTACACATGCTCATCCTTCCACATAAATGAAGGCTTGCAAGTATATTGGTGAAGTTAAACTGTCGGTCTGTCTCTTGATTCCACACCCACAGTATTGTTGCTTTTAAAACTATTTGCTAATATGTTTCACAACTCGTGTCTGGGATCAGAGATTGAGATATTTGTGTAATGATTATTCCCAGCACTGTATGAGGCAGACGTAGAAGTGCTGCTCAGAGGTTAGAGGTTACTCAGTAGTGGGTGTGTTTACAGAGAGAGATGGTCTGATGGGACTGGCCCGATCAGCAGGAGGGTTATTGCCTGTTCCATCTCTGAGCAGATGGCCCAGTTGAGCCTCATCATGTTTATGAGAGTAAAGTTCTGCCGAGAGAGGAGACTTCCCCACTTGATTTAATTGCCTTGAAGCGCACACCTCACCACAGGCTGTGTTTATACTCTAATGGGCTCGAGACGGGGCTCTGCATCTTGTTTACAAAACTGGCCTTATGCTTTATTTGTGTATAATTCTTTATTTTTGCTATTGCTTTGGAGCATTTCTGTCCTACAATTTTGTGAAATGTGTTTATGAGAGTATATTGAAACTCTACAGCAGGCTTGCAAAATGTAGTTGGCTGTGTCAGCAAAACAAAATACAGTGTTAAGGTGCTTTGTTAAATTCTGAGCTTGAATTGGATTATACAATGAAATACAAGGCTTTAGACAAACTTCCAGTTGCAATAGTCAAACTGTTTTTACGTACTGTGTGTGTTTCTAATTTATTCATGTCACAATGTGGCTCTGACTGTTATGACATAGAAAGGATATTTTAAGCTTCATCAAATACGTATGTTTTTTGACAGATTTTGATAACTTAATGAACGCATTTGTCAGACGGGGCTCAAACAATGAAATGGTTGTGAGGACTTTAATTATGCCAATCATCATATTTCTATGTTTTGAATAGTTTTATAGATTTTTTTAATAGATTTAAGGAGGACTGTAGCTAATAATTATCTTTCTGCTGCTCCCTTCAGGAATCGCTGCATCTAGGTCTGTTCAGACTTTGTCTGGCTTAGGTTTTTATGCTTGACCCTAATGCACCTGGGGAAACAAACAAACCACAGTGTCCCAAATGGCATGCAGGTATTCACCACTACTATGCTTTTAACTGAACCTGCAATCCATAATTGCCCTTTATTGCATATATGTCAAAAGTGTTTTTTGACTAAAACTATGTTAAAAACTAACCTTAAAACCAACCTTAAGCAAATGACGCACTGTTGAGATTTTTGAGTAAATTGTTTTTTCTAATTAAAAATTAAGCTGAAAACAATGATAAAAACTGTAGAGACGTCATTTGTGAAGGTGTTGTATTATGTACATTAGGTGATCCGTGCAAAGAACTGGACTTTAGGGGCTCCGTGTGGTTTAATTGTCTATATAATCTGCCCGTTTCTCTAGGATGTTTATACACTTAAGATTTAGAGAGATATTTTTAGCCAAAACCCACTGTGTGTTTTTATTGGGCTTGTTGTGGAGTCCAGTTCAAACCTTTAAATATTAGGTGTGGACCTAATTCCAACCTTTTGTATGAAATTTCCCTCAGTAATTCCAGGATATTTTTATAGATTACCGTGTCTTAAACATTCTGTGGGTGGCTGTTGATTCAAGCTCTCCGGGCGAGACCCCACACTTACTTTGCAATTACAGTAGTATTGTCTTTCATAACCTGGTGTGAATGTCTGCTACAACCTGGCATTGGCTCTTGTAATATATTTGTGTGCTCGAACATGCTTCTAGATGCACTTTCTCTGCCCTTGCTATCTTTGCAGCCATTACACAGCAGTTTACAGTTTCTGGTCTTGGTTGAGCGAAAGTGGCAGTGTTGCTATGTGTGTCTTTGTGGTTAGGTGCCTTCCAGTTCAGGGTAATTTGCTGTGCTTGGCTGAGCGGCCCCCCTTTTGATCCAGCGGCAGGACATATGAACTCCACTGGCAAAGGGCAACGAGTTTCCCTCCGTCTCAAACACCAAACTCTGCACACCACCACCAGTCATTTTGGCCGCGCCGGACCTTGATCTTGCGGTGGGAGTGAGCGCGTGTGGGCAGCAGTGAGCGCGGGTGGCCAAGGTGCTCTGGTACTGACACAACCGCACCCTGCCATAAGAAAAACACAGTGAGGCTGCCATCGCCTTCAAATCCAGCCTACAACTACTGTGCAGGAAAAACACCTATTTCTGTCCCGGCTGGGAAAAGTGTATATGAATAAAAAGTCACGTATTAAGATTGAATTGTGCTGCACAATACATTGCAGATTACCTATAATTATAATTATTATTTTTTTTAATCTATGCAAAGGATTTTTCTGGTCCCTGATGACTTGAGTTGCAATTCCAGAGAGTTAGCAAATTTAAACTACCCTACCTATAAACATACAGCATCACAAGTCAATGTGTGGAACTAAAATACACAAAATAAACCAAAGCAATTCAAAAGATATACAAGCAATAGGAGAAAAAAATGCATAAGTTCTGCCTTAAATTATATAAAATAAAAAAATATAAAAAGGAATGAGATGGGCTTTATGCTGATCTTTCGGGGGATCTTATGGGGTGAAAAGGGAGCAGCTACATCTTGATACATGGTTCTCTGTGTATAGCTCCTGGAACATTAGTTTTCAGTCTTCCGTTTCAGCCTTTCTCTTCCTGGGTCTCCACAGTGAGTCATTCGCCTCTTAGTTTGCAGTGATTTACAGATTAATTTAGCATAGGTTTTACGCTGGAAGCCCTTCCTGTCGCAATGCCCTCTGTTTAACCAAACTTGGGACCGGCATAAAAAGTACATTGGCTTGTGGCCAGATTGGTAGGCTAATGGTACATATACAAATAGTTTTCCATTTTCTTAGTCCTTGTTCAGGATTTTTTACCAGTGAAAGCTGTCCCAAAGCCTTAGGAATATTTAAATATTTTAATCACTATGTATTGACTGGAGCAGTATGAGAAGTGCATCAGAGAAAACACATAATAGAGAAGCGGAGAGCAAATGACAGACAGCTGAGGACAGTGAACCCTGTCTTTAGCTGACAAGAAAACTGCCCACATTCATTTTCCAGTGGTTGCCCATAGGGAAGAGATTGTTATGGCGTTCTATAGTTAGAAAATCAGGAGCTGGTGTCAGTTTCATGTTATTATGAGCAGTGGTGGGCACGGCTAAGTGGAGATATAGTGGCCTTGAAATAATTTATGCAGCATACAGTAAGTCTGTCAGAGTATGAGTAGCTTAGGTTTCGTGCATGTTTAATGTCTCAAGCAATGATACAATTAGTGAAAGACCCTATATAACAGATTTTGGTCAAACATTTCCTCATAATTTATAATTGTTTAAGGTTTTATTCTAAAACAGGCTTGTACATGTTAGTATATTATCATTGGCATCATGTCAGTGATTAGTACGTTTGCTTTATAGCAGGATGGCCACAGCCCTTCAATCTGGAGTCTACGTGTTACTCCATGTTTGGCTTCTCATTGCACAAAGATATGTAGATGATGTGAGCCAAACAGCCGACAGGAGTGATCATATTTTTGTCCTTAGACTATTGTCTAAACACTAATGGAGGTGAAGTAAAGTTGCAAATTATCTTTAGCATGTTTTTGGGTTAGAGGTCTGAAAAAGCTGGCCCAGATTACATTCTTTTGGTCTTTTTACTGGTCTAAATCATATGTAGATAATGTTTTAATCAGCTTTAGGCTGTTCAAGGCAGCTCTTGAACACTTGGCTGTAATTTGATTCCAGCATTTCTTGGTATTCTGTAAGAAATGTAATGCAGACAGTCATAATAGCAACACAAAGCCACTTCAAGATTGTGTGTTTAAAAAGGAAGTGTGAATGTGCTTCTTCACTAGCAGTGCTCAGTTTGTTTGATCTATGCAATTGTGAACTAGGAAGAAGTAAGCAAGTGAAGCAATTAAGTTTTTTACACTTGTTAATTATGGCTTATTTTGCCTCTAAGCCAACCAGTGTTTGAAAAGCCACTTGTCTTGATTGGAGTAGACTTCCATATGTCGGCATGTAATCCAGCAAAACCTTTAGAGATACATTATTACAACATGCATTTAGGTTTCCCTTAGTTTACCTACAGTACAATAAAAGCGGTTGCTCCCGGTATATTTTATAATAGCTCATACAAAAATCTGGCTGATATTAAAACAATCTTTAAAAAGAGCCTTGCCTTTTTTATCTACAGAATAAATGTACTTTTTATCATCACCTTGACTTTATCAGCTGTTCTTGAAGGTCAGTGTTTGCAGTGTTTGCACACAAACTCCATGTCAGTCAGCTGTACGTGTGCAGCAACAAAGTGGTTTAATAGGCACATAATATCTTCAGTCTCCTCCGGTCCATCTCTGACGTTGTCTCCTCTACGGCACTCTCTAATTCTGTTTTCTCCTCAGTGTAGAAGCCTCCGGAAACCCACACTACATCCATCAAGTAGATTACTTTCACCTGAACAACTTGTACTCCGTGTTCCCATCACCACAGATAAAACCAGCCATTCTGTCTTATGGGCTTTCTTTAGCTCTGACACTTGAGTTTGGACGATGAGAGCGTGTGTTTTTATTCAACACAATGATAAAAACTCACCCTAAGATGGCAGTTTACTTCCTGCAGACCTGTTCCTTCAAAGAGCCCCCACTGCTGGCTTCCTTTTGAAATGGTAAACTATCCAAGTCGCAGGAGGGGAGCGAGAGGATCCGGACTCTTCCCTGTTGTGATACTTTCGTCTTCGTGCATTTGCCGTTGAATATGTTTTAGAATGTCAATTTTACAACCCTATTTCTGAAGAAACTGGAACACTGCGTAAAATGTAAATAAAACGTATGAAATGATATTTTATTCACAATAAAACACAAACAGCATTTCAGGTGTTGAAACTATGATATTTTACATTTTCATGACAAAGTATAGCTTAATGAATTTGATTTTCAGGATCTCAAGCAACGCTACATAAAAAATCAGTCATGATTGTCATTAACAACTTTATCACTGCATGAATCAGAAACATTACCAGAAGTCTTTGTCTTTGAACACAGTAGAGCTGTATGTGATATGGGCAAAGGCAATATCCATATTGCAAGAAAATAAATCTATTATTGAAATAATGTTATGGTCATCCATTGGATTTACACAGTCACAACAATTGAGAGCCTTAAATGAAATGATTATATGTGAGCCTTAAATGAAAATGTGTTGTGACAAAATAAAAATATGTAAAAAGTCCAGTTTTATGGTAATTTCATTCATTTACTTATCATTTAGCCTTGTTTTAGTCCTGATTTAGTCTTTAAGTTTTGACAGTTTTGTCCTGTAAATACAGAGATTTATTTTTCTGCTTACTATGTCAAAATAGATTTGAAAATATTGCCATCATATTGTTATAGTAATATTGATCATAGTTATTGCATATCGCAGGATTTTCTCATATACTGTAGTGTAGCCCTAGAACACAGTTCACCAATGCCACAGGTTATAGCTGTATCATGCAAAATTCAATATTAAAACTTTTTCTGTCTCAACGCAATCCAGGGATCTTCTTGTTCAGGGGTAAATGCTAGGTACACTAAGGCACAAAGCTTAATTTGTTCCTTTACTCAAACCTTGTGGCTGAAGTCTTTAGCCCTGTTTCACAATTGTACAGAATCTTTTTTTAATTCCTTAATGCAGACTGTGATCAACTCCAAAAAGTGACCATTTCTTTCTTCCGTTACTGACCTTTTCAAAATTTACAGAAAAATCCAACCAATTATTTTTGAGTTTCTAATTAACAAATTAACCACACAACAAACCAATGTCAGCAAATCATAACCCAGTGGGAGAGTAATAAAGTATAAAGACTTTTCACAGCCTCCAAATAACTTACATATTTCATTTTCTCAGCACTAGAGTTTTCACAAAAAAGATACAAAGTTAAAATCTTTGACTATTACTCAACTTTTTTACCCTGACTTGCTCTAATGTTCAGCTTCTTAAATTCAAGCTTGCATTCACTACTTCTGCAAACCAAGTGGCAAGTGCTGGCATTACCACTGGCATTAGGCCTGGCCATCTTGGGTGATGTTTCCTGCAGCATATCCTTTAAAAGACCTTGCAGCCACATTCATAGTTATAGGAAAAAATAGGATAGGAAAAAACAAGGCAGACCAAACGGTTTTTACATTGCGGTCAAATTAGTCTTCAATAAAAGTGGCTAACCCTTTCAAGACCCTCTACCACTCATTATAACCTCCGTCATTTGTTGTGTGTTTGCATGACTCATGTCTGAATCATGTCACGTATACTGTAGCGGGGCATTCTTACTAATTTGTACAGCGGGGAGTCAGATTTAAGAAATAAACAGTTTAATATGTGCGTGTGTTCAGATGCATGTCCAGCAGAGGAACTACAGGGGCCCACGACAGAGGATAAATGGTAGAAATCCTGACTCAGACCTGTTCAAACCATTCCTCTGTGCTGCCTCACGCACTTCCAGGAACATATCCCCCTCCTCACCACACACTCACTAATGACTTGGCAATGGTCAACGCATTCATTTTTAACTTCGGTCAAAGATCTTGTTCTAAGGTGTTGTACTATTAAAAAATTTGAAGGCATGTTTTATTAGCCACACGAGTGGTATTTAGTCTGGGGAAAAACTTTGTAGAGCATTTTTAATAGACCAAATCTTCACTTCTCGTGTACAGTTTTAACCAGAGGTTCATGGGATAAATGCTATGGTTAAATTGAAGTAGTTGTAGTAATAGGAGTAGTCGTAGTAATAGTTGTGATAGCAGCAGCAGTACTAGTAGTAGTATTAGTTGTTGTAGAGGCACTAGTTGTATCAGCAGTGGTGTTTGTCATAGAACTGAAAGTGGTTTAAGTAGTGGTTCATAGTAGTAACGTAGTAACAATATTGTAATAGTAGTTATTGTTGTGTAGTGTCTGTACTAGTATTAGTAGTTGTAGCAGTAGTAGTACTACTAGTAATTATAGGAGCAGTAGATGTAGTTATAATAAATATGACAACTTGAATAATGCTGTTTTAAAGTAAGATTACTTTTACTAGAGTACTGATTATGAGTACTTTTTTCACATTTGTAAATCTCTCAACACACACTCACTTAGCCCCTCTATGAAAACTACACGAGACATTGACTGCTCTGTGTTAAGTGTTAGAGTGCCCCCTAGAGGTTGTGTATTGGCCCTGTACAGATGACCAAGCACTGCCCTGCCCCCTTCTTTCAGAGTTCAACTGGGCTGCGGGCTGCTCATGGGGCCTGTCTCACACCCCTTATCCAAGCGGCCAGCGCAGGACTCCGTCTGCCTCTGACCAAATGGCCCGGGGAGAGTGTCAGGGGAGCAGGACGGCAGGGGTGGTGGTGGGGGGGCTGGTTGTTTGGGCCAAAAGCCAAATGAGAACCATATTTCATCCACACTCTATCTCTTTAGAAAACACTCTGATGCACTCGAGGGTAAATATATACACACGTGGCCCGGACCAGTCACACCATTGGTATTTCAGATATGTGACAGAAATGTAGAAATGTGACATGCATTGTTGTAGGTTGTTTTCTTGTGTTACAACAACTGTTTTTCAGAAATTAAACATTGCGCAACAGTTCCCAATATATTTATTGCACTTGGAAATTTTATTTTCCAAAACAGTGCTTCTTAAACTAGTGGTTATCTGGCTGACTTATTCTCTCCAGAAGATAACTGCCAGCAGACTCCCAGTTTGGAGAAGCAGACAGGAGCAAAGACACAAACTTTTAGTTATGCATGGCTGTTAAGTGGCCAATGAAAACAGGTCTTTTATAGCAACTTATAACAACCTCAGAGCTTGCTATTAATGTATGTACTTCAATGTAAACTAACTTTGCTGTGTCATCTTTTTATATTGATGATATATTATTCTAATTTGGCCACACTTTCAATGGGGACACTGCTTTGAAGCATTTTCCATTGACAATAGCATATACAGTCTTGTCTGCTTTTCCAAACAATAGTCTGCCAAAAAATGGAAAATTATATGAAATAATTAGCTGTTCAAGTTTCTAACTGAACCATATTTACATTTTACTGAACTAATCCTTTCTAAATAACATATGCATAAAATGTCTTTAAGAAATGTAGGCATGTTTCATTTTATTATAACATGCCTTAACATACTAATCACATCAACACTGACCCCAACTTCAAAATACTCAAATAGGATGAGAGAACATTGTACGTCCAGCTGAATAAATGAAAGTCAAAATGAACAACATTCAACAGATAATATGAAGAAATAAAATGGTCCCCTGTTTATTGGCTCTGACTTCTATATTAGCATCCATATAATAGCCATTTTATGTCTGTCTTAAAGAGTATTGTTGAACAGACAAAAACGTAGACCATATCTAGGCAGAACAAAAGTATGATAATAAAAAAATCTGTTGCGCTTTGTATGTTTGTTGTAGTGTTCCCAGTCTTTTGTCCCGGGCCTTGTTCTGTGCTCTTTGTGTCTGGCTGTAGTGTGAAGATGGCGGGCGTCCCTGTGTGAGCCCCTCTCCTCCCCGGCCAGCCCCGGCCCAAGGTCTGGAACACATTACATCTGATATTAAACACATGGCAGCAGTTAGAAAGGAGAAAAGGCGAGAGAAGAAAAAAGCTTTTTTTTTTTTTAAACTAAAGAAAACAGAGTAGATTTGTCAACGAGCCCCCTCCTACCTTCGGCTTATGTTCCCCGTCCTTAGCCCCGATTCTGCTTTTGTGTCTTTGTTTCTCCAGTTTCAGAGTTTAGAAGTTGGTTGTGCACTCAAATACATCAAGCAGTTTTTCTTTTTTTTCTTGAAATGTGAACGAAATTTGAGACAGCACCACCAGAGATGTATAAAACATAGAATTCATGCATACAGTCCATTTTATTTGACTGCGTCACTCTGTGTAAGGTTAATAATGAAGCTCCACAGTTTTTGATTCTCAACTGAAAAGACTCAAAGCAACACTTTGTAGTATTTGGACCTTAAAATAATGTTTAGAAAATGATTTAAGTGGTAGATCAACTCTTAACAGGGCAGATTGCGCTACTCGTTCACGTCCCGTTTATGCTTCTTGTTTACGGTTCTTGTTTACACTTCTTGTTTATGCATCTTATTTACACGTCTTGTATACGTTTCTTGTTTACACACTAACTTGGGGTAGGGGTCACTCTACGAGCTTTCCCTGGTGAAGCTAGCCGATAGGTTACTACTAGTTAGCAGCTAACTATACGTAGTTTTTGACATTGCAATTTCACAACTAATGCAATACCAGCAAAGAAAGTGAGACAAGTACAAACTAAAAACCGTCATCTTTTGACAGTTGGCTGCGGGCTAGCTCCACCCCGGAAAGCTTGTAGAGTGACCCCTCCCCCGAGTTACATAGTGATAGAAGACAAAAACGGTACATGCCACAGAGTGAAAACTACACAAAGCTACAAAAGCTACCTAGTGTTGTTTTAAAATGTTTTTTCTTGTACCAGATCGCACCACTCAGTTTCCCACTGAAGATATGGATCAGTGTGTTTCATAAAGCAGAGATAATGAGACGAGGGACTGAGATGGGACAGAGATGGTATCAGGAGGACTCTCGGTCTCTAAACTCCCCCTCCACTGATGTACAGAGGAATCACTCCAGAGGAATGTTGGCACAGCCTTTTTAGGTGGATTGAAAACATACCAAATTCTCCCTGTGATAATTTCTGCTCTTTCCTGCGAGGATCCCATCGGGGAGTTGTCCTGCCCTGTCCAGAAGGCCCTCTGTCACTATAAGACAAGCTCTCAATCACGTCTGTGTGTGTGTGGGTCACATGCAGCTGCAACAGTTGTTTTACTAGTCAGTGCTGAGAAACACTCCCGACCTCTACTTCAGGCTTGTTTTTCCTCTGTGACTAATGTAAGCCATTCTTCTACCTATCAGGTCATCGGCAGCGAGGTCACTGTGGGAGGCCATGTTGACCAGTAAGCAGAAGGAAGGGGTGCTGGAAGTTCGCCGACAACTAGTGGAAGCAGCCAGCAAAGAGAAACTTCCAATCAAGATGAGTATGGGTAAGAATTACTGTCCAGCAACAAGAGTCCCCAAACTAAAATACTAAAATACCTAGTAGAATCCTTTTTTTTTGTGTGTGATTTATTTTTATTTTTAATTGTATACATACTTATAAAATACCATTCACTTAAAAAATAATGAAGTAGTTTTGGCTTTACTCTTCTAGTGTCGCCACAGCAAATCATCTACCTTCTAGATAAATTGGCATAGGTTTTTTGCCAGATTGCCTGATGCAAACCTCTTCTAAAGCTAACTTTCTTTTATCAGGGTTTGGGAATGGCGTAAAAAGTACATAGGCAAAAACTGATGGGAAGTTAGGGCAGCACAATACTTGGCTAAATATACTGCGTCATTGTCACAGGTTCCACTGTCTTTTCAAACTTTTGCATTCGGGATTAGGAAAGTGAGCTAACATGATGCCATTTTTGTTTTCTGAGTAAGGGACAAAAAGTTAGTCTATTGCCAGTATTTACTATTTATTTTAAATCAGTTTAAGTGATACAGTGCACAAAAGATGATGCAAACCATATATATATAAATTTTTTACTTAAATGCAGCCCAGGTTATAACTTGTTTTTCCATTGCACTTGAAAAGAATGAAGTGAACAAAACATTGTAACTCTTGGACCAAGGGCAAAGTGACCCAAAGTATGGCAATTGACCTCTGGAAAAATGCGGGAACGAAGTACACAAGCACCTTCTGAGCATTTGCATAAAGTGAAAGTGTAGTGAACAGAAGACATACTCTATTTAAAGAGTAGTGTAGCAGCCTCAGTGGAACCATAGCGCCTCCTTTTGAGCCCCCCACTCCCTGCCCGGCCATATATTTGCCCATGTGGCCCCAAAGGAAATCTAAACCACATGTTGGCTGTATGACACATACTCGCACAAGCACACATGCCACTTTTTTCAAAACTTTTGTTGTTTGGTAATGAAGCAAAAGGGGAACGAAGATAGGGCTAAAAATATGTGCAGGCATGGAAAAATAAAACCATTACATGCAATTGAAATATACAGTGTCCTTAATGCACCTTCATACTTTGTAGTGAGTCATGGAGGTTGTAAACAAGAGAGGTGCACACAGCTAATGCGCAGGTTAGCATCTGGCAAAAGGGGGGGTTTAAAAAAAGAGGGGCAGCTGTGGTCCCTTAGCTCCTATAATCTATGAGGTAAAGAAGGTCTTGTCTCTGGTAACGAGCAGGTTGTAATATGTTGGAGGTCACACAAGCCACACACTGGAGTTGGCTTTGGCTTATACACAGCGGTTTGTTTTTACACATTCAAAGACTGCTCCTTCTAATTTAGACACAACAAGAAAAAGAGTGGGCAGGAATATATTAGATGTGACAGAAAATTTAATAAACAGCGTTGTGTGCAACTCTATAATTCGCAATACATACTAATGTGGGAAAAGTGTGAGAATAGTAGAGTTATATAAGGTTAATGCACATGAATAAAAAATAATACTATTTTAGTAGTCATGCAATTAAATAGGATGAAAAATACTACCAACATTGGCCTTGGAAATAGGCCCATGTGTGTGGCCTGGTTTTATACAAAGCAACAAATTTTGTGTGATGTAATTTCGTACTCTAATGTGTAACTGGGATGTAATATAGGGTTTTTATCAACAAGTTGCTAAATTTAGACCAGTACCAGAAACAGTTCAGTGATTTAAAGCTAAGGAAGAAGGTGGAAACTCTCCAGTATTATTTCAGTGTTTGGGGTCAGCAACATTAGCTTAACAGCATGCCCCAAATTCACATACTGGACAACATATAGCTACATTTTAGCTGATGTTGCATTGACATTCTTGTTTTTCCAAATATGATACTTCCTCATCCACTTCAAAGTCAAGATGGTGTCAAATAAGGATGTATAAAATCAATTAAAGCAATGCTTTAAAGTGCAGTCAGTAATTTTTGGCAACTTCATGTATCGATATTACAGGATTGCAATATCCTCACGCCTCTCCTTTCTACACCCTGAGAGCACCTACGGTAGGTACATACTGTTGTGTAATTTCAGGTCATACATGAATATTCTAGCACTTCAGCATTACTAAGTTTGTCCACTCTAGGCAGTTGTATGGACAAAACCAGGAATTAATACATCTCACTTCTCTAGGATCTATGGGGATTTAATTGTTTTTTTGTTTTTATTAGTTAGTAAGTTATTTCAAAGAGTAACTTTTAAGAACAAAGTTTTGATAGATTTGTTTCATTTAGCATACTGCTCAATAAAACTTGACAATGTACCTTTAAAACTGAAAGTATAAATATAGAAGTCTGCTACGTTGGAGACACTGACAGTTTATGAAAGTTGATTCTGACTGACAGTCTGTTGACTTAATGTTTTTGCTGAGAAGGAGAGAACAGGAGAGGAGCGGGAAGTGAGCGGGCACTGTCAGTCGGCTTGCACACTGAAGCTTTATACCACACACTGGCACTAGACCAGAATCCACCAGAACCCCCCCAAGTTCCCAAAACATGGCCCCCACACGCGGCTCCCATCCCTGCCCACAAGCACCACCAGCAGAGCCCCCCTCCTGCTTTTTGTACGAGGCTAAACTCTGATACATGAGACACTTTAGACGTTAATACCTACAGTGGCAAGAAAAAGTATGTACCCTCCTTAGCATTTTTCCTTTATTGTTGCCTTACAACCTGGAATTTAAGTGGATCATTGAAAGTTTCATGTCAGTCACTTTACATCACATGACAACAACTATGAAAATGAAAAAAAAAAAAAAATTGTGAAGCAAATTAGAAATATGACAGAAAAAGATAGAACTTGAGCGTACAAAAGTATGTATGTATGTCAAGTTAGTACTCTGTAGTACTCTGTAGTACTCTGTAGAACCACCTTCTGAAGGACTTTCAGCTCTAACTTTTCTAGGATAAGTGTTGATGAGCTTGGTTCATAAAATCACTGGGTTTTGTGCTCATTCTTCATCTAAAAACAGCTCAAGCTCCTTCAGGTTGGATGCATTGTACAGCACAGTTTAAGTCGTTTTCTTCAAAAATTGTCCTGCATTTAGCTCCATCCTTCATTCCTTCAGTTCTGAGCAGTTTCCCAGTCCCTACCAATGACAAATATCCCCACAGCAGGACACTGCCATCACCAGGCTTCACTTTAGAGAGGGGGCACAGTCAGGTGCTAGGTTTGTGCTACACATGGCAACTTTCATTGATGGTTCATTTTAATTGTATCTGGACAGAGGACCTCCTCGTGTTTCGAGAGTTTTCCACGTGTCTTTTGGCAAACACAAAACATGTTTTGTTATTTTTTTCAAGCAATGGCCACTCTTCCACAGAGCCCAGCTCAGAGTGGTCCTGTGGACAGATACAACAGTCTCTGCTGTGGAGCTGTCCAGCTCTTTCAGGGTCACCTTTGGTCTTATTGTTGCCTCTCTGATGAATGCACTCCTTACCCGGTTTGTGAGTTTTAGATGGTCCTCTTTAGGTAGGTTTGGTGTGGTTCCTTATCTTTTACATGTTGTAATGATGAATTAAATTGTGTTTTGTGGCATAATGACAGTTGAATTGCAGTCAGGCCAACCTTATCTAACTATTTCTGTGACTTCTGAGGGTGAGTAACACCGGGTCTCATTTAGGGGCCTCTTTAAAAAGGGGGTACATACTTTTACACACTCAAGTTTTCTGTTTTTCTGTCATATTTCTAATTTGCTTCACAAATTTGTATTTATGTATTTATTTTTTTGCATTTTCATAGTTGTTGTCATGTGATGTAAAGTGACTGACATGAAACTCTCAATGATCCATTTAAATTCCAGGTTGTAAGGCAACAATAAAGGAAACATGCTAAGGAGGGTACATAATTTTTCCTTGCCACTGTAGATACTGCCCATTCATTCAGAGGAGGGTTACCAGTGCATTTTCACTGGTTCTCTGGTACAAGTACAATTTTGGTATGTGGACTTCTTCTGGGCGTCGAGTCTTTTGCAGTTCAAGTCCTGATTTAATTTTTTTTAGAGACTGTTTTGATCCTGTTTTAGGTCTGCTCTGGTAGGTTTAGACCACTGCTCAGTTTAGTTGTAGATTTGTCCTGGGGTAGTCCAGGTTTAGCATGGTTTAGTTTTAGCTTTGTACTAGTTTAGTCTTGGTTTATACCTGAGTAAGTCCTATAATTGTCCTCGGTTTAGCCTGGTTTATTCCTGGTTTGGTTTGGTCCTGGTTCAAATCTGGTTTGGTCCTGGTTTAGTCCTGTTTTTCTAGTGGTTTAGTAGTTTAGTCCGGTTTAGTCCTGGTTACATCCTGGCTTACTCTTGATTTTTAGTAATGCAAATTTTATCCTTTGGTTTAGTCCAGGTTTAGTCCTGTTTTGTCCTTACTTAGTAATGCTTTTTTGAGTTAATCCCTATTTTACTCCTTTGGTTTAGACCTGGGTTAGTCCTGATTTAGGCCCTCTTTATTCAGTTACAGATGGCACTTGGAAAGCCGTATTTTTTGTGGTGGTTCTCGGAGTGAAAAGTTTCAGAATTACTGTCCTGTCTCTCCATTGCAGATGAGTTCTCACATACACTTTGACCCGGCCTGGCTGCTTCTCATCTCAACAGGATAAGATCATCTAAGAGCCAAAGTAAAAGAGAGAAGGAAAATAATCAATTTCTCGGAGTTGGATTGTGACCCGCCAGACTTTCTCACAGTACAATAGGATGATGAAATTCCCTCGCTGTGTAGAAGTGTGTGAATATCTCTGTGGTTTAGCAAAGACCAGTGTTTTTACTTGGTATTTTCTTTGCTCGTTGTGGGGAATTAGTGACACAGCTTTGGTTTCATTATTCATCATATCCAAACATATGGAGATAAGGTAATGTGTGCGTCACCTAGTTTCTGTGTATTTATGATAAAGCAGTCTAAATTAGTGTGGACACTCTTTTTTTTTTTTAAGGTCCTACATATGTTTTTTTAGACTTTTTGAAATACTTTTGGATATCTTAGCAGTAGTGTTTCACACTGTATAACTTGAAATAATGTATGGTATGGAAAATGTCTTATTTTGGGGAGCTGTTACTTTCAATTGCAGCGAACACTTGTATTAGGTGTCTGTCACCCCCTGCTGGCAACAGAGCTTAAAATGGCTCTTTAGCATGGCTAAATGACGTTAAGATATAGATAAATAAGCTGACTGCTTCGTAGTGATGTTAGTTTTAGTGCTGAAATTATCACAGTGAGTACGGTGACAGTGTATGGGCTTTAGAAACGCTCAGGAGTATTTTCTGGTTTCTCGTGGTTTACTCAAACAAGTGAATATAACAAAATATTACTGCAGGTATGTTCTTAGGTGGAAACATTATAACATGGTTAAAAGCTTAAAAAGTTGATTTAGCATAAAAATAGGTTTC
Organism: Bostrychus sinensis; assembly: GCA_020698575.1. Taxonomy (NCBI): domain Eukaryota; kingdom Metazoa; phylum Chordata; class Actinopteri; order Gobiiformes; family Eleotridae; genus Bostrychus; species Bostrychus sinensis. The sequence continues at coordinate 24,181,845 of CM036246.1, forward strand.
ATAAGGCTCCATAATGTGCAGATTGGCAGAGTGGTTAGAGTGGTCTCTAACTAAGGACATTGTGGGTTCAATCCAGGGGCTGGTTGTCTTTCCCTGTGTGAGTTCTTAGCCTTCCTCCCAGTGTCCGAAGACATGCATGTGTTAGGAGACCTAGTGACTCTATATTGCTTCTATTTGTCCATCAGTGTGTGTCTGTAATTATTAGTCCTAACACTAATCAGCCATTGTCCAGCGTGTACCCTGCCGAAGGCCCATAGTTACTGGGATAGGCTTCAACTACCCATGACCCCTAACCTTTTTCTTCTTTTTACTGCCCTGACCTGTCCATATACTACCATGTGTCCCTGCGTTTTGGGAATAGCACCAGACACAGCTCATCCTATTAACATAACTGTGAATAACATAATTATTAACATAACTGGCTTATTGCAGTCCTTGCTTTGGCCATTTTTTTTTTTTTTTTCATAGCATCCTATTTGCATTTGTACTCTCCCTCTGAACAGATTCATGTTTGCTATGCTACAATATTTGCATATCTAATCTCATTTGGCGCTCTGCAACAATTTCCTGCTCTTTTTTTTTTAACTGAAAACACACTTTATGCATATCAATGTTTTTTTTTTATCATTGTCATTAATATGTTGCATACTAATTGCCTGATATCAAACCGGCTGTTCCCTTGTAGTTTGTATTGTTCATGGCATCTCTCTGATTTGGCAGTGGCCCCAACATGCATTCATACATAAGACGTCCAGGTCATTTAGTTCTTGGAGTAATAACAGTTTTTCCAGCCTTCCTATGTCTCCCATTCATGTAGAAATACTTATGAGGTTGTCCAGCTGCTGAGACAGGCCACCACTCTGAGCCACACTGACATACAGCATCACTTAGCCTCTGAGTAACCCTGTGCACCTCGAAACGCAAGTCATCTTCCAGTAAGGACTAAATCACGGTTGGCCCTGTAACCTCTTTGCATTGTTCCATACTTTGATCATGCCTCAGCCTCAGACGCCACTTCTGAACACGAGGCTGAAATGGGCAAACTGTTTATAGCGCAGGACGGAAAATGTGATTTGTTTTATGGATGTTGGTGCAATAAAGGCACTTAGAGAACATTAACTCGCCAAGGAGATTCAGGTGGACTTATCGTTGTAGGCCGTTTCCACAGAGTGACTGACACTGCAGGGTTTTATACATTTTTGAAGCTCCAGGTCAAAGGTTACAGGTTTACAGTTATGTATACATGTTGTTGATGTGGTACTGAAGTTCATTTTGATTTAAAGCAATATAATTAAAGGGCTCAAAAGGGTAAATTAGCATTAGCCACAAAAAATCACTAACTAGGCAAAAGCATGATAGGATGGTGACATGTGCACGCAGTCAGTTTGTGGGTAATATTAGCAAGAGGCTCTCACTTATAAAAAGAAGGATATTAGCAATTATTCCTTGATATGCATTAGGTGAGGTACACCCTGGACCGGGGCCAGCTAGGTGCAGGACTGACACTCTCACATTCATTCACTATAGAGACATTTTAGTTTTAACAATTCACTTAATACAAATACAGTCATATGTAAAAGTTTGGGCACCCTTCTGAGGTTACATAATAATTTACTATGTCTTCACACAAAAAGATCACAGAGGTATGTCATTCATTATCTAATGAATCTGAGTTCTAGAGTATTTTCCTAACAACAATTTTTAGTGTAGCAATATTTAGGTGTATGAACTTTAATGAAATATGAAAAAAGTGTGCATGCAAATATTTGGGCACCCTATTAAGTTTGCTGATTTGAATGCATACTTCTCAAAATGGATTACTTGCAACACAAAACTTGTTAGATTAGTTAGTTAAGCCTTGAACTTCATAGACAGGTGCATTCAATAATGAGAAAAGATTTTTTAAAGTGGTAATTGGGAAATGGAAGGACACAGGCAAAGTTGATGTTAAGGCCAGATGTGGCAAGCCCAGAAAAATACCAGAGAGACATAAGCGAGGAATGGTGAGTATGGTTAAAGACAACCCATAGATCACCTCCAAACACCTACAAGATCATCCTGCTGCAAATGTTGTTTCTGTACATGGGTCAACAATTCAGCACACTTTGCACAGAGAACTGCTGTATGGGAGGGCAATGCCATGCCACAAACAGGAGGTATGTCAGTCCAAAATGTATCTAGCTTGTCTAAATGAGCTTTTGCATACCTCAAGCGACTCTGACTTAACACATTGAGATTGTGATTTAATCGGCCCAAGGATTGAACCCACAACCTCTTTGCTGAGTGGCAGGAGTGCTAACCACTCTCCCACTGTGCACCCCTCAGAAGCATGAACTGCCACATACAGCTAAATGATGAATGGGCTCAGAATCTTTGTTATACTGTACAAGAAATGTGACAGCAACAATAGTTTGTATAATAGTATGCACAGGTTTAATTATTCATCATCACCACAAATTCTACTTTAATACATTAACTTTATAGCTAATGGTTATTATTTCCAAGCCAATTTTTACATTTGTTTGTCATTTTTGTCATCTAAAAATATCCTATTTACTGCTTTTTTAGTTTGCTCCCTTGTCAAAACAAATGGGAAAAACCACTACTTTCAGAGCACCTTTCAACACAGTGATTGATGATGAGTAATAGCAAAGGCCATTAGAGTGCAGTCTTATTTATTACAGGCTTAAAATCTGAGCTTTTCCATTGCTGCCCTTACTATAGGCACAAAGGGTTCAAACTCATATCTCAGCTGACAGTACATCTCCCGCACATACATCCAGCATCTGGCAACAAGATGGCTGCAGAATCACCCAATCGTACAGCAAGAAATTTAGTGACACAGATAAGACCTACGGCTTGGGCCAATGCTGCCTGATTGTGTAATAGAGAACAGACTTTTGTATAGCTTTCTTTGTTTCCCCACCATATTGATTTTCTCACAGCTCCCTAGTTTTGCTCTGAGGTTGGTTACTTTTGGCTTACCGTTTGCCATTCTCACCTATTGTCACAAAATTATGTTTGGCCCCAACTTTGGATGTCTTTCCTGGTTCCTGAGTCTTGTTTTTGGAAATGAACGCCCAAGTTTAAGTCCACTAAATTGACTCTATTCAGCCTTATACCAATGTGACCGTGCCGTGTTATTAAACATTTTCCAATATTAAGCTTTTTGATTGCTTTCTGTTTCTTTTTGTAAGCAGACATATGTCCCAATGTTCATATGGACAATTTCTCTGTATTATTGGGTGCCATTGGTGCAGTGTTGACAAGTATTGGAGATGAACACTCAACAGCACAAAGAGATTTAGTGACACAAATAGAATATAAAGATTGACTAATACTTACTAATACTTGATAACAGAGGACTTTGGTATTGTCCTTTTTCCTCCCAACATATTCCCTTTTCCCACTCTGCCCTATAGCTGTGCTCTGAAGTCGGATACTTTTGGCCCGCAGTGTGCCATTCTCACCTATTCTCCAGTAAAATTATGTTTGGCTCCAGCTTTGGACATCTTTCCTGGTTCTGTGTTGAATTATGGTTGGCACATCAGACTTGGTGAGGCTCGGTGAGACGCTGCCAGGACTTTTATGGCTAGATGTGTTCACAATAGCACTTTTCAGGATTTCGAAAATGTCTGGACTCCTGCTTATGCTTCCAAAAAAATCTTCTCTTTTGTAGACAGCTTCTCTGCCCTTTTCCACAGCCCCACTGTAAGTGGCACAAAGCACACAAGTCTTTTTGTTGACCCCAGAAACTGCCGACAGATTTTGAGGTCCAACAAAAAGAGCTTTTTATTGTTACAAATGTCCCAGATTAATTTTCTTCCTGAAAACCTTCCCTGCCTGCGTTGTTTGTGTTCACTGATGTATAGTGTTGTCTTTACATCTGTTAAGTGCTATGACATCAGATCCTCATGAGGCTTTAGAAAAATAATGTATCAATTAAAATAAGTGTTTGGCAGCTCAAAAGCCTACTGCAAAAAATAGATATAGTAGATTTTCCAAACAGGAAAGATTTTTTTCTAGAAAATTATGTGAAATTAATAATGGTCTATTTTTTGTTACGTCTGAGATAATTTCTAAATAAAAATCAGACTGGGTTTTGTAGAGTACTTATATATTCTGGGGAAAAGAGGACCATGTTGTAAAATGCCAAGACCCCACCCACAAAACTGTGGCTTCATTAATTGTACAGTTTGGTCCTCTTCAGTTTCTTCTGGCCACCTGAAACGATCAAAATTCACCAAGAAATGCCATTTTGTTTGCTATGGACAAGGCTTTAGACTCACATGACAGACTGTCACTGTCAGGTCCCCATCAGACAACAGAATCTAAACTTAACTGCAGCAATTTTTAACCTACATGTTGAATATTGGTAGCTTAAAAAAGATTGATAGTCAACAGTAACAGTCAACAGTAACAATACAGTTACTATGTAGTTTTTTCTATTCCGTATTGGTACGCATTACCATGTATCCAATTGTATTGTTTTCTAGGTAGTGTATTGATATTCATGGGGGAAAAAAATATAATATTGATATTCGAAATTTGCATTTAAAATAAAACCAGAAACTTCTTTTTGGATGTAATTTTTGTGTTTTTAATTAAATAAAATGTTATATTCAACTTTGCTTTGATTTCTGTCTGCTGGAATCAACCCCCACTGCGATGCTGGATTTGAGAGTAGACGTCTATGATTTTCGGCAAAAAGTTGCTGTATTGATTGTGTCAATATGAAGGTGTTGAATTGAATTGTATCTTTCTAAATTAGCCAATATTGTTCTTGAATCAAATCAAAACAGTTCTAATCAATATGTATTGTATCATTGCAAACCAGAGCTAAATGCATCAGTAACTTGCTGAACGTTTCAACTACATGCCAACTATAAGTGTCATTAAAATAACAAATTGGGTTTACATTTTTCTTTCATGTAACTTGTCCATGTCATTCATTACTGTTCATTGACGCATCAGTCAAACAACCATGTCCCTCTCCAGGCCAGTCCACTACATCTGCCAGCGCAGCCTCATCCCACTTTTTTGAGCAGCGGGGCAAAGGTAAAAGGTTAGTTACTCTTTAGGATGCTACAGAACTGAATTGACACAATTAAAAATATAAGAGCAAAATCGTCCCCTACAGATAACAAAAATAAATTGCTGTGTGAGGCAGCATAGAGGCTCCTTTTACACCATTTTTTATTGCATCTGTCTTTTTCTGCCTTTTCTTTACTCGTGTTTTGGCCCCAGTTATGAAAACACTGGCCTTGTAGTCCAACAGGAAATACTCCCACATCTGGTGCTGGTTCAGAAGATCAACATGAAGAAGTGGGCTTTATGGGGAGTTAAACGTAGCAAGTGCCCCTCTCATTGCCCCGAGCCACCATTCGCACTCCCTCAGCCCCTATCCCAGCCTGATGCCCCTCTTCTTGTGCCTGTATGGTCTCAGTAAATAACCAGAGAGACGTTTACACTCATTAGTCATACTGAAAAGGCTCTTATCTGCTTCACTTGGGCTGCATACAGATGAACCAACCTAGTTTGTCGTGTAACACCACTTGTGTAAACATTTCACAGCAAACTCTGACACCTGAAGCTGCCACACAGAGGCTACTCTACACCAGTGGTTCTCAAACTGCGGTTCGGGTACGACTGTTGGGATGCAGCCTACTCCTGATGGTACTCAGGGGTATTTTGGAGTTCTGCTTTAGTTTAATGAACCGACAGTTTTCCTCCTGTTTTAGTCCTGCTCTGATTGGGGATTCATTTTTTAATTTTGAAGTGTAGACCACTGTTTAGTCTAAGTTTAGAGCAGAGATTAGCCCTGGTTATGTCATGGTTTAGTGATGGTTATGTACTTGTTATGTCCTGATTTAGTCCTGGTTTAGTCTTGGTTATTTTCTGGTTTAGGTCAGTTTCGGTTCTGTTTTTTTCCTGGTTTTGTCCAGGTTTTCATTCTTGTTTAGTCTTGGTTCTGTCTAGTTTCAGCCCTGGTTTCGTTCAGTTTCAGTACTTCTTTAGACCTGGTTTAGTCCTTGTTTAGTCCCTGTCTTGTTCTTATATAATAATGCTAACTTTAGTCCAAAGAGATGGCAAATTAAGGAGGCTCTTGCGTGTAAAACATTTGCTCTACACATGTCCACCCTGTCTCACACATGCTGGGGAGTTCTTGCTCATTAAGACAATATTATTCTCCTCATTGGTATCAGTCAGACCCCTCTGCCCTCAGCTGCGTGAATGATGATTATTAAAAATCCTGTTATGCTTTGAATAGCTTGTCTATTTGTCCAGCTCCACTCTTCACTCTTCCCTTCAGGATAAATAACTTTGCATGCATGTTAAAACATTGCTGTTTGTTTGCAATAGCACAGCACACAAAGAATCTTTAAGCTACATTACCAGAAGTTTTCTCTGGTCCAATCCAAACCTCACACCCAAACAAAAGCAACCAATTGGCCACCAACAAAAAAAAATGAATACATAATGTTTAAATTAATTAAGGGTTTAACTACAATTTCATACCAATGCTATCCCACACACATAACATCTGGTTAAATTATGAATCCTATTTTCTTTTGGCTGTCACTTCTGAAGTCGCAACAGCAAATCATCTGTCCTCTAACACGCAGGAAATTGCAGATTGATTTGACATAGGTTTTTCATCGGATCTCCTTCCTGATGTAACCCTCTTCCTTTATCCGGGCGTAGAACTGGCACAAGGAGATCATTGGCTGTTACCCCTAGTGGCTGCATTGTTAAGCTCTTAATGAATACATTGCTATTATCAATTTTCTTCTTTTTTTTTTTTTTTTTATGTATGTTTTTATTTTTGGGTTGCTGTAAAAATTTTTTGTAAGCAGACATAGCTTACATAGTGTTGGAAGAGACACTTTCTCTGTATTACTATCTGCCATTAGTTTGATGTTGACAAGTATTGGATAGCCAATAGAAGTGTCCCTTATATAAGCAAGAGTGTATATGACTGGTCAAAGCCTACATTAAAATATACATCTGAGATCTGACTTAAGTTAATTGTATTGATATAACGTTTGCACATTTTTGAATCTACAAGAAAATGGATAGTTCTGCATAGTTTAGTAAATATTCATTTTTACCCCTGTGTCTTCTTGTGTTTGTTCTTCTCAGGCCGGGTGACCCCAGATCAGCTGTGTTCCTACGTGCAGCAGTTTCGGGGCAGTCAGAGGGCGCTGGAGAGTCACTGTGAGGTGCTGCAGCTGGGACTGGCCACGGCCCAAGCGCTCCGACACGCCAGCCTTCTGCGATGGGATGCCTGCCTGGCCTTCGAGAGGCTGCTGCTGCAGGTCAGAGCTCATCTTACACAAACCTATTATCCATATGTCTGACAGTCGATGAAAGACCAAAGAGGGGTTTTCACTGTGGGATATCCGCAGGTTTAAAAGTGAGACTCGCTGTGACAGAGTGATTGAGCATTAAAAAAAGCATTTTCTTCTTCTTTAAAATATTCTTGACCGTCACATGTCCCAAAGAGTGACCCTTTAATTGGACAGCTGCCCTATGATTACACTTGATTAAATCTACTTTTATTGGCTCTGCTATAGGTCTGCGCAATAACAGGAAAATCTATATGCAATATGATGAATATTGCTATTATAATGCACTGTCATGCAGTATTTTATTATATCCTTTAGCACTGTATTTAGTATTTAGTATAATCTAAGTTTGTGATTTACAATTGTTTCACTCAAGTCATAGATATTTTTTCTTGTGACCAATCACACAAAGCATTATGGTCAAGTCTAGTAGGCAATAGTTTCTGAAACACACCTAAGAGTCATAAATGTGTGTCATCTTCTTATTTTACTCACCAAATATTTAAGTGTCATTAAGCTTGTATACTCTGTAAAAAAAAAAAAAAATGCTGCAAAAATTTAAGGCATCAGGATCCCTGATCCAAGATTTTTGAATTTTGGAGCCAACTCAAAATCTCTCAATCTACTAATATTTTCTGTTTACTCTATTTGATGTTCATATGTCTAAAAAGTTTCATGTTTTACTCACTATTATTTTTTAACTTATCTTACAGCCAACTTACTATCTATTGTTCAGAAAAAGTGTTATTCTTTTGTTAAATTTTGTATATTTTGTGTATGTTGTTAGTGTATGGCAATAAAATTAGGTAAACTTGAGATTTTGAGTTGGCCCCAAAACTCCCCCAAAAATCTTGAGGGATCCTGTTACCTTGAGTTTTTGAGTTTTCGCAATTTTTATTTATTTTTTTATAGTGTACATGTTGACATTACTTACCTGCTAACAAAGACAAGACTGGACTAAGACAATGTTTATTTAGGGCAATTCCAGCAGTTCATTTAGAGTTATTTTAAACGTACAAGAGATGTTCACAATGATATTACACTCTATCCTTATCATTATCTGGTGTCATGCAAACCACGTATTCAGAAAGATAACCCATTCCCATGCATTAATCCAACTTGGGCAAACTTTTTTCTTACTTTTTACCATAAGAACACATGCTTAAACCCACTGAAATTAGTTAACTTTTGTTGGTGGGAATGCTACAATCAGCTTTTATATCATGGGTCAAATAAATCTGCAAAAGACACTGGTATTTGTTGGCTACACTTCCCATTTGCTCCTGCTGCCAAAAACGCAATGAAAAGTTATATCCTTCTGTAATAACGTCTGCAACTCTTGGACATCACAGGCATAAATTTAATGCAACATTGTCTGATGCAATCTAAAGTCTCATTGGCTTTTCTGCTGCTTTTTGTTATTTACAACAGCTAAATGTACAAGATTTCGTGGGGGTATTTACATTGGCAATTGTTAGCGGTTTTACTTGCATTTTGAAAACCCACAGTATATAAACTATAGGAGCAGCATTAACAGCTCAGACAGCCGTTTGGTTCTAATCACTATGTGGCAGTGGATTCCTAAAGTATTTCACACTGACTTTATTTAGTGGGAAAGCTACATATTGAGGTAATTTGTGATTAAACGGGTAATTATTCTTTCACATCTTCGTCCTGGGTAAACATTTTATAACCAGTGCGCAGCAGGTAAGTGGGTGCTTGTGGTTCTGCCAGTGGGCTAAAATGTTGTGTAAAACTGACAGAGACAGGAAAAAACGCAGATTCCACTCGTTCATAAACAAGGTCAGTTGTGTTTGAAAGAAAAACATTTGGATCCAGTAAACAGGAGAGAAAAAAACGCCACATTTCCATCATGTTGTTTAGAGGCTTCAGGTTTTGGCGAGGCAATAGTTTATGGGGGCGGACTGAGGCGGATGTACACGTGTGTCACACTATGACAGGGTCAGAGCACACAACTACAAACTTTTGAATAAACAATTTTCTCTATAAAGAGCAGTCAGCTTTAAGATACGTTGTCTTTGTAAAATAAAAACAAATACTGTAAATAAACAGAGTGAGTAACAGAAGAGATGAGTGTGAGATAACATAAGACAAGTTATATAGTCTGCTGCAACCCTTTCATAAACAAAGTACCAAACTTGTATCATTAGATAAATTTAATAATAAAATAAAATCCTCCATTTGCTATTTTGGGAGTCTGTTTCTATTAATGAAGCTGTAAAACAAGCAGTAGGACAGCCGAGTATTTAAGAACTTATTAAACAAAATCATGGAAAGAAAGACGAGCTCACAGCGATGCCTCCTGCCAAATTGGAATTTGAAAACAACCTCATAAACTTTGTTTCTGGGGCAGACACTGCTCTGTTCAATAAAAAGACCACTCCAGGGCTATTGTCTGTTTACTCCAAGACTCCACTTTAATCCCTTCCTCTGTGTTGTCTGCAGCATTTAATATGAATGGGACAGGTTGGGCCAGTATGGCATGGTTTAGTACAGGTAACCCCTGAAGAGGCTTGTGTTTCCAGTTTACTGTGAAAGCGAGAGCGTCTGAACCCTAAACTAGCCTCTAGTATTAATAGATATGTATAATATAAGTATAAAAAGAATGCAACTAAGCTGCAAACTATAAACCTGCTCCAGTTAACACTTTTATTAACTTAAATTTAGTTTTGAAAAGTATAAAAGAATTAGCAAGTGCAAAATAATCTGCTACACAAAACCATCTGGGAGGGCCTCCACGTAAATCCTTGACAAGAAAAAGGTTCTTCGAGATTAATACTCGGTCAGTGAGTAGCTGAACCTGTCAGTAATACTTGATGAATGATGCATTAGTCTTATACAGCGCTTTTCTAGACGCTCAAAGTCGCTTTACAATTTGGTGCATTATTCATTCTCTCCTCAGTCACACTCTGTGGTGGTGAGCTACTTTTGTGCTCCACAACTGCCCTGGGGCAGACTGATGGAAGCGTAGCTACCAATCTGCCCCTATGGCCCCCCCAACCACCACCAAACACACAATCATCAAACAGCCAAGGTGGGTGAAGTGTCTTGCCCAAGGACACAACAACAGTATGCAGTGCTGGTAGCGGCGATTGAACTGGCAACCTTTGGGTGGATGGGGGAATGTCTCTACTGACTGAGTCACTGCCGCCTTTTCTTATTATGACTAGGTAATTTTATTCAATCAGAACACTGTCATGTTTAGATTTTTGAGTTCCTTGTGCATGTAAAGGTGAGTTGGTGACTCTAAATTTCCTTTATTATTTGAATCTGAGAGTGAATGGTTGTCTGTCTGTGTCTGTGTTTGAGCCCTCTGACTAATTGTCCAATGTTCCCCTTAGGCCTCTTGCCATCGGCGACCTCTAACGTGAAAAAGCGGATAAAGAGTGTTCTCAGGTGTTTTTATCTGTATTCATATTGTTGTTATTTTGACCACCAGCTTTGCATAGCAATTGGCTTAAAATTGACATTCCTCATAAATCACATTTCAGAATAGTGCCTTAAGTGCAGTGTATGAGTCGGTGTTTGCAATCAAAATGGGCCGGAGTTTTATTGAGGTATTTGGGGAAATGAGTAGTGTGTCCTCTGTGCCCCCTCTGTTTATTTAATTTCCATGTGAGTTTTTTTTTCTTTGGCTCGATGTGGACAGAGCAAAGTTAATTACATTAGAAAATGGCGGTCTGAGATGCCTGTAGGCTCTGGCGGGCGGTCAGACGTGTTTGTCCAGGCTGAGTGTGTGAGGCCTGCTGTGGGTTCGGCTCTAGACCTGGAGCCAGGTGGACACTGGGACTTCATTCAGACCAAACCCTGCACTGACCAGGGTCTGGGTGTGGGCAGAGGCTGCGACGAGGAGCAATTAAGTTTAAGGTCTGCTCTCAGCTTTTACCAACTTCTTTACTGTGTACTATGTGTATGTTGTGAGCTGCTCTTGCAAGGGTTGCATTCATGTTTTTTGAAATATTAAGACACGGCAGTTCGTTTATGTAAGTGAGCATTCATCTGACAGTAATAATAGTAATGTTGTTTGTGAAATATTAATCCTTGCAACAACTTCCTGTGCTAATAGAGCTTCCTTGTAAACTCTTTGATGCAGTGGTTTACTGAATTTCACATTTTTATGCCTCAGGAGATGCTGATTGCAATAGGATTCATTTGAGCTGTTTATGTATGTCTACAACTTGCAAGCATAAGCAATTGAACAAGTATTATGAATGCATTCAGTAAATGTTATTTTATTTGACAGTATGCTTACCATGAAATATGAAAATGTAATGCAGTGCCCTATACAAAGCAATATAGATAAATAGAAAGTTTCCTAATGCATCAGAGAGTAGGCCTAAGTCTGTACAAATAAATGCTTTCTGTTTCCAGTAAAGTAGTATTGTGTGATAAATTAGGAAACACATCTTTAACTGTTTTATTCAACTACAGCCAAACTGTTTATTCACTCTGTTTTCTTTTGTCATAAGAAATTTGCACTTGCAGAACACACTTACTGTGTTTTATTCAACAACAGTAAAAAAAATGTTGTTTTTTCCATCATGCATAAAACTTTTCTTTACTGAACTCAAATTGTTTTATTAGCTGTGAAAAGTCTGTCAGTTGTATTTACCACAAACCAAATATTATTATACACGCACTCTGTTTTATTCACCATGAGCCAAATTTTTTTTATTTTTTTTTTCCCTGAATGACAAATGATCAGCCCAGTCAGTTCTTAGTCAGCCAAGTTGACGCCTATAGCTGTGTATGTTGTTGTGCTTCTTATATTCAGTATAATGGTCTAATGGCAGGGGCTGGCGGAAAAAGTAACATTTGATTTTTTTTTTAGTCCTCCAAACCTGAATCAAAATGTGATGCTACTTAGAAGAACGCCTTTTAGTCTTTTGTCAGTATTTCAGATCACAAATTGCTTTCAGGAATCGCTTTCTCAAACCAGGCCGAACCATTTCCTTGTGCTGGGTTCACGTGGGAGAGGCAGACATGTCTTTGGCTGACGTTGCCACCCTGCCTGCACCTATCCCAGACCTCCTGCTGGGTGTCCTGTGTGTCTGGGGAATTTGGTTTGGATCTGAATGGGTCTGATTGAGGAGGCTTGGGTACGCTCCAGAGAAAGTGTCACTTGATGCATTCACTTCTTCCCGACGGAGGCAAAATTCAACAGTCCCCCTTTTACCGCTTCCCAGAACATAACATGGCCTCTATGCAACCTTCTCAAAGCCACTACTGCACCAAAACAGAGATGGAAAATTAGTAACTAGATACATACTTGTGAATACTATTAGTAAAAACATACAAGTCAATTCTTAAGTAACCCTACGTTGAGTTAAGTACAGATTTTGAGTACTGCTTTCACCACTGCATCAAAATAACAATAATATTTTAGTTTAATAGTAAATGATGGTACTGACTGTGCTGTTGTAGCAGCAGTGCTTCACAGAGAGGCTAACCCTGTCACCCGGCCTGTTGCTTGACTCTGCTGGGATTACCAGTTCATGGCTCTGCAAACATTCAAGCTTAGGCCTTATTACTAGTCACAGCACTGCAGCGCTGGTGCTCTCTGTTCCCTGCTCCCAAGAGTCACCAAAATCTTCTGTCTAGTTGTTATTGAATATTCAAATACTCAAAGCTTTTTCAAAGCATGCGGCTACAGCCGGACTAAACCAGACAACCCATGCCCTTGACGTTATAAGGCGCTCAACAAAGGAATGAATTATCCATTTTATATCTGCATATTGTCGATGGAATATTGATTTACTTCCTGACTCAACCCTCTCCATTTATCCAGGCTTGGGACCAGCTCAGACAGTACACTGGATGGAATAGGATGGCATAATAGCTATAGGTATTTCAAACAACGTTATGTTTATTATCTCGCCTAACATAGGTAGCATGCTATGTTTAATATGATCAAACTGGGTCTTTCTGTAGTGTAATTGCATACTTACTTTACTTTTGTATTTGTAACATGTAATCCCATTACATGCAGCCCATTACCTCCAAAGCCTGCTTGTCAGTTTGTTGGTATCTTTGTGTTGAAGCCTGCTGACCCTCAAACACCATTAACCCCCGGTACAGTGTCAAACCTATGACCTTTGACCTCTCTGGACATACTCAAACCATGTTGTCTGCACTTTGTCAGCAGCCTGTCTCGCTTCTGTGTTTTACCTTTAGTCTTTCTTAGTCGTACAACCCAACAACACCAATTGTCTGAACATTTAACATTGAATCGCTCTAACATCTGGACTCGATTACTTCTTATTGACGACAAAAGCAAGAAAAATGTCCATATTGGTCCCTTCAAGTAACTTTCATCTTATCTGAGCCGCATGCCACAGACAGACAAGGAGCTTAAAGTCTGTAATTGGCCCTTCCCCGGGGTATAGAGCCTGTCCCACCAGCCCAGACTCTCCCGCTCCTCTCCATCTCTGCTGCCCCCCACTGCTAGCCCTTTAGATGCTCATTGTAACAGAGGGGTGCGAATAACTCGGGGGCACTGGCCTAACATGTCTGACTCTGACCTCCTCCAGATCCCCACTGTTTAATAGCTTCACATGTGGACTGACCTGGACTGACCGACTCCCATCTTCTCCTCTAGCCCCAGTATCTATTCAGTGTCCAGTCAACACAGAGTAACCCAGACTTGTCCTGAGAGGAGATTTGAGTTCGGTTTCTGTCTCTTGTCAAGGAGTTGTCTGTTATCTCTAACTTACACTGTTTTTTGTTTTTTTTTTTTGTTTTGTTTGCCTATTATCCTACATCCTTATAGATAAGTAAAGGCTCTTTCTTGGTTATCCTACATGTACACTATAAGTGACATTTCATTCTTAATCCATAGGGTTTAATATGGCCCACCCTTCGCATCAGCCATCTACGTGTCTGATGTTCTTGTCCAGTGTCTTTATGGACTGTGCTTTGTGCACTGGTGCAGTCATGTTGGAACAGGAAATGGCCATCCCCAAACTGTTCCCACAAAGTTGGGAGCATGGAATTGTCTAAAATCTCTGGGTATGCTGTGGCATTCAGAGTTCCTTTCACTGGAACTAAAGGACCAAGTACAGCTCCTAAAAACAACCCCACACCATAACCCCAAATTCTGTTATTTGGGTGGGTGAGCGAATACTTTTGGAAATATAGTGTATATTAGGGGTATTTATATGATATTTGGCGATACTGATTTACAAAACAGCTGTATTGATATTTTTTAATTTCTTTTACTTGAAAATATCTTGTAGAAACCAGGATCAAACTCATTGTTAACAATAGGGTTTGCCAAAGCATATTGTTAAAAACAAGCATGTATTGTCTTTTTTACAGCATTGTGATATATCTCCTTTATAATGTATTGCGACACAGACATTGCTATATGTATTGTATTGCCAGATTCTTATCCATACACACCTCTAATGAATACATTCTGGTAACATACAGTCAGAATAATTGTTTATGTTTATCTTTAGTATGACATATTGGATGGTTGCATGTTTGGTGAAAGCAATTAATTGTATATTTGTTTTTTCCAAAAGTCATTCTTTCACCATAAGAAAGATATCTGGTAACTCATACTTTTTTATTAAATGTCAAGAAGACAAATGTCCTCCTCTACCAAAAATTAAATATAGCAAAGGTAGTATTTTTACAGAAGCACTGACCAATCAGCAAGCCCTCTACCTCCAGTCTGCACTCATTCGTTTATCCAAAAAACAGTGTACAACTCTGTTTCCACTGATTCCTCACAGCTATTTTTTTCATTTTGTAGTAAAATGGCATCAAACAAAAGTGAAGTACTATTTTTCTTTGATTATGTTCAAAAGACTGCAATACTCTGCACTCTGTCGCACTCTGCTGCTCTCTGCTTTTCACCTGTTTCTTTATGGCACCAGTAGAGTACTTATTAAAACCTCCTCTTTTAGTCAGATAATGTGTTTAAAGGTTGTAAAACGTGCAGTGCTGTTCTAGAGGTGACCACAATTGGTTTAAAAATATGAATAAAAGCATAATATATCCCCTTTAATGCACATTCAAGTTGATACACCATCTGTTAGGAAATTTAACATTTGGTTTGTTGTAGTTGACATACTGATATCATAAAAAAACCTCTGCACTTCCTTGTTTTGAAACATTTTTGTCCTATCTAAAACTCCAACACAAACCAAAGCTTGAAGGGTTGTTGTTATCAAAAGAGCAGCTTATTTACCCGCGTCTTCCTTCCTGTGTTTAGCCTAAGAGGACTACATCTGGGGAGGGCAGCAGTGATGGTGCTGACTCCCAGGAAGAACCAGGAATAGCCCCACACACCAGCCCCTCTTTCTCTCCCTGCCCCCCATCCCAGCCCTGGTACCCCGAACCGGCTGTGTTTACATTGTTCTGCACGGCTCAAGCCTAATGTACTATGTGTTTAATAGGCTCAGAGAGGCTGTTTATAGAGAGGGCCCTTTTTAACAGAGGTGATGGGCTGCAGGGCCAGAGGGCAGTGCAAACTCATCTTACTTCCTGTTATCATTACCTCTTCTCTGTCAGACATATAGGTGCTTGGCTTTCAGCGTTACATCTACCTAATTGCCCGGACGTCCCGCTGGCTGTGATTGGGCTCTAGCTGTCTTCCTTTGGATAATGGAGGAACACGTGAAGACTCAATCAGCCTCATATTAAACCTCGCCGCCTCCACTTTTCAGCTCGATAGCAATTTGCATGTGCTGCATTTTAAATGTTCTACTAAGCATCTTTGCACTAGATCTATAACCCGGACCAATGAACTGAGACTTTATGGGACATTTTGGTGTATTAGCAGGAGAAATCTACAGAGATATTGGCCTGCTTGTAATGCTGAAGGAATAAGCTCCTCTCATAAGGCTTTAATACACTAAGTGTTACATTTAACTCTGAAAGGCCTGTGGTGTAGTGCCATTGTTTTGTTCTGTTCGGTTCTGCTCTTTTTTGTTTACTGTCTCACTTAAACTGCAAAGTCAAAGTCCTTCAACATTTCTTCTTGTGGCCTGTTTTTTGTCTGCAAAACTGTGTGTTTTGAGTGCTGTGCACGAATTGGGCTGGAGGTTTTCCACAGCCACACTCAGGGGAAGCTCGTTTTTCTCACACTTGCTCTGACCAAACACATTTAATCATTGGCCCTTTTGGAGAATTCCTAATAATATTGTCATATGCAATAGCACTGAGCTACATTGTCTTACAGTATTAGTGAGGCGGTGTAGTGAGCCCAGTCACAGCGAGTTCTTGGAGCTGGTCTCTGGTGAATCAGGCCAGTGTGGTCTGCTGAGCTGGCCTCCTGGCGTCAGACTTCATTTGAGCATGCTCCAGAAAGACACCACAGACTGGAAAAAATCCCACAATGCACTGCATTCACCCTCAGATTGTTAACAGGGACGGCCGTAGAAAAGCTGACCATCAGAAGATGGCGGGGGTAGCAGCAGGTCCAACAATAAGCCAGTGTCCCAGACGAAGTGTCCCAGACGAAGCGGCCTCAGCATCACTGTGACTGGCACACGACCCTCTACCCCACTTTTGACATGTCACTGCTCCATGTTTTTCTTCCACCATTTTCCCATCATGCTCTGCATCAGAAACTTCATCCGGACGTGTTTAGAAGTGTGGGCATGGATGCATTCATGTGTGTGCATCCTTTAATGTGCTTATTCTGGCAGTAGCGTCTCACTTCCTGTTGTCACAAACAGACTCTGTGTTCTGCTGGAAAAGCCCCACCTAAGGACAGATTAACTGTCAGCTCATTTGTCACTACCTGCTGAGCACAGGCCTGGGAGGTCACTGCCCATAGACTAGCCTTTGTGTCCAAATATCTCAGTTGAAGTGGACACATTCCTGATCATCTTCTCCTGATACTCGCTGGACACTGTTGTGATGTATTTGATTTATATTGATTAGTATCAGATAACTAAGTTATTAATGACTGCATCAAAAGAAGAGTGTACTCAGCAGTTCCCCATTGTCTCAGTCCATGAGCTTTTTGTGCTGGGTTACATTGTGTAGTACATATACATGTAAAGTACACATTATGTTGTACTTTACTATAAGCATAATGTGCTTCATCACTCAGTGAAGCTCTAGAAAACTGTGAATTTTCATTTAAAATGTAGGTTATACTCTCTCGTGGAAGAGGCAATAAAGAAGAGATAAATACTTGTAAATGTCTTCCTAATGCTCCATGTCTCACCTGTATGATGGGGAACAGCTGGATAAACAGAGTAGGGCAGTGGTACTCTGCCTGTTATTACTGCTGCAGATGAGGCCTGCAGTGTCTGTCTATCTGTGCCTGCTCCACTGATAATGAGTGCTTAGACTTATGCCCCAGTGGACAGTGAACTCTCTCAATATGTTTCTGCTGACCTGCCACAGGCTAGCACTGCCCCCTACTGCAAAACATAGACAAGATTTTAAGACAGGGATGAATGGATTTGTTAGCGGGGGTGGTGGGACCCTTAGGTTGTAGAGCAAAGGTGGGACAAGGACTCCTTTTTTGCATGTAATTGTACCCATGTGAAACCCCGGTGTGCACCTCCCACTACCCCCCCCCACCCCCACCCCCACCTCCTTGTCTGTGCATTGATGCCCACTCTGCAGTCCACCTTGTCGCCCTGGGGAATCGACCGATCATTTGAAGGGAACGAGATTGACCAATCGCTATGGTAACTAAGCAGCGAAAGGTCAAACCGGGTCAATCAGGGACAGACTTTTGCCACCAAGGCTCTGTCATTAATTACCCACAGTTCCCTGGGGCGCCACCGAGCGTGTAACCACATATCTTCGCGTGGTTTGAATGTATGATCAGGTGCTATTTTGGTTGCCTATCTGTGACAAGGGCAGCGTTATGTTTTTACCTGCTAAATGAGTGTGCCAACCCTGATGGTCTTTAGGGTCTAGTATGTCAAATGGATATGTCAGAAAACCCATAATACATCAAACCTAATCCGTAACCTATGTAGTATCTCCAGCACCTTTGACTTTGTAGGTCTAAGTGATGAATTATTTGAAATGTGTTTGAAAAGTTTGGACCAGGCCAGCGCAAGGCAACTCCAGCAGTATCTTGTTGTCATTAACGTCTTAAACTTACAACAGCGTTCTTTGTTTGATTTAAGCAACTGGAGCATGCAGGCCTTAGTCTACCCCAACTTTAAATGATTCAGTGTTTATAGATTGTGACAACATTAGCCGTATCTGGTTTTGTACTCGGCTTTCAACTCAAGCTGGTATTTGAATTTGTAAAGAGATGCGTAGAGTGAGAGAAAAAAGGCTTCCCTCTTTGTGTCGGACAAGGTTGCCATTTGTTATTCTTGGACGCATCAGCTCTGAACCAGAAATGAAATTCATCTGTGTGGAATGGTTTTTTTGAGAGACAGATTGAGTGTCAAGTATCTGTTTCTCCTCCCCTCCACTCTTTTAATGTTTTACTATTCAAATGACTCTTTTGATTTGTATAGGCTTTCTGTAAACAACCTTGAGTGTGCATTTTGGCAACAGAAATAAACCAGACTGCAGTTCATCAATGGATTTCAATAGATGAATAGAATAATAATTTAATTAGATGCTACCAAAATAGTTATGGTTTTGGCTGGAAAAACACTAATTATACACAGTATGTGTGCTGTCATTCAGCATCCAGAGAACATTAGCAACTCGATCATTAGTGCACTGTATTAATGAGAATTTAGGTAACACTTGCTAAATGCTCCACTTGATGCTTCAGGCTAAAACAGTTTTTTTTTTTTTTTTTTTTACCTCAGATGTTATTCATACAAGTTAATGGTGGCTTCTTCAATGATTTGATGCGGAACTCAGTAACTTTCTTGTTTCTTTGCTGTTTTTGCCTCATTTTCCTCTATGGAGCTGCCCCTACATTTCAGAGTAAGGCATAATTGTAAATACTCATAAGTCCAGTTGACTTCTATTTTGAGCCCACGCTCATATTTGTACAAAGATTTTTCTGCCATTTGGCCGATTTTCTGTGACAAAAATCAAGAAACAAAGCCATTGCTAGCTTGTTGTTTGACTAACCATGATATGCCGCTTTCTCGTGAGACTCTACATACCTGCACTTGTCGTTTTCGGCCCACAGACGTCAGGGGAGATGTTGTGGGGCGCTTCATTCGCCCCACAACACCTCACATCACACAGACTCCGAAACCATCTATTTAAGGTAAAAGTTTTTTTTTTTTAAGGTTTTTTTAATATCAATTTACATGTTGCTACAAACAGACTTGTGTTGCATTATGATCTACTGACAAACACATTACTTTTCACATTAAATTTTGGTAAAATTTTAGTACACTTTCACAAAGAAGTGCTTTATGCAATGCCCTGTTTCTCTGATTTGCTGCGCGTTTTTCAAATTTTGTCTGTCCTGTGTACTGTCTGACTAGTGTTTGTCACAGGTAGTCCAATATTGTCCTCCCTCTGGAAATCCAACTTGAAGCAACAGAATTCAGATCTGATTTTGGATAGAGGAAGAATTTGGATGTCTGGTACAATACTTGCCTACTTTGTCTTATGGATGAAAAATGTTGCTTTTGTTGCTATGTTGGGGCTTTATCTTTTTCATGATAACCCTAAGCAAAAATAGTCTATAATACGTGTCATTATTTTTACAGCCTTTATCTGGGGCAGAAGTTGAATGTGCTGCAGATCTGTTGCGGGACTGTGGCCACATGCTCGAACATCC
Organism: Bostrychus sinensis; assembly: GCA_020698575.1. Classification (NCBI taxonomy): domain Eukaryota; kingdom Metazoa; phylum Chordata; class Actinopteri; order Gobiiformes; family Eleotridae; genus Bostrychus; species Bostrychus sinensis. The sequence continues at coordinate 24,201,903 of CM036246.1, forward strand.
TGACAGGAGAGCGGAGAGGCTGATTCGAACACAGATTCATCAACAAAATATTTGTAAATGGATTCGTCCGACCGCCTCAGAACAAATGCCACATCACTGGATATGTTTAGAGCGGTCCAGTCCAATTGGCCGAGCTTATGAGATGCAGCACACTGATGAGTTACACATAGACACTTGTTGAAATAGTTTGAACATGTGGGTACTGTGTATGTTGAGGGATCTCCAGATTCTCTTGCACTATTTCCACTGCCTGTCATAGTATATATAAGTTGAAGCCAAAACTAAACTGTTCCAACCTCCAGTGTAAGACGCTCTAGCTTTTTGGGGAAAAACCTCAGTAAGTCTGCTCAGTTTTCAGCTAAATGAACTTTCATGCTCCACTGCTTCTATTGTTCTACTTGGAGGCACATGTGGGGCTTTGATATGTATGGAAACCACTATCATGAGCCTTCATAGCACAGTGGTAAAGGCAGTACTCAGTGTCCTTATTTAAGAGAGTACAAATAATAGGGGCAAAAAATTACTCAAGTATCACATCACAGCTATTAAAGTGGTCACTTTCAAATGTACTTAAAGGTAAAGGTATTAGGTATTTAACAAAACAAAAAAATATAAATTGTGTTAAATGTGAAGGATTGGGATTAGGAATTGTGCTGATTACTGGAATTAAAGGACCAGTGCAATAGGAAATTAATCTAAAATGTTTCTAAATTGTACAGCTTTGCAACATTCCTATATTTGAAGGCTCAGCAAAAATTAATGAGTTCAAACTAAAACTCCAATTAATGTAACAAAAACAAATTGTAAGATGTTTTGTAAAAAGTAAAAAGTGCAGATATTTGCACAAAAATGTAGTGAAGTAAAGTAAAAAGTACCCCTTGTAAAACCTACTTAAGTACAGATATTTAAACATTGTACAGTAGCAAAGTACTTTTACTACTTCACTACATTCCACCACAGTCATAGGACTGAGTGAGGACATTGAGTAGAAGGAGACAGGCTTCCTGTTCAACCCTGCTCCCAATCTTCCTCACCCCGTTGTTGTTTCTCAAAGTCATTAGGATGCTGCACACTTATCCTTTCATGTGCAGTTGTGATGTCTTCCCAGTGTCGCCGCTGTGCTCATAATTCCTGGCTGCGAGTCTCTCTAATGACATGTTTTATGGCCTCTCATGTCATGTGTATGGTGCATTTGGGAGACGCCGTAATTTATAGGCATTTTGAACAGATAAGCATGTGTTCACTTTGGGTGGCCATATTTGTGTAGAAATTATCGACTTTCAGCGCATTGTCATTTGCTTGTTGTTGCTTTTAAGAGTTTATTACAAGGAGAAATTTTGTGGATACACGACATTTAACTAACACTCTATGTTTTGCCTGTACGGTTACTCTTCTAACCACTATTCCACTTCCTTTCAAAAGCACAGCTGAGGTCAGATTTTACACTGCTATAGCTGACTTTGCAAAAAATCCTACCAGTTTTCCTGAATGGACCAAACCTATGCAGGAAACATTACTGTTTAGAGCTCTCCTATTATGCTAAATCAACTTTTTTGAGCTTTCAGACCTTGTTATAATGTTGTTTGCACTTCAAATCATACCAGGAGTATTATTTTTTTCATTCATGCTTGTTTGAGTAATCCTGCATGTTGGGCCACTGCCCTTTTCAAGAGCTGGAAACGCTGAGTACCCCTCCGTGTTTCTTAAAGCCCATACATCAGACACTTTCTGACAATTTCAGCCCTTAAATTGCTGTCACTAAAAGCAGTCAGCTCATTTATCTATCTGTTAGCATCATGTTGCTAATAGCCATGCTAAATAGCCATTGTATGCTCTGTCCACTCCCCCCACTCTTGTCACCAAGGCGAGCATGATACCCACTTTGCCACAGAAGTCATTTAGACATTGTCATTATCATTTTCAGAGAAGTCCTGACTCAGCGTAATGTTCCATATCCGAGGATGTGGTGCATGCTGTTTGGTTTTACATGGAGTCATTTTTATCTTGTCCAATTTGCATAGTACTTGTCTCACCTCTCCTAAGTGTATGAAGGCCTAATATAAGCTAACACCTGGTGACTTAACTCTCACAGACCGTGTTGTGATGGCAGAGTCAGCTCCTCTCAAAGAAGTTGTCAGATGTTTAGACCTTGTTTAGGATCCAGGTCCTGGGCTGCATCAGGAAAGACAAACACGGTGTGATGTGTTTACCATCTGCAGGAGAAGGACAGACATAATGGGAGACAACTGGCAGAGAGATGTCTTCACTGAGGGAGAAGGTATAAAGATTTACAGCTACACATCAAGCATTACTTCCCACACAGCAGGCCACTCAAACATGTCACTGTAGCAGAACACCTGGGTCCCAGAGATCTGGAAAAATCCTAGAAAGCATTACGTTTTTGGCATTCATTAAAAAGTCTGTGAAAATAGGAGAGAAAGTCCTGGAAATGTGGTATCTTTTCTTGGATGGTAGTGTTTAGGCCATTTTAGTTCAGTCACTTTGTTGCTTTTAACTGTTTTATTCTTTATTGTGTTGTTTTGTGTCTTTTTTTGATGTCTACTTTCCCACTATGTAACATTTGTTGGCCTATTGTTTCAGGTCTTTAGTGTTGTTTTCTTATTTTATAGCTTTTTTTTTTTTTTTTATGGCTTTTTGGCTTTTTTTGGCTTCATTTGATGGAGCAGCTGAGTACTGACAGGAAATCATGGGGGAGAGAGCAGGGAGAGACATTCGGCAAACTGTTGGGAGTCTGGACTCGAACCCACAACACAGAGGCAGGCTATAGTTGCCCTGCATATGTCCTCCTTTTACTTTTTACTTTTAGAGTCATTTTAGTTGTTTTTAGTTGTTCTTTTTGTGTTTCACTTTTTAAATTAAATAGATAATTTATCAAGGTTAATATATTAAGATATGAAAAACAAGGACTACAAAACACATTTATCAAACTGCTTTACTATTAAACACAACTCATTCATCCAATTTTTGAAATCCATTTTAGGTTTTATATTAAAAAAACAACCCTGATCTAGGCAAAGAGCCCACCCAGAGCCAGAGTCTGCCCATGGTTTCTGGCATTAAAAGGCAGTTTTTCCTTGCCATCATCACCAAGAGCCTTGAGAGGACTTTGTTGTGATTTGGCGCTTTGTAAACTGAATTAATTTAAGCTTGTTTTTTCTTTCAAATCATTTGTTGATGGTCAAATGATCCATGCTGTGTCTTTTTTACCCCTTTTTTTTACCCCTTTAGAGTACTTTTGTGAGTGGGAGCCCATTACAGCTAAGAATAACAGCTACATCTTGTCAGCGCTGGAGTTTTTGTAGATACAAGCCCCAGCTGGGACGTGGACTCAGAGATGGCACTCAGATAATCAAACCTGCCTCGGACCTAAACTCACAAAACTCCTTAAAAAAAATCTCTGACTTTGACAGAAAGTGCGAGAAATGTTGTCAAGCTGGTGAAAGTGAAAGGGGCCCCAGTGACGTTTTTTAAAAAAGGGATTCTGGGAAGCAGAGGTGCTCTGTTAGACTCAGGAGAGATAAGGAAAGAGTGCGAATGAGGTCGAAAAAATTGAGTTGGATTTTGTTGAAGCAATGCATTTCCAAGCCTTTCTCCAGATCCAACCCCAGCGGAGGTTGTTATTCAATTCGGGTTATCATGCTTGCTATTTTGATTTGAAAAGATATGATGAAATTTATGAAAGTACAAATCACGTTGGGATATTGTGTGTGTATCTTGGCAAGAGCCAAGCATTTAGAGGAGGAGAAAAGATGCATGTTATTGGCAAATCTGGGAAAAGCAAAACAGACAATAGACAAGTTGATGTTTTATCGTCTAAAAGCAGAGGAGATTTGGTGTGTAATAATGGTGCGAGTTGTTGTTGTCCCTCCTGGCAGTGTTTTTAGCTGAGCTGTGGGCTTAAAGCTATGGGAATGTTTGCACAGTATAAACCCAGGACCATGTTGTTTGTATTGTTCTATTTCGGCCTCCGTCCAACAGTGTCAGCAGAGGGCTGTTGTGATTGTTAACCACACATTCACACATACATATAAATAAGAGGTCAACCATGCAAGGTCACTCTTCCCTGCAACTGTTACATAAAAAGTGGAGGAACTCATTGTGGTCGCACCAGTGAGTTTTCTATTTAAAAACAAAGAAGATATGATGTCAGTGTATTGTAAAGCCAAAAACTGATATTAAATGATCTGAAATTAACTGGCTGTCAAAGATACTACATTGTTATCTTCTGGTGTAACAGTTCAAAAAGACAAACAGGCCATAGACAAGAAACTAAATTTGTTCTAATAAAATCAAAGGTGAAGTACAATTTAGCAATGTGACAAAAAGATAAATGTAAAATTAATGTTTAATATTGGCTGGGAAGCTAACACATTTTGCATGTGCTCAGTTGATAGGATTTTTGCGCACGTGGCCAAAACCAATCACTTTCTTATAGCTCGACAAAGCCTCTTGTGAGAGGTGAAACGTCTTCTTAAAACTTAAAAAAAGTCCAAACAACTCAAAACTTTTAGTTGTGATTCAGTTAGCCGGGATAACTGAGAGTCTTCACAAACACATAACCAGTTAAAACTATTTATGTAAAATTAGGTGGGCTTCATACTATCCATTCTTTTTCTGACTGATGTACATACAGTAGATCTTTCAAATTGAGTTGAGTTTGTGTTGGTCCCAAGCAGTCCTGATGCAGTTTATGTTGGTGCCGCTGCCTGCTTTCTGATATGGTAAATGTCTACTCTGTTGCTTTATACTGTGTGCATTTGTTGCCCCTCCCCTTTGGAACTCAAACTTGAACTGACAGACTAATACTTTGAATGAAATGCAATTAGGATGGTTGTCACAGGCTAGTGAAAGAGTAGAGGAAGCTGTAGACCATTCTTTATACATCCATGACCCATACCACCACAAAAACATATATATATATATATATATATATATATATATATATATATATATATATATATATATATATATATAAAATAATAAGCAAATTTAAAATAAAAATTCTGTTATACACTTATTTTAACTGATACCATGTTCTAAGTCTGTATACTGTATTTAGCAATGCCAGTGATATTGGAAAACTAGTAATTGTTTAACTTTTAAGGTCTGCTCTGGGTTTGCTCCACCAGAAAGTCTGTAACATTACTGCAATTTTGGTTGAGTATTTGTACTGTCTGTAAGCATTAAAAGGACAGCAATAGCTCAGGAGGCAGGGTAGGTCGTCCAATAATCAGATGGTTGGCAGTTTGATTCCTCGCTTCTCCCAGTTCATACTGCTGATGTGTGCTTGGGCAAGACACTTTAACCACCTCTCCTCCAGTGTTTGTGCACACTGATGAATGAATATGTGAGTGCTTATGAGATTGAATGGGTGAGTGGGTCCTAAATGTAAAGTGCTTTGAGTTCCCATGGAGGAAGAAATCTTTTTATAAATATGTCTATGTACAATTCTTACCATTTACCATTTTGACGCTGTGGATTGAAACGTAGAAGCCCTGAAACATGGAGTGTGAACTTATCCTTGTTGTGATGTGGAACAAAACAAAATAAATTCAAGATCTCCTTTCTTCAGGCGTTACAAATCTGAGAAGGGACAGACACATACATTTCTTTTATCTTCACAAACGTCTTGCCAGTCCTAGACACTGGTGTGTCTGTTACTTGAATACTGCAAAAGTTATTGGATTCAAACTGAAAACATATTGTGAACGTGGCCTGAACTGAAACATAGACATCTTGATAGTCAGACCAGCAGCTCATGTAGCGGCTCATGTAGCGGCTCATGTAGCAGTCAGTCTGCAGCCTCTGTGTGTAGCCTCTTTCACTCTCATGTTGTGTCCAGCTCTGCTCTGTGACACTTCAGTAAACACAGTCTCACACACACTCGGGTCTGTGGTCCATGTGTAAGTACTGAGACCAGCCTCACACAGGGTTTATATAGGCTTATGAGGACTTTTGGTGAGTGTTTACGGTGGCACGTTACCTGTGTGTGACAGAGGGACTGCTGTGTGTGTGCAGAAAGACACTCTGTTTCTGCTAAACACTATCAGCTACTCATAGCAGCGATGACCAACTTACTCTTGTCTCTCTCCTAAGTCTCATATTTACAAAGTACACACATTCAAATGCATTGCATGCAGAAGTGCAAGAAGTACTTGAGTACTTACAACTACTATTACTTCAAAATAATATTAATTAAAAGTACTGCAAGCACCATGTGCTCATACTGGTTTATAAACGGTACTGCAGTCTAAGTCAAAACAAAGGTCTCTTTTCTGATTGGACGATCTGCAAAAAGAACCAAAATAAAAAATGTAAACAAAAACAGCTTGGGCATTATGTAAAATATTTTTAATTAATAATAAATCAACTATACCATTGTTATCAGTAAAACTAATATTTACTTTAAACATGTTTACCTCATATCTTAGGGAGACATGTGGGTAATTTTTATGACATATAAAAATATTCTGCTCATAGCACCTTTAAGTAAAAGTATTTAAAAAATTATTATTTTAGAAAAAGTAAGTATTGAGTGTGGAAGTACTGCTACTACCATTATTGCCATTGCCTCCTATGCTACTACTGTTACTACTAATACTTCATTATTACAACTACTCCTACTGCTAATGTTACTATTGCTACTGCTATTGCTACTGCTACTACTACCAGCTCTACTCTACTTCTATTCCTGTAAATGTAAGTAAATATACAGTACTTATCTTGGAGAGTTTACAAACCTACTTTCTTACTTAGTAAAAGTATTTTTTTGTAAGTGAACATTAAAGGTCCCACTGGGTATTGAAACTTGGTATTGAATTTATATATATACAATTACAAAAAATACTTTTACTAAGTAAGAACACACACATACACACAGTAGCATTGTAACTTTTCTTTCAATACCACAAGGGTATCATTTAAGGGTACCCATCCCCCCATCAGACAACTCATCTGTAAAGTCAGGTCATAATACTGTGCAATATTTGCATATCTCTTTACTGTGCAGTACCCCCCATTACTGTCATCACCTAAACATGTGTATAGTCTGGTTATGTTTACACTGTATTTTTTTTTTATATATTTTATATTTTTAATGCTATATAGAGAGAGATTTTTCCTTGTAAATCATTTATATTGCACCTTTTGTTTTTGATGCATGTGCCCTTGATTTTCTTCCTTTCTGCATTTTAATCTGTATTAGGAGCTGCCTTAACAAGTCTCAGTCTTGAATGTATCTATATTTACTTTCCAACTCTGATCCTATGTATAAAATATAGTCATAGTCATTTTAGTTAAGATATTCTTTTCCCTTTTTGGAAACTACATTTAGCCTATTTAACAGTCATTTTATTAATTTGTTTAATATTGACGCATATAAACATTCCTTTGCCACTTTTATTTCTAATGAGCTTCTTCCTGTGCCTGCACCAGCCCAGACTGTGGCTTCTGTTTCCTAATTCCACAAATTTCTGTCTCTCTTTTGTGTGAACTTGTAAAAAAAAGCGCTTGCGAGAATAAACCCTGTAACACTTTATGATGTGGTCTTTGTCTTATTCTGCCTCCACTAGTGAGTTCGAGCCTAATTCTTTACTTTTTAATGCCTTTTTCTGCTGACAGTAAATGATGATTATAACTGGCTGAGTCATAATGAATGTGGTCAGGGTCTGGGAGAGTCACATGACCCGCCGGAGTCACGTGACCCTGCAGCCTCTCACTGTGAGCTGATAGCATCACACAGCGGTGGTGGTCTTCCTCTCTGAACATTTCCCATTTGCAGATAAACATGTTTACTCATTTCATAATTAACAATGCATTACTCATACATTAATAATCCCCATTAAATTATAAACACAGTGTTATTAATGTTTTAGTCTGGAATAATTGCCTCTTGTGTAATTAGATATAAATTACTAGGCATGTATGAATTATTTGTTTGATGTTATTCAGACATGTTTATTACTGCTTAGTTATTTTAAGGTGGCATCTAATAGAGTTGTTAGTTTAGTTTAGTTGACTTTTCATATTCTACCTGAAAACATGGAGTTGAGTTAAAAAAAAAAGAAAAAAAAAAAGGCAAAGGTCCTTGAATATTTTGTGATATTAAATGAAAATTAAATCACCAATCTGATAGCATCTAAATTTAATCTTTATGTTTTTGTTAGTCCTGGTTCTAGTCCTTGTTTAGTCCTGGGTTTAGTTCTTATTTAGTCCTTGTTTAGTCCCTGTTTTAGTTCTTGCTTAGTCCTGATTTAGACCTGGTTTAGACTCAGTTCAGACGTGGTTTTGACCTGGTTTTGACCTGGTTTAGTCCTTGTTTTAGTCCCTGTTTTAGTAACTGTTTTAGTCCTTGTTTAGTCCCTTGTTTAGTACCTGTTTTAGTCCTTGTTTAGTCCTTGTTTAGACCTGGTTTAGACCTCTTCACTAAAGAGGTTAGGTTTAAATGGAAGTTGGTTTGTTGGCTTGTACATTTGTTTAAGATAGTTGAGAAAGTAATGGATTCTGGTGAAATGTTCAGGAAAGGTCAGTAATCGGCCAAAGAAGAAATGATTCATTTATGATATCTGGGTCCTGGGATGTTTTAAATGATTACATACCCTTCTGTACCACCTCCTGCTGAGAGTGAATCACAAAGGGTCAGTCTCAGTTAAGGATCAAATTATTACCTTAATAATTACAGTGCCTTGGTGGAGGTCTTTTAGAGTGCTTCTAGTTTTACTGTCATTTTGCATCTTTGTCTTCGTTTCCTTTTATGGGCAATTTCCTTTTTTGTTGAGTGGGTCTTTATAGTATCTTGTCATTGTCTTTTAGTCTTTTTGTATTGTTTTGATTCTTTTAAATGTTGTTTATTTGAGTTTTGCTTTTGTCGTTTTCCTTTTGGTCCTTTTTTGTGTCAGTTTGATGATGAACCAGTTGCCAGTTGTGTAGGGCTGTGTACTGCTCAGATTATTTAGACACCAGTACTTAAGCAATATCTGGTTTTCAATACTAGTACCTGAAAGATACTTTTTTTGATACCTATCGTGTTCTAATTCATCTTCTACACTCATAAAACACAATATTGAATAAAAGACCAATTTTTGAGCAAATTTCTTAGCTGTAAGTTAAAACCAGGAGTTTGTATGATTTATTCAATGTTATTTATATAATTCATACATGCAAAGGGGCATTAAAGGTCCCACCAGGTATTGAAACTTGGTATTGAATATTTTTATTTTATTTTTTGACACCGGTAGTCTCGTAACTGATGATGAAAGCACGGTAAGCAGAACGTCTGAAAAATCAACTTGGCACTAACATTTCGGAAAATTGTGCAGCTAAAGGAGTCATTACTGTATTTGGCGTTTGTGTGTACTAACTTTGAAGTACTCCCTGTAAAAGCTGCATTGAGCCATCCTTACTTGGCAATGTACTTTTGGTTTGTTGCACCATCATCAGTGACTAGTGCATCCCAAGCAGATCATTGCCGTCTAGAAAAGACCAGAAACCCTGATAAATCCTCATGTTTACATGTTCCAGTCCTCCTTCATTTTTCACCCATAATTCTCTGCTTCCTCCCAGGTGTTCACATGAAGACGTCAAGGCAGATAAGCTGTTTTTCCGTTGTATCTTTGATGAGTGTATGCATGTTTAGGGAAGAGCCGATTTGTCAGTGTCTACTGATAGAGACACGCAAATACAAACCCAATTTAGAAGAAGTTGGGTTAATTTGCAACATTGCATGACTAGATATAGAAAGGCAGAGTATTTATTTGTAGACAATTCTGTAAATATTCCTAATTGATGCTGTGATTTCCAGTACAGAATCTGTTTTAATGCATTCTCACTTGAAGATTACAAGCACCCAATATATTCAACACTTATAATACAGAGTCTGCCTTTCTAAAATGCTCCTCTTATTCCCAGACATCTTACTAAACGTGGCCAACTCACATAATTAGCTGAGAAATGCTTGTTCCGCTTTTTTTAGTATTACTTGCTGCCATTAAAAAAAATGAGCTATTGTTTGTCATGAAGTGTTAAAATAACTCAGTTTCAACACCTGATATGTTGTCTGTATTCTGTTTTGAATAGAATATAGTTCAATGAGATTGGCAAACCATTGGATTTACATGTACACAGTACCCCCCTATACCCCACACCGTTTTTTATTGGGTTTGTTGCAACAGAGATATTCAAGGGAATGTATTTAGTTACTTTCTACCTTTGACTTTAAAATGTTAGTCATTTTAGTAATAACATCTTATTTTCTCATTTAAGTCAGTCTTTAATTGGTTTAAAATTACAGCCATTGGGACATGCACATAAATGTTCCTTGAATGACCATTGAATAAACACAGATACTGTATGTCCTCTCTTTTGTTCTTACAGCAGATGTTAGATGTTTTGTATTCTTGCCTGGCCCAGTTACCTTTACATTCAACTGTCTTCACTTATCTTGTAGTATGAGACCAGATCTCTTCACTGACATGTCTAACATTTACCACAGAGCAGTGACTCAGAGTGAGCCAGCCAATGACGCAGCTCTGGGGTCATTTGTGATGATTTCAATGTTTTATTCAGCCTCCTAACATAGCTCTCTCTCTCTCTCTCCTTTCATTCAAGCAGACACAACAACAATAACAACAAGAACCAGATTTGCATGGCTTCAGATTCACCTTAGATGTAACCAGGGCTTTCAAAATCTCACGCACGTCTCAGAGCAAACTCCAGCCCATTTCCTGTCTATTGAGGGCTCCACCAAGTTTTGGAGGGAAAAATCCAGCCACTGTTACAATATGAGAATGCTAAGACACTCGTACATGCCGGGACATGGCGCAACAGTGCCCCCTAATGGCTCTCTCCACAAGTGTTTGAATTAAAATACATATGAAAACAATTATTATGTACAAACAAGAAAGAATGACTCAGTGTAAGATTTGTGATTTTAGCTGCAAATTTGCATCAAGCTTTTTTCAGTGTGTTACTTCTTTCCATGTGTTGGAGTAATTATATTCAAATGCAAGCCTTTAATCATTCACACAACATGCTTTTTTATTGCAAAACAGCTAAACAAAAGGAAGAAATTGTCATGTTTTTGTTTTTTGTTTTTCTTCAGGAAATATGAAACAACACAGTATTATAGACGCTTGTTTTGATTTTCATATAAGTTTTGTGGTTGGTTCTCACTGTCCCGCATTATTGTGTGTACTTCAGGATGTCCCCCCTCTGGGAGCCTCCCAATTAGCAGTGTAGAAAGCGTATGGTTTAGGACAAGCTTATTTCTATGGATTTATGATCCAGTGTGAAAAAAGGGCAGTGGTGGAAAGTAACTGGATACTTTTACTCAAGTAACATTTAAAGAGAAAATAAGTCACTGAATGACCAAGAGCATTTTTTGACGTTGGCGGTAATATTAATATGAATATTATTATTATTAGTAGTAGTAGCAGTAGCAGTAGCGGTAGTGGTAGCAGTAGTAGTAGTAGTAGTAGTAGTAGTTAGAGTAGTAGTAGTAGTAGTTAGAGTAGTAGTAATATTCAAAGAGGTATTTGTGGTAATAGTAGTAGTAGTAGTAGTAGTAGTAGTAGTAGTAGTAGTAGTAGTAGTAGTAGTAGTTTTACGAGGAGTACTAGTAAGAGTTTTCGTGGTGGTAGAATAGTAGTAGTGTTACTAATAAAAGTAGTAATAGAAATAGTAGTAGTAGTAATATTCAAAGAGGTATTAGTGGCAATGCTTGTAGTAGTTGTAGGAATAGTAGTGGGAGTTCTTGTATTGGTAGAAGTACTAGTAAACGTTGTAGTAGTAATAGAAGTAGTAGTAATATTTGAAGAGGTAGTAGTAGCAATGCGTAGTATTTGTAGGAGCGGTAGTAGTAGTTGTAGGAGAAGTAGTAGGAGGAGTTTTAGTAGTGGTAGAGTTACTATACTATGTAAAAGTAGTTGTAGTAGTAATAGATAATAGTAGTAGTAATATTCAAAGAGATATTAGTGATAATGCTAGTAGTAGTTGTTGTAGGAGGATAGGAGTAATAGTACTAGTGGTTAAGTTATAAGTAAAAGTAGTTATAGAAAAGTAGTAGTAATATTCAAAGAGGTATTAGTGGCAATGCTTTTAGTTGTAGTTGTAGCTGTAGTTTTAAGAGTAGTAGTGGGAGTTCTTGGCGTGGTAGTACTAGTAAAAATAGTAGTAATAGAAGTGGTAGTAATATTTGTAATATTGAGTAATATTATTTTGAAGTAGCAGTAGTTTTGAGTACTTCATCGACCTCTGGAAAAGTGTGGCACATTTGACATGGCCCTGAGCAACTCTTTTGACCTGTGTGTGTTTCCTACACAATACTACTTTGATATACATTGGCTTAAGGAGGGTGTACCGCAGGAAGTATGTGTTCAGGTCCCGTGAGAAGACAGTGTGTCGTGTGCTGGGAGCAGCTGTGGCGCGGGTCCTGTGGCTGAAGGGGGCGGAGTCTGGCTGCTCTGTTTGTGTCTGTGATTGGCTCTCACAGTTTAAACTAAATTATAGCCCTGCAGCTTTGTGTAGCCAACCTTTGACACCTTCAATTGAAGAGAATAAGGCTGCGTTCACACTGCAGAAAAAAAAGTGGTACATGTTAGATTTTTGATTATTTTGTGATTACATAGTTTTTGTTTGATATTTATGTGTACAAAAATAATGGCGTGAAAAAGAATATGTAATTGATGGGCATAGTAATGTTTAGACTTTGCTACTTAATAATGCTACTAATACAAATAAGAAATGAGCATGTGAAAATACTATACTATGAAAAAATATGAAAGTAGTTACAGTGGGGCAAAAAAGTATTTAGTCGGTCACCAATTGTGCAAGCTCTGCCACTTAAAAAGATGAGAGAGGCCTGTAATTTTCATCATAGATATACCTCAACTATGAGAGACAAAATGAGAAAATGACCTGCAGAGAGCTGGGACCAAAGTAACAAAGGCTACCATCAGTAACACACTACGCCGCCAGGGACTCAAATCCTGCATTGCCAGACATGTCCCCCTGCTAAAGCCAGTACATGTGCAGGCCCGTCTGAAGTTTGCTAGAGAGCATTTGGATGATCCAGAAGAGGATTAGGAGAATGTCATATGGTCAGATGAAACCAAAATAGAACATTTTGGTAAAAACTCTACTTGTTGTGTTTGGAGGAGAAAGAATGCTGAGTTGCATCCAAAGAACACCATACCTACTGTAAAGCATGGGGGTGGGAACATCATGCTTTGGGGATGTTTTTCAGCAAAGGGACCAGGACGACTGATCCGTGTAAAGGAAAGAATGAAAGGGGCCATGTATCATCAGATTTTGAGTGAAAACCTCTTTCCATCAGCAAGGGCATTGAAGATGAAACGTGTCTGGGTCTTTCAGCATGACAATGATCCCAAACACACTGCCCAGGGTAACGAAGGAGTGGCTTCGTAAGAAGCATTTCAAGGTCCTGGAGTGGCCTAGCCAGTCTCCAGATCTCAACCCCATAGAAAATCTTTGGAGGGAGTTGAAAGTTCGTGTTGCCCAGCGACAGCCCCAAAACGTCACTGCTCTAGAGGAGATCTGCATGGAGGAATGGGCCAAAATACCAGCAACAGTTTGTGAAAACCTTGTGAAGACTTACAGAAAACATTTGACCTCTGTCATTGCCAACAAAGGGTATATAACAAAGTATTGAGATGAACTTTTGTTATTGACCAAATACTTATTTTCCACTATAATTTGCAAATAAATTCTTTAAAAATCAGACAATGTGATTTTCTGGATTTTTTTTTCTCATTTTGTCTCTCATAGTTGAGGTATACCTATAATGAAAATTACAGGCCTCTCTCATCTTTTTAAGTGGGAGAACTTGCACAATTGGTGGCTGACTAAATACTTTTTTGCCCCACTGTATAGTACCATGATGGTGTTTATCCTCAACAATCTGGCAGACTTGCACATTTAAGGTGGTAGTTAACTCATATTTCCACATTAGGATTTCTGGGGTAAACAAACAAACCATTTTTTTACTTAAAGCAGCTATATTAAGCTTTTATTCATATTGGAGGTTTGTGCAACTGAGCATTTTGAGGCCTCAGAACGGCTGTGCCAGAGAATGAAGGATTACTCAAACAGGCGTGAGTAAAGCAAAACACAACTCCTAGTATGTTTTTGTTGAGGGAACATCATGATAACATGGTAGAAAGCTCAAAAAAGTCAGTTTTGAATAATATAGCCTTTAAATCCAGCTACAGGGGGACACAAACCAGTGCACTTTTTGTGTTGGTCCCAAGCTCTGTTAAATGAAGAGGGTTGCGTCAGGAAGGGTATTCGGCATAAAGCTATATTAAATGTAGTGAACGTCGAAGTTGCTTGGCGCGAAAGTGAAGGTGGCCACTTTAAGTACATTGGAAAACACTCTTGTTGTGTGCACAATTATATTTTGCCATTTGCTCCTGACAAAATGTTTTGTTTTGGGGTTTTTTTTATAGATTTTTTATAGACTCATGTAAACAGCACCTCAGACAAATGTAAAAGTATAAAATGTAACAAAAAATGGTGGTTTGTCTCCTGACTGTAGTAACATGTATGTGTGTGTCCAGGTTGCTGGGCAGGGCAGACCTCACTCTCTGTGTGGTCATCCAAGCCTCATTTAAAGTCTAAGATTTATGTCTCCATGTTCACACAAACAGAGCAGGCATCAGGCACCGGGGGTCACCTTACCTTTAAGAGCTTTTCCATCCAGGCCACTTGTCTATCCTCCCATCTCTCACCTCAGCGCAAAGCTACACTGCTCCAACTAATCAATCAGTCGCCTTATCTTCTCTTTCCATTTCTGCTACTTTCAGGTTTTTTGCTGTACTTGGACATGCCAGGTTGTTTTCTTTGGCGGCAAACATTAAGTGACAAGCCACAGAGCAACTTAGCCCTGTACATAATTTACTTAGCAGTAATAGATTTATTCTAAAGCAAATCCTGTTCTGGTTTTCTTGTGTTTTTCTTAGTCCACCTGAGGCACAGACGAGGCACCACATCACACAAAGCTTTGCCAAGTGCAGTCTTCAATTAATCTACTTCAGTAACTTTGTGGTCGCTTACAGCCTCCAAAACCATGCACATTTAAAGTCAGTCCCCTTGGCGAAGACCTTAGACAGTCTTGTGCCATTTTTTTAGTGCTTGGTTGCAATTGCAGCATTTTAAGCAGATTGGACTTTCCTCCAGACACCTCCTCTTGGCAAGTTCAGAAATACAGTCACATGCAGGATACTTTCTCTGGGATTAAGAAATAGTTAAATATTGGCCAATAACACACTTGCCTAGAAGGAAATGTGAGATGCTCTGATTAGCTCAGTTCTCAGCATCGCTTGTCACAATGAATCAAAAATACAGAAACATGTGGTTATTCCAATTCTGGATAGGTGTAGTTACACAGCTAAAATAAAAATAAAAACTATGTGATGGGCTATGCTGGACTTTTTTGAGCTTTCTACCATACCATAATGTTTCCTCATCAAAAACAGATCTTAAGTTGTGTTTTGTTTCATTCTTGCCAGTTTGAGTAATCTTGTATTCTCTGGCGCTGAGTTTCTGAGGCCTTAGAGAGTTCACTCCTCCCATGAATCAGAGTGCCCCAGGAAGCACTGACCAGTCAACAAGCCCTCTACACCAGTCTGCTCTCTATCCAAAAAATGTATGTTTCCACTGATTCCTCACAGCTATTTTTTATTTTTTAGTAAAATGGCATCATACAAAAAGTTTAAGGAAATAAAAAGCTCTTTTTCAATGGTTCTGTTGTAAAGAGTGTAACAGCTCTGCCCTCTGCTGGTCTTTTCACCTGGTTTTGTCAGATAATGATTTTAACCCTTATAAAAGGTTAAATGGTTTTCTAGACATGTCCAAGATTGGTTTAAAAACAATAATAAAAAAATGAATAAAAGCATATTATAGTCCCATTAAACAGAGAAAAGGGAATGTAAATGTTGTGGATCAAAAATGGCAATGGTGTGGGCCCGTGAGTTTTCTGATAGCTTTAACAAGGAGAGCTATTGTTTTAGCATGTAGCTTTTAGTGGCATCTTGTGGTAAAAATTGAGAAACAATTGGACTCATAGGGACATTCTGTTGTCCATGAACAGGGAAAATAGGTTAGGTTATGATTTTGCTTTAAAAATTTAGAAATAAATAGAATAAAAAGTTAAACATGTCTTATAATGTATTTCCTGTCGCATTTTCTTTGATTTACATTGTATCTCTGGGAGCTACGCACAGACGTCTTCGTGTTTAAAATCCTGTTTCCGGTCTCAGTGCTGAAGACCTGAGACACTGTGCACACCTCTCACACGGGACAGAGTAATGACTGCAGAGCGACAGCCACAGATAAACTTTGAGATAAACCTCTCTACCTCCAGCTCGACTTGAGGCAAAATTTCCGTCTTTTTTGATAAACACAAATTTTCCACTGAAGCTGTTCCCAGCTCCGTCACCAATTACAAAGAACATGTACCTGTCACTGCTATAAATGAGGTAGAAGTACTCAAAATACTGTATGTACTCAAGTAGAAGTACTGTTAATGCAAAATATTAATACACAAGTAGAAGTAAAAGTACTCAACACAATTCTTCTTACTCTTTTTTCCTTTTGGCTTTTTTGTCTGTATGCAGTGGTTCGCAGACTGATTTGACACATTAAGTTAAAGTCAGTTTTATTTCGGATGCCCCTCCTGATGCAACCCTGTCTCTAGTTATTCAGGCTTGGGACTGGCACAATAAGTACACCGGGATTTTACCCTCTGTGGCAGGATTACTCAAGTAAAGGTATTGCAAAATGATATTACTCATCTACCCATTTTCATTTTACCCATTTTAGCAGTATCAGTTTTCAGTGAGACAGACTCGTCCTTGAGTTTGCCAGAATATTTATGAGATTTTGGTTAAATTTGCAGTGTTTACTTGTTCAAAAGCCACTTCTCCCTGACTCCCTCTCTCTTTGGCTTTCTCTCTTCTTTGGGGGTAGAGTTGTTCTGTTGTGTTTCCCAGCTGTTGTTCGACAAATCAGTACTTCTTTGCTTTTTCTGTTCATAATTAGCAGTCAAGTGCAGTCTCTTTTCTTCCAACTCTCAAGATTTATGGATTTTGTTTTTTTGGAGCTTGTCTTGTACCCCTTCCAGCTTTTGCGTGTTGTTATTCGTGAAACCATATTGGATGTGATTACATATCTGTAAACCAGTCGCATTTGTGGATTTCCAAAAGTATGCAAATGAGGTTGTTTTTTTTACTCTGGTTGCTGTGACGACAGGTGACATCATTGTAAAGTGACTCCTGGCGACGGTGTGTTTTGTTGGACCGGACCAACTGAACTACAGCCAAATTTTCTCAAGCTTCTCCATAGGCCCCCCCCCTCACCACCTCCTCTAATAAGGACCACCCCCACCCCCCTCTGCCCTTAGGCCCAGAGAAAGGTTCATTGTGCTGGATTGAGAGCCAGGCAGAACCCGGGCCTGGTTTTGGTTAGCGCTGAGCTGAAGTCTGAAGCACTCACCTTCCTCCAGGGGTTGCATCTGGACTTGGTTTCCTGTTGGGCCCGGGAGGGGGGCGGAGTTTGGCTGCCGCTCTGTGATTGGCTGAGATGTAAGCCTTCATGGACGCTCAGATGGATGGGTTGCCAAACAGTAATCTGTCAATCACTGGCGGCGTACAGATTTAAACCAGAACCAAGAACACAGGAGAGATGTGTGATTGGTGCAAAATCTTCTCCTTTAAGCCAGTGATATTTTGGTGTTCAGACTCTGATCTCTTGCCTTTAACCAATCAGATGACACTATTCAGAACAAAGACATGTTGAGAGCTACAGTCCTGTGCAAACGTTGTAGACAGGTTTTTAAGAAAGGCAATGAACAAAGAAAGGTGTATCAATGTACAAAAATACACAAAATTGCAAAAAACTAAACTAGAAGCACCAGAAGGGTAAAAACTTCTGCAAAGGCACTGGTCGTATCTCATGGTAAAGATATAGTGCCTAGGCCTGGACTCAAACTTGGAGATCTTGTAGCTCAGGGTTAAATGTTTGTTCTCTATCTGTACCTCAAAATGATACAGATTCACTTAAAACACTCCTGGATCTAAACAGTAATCCGGATCCACACTAAAGTTAATAATTTTGTTCTTTACCGACCTTTCCTGAAAGTATTTTTCACACTTCACTAGAACTTTTGCACAGTATTGTATATCTTTGGCAGTTCTTTCACAGTCTTGATAAGAAACTCTGAAGTCATCTGGAGAATATATTGTTCGAGTAATTGCAGCTCCAAAATTAACATAGTTTTGACAGTGTAATGATATTGTTGTTTTATAATGGTGGGTAATGGCTGCATTAGACCAAGGCAGCAGGGTGCAGTATTAAGTAATGGATGTAATAATAATGCTAGCTTCCTGTTATTACTGCAGCTATTCTGTGGCCCAGGCCTGGAGCACTAGCCTTAAATCCTGTTTTTAGTGTGGACGTATATTGTCACATAAGAGAGACTGTAGTTGCACTATAGATGTTTGCAAAAATTATTGTAAAATTTAAAAATGTATATAACATTTTGTAATGAATGGTTTATAATGAATGGTGTATGTTTTCATGAGTGCATTCTTTTGCATTTGTATTTCTTGGGAAAAAGGTTAAAAGCGCCAAACAATTCAATAAACATTTGAGGTTACTGTTTCTGTTCCAACAACAGTAGACAAAGTGAGCACTGCTATAAAAGAAGTGCAGAGCGTGAACACACATTTTGCATAAAGGCCTGAGTTCAGCTCTATGTAAATGTCATGTCTATGTAAACAGACATTTACAGACATGCACTATCCTCTGGACATTATTCTATATCACCAAAATTCTGCAGACTTCTCCCACTTTGGGTAATTTGGCAGGTTTTTATGTTGGATGCCTTTCCTGACAAATGATCTCCAATGATCTGACTTGGGGACCATTGCATATTATAGCTAAAAATTCTGGCTCCTGCGTCAAAGGCGAGGGAACTAACCACTTTACTAACAGGGGGGCACGATGACTGTTGTGGCATTGTTCATAAAAGCATGGCCTACTGTATTGCCACTATAGATGTTCACATAATCTTCAGGTGGAGGTGTGAGGAATGGGTTTCCAATTTGTAAATTCATTGGTATACACTCTCAATGTACCCAGGCTTACTTTGGTGTTGGTCTTGTCTTGGGTTTTAGCCTCTATTGTCTTGGTCCTGCAACACTAATCCATTTGAATTCAATTGTATTGCATTAGCAATAGCTTTTTTTTTCCTTTCAGCCTTTCTCTTTTGCAGTCACCATAACAAATTATCTGCCTTATTACGTGCAGTAGTTTAAAGGTTTTTATGCCAGGTGCCCTTCCTGGAGCAACCTGGTACAATAAGTATGGCTTTTTGTGACCCTCTGTGACTGGATTAGACTGTCTTCATCTTGTGCTAATGTTTATTTAACCATAATAAGCCATAATCATTCATTCGATTGTTATGAAATAGACCATCTTCATGAACAATACTCAGATTGTATGATATATGGAAAGTATAGAGCCTGTTCCACTCCAGTCCCTGAGGCCCACAGAGCACCACCTTTCCACTGAGCCCATGTGCCAGGTCTATATGAGGCGGCCATTGTTGAGTTTAGCGCCGGCGCTGGAAAGAGCTTTAGTCAACCTTCCCACTCAGATTTACTCACTTCAGACCCAGTTTTACACCAAGAGCTCTATTTCCTGCCCTGGCGCTGTGGCACGCTGCTGACAGTAGCTTTTATGGATCTCTTGAACGGACTCAGTTACGGTCCGTGCTTCCTCCCACATCTGAACTCACACACAACGTAATACAGAGGTATATATAGGGCTTTGGTGAAGGGATGAAGGTAATTGTACACAGGCCTGTAAAGTGAAAAAGTCCAGTATCAGTATCAGGGTTACAGTGAGTTGCAGCTACAGAAACATGACAGACATTGGTTTTGACAGAGCCGGCCCTGAATGCATAGGACTACTGTTTATCCACTGAAAAGGTCAGAGAGTCAACCTCAGTTCAGTTTAGAGAAATGAGCTTTTGGTCAGTAGTTCTTGACTGCTCTCAGCTTACATACTTTTTCCTGTTTTTTCCTGGTTTTATAGAACTTAATACTACTGCTTCACTTTTACAGCTTATTCTTACAATGTAAATACCTTTCTAGTATTTTCATTAGTAAAAAAGAGTAACATAAAACCTGACCGATTTGCCACCATGAGACCAATTTAACTATGCTTCACTTTTCTCAGTTTATATTTTTGTATTTGCAAAGCTGTGTTTTCAGCAGTGTAGATCAAAAGCCAAGCATCTATTACTTCAGAGCACATGGTCTAATTTGCCATAACCTGCCTGTCAACATTCTCAACCATTACTGTTACATATTCCTTATATTTTAATATTAAAGCTTACATTCGAAACCTCACCTGAAGCGCAAACTGTTGTTGTGTCCCTGGGCAAGACACTTCACCCACTTTGCCTTCTCCAGTCACATGTGGCTGGTTGCAGGAAGGTAGCCTGACCTGCCAGACAAACGCTTTTCCTATTCTATACAAAGGAGTTAGTCTGGTACCTCTTTGGTAACATTTCGTTTCTGTAGCGGAACAATGACAGGCAGCGTAACCAACCAAAGAAACGAAGGGCGGAACATAAACAGTGCACCACTGACCTAAACAAAAATGGATTCTTGATATTTTTTTCATAAAACACCAGAATATAGCATATTATAAGCAGCTCTGTACTTATTTCTGAACGGGGACAGCAGCAGAAGCCAGTTGTACAAAGTTTTTTTTATTTTTTTTTTTTTTTTATGTTTGTTACATTGGATGTCAATGGGACTTAACCTTTGTTAAAATGGCAACAAGACGAAAAAATCACAAAGAGAACTGGAAAATAACGCGGACTTCAGCAGAACCAACAAGTGACGAAGGAAAGCACTAAATCAGGCACTGGAAGGAAAGCACTGTTAATCAGGTCAGAGAAGTTATTCAATTAGCTTGGTAGCTAGCACTACCTTGGTTAGCTCTTCTGCTTGTGTAAGAGGCGCTGCAGATAAACGGCTGTGATAGGCCAGTTCCAAATCAAACCGGAGAAACACTTCACTCCGAGAGGGGAACGCCAGGCTCACCAGGCTAACAAGAAGGGGATCCGGCGTAAAAACCTGCCAGGTCCGCTTGTGACTGTTTTTTTGTGGTGATAAAGAAATGCTGCCTAAATTTTTTCCCCTGTTTACACTTCACACAATAACTTTATTACTTTATTATGAAAGCTTTTTTCTGTAGCTAGTAAACTTGGAAGTATTGGATGTGAACATATTAGACTGTACTGAAATACTGTATCTATCAACCATACAAACAGCTATGCATTAAATACAATTGAATGCACACAAAATACATGTTACAAAATATCGTTTGACACACTTTGTACACTAAGAACATGCTTGTTCTCTGGTTTTCGTTAGGACCCCAGCATTTGAGAAAGCCAGCCTCACATGGTCTAACTCTTCTTTCAGCGTCTCTTTTCCATTACTGCACCGCGCTGAAAGCTTCTGAATCCGAGGTATTTCACAGGTCAACAACGGTCCAAATAAAAGTGTAATTGGTTGACAGGGAACACACTTGTTTGGAACACCAGAGACACGTTATCTTCTGTATTGAGAGAAAGAAATTGGATGTCATTTTCTTTTGACACTAGCAGAAAAACATTATAACCTTATTCTCTCTCCCAGAAAAGAACAGGGAAATACCCAGAACGTTGTTTAGCTGTCACAGCTTGCAGAGGTATTTGATTTCACAATGTTTAAGGAGAAAAATGTGTGGTCAGATTTTGCCTGAATGCTCCCTTGGGTTAGAGTTTGGCTGAGTTTGAGGCACTTGGACCAAAAAAAGTCTTGCAAGCGTGTTCCAGCTCATGATACCTTAGCACGCTGAGGAAGTGATGGATACAGATGTCACCTTGTCCTCCTGATTTATTTATGTGACCAAGATGTTGAGTTTGACTTTGTATTTATGAGCCCGGAAATCACAAGCATTATTACTAGTCGTAAACTTGTATTGTTGTCCACAGGGGACAAGCAATCTCTAAGGGACTGTCATTACGGTTATGGGGAAGTGGGGAAGTTCGAGTTATTGTCCTAGGATTCAGATACACTGAGGTTCTCTTTGGGAGTGATGAGGATGGATAGGACTAGCAAAGTCAGAGGGACAGCTCATGTTAGATGTTTTGGAAATAAAGTCAGACGGGCCAGATTGGGATGGATTGGATGCAGTAGTGAAAGAGGACATGAAGTTAGTTGGTGTGTGAATGGCGACTGCAGAGAATAAGGTTAGATGGAGGCAGATGATTGACTGTGGTGATCACTGAAGGGAACAGCTGAAAGGAAAAGAAAAGGTTTAAATGTGATTATAAGACATTTGCATGTAAAAGTCTTATGTATCCTAATAAAAGAAGCAGGTCGGAAAAAGCATTCTGATCATGACAGAAGACAGTGGTGCAAAGTAACAAATGAAAGAAATATGAAAACCAATTTTAAACAGAAGAAGACATATACTGTCACTGACTAACTTAGTTTAGACATGACATTAAACATTTCAAAATAGAGAGCTAGTCTGCTCTTGCTGTTATATATATAATATATATATATATATATAATATATCATATCATATATATATATATATCATATATATACACAAATACAACAAATAATACTATAAAATTAATTCAAATAATAATACAAAAATACTACAAAATACTTTAAAAAATACTAGAAATAATACTTTCAAAATACTCCAAATAATACTACAAAATTACAGACTGATGGCAAAAAGCTCAATTTTTTTTATGTACTTAATGTGGACAACCTCTGCTGGCCCTCCTGCAGCACCTTCACGGCCCACTAGGGTGCCCCTGACCCCACTTTGGGAACCACTGACTTAAACTAAATGTACCAGTGTTACCGTTGATGTTTATAATTAGGCGAGTTTAGTAGCACCAAACTCTGCGCATACCGGACTGCATGAATGAAGCATCCAGCCTGACACTAGATTTTCTGTTGTGCTTGTCTCTGACAGAGACAAGTTCTGTTATAATCCGAGGATCAACCTATGAGCATAGTTCTACTAAGCTCTGCGTGTATAGAATCAGCCAGCCCTGTGGCGTTGGCGTATCTTCTAAAGTGGACTTCATCTTGGCTCGATGAAGACTCCTCCTGGCTAAGACACTAGATCCCCCCACTGGGCCCTCCTCTGGACCCAAAGCCCCCGGTCTTAGAGCAGAGAAGGCCTGTTTGTCTTGGTACAGAGCAACAACAAATCTCTGTGGGGAGAAAACACTTGTTAAACTGAAATAAAGCCACAGAAGCTTTGCAGCTCTATCCGTCACAAATATGCCTTCTTCTGTTAACAGACATATACCACCATCTTGAACCTAAAGCATTACCCAAATATGTGTTTTCTCATTCTCCAAACTCCCACCGTTTTAACCCCACAAGAACAAAGTAAATTGTCTGATTTTATTTTTTTCAAGTCAAACTGGACAAATGTAACAGCCTTGGTGGTTCACCTGGTAGAGCTCCTTACATAAACGTGAGCGAACCAGGTCCAGACCTGACTTTCCAGACTGTTTTTATTAAGATAAAAAGTTTTAAAAATTTGAAATAATATTATTTAAAAAGTCACTACCATAAAATGCACAAACATAACATAAAAAGTTTTAGTTCTTGCCTTAAAGAGCTATATCATGCAAAATCAACTTTTTTGAGCTTTCTACCATGGTATAATGGCATCAGAAACATGCATCACGCATGTTTAAGTAATCCTCTATTCTCTGGCACGGCCATTCTGAGGCTTCAAAACACTCGGTTCATCACACATCTTCCACAAACCCCTGCTCACTCCGTTTCCACTATTTTTTTTTTTTTTTTTTTTTTCATTTTGTAGTAAAATGGTATCATACAAAGAATTTAAGGAAGTGAACTTTTTTAATTATGTACAAAACAAAGGTAACAATCTGCACTCATAATAAGATCTTGAGTACAAATTTTTTCCATTAAAATTCACTACTAGTTAATTTACAGTTTTACTCAAGTACAAGAAAAGAAATTGCCTAATATCAACTTACTATTGCTTACTTTAATGTGTCTGTCAAAACCCCTCTCTCCAACTCTCTGACCTCACTTCTCTGTATTCCACATTTTTCTCTCTATTTTTATTATATTTGTATCGGACATTAGCTCCACACCCTTGTTTTATAGAGCGATGACTTCACCCTTTTTCTGCGAAAGGCCAGTGTGTTTTGCAAATGGTCTTGTGATGACTGTTAGCTTTAGCTCATTGTATCAAAGCAAGCCTTTAATTTGAGCTTAGCAGTGAATGCATGAGTAAAAAAAGTGTCTGTTTAATTTTAGCCGAAGAATCTGTTCATGCACGTCTTACCTCAGCCCTCTTCTGTGTAAAATTAGCTAATGGAACAGTGAGCTCACTATACACTCATAAAGGAGACACTCAGACTAATAACACCAGCAGTGCTAATTAGCTAATATCTCACATGTTTACATTATACAACTGAGTGCATCTTATTGTGGTCTTAATAATGGAAACAGTGTATTAGGAGCCAGTGTTTCGCGGTATAAATGTTACTTTAGGAGTGATTGCATTCTGGAGGAAAAAAATTTACATTTAATTAATCTTAGAAAAATGCAACATAAACTTCTTGTACTTTGGATGAAACACAATCAATAAAGTGGCATGTGCTGGGATTTGCAATGCAGTTAAATTCATCTATTGAAAATATGCATTATGTTGTTGTAGCGCTGAGGTAGCTGTCTTACTAAATATGTTTAGTGAGTAATTTATTGTACTGCACTGCAAAACTAAAACTTGATATGATACCATCAGGCAGCAGATGTGTATGATAAGATATTTGCATTCAGAAGCATTACAACACAAGTAAAGGATAATGAGGCCTCTTTTAGTGATTGTCTCTGAGTGTTTGAGGCCCGCTGATAAAAAGAAAATGTAATTTGTCAACAGGGCACATGCTTGTCTGACACACTTGAGAATAGTGTCCGATCGATGGAGAGAATGGAAAATTACTTAGCCCTTGTACTTGCATTAGTTGTCACTGTTTTATTTGATACAACAGCAAACAATAGTGCTACGTGTTATAACATCCACTCAATGCACAGTCTGTTCTCATTTATTGTTGATTTTAGGCATTAAATGCAAACAGCTAGAACCAATACCCTTGACGCCTCTTCACATAACATATGGATAAGTAATAAAAAAAATAAATGAGCTTTTCAAGAATTTGATGCATCATAATAAGGGCATTCAATATGAGAACTTAATGGGGCCATAATATCAACCTTGTGAGTAAGGTAAAGATTAAAGAAAGCAGCAAGTGACCTTTGGAGCTAGATTGTGATGACTGTGTGGTGGTTGGCGTTGGACAGTGATGGAATAATAACCTTGAGGGAAAACATTTTGTTGTGACACTATCCCTCTTTGAGTGCTAGTTTTATTTATATGAATCTCTGCTTCCAACAATAGCACCCCTTATGCACACAGTATTAGCAGTTTGTTTATTAATTGACAATTGCGTGTTTCTCTTCTCTACAGGCTTTAGGAGACTGTGATTTCCCATCGGTGCTCCGGCAGCTGCTCCCCCTGATGAAGCCCAGCGAAGGTGAGGGCATCTCTGGATCCAAACGTGGGAGCGAGGAGTGCGGCCCGGACGAGCTGGTCCTGCTGCTGGTCTACCTGTACTCGCTGGCAGACGAGGCCCAACAAGTGGACCAGGACGACGAGGAGGAGGAGCTGGAGAGGCTGGAGAGAGACCTGATAGGAGCACTCACACTGGTCATCAGCAGGGAGGCAGAGCTCAGCCCGTTACTGCAGAAACTCACAGGTAAGAACAGCCAGGACTTAGAGCTACAGCATACACATTAGCAAAAATAGAAGTAATTTTTAGGACCTGGTTACACATACATGGATGGCTGTGTATTAAGTTTAGCAATATTTGGACTAATTACATTTTTACAGTTATCACCAACTCATTGTCTGTTACCATACTTGTATTACTCGCTATTGCTGATACTTGTAAATTAATTTTGCACTGTCAAAGCTAAACAAACTTGCTGTGTGTGGTTGGTTCTGATTGAGTGACTTCAGTGTTTTGCGTCATCTTGAGCTATTTTGTTTGTAATTCAAACTAAAATACTTGGGCACTTTAGTGTGAACAGGTATTTTTCAAATGGATGATGGTTTCTGTGGACCTTAGTCTCGATGAGATTAGATTCAATTACACATGTAGAAGTCAACAAAATGCAGTCTATAGATGTTTATTGTTGTGCAGTAGAGAGACACAACAAAGAATTTTACACTATGCAAGTCGAATGTGATCTATACAAAATAAATCACAGAAATTTAGCATAAATCCTTGCCTAGACAACCAGAGCCAGTCTCTGTGTTAGCCGAGTAAGATAGCTGTGAACTACCCACATTTCTAAAATGGGACAGGTTTTGTTTAGGTAACTAGTCTTTGTTTTTTGAAGTAGTTATATATTAAAATTGCCTTTTGAATTCTGATTGGTTGATTGGTTGTATGTGGATTCATTTGCACTCAGTAAATTTTTTGTGACCTGGAAATCAACCTGCAGTTTTTAAGGACCAGACAAATTCTGTATCTTGACCAGATTAATTAGGATTGCTGGCCAGGCTTGTTAAATCATAACCTCCCATTTATAAATAATTATGAAACTTCACCAAATGATCTCAGTTCTAACAGGCTGATATGAAACATTTTACTGTGATAAAATTCTTAGCGTCATTGCCAAAGCGAAGTTGAAGCCAGGTTTTGTGATGGTCCAGCAGCAGAGGAATTACAGTCAGAAAGCTGGAACGGCTGATGCCGAGTTTCCGCTGAGTGCCTCCAGTCCAGATAAAGGCAGGTTTTACACAGCGTTCACACCTCATCTCTCTCTGCTCTCTCTGTATCACACTCGCACACCTGCCCACACTCAGAGCACTCTGCCAGGGAGGCGTCTGGCAGGCCTCTGTGGGAACGGCTGCACTTTTACTACAAGTGTGAAAGAGAAATGACTTCGCCTCTCAGAAAATGTGACACTGATAGAGTTTGTCATGCAAGGAGAATATGAATAAGCATTTGTACAGGACACATGGTGCTATGGTGTAAAGAGGTTGCTGTAATATGGATTGCTATTGTATTTTTTGTTATTCAAGTTTTATAAATTTTATTTTTATATTATTGATTATTGAAATATTTTGGTCCCTAATTCTGTATTCCTGTACTGTCCATTAGCATAAATTTCACCCTGAAGTGCTTACTTTTGTATGATTTATTAATAAGCTGTAAGTGAACTTAATACTTCTAGGTATTACCAAAGTAAGGACAGTAAGTTGAGACTGTCCTCTTCTTCTGCTTATTCTCGCTAGGGGTTGTGGGTGGCTGGAGCTTATCAGAGCAACTATGGGCAAGGTACACCCTGGACAATGGCCAGGTAGTCACAGGGTTGACAGAGACAATGATAAACAACCATTCACTCTCATTTTCAAAATTTAATCAATGCTGGTGATGCTTGCATGTCTTTGGACAGTGGGCGGTAACTAATGTGCCCCAAGAGAACACACACTAACATGGGATGGACATAAGAGGCAGGAGTGGTAACCACTTGCCATTGTGCACTCCTGTAATTGAGTATTGATTATTAATTATGAGAAACCATGATTACCATGATGTACGCCACATAACCAGAGTTCAAAGCTGGAGAATCTTAACTTTACCTGTTACCAATATATTTTTGATCTGGATGTTTTCATTGGCATACCTTTTTTCTGCATATTTTTCACTTTCCACCTACTTTTCACACAAGTTACCTAAAATGCATTGGTAATACAAAAGTTAACAGCAGCCTAAACCAGCCTTTTTGTTTTATTTAGTCATTTGTTGGAGTGCAGTGCACACACAGTGTCCAGGCTGGTGAAGCGTGTGGCAAAGAGGATCAAGCCAATCCCTTTAAGATGAATGAAGTGTCTACCTCCACACCACAAGCAGCTGTACCTCCCAGAGTAATGGCCTCTTTAACCTTGAGCTTTGCGCACATGGCCTCCTCCCCTGCACCACGACTCATAATTACCACTACTTTTAGCTCCACACCCTGAAATAATACACGGCTTTTTTTTTTTTTTTTTTTTTAACCATATCACACTCTTTTCTCTGCTAAAGTCTATAGGGTCGCTTAAACTTTGTAATAAAGATTGTTGATCCCTGCAGCACTTTTTTTTTTTTTTACCCCTACTTTTACTTGCTGCGTCTCTCCTTCTTCCTGTTCTACTTGGCTAAGTGCAGCCTAAAATTGGGGGGCCCTTCTTGGCAGGCACACGCTACAATGTAAAAAAGCTGTTCTTATAAACACTTGGTTGGAAATTAGTCTGTCGCGGCGTGCCAGGTGGAAAGAAAAAATAACAATGTGTGCAAGTCAGGAGTTCATTGCCCCATATTTTACAAAATGTACCCCAAATGTGTACGTGCAACAGTTTTATGGCAGCCAGTGAAGAAGTGCTTGGCTGGAAGGTAACATGAGGCGGGAGCTGCAGCCTCTTTCAGCATCCCGAGCTAAACATTGATTGTGACATTCTCCGCCAATTAAACAAATGCAAACCAGACGTCGAATGAAACCTGGGCACCATGAGAACGATGTTTTCACAAATTTTTTCTTTTCAGTTCCCCTTGGTTACAGTAAGCAGTGGGGAGCTTAGGAACACAGCACAATATACACACACAAGAAACAGCATCTATCAAAAACACAGAGAGGAGCGAGGTTAGGGCAATAAGCAGGAGAAGAGGCGGGCTCTAATGGTACGCCCCGAACTCCCAAACTACCTCCTCGTGGGACGTTAATTAAAGAGTGTCTTCGGGACAGCGATGCTGTAACAGAGATTGACTTAAACTGCCATGCTTCCTGTTTCAGTCTGAGCGTATTTGGTTTCCAGCGCTGTAGGCCCAGGCGACAGAATAATATCAGCAAGAGAATATTTGAAATGAAATGCGTGCTTCATATTGTGCATTCATAGTGTAAGGGAAGTGTCAGACTAAAGCATTGAGGCTCAAGTCAAGGAGACATAATGAAGGCTAATTAAAGAAGTTTGTTCATTAAAATTGTCATCATGCAGTTAAAGGTTATCTTGGAAACTGCCATCTGGTGTGTGATCAGTTTAATTAGGAGAATGATGGCTCAAGAGTTGACTGCAAATATATTATAGTAGATTGTTATTATTATTAGGAGAGTTCTGTTGATATACTATTATTGCTTAAAGACTCTAATGTGGCACAGTCCCACAACCCTGGAATATTATTTAAAAGTTTGGTTAAAAAGTGAAAGGGGGAGCGGTCAAGTGTTCTGCTGGTGGGATATGAGATGCCAGCCAGGCTAAGAGTTGTACCCCTCATTTGAATAGTACTTTGTTTAATAACAGGACAAAAAGTTAAAAGAGCTTGAGGTAATGCTCCGTGGAACAGTTTATATCCATAACACATCAGTGCAAAATTCCTCCGATGTTTTAGTGGAGTTAATTTCAGCAGGTTGTAGTCCTCATCGTGAAGTTGTTGTGTGTAAGGATAAGTTAGTATAATCCTGATTGCACGGCGCTGTAGCTTTTCCAGTCGATTTGTTTGAGTAACGTTCAGCCCAGACTGGTGATGCATATTCGAAGTGTGGTAAAATATAACATTTGTACAATCTTAGGAGCAGATTATGATCTGTAACAGAGAAAGTCTACAGAGCAAAAATATTTGTGATGGCACCTTTCTACAAACTGAGTCTACTTGTTTGTCAAACTTGAGATCATTCGTAATCCATAATCCTAGGTGTAAAATGTTCTTTAATAATTTCCATAGGACGATCTATAAATCTAATATCAATAGTTTGTTGCTGTGTCTTAGAATGGAACATGGCCTTTGTTTTACTTGGATTAAACTGCATTCCCCAGGTTTTAGCCCACTGGGCAATGGTAGAAAGGTCATGATTAACTTCCTCTGTCAGTAAAGGAAGCTGCTGAGATGCAACGAACAGTGTAGTATCATCAGCATAAAAAAGACATTCATTAATAATGCCAGGTTTCCCCGAAGATTGAATTGAGCCAGGAATCAAATTAGAGAGGTCATTCATAAATAATATGAACAATGTGGGGGCCAGAATACTTCCATGTGGTACTCCTGAACAGACTGGAAGCATCCCAGAGAGAACTTCATTGACTTTAACAGCTTGTTGCCTGTCAGTTAAATAGTTTACAATTGCTGGGTGGGGTACAGAGTCAAATGCAGCAGCCAGGTCCAAAAATACTGTACAACATGAAAATCTTTGTTCCAGTAACAATAAATAATTATGGTAAAGAAAACTTAACTGATCTGTGGTAGAATGACAAGGTAAGAATCCAAATTGTGATGCAGAGATTAGATTACTAGCACATAAAAAGTCCAGCAACTTTTTGTTGATTATTTGTTCTAATCATTTTCCCACGTTTGATGTTATTGAGATTGGCCGATTATTATGTGGATCCGATCTACTACCTTTATTCTTATAGATGGGTGTCACATGAGCCTTTTTCCATGCTTGTGGAATTAAGCCAGTATGCATGGACTTTTTAAAAAGGATATACAGAGGCAACGACAGGAACTCGTGACAATTACGCAGAACTACATTAGTAATTCCATCTGGGCCAGTGGATTTTGACATGTTTAATTTGGCCATGGCTTTGGAGATGTCCATTTGATTAAAATAAACATTAGAAAGTGTTTTAAGTGTTTTGAGTTTGGTGGACTTGTAAATATACACAGGGGTGACACTGGTGCAAGAGGTTAAGGGGGTCGCCCACTAACCAGAGAGTTGGCGGTTCGATTCTCAATCTGACCCTGTGCATACTGATAAGGTTAACTTTATTTGTATAGCACATTCAAAACAACCATCGCTAAGTGCTTTACAAGTTTAAAAGTACAATTAAAGATATCAATAAAAGTCAAACAAGGCATAAAAGCAACTTAAATCACTGAAAGCATAAGACAGTAAAATGAAATAAACAAGTAAAAATAATAATAGTAATACATATACACACACACAAAGCAACAAAGTCCAGCCCACCTTGTGTTAAAAGCAAGTGCTAACAAAAGGATTTTTACTAAAGATTTAAAAATATTAAGAGACTGGGATGTGCTGATATTCAAAGGGAGACTGTTCCAGAGTCTGGGAGCAGCTATGACAAAGGACCTGTCTCCTCTGGTTTTCATTCGGGATCTTAGGATGTCCAAAATTAGCTGATTAGTTGACCTCATTGTTCTGGTTGGAACATAGACGGACAGTAGTTTAGAGAGGTAAGAGGGGAGCAGCCCAATTAACAACACATACAATCTTAAAATCAATCCTGTAGCTGACAGGAAGCTAGTGCAAAGAAGCCAGTATGGGGGTTATGTGCTCGGAATGTTGTTGTGTCCTTGAGCAAGACATGGTCACAGCATGTGGATGGTTGTGACAGGAAGGGCATCCGGTGTAAAAACTTGCCAGTGCACTTGTTTTGCTGTGGGACGACTCCATAAAAAAGTAGCTGAAAGATCATCATCAAATCAGAGATGATACAGGCGATCTAGGGCTGCTTGTTTTGCTCCCACCAGGTTCTATACTTCTATAATTCTTCAGGTCTTGTTCAGTTTGCCTAGACCAAGTCTTTTTTGAGGCTGTAGGGGCTGTTTTCCATTGTGCGTGTTTTTTCCTCCATAGCAGCTTGTAGGGCAGAGGCAGATGATGTTCGACCATTCTGCACATGTGCCCGAACCAGTACAGTTGCTCATTAATCAGTCTTGTATGAAATATAAGGACATGAACTAAGCTAACATGCCCAGATAGTGTAAATAAACTTTTTAAAAGACCACTTTCTACTGGTATTGTTTATAATTTTTGATTTTTGTCCTTTAATGTCTTATCTTCGGGATGTTAGTTTCACTCAACCACTTGAGACTTGTCATTGCATCATAGTTGTTCATGTTATATTGATTTAAAGATGACACTGAGACATTTAAAGCCAAATCCCAACCACAGCTTCAAATGGTTGACATTCATTCTTGCTTTACAGACTTCTTTTCATTTCTAATTCACATTATTTCTTACAGTGCCTTATACACTATTGTTTCAGTGAAATGGTGCCATCACATGTGCATTTCTATTTTGCTCAAATCCCATTAAATTCCATCAAAACATTGTTATAGTGTATTTTATTCAGCCCAGCCAGTACTTTTCCAACTTCTCCACCCAGTCCGTCTCCTATACCCAAACTCTTTCATTTGTGCTGAAAATTGTGCCTAAAAAAGCAGATTTTTGCACTGCACTAGACACAATATTTAGTAATAGTTCCATGCAATTGGTGAACATTTGGCTATATTTTGATGTTCATAAGATCCCTGAGAATGAAATCACTTTAGTGCTTATCTATACCTTGGTGTATTATATGGCCTATATTATAATGTGTATGTATATCTATCAGCATTTATCCCAGAGAATGCCCATAATATTTATTTCTGACTATAGGAAATGAGCTCTTAAACCGAACCCACCACAGCTGACTCCACATGTGGAAAGTGTCATATTGGTGGCTTTGGAAATATCTTGGAAACAGAACAAACGCCGTGATTGGGCAGTGCTTCCCCGAACCCTTGTGACTGATTGGCTGCTGCCTGGCTCTCCGTGTTGTACATGGGTGGTGCGTTTGATGTGTGCAGCCACCAGTTTGCTGTTAATCTCTGGTTCAGTTGTGGTAATAGCTGAGTTATGTTTGGTAGAAACTGCTTTTTGGATTTGCTTCCTGTCAGTCCCAGTGGATCTTGGTTTTAATTTGGTACAAAATCAAACCAGCTCCTCAGACTACTCCGCCCTTTGTCTGTGAATTGGCGTGCAGCAGTTTGCCAAAAAGAGGGCAAGCCAAGCCAAATGTTCCTAATTCCTCACCCACTGCACACCAGGATGTAGCCGAGTGTGTGTCATGTAGAGAGAATGAGAAATCCCCCAAATCTGTATTAAGCAATACAGTATTCTTAGGGCTGCACTTTTGGAGTTGTCAGTGTGTTTTCTTGTTAAACCAGCCTTGCTAATAAAAAAATAAAAAAAATAAATCAACCCACATCTGTTACTGTAGAGTCAAATACATACTTCCCCTGCTATGCCAAGAACACAGACATCTTTTCTGATTGGGTAAAAGGGGACGAGATATCTGAAAATACATTATTATTATTATTATTATTATTATTATTATTATTATTATTATTAATTAATCTTCCCCTTAATAGGTTTGTTGTGGCTGGAGACTATCCCAGCTACTGTGGGCATGATTAGATGGGGTACACTTTGGAGCTTGGACAATGGCAGGTCTAACACTTAGAGACAGACTATTTAGAATAATCAGTCCACTTACATACAACATGCACTGCTTTGGTACGAGGTCAACCATCGAGAAGGCCTAATTAACCCTTTTATGTGGATGCATGACCTAACTTTCTCACTAAAATTGTGTATATGAGCTTTCAAAACAAACTTGATTTGGTGTTGTAGCTATATGTTGATGCATTCTGGTTTCATTTCATGGACACACAACCTTGGATCTAATTGTGCTGTGCGTTGACATTTTTCTTGCTTGTTCCTCTCCATGTACAAAATGCAGTCACTATTGTGCACATTTAGGCATTTTTTGATAGCTGCTAACTTATAGTGCTATCTGTTCGTCCTGTTTGTAAGGAAAATGGACATTTCATATTTGGGCTTGTAGAAAGTGTGTGAATTTTGGTGACGCTGACAGTGACGAAAGAAGCAGGTCACAAAAAGGAACTATAACTGCAATGTGGAAAAGCAAGTGGTTTTTGCTATGTTCTCGTCTCTCCTCAGTTTGTTATTTGTCCTGTCAGTGGGGTGTGCTCAGGCTGAGGAAGAGGAGAGCCCTCGGAGTCGGACCTCCCCAGTACCGCTGTTTGGGTTGGCAAGGCAACGCAGGCCTGTCCCGGGACATGAAAGGGAACGCACATAACTCAGGCCACCAACTTACAGTCTGCAAGCTTTTTTCTTCTCTTTGTTTTTCTTCACTTACTTTTCCATTTCTCCATTCTCTTTGCCTCTGAGGCCCTGAAGCACCACCAGCCTGCTCGGTGGTGGTGGCGAGAGGAAGCAGACCATAAGTTGTTCTAATGATCGCGCCTGATTAAATAAATTTCCCTGGTTACACTGCAGTTATGAAATTAGCCCTAATTATTTTTAATTGAGGACTTTCTTCGCTTCCTCTTCCACTCACACACTTAACTATATATGAACACTTGTGCGCACAAAGCCCAGGGGAACACAGCAGCCGGCAGCATGGCTCTGTCGGGTTGACTCCATCAGATATAGGCTGATGACATGGGGCTTGAGGTTTAATTAAGCGCAGCTCATCAGATCCACAGTGCCGGTTCTTGGCCACTGCAGGTTAGGTTCAGACACACACACACACAGAGAACCACACAGAGAGAACCACACAGAGAGGCCAGGAGCTACTGTCCCGCTCCGCTCCACTGGACCTGCTCCACCGCTCCTGGTCCATCTCTCGACAAATGAAGACGTCACCTCATCACACGTGCACACGGGAGTAACAGGAAGGAGGATGATCAGACACAAGCAGATGTTTTGGGTTTCAGATTGTTTTGAGTTTCTGGATAAAAGGACAGAGTTTGCATTAGCCATTTTAGTGAAATAATGCTTTAATAATGTTTTGTAATTGTAGTGAACACAGTGGAATCATTTGTAAAATTTTAAAACAATAATCATCACCTAGGCTCAGAAATAATGGGCATCAGCTGCTCATTATAGCAAATTCTGATTTTAGATAATGCATGTGTGTGCGCTGTCAGTGAGTGGGTAAGGAACATCACAGGAGCAAAACCAGCAAGGACTTGGTCTTGGTCCTTGTGGTTCTCAACCTTTTAGGTCTTGTGTACCCCCAGGACCTGCTTTAGTCCTGGTTTGGACCTGGCTTAATCCTGGTTTTGTTCTGGTTTAGACACAGCTTAGTCCTGGTTTAGTTCTGGTTTAGACTGGGTTTAGACCTGGTTTAAAACACCTAGTTTAGACTTGGTTTGTTCCTAGTTTTGTCCTGGTTTATTCCTGGTTCTAGTTTTAGACCAGTTTTTTTCCTGGTTGAGTTTTGGTTTTAGACCTGGTTTTGTCCTGGTTTAGTACTTTTTGGTGTTGCATTCCTTTGGTGTAGTCCTGCGTTAGTCCTAGTTTTGTCTTGGTTTGGACCGGGCTTAGTCCTCTTTTGGTGTTGGTTTAGACCTTGTTTAGTCCTGGTTTAGACTGGGTTTAGACCTGGTTTGTTCCTAGTTTTGTCCTGGTGTATTCCCAGTGTAGTTCTGGTTTTAGACCTGGTTTAGTCCTGGTTTAGGCTTTCTTTACTGTTACATTTCCTTGATTTAGCTTAATTTTAGTCTTTCAAAGCTAAATATTCAAATGCACTACAAATGATCATGTAACTCCATGTATCCCCTGCAAAGAGTGTGCGTACCTCTAGGGGTCCCTGTACCCCAGGTTGGGAAACACAGTTTAGATTAGCATGCACATTGCCTAAACAATGAGAATTGCTTCAAAGGTCTAATGCCATTATGGAAAAATAGACAAATACATATATATTAGATGAAGTAACACATGACTCAAGGCCTCCAAAAATATGCGAATGCTGCTATTTTTCATAGTTGAAACAGCAATGCCCTTATTAATTATTAAGCACAAATCTTGCTGGAAATCTGGAGTTTGTTTTAGTTACAAATGAAGAAACCTATAATCCAAATATAGTCCAACTCTACAGCAAGATGAGACAGTGCTTCATAGTAAGTGATATACTGTAATTGTTACTCACAGAAGACCCTCCGGCGACAGAGCGACTGCAGCCTCTGCCTTTTATCTCCAGCTGATTTGGCTATTTGTCAACAGCCGCACACTGCTCAGCTGAGATCTGATAGAGACTCTACAGAAAAAAGCAATCTTTGGAGTATAGAAAGAGTCATTATCAAAGATCTATTGGACACAGTGACACATTTGATCATTTTAGTGAGTCAACATTTGTAGCCCTTCTAATACCTTTCTAATGCTGTGTCATTTATTACAAAGGGTAGACACATTAATTGTTTGGGAGTGCTATGGTTAAGGTACAGAGCTGACAATATGTGCATACACTATTTTGAACTGAGTAAATCAAACCATTGGTATGGGTAAGCATCATCAATATCATCAAATTTAGGCCTGTTGTCCATTAAACATGTGCAGCTTATTACTGTATTTTAACATAGTCCTATATTAGATGATGGTAGTGTGTGCAGCAGTAGCAGGATGTTGTTGCGAGAGCTGCCTCAGTGCCGTATTTACACCTCTGTTTGCT
Source organism: Bostrychus sinensis (assembly GCA_020698575.1). Lineage (NCBI taxonomy): Eukaryota > Metazoa > Chordata > Actinopteri > Gobiiformes > Eleotridae > Bostrychus > Bostrychus sinensis. Next base: position 24,238,381 of record CM036246.1, read on the forward strand.
TTGTAGAAGTGTGTTAGTGCTCACCAGAGATTTCCTCTGCTTCTTATTTATGACAGGAAATGCACATCATTAAAGGCTCGTAAGCACTTATAATACCACGGGGAGTTAAAGTTGTATGGTGAAAAAGGATCTTATCACAATCCCCTTGTGGACTTTCAAACTTGGACTCGAAACAGAAATCCACACCAGACAGACACACAGAGAGACCACCACAGCTCACAGGGGACCGGACTGGGACAGCGGACCCTTGGCCCCTGCACACGCTGCAGTGAGGGCCAGTGTCAAGCCTGTGACCCGTCCGGGGAGGGTCAGCAACCCAGAGGTCCCACCAGCACTATGGGACTCACTCTGCCTGGGACTCCTTTGGGAAAACGTCTATTTATCTGTGTTCCCTCTGAAGACAAGCAGGCAGTAGTAAAGTTTACATGTTGTGCATAGACAAGCAGAGTCATCCTGACATATGTCCCAGCTCATAAATAAGCCGAGGAGACTGTCTGGTTACAGGCCACTTTGTTTTTACGGTATATCTGTGTTTTATCGGTGAATGCGGAAAGGCTTGTTTACGTTTAGGATTCCAGTCAGCAGTGAAAGATGAGCTGTCCTAATGTACCCGCTTTCCTCCCCAAACTGTCCCCTCTGCCCCCCCTCCCTCTGTCTCTCCTTCCTCTCTGCATGAAACTTCCTTCATTCTTCAGGCTCAGGCAACCTTCTCCTCAAGCTCCTGGATGTTTCTGTACAAATGTTCAGAAGTGAGTTTTTTATTTTGTTTGTTTTTTTTGTTTTGTTTTTAATGAGCTATTTCAGTTTTTTCAACATCAGTCTACAGAACATGGGGTCATTGTCCTTTGATCAGAAAGCACAATTTTCTCCACTGACCTTTTTTTTTTCAGTAACTGTGACTTATAGCTCAATTAGGCCGGTTAACTTGACAAGAATTTAGCCAGCGAAATAGTTGGATACACTTCTTGCTGCATCTTCAGCAGTCTAAAAAAATTTCTTCCAGTTGTACTAAAACATTGAACGAAGTGAAGTAATAGGAGGACACAAAGGAAAAGACAAAGGCATTAATTCAAATGTGTCTAATGTAATTGTGTTGAGAACACTGTTCACTGCCCCCTAACTGTAGTGGTATGTGGACATTTTGCTTGCTTCAAGGAAAACACCATGATGATGAAGTCTTACTCAATCACACAGCCAGTAATGTTTTGTCCTGTTCAGGGACTAATGTAACAGTCAGAATCAAACTTTGCTCACTGTGTCCAAACTTGTCGTCCGTTCTCGGGCCGTGCGTCCTCCTGGGTGGAAGAGAATTCCTCCACGGCCTCGACACCAGATGGAAGCTCTCCCTGCGCTCCGAGCTGGCCGGGTCATTTCCTGTCAGGACGCCTGGTGTTAATCAAGGTCTGAGCCAAGTGGGAACGCCCCCCTTTTACTCCCCTACCGCCTCTTCACTCCAGCCTCCTCATTCGGCAGAGTGCAAATGCCCTCCCTCTTCCTCCCCCCATTTTTACCCCCTTTTTCTTTTGTCTTCCATAAGTTAGCTTTGTTTATTGCATGTCCATATATTGCACCGCCAGTGACTTTTCTTGGACATAAATCTTGAGTAGGTAATGTTCTCTGTTATCACTGTGTCCCTATAGACAACTGTGGTCTTAGCCAAACAAAGATGGACGCCGATATAAGAGACTAAAGGAGTGTCTCTCTCTCTCTCTACGTCTCTGTGTCTGGTCACTTTCTATTTTGTCTATTAGTGTCTTCTGAAGTGTGATGGACATGCTCAGAGATAGCCTTATCTCTAAGCCTCGCCCCCCTCCTTTGACCTCCGCATTGACCAGACGCCGGCCCTTGAGAGTTGAAGGCAGATGTCCCATTTTTGTAATGGTCTACGTGCCTCCTCTGCTGAGTTCAATGGGGAAACGCTGTTTCAGCTGTGGTTTCACCGGGAGTTCTTGTACACGAAAGGAGGCGTGTGCTTGTGTCAGTCATGTAGCATGGTTTTTAGGGTAAGGACATAATTCAGTTAGAAAAATTGAGTTAAGGAGAGTATGAGAAAGCTTTGGCAAAGGAACAGTACATTTAGGTTTAGGTTTTGGTTTGTCACTGGCTTTGTGATCTCAAAAGTGATTTAATTTTGATCCATGCATACAGTTGGAGTTATTTCTCTTAGCTTACATTCAAACAAAACTTAAATAAACCTTTCCATAAGTAGACCATGATTAAAGCCTTTCTATATCTCTGGAACGGTACAAAAACAGCTAAAGAGCCAGAGAGTGGGTCCATAGCAGAAGTGGAGAATAACTAGATAATAGTACTCAAATGATACACTGTAAAAAAAATTGTGAAAACTTAAAAACTCAAAGCAACAGGATCCCTCAAGATTCCTCCAAATCTCAACCTTTCAACATAGCGAGAGAGAGAGAGATAATAAAAACTTAATATATACTAATTTTAACAACAATTTAACAACAACAATTTCACAATTTGTAGAACTTTTTTTCTGAACAATGAATAGTAAGTTGACTATAAGATGAGTTAAAAATAATCATAGAGTAAACCTTAAAATTTTAAGTTTTTAGATGTATGAAGATTAAATTAGGTGAACAAAATATATGTATATATATGTATATATATATATATATATATATATATATATATATATATATATATATATATATATATATATATATATATATATGTATTGTTTGTATTTTTACACAAGAAGGAGAATTTTTTCACATAAAATATTCAAACCTTTGAATAAGTAAAAGTATTTGACCTCAGTTGCACAATGGATAGTAACAACATTGGTAATATCAGTTGTGATGGTAGCAGCACTAAAAGTAGTAATATTAGTACTAGTAGCAGCAGTAAGTACTCAGCACTCAATACTTTTTTACTCATTCAGTGTAATTTTGTTGTGTTCTTTTACTTCTATATGAGAAATGATATTTTAAAGTTGCCATACTTTTACTTGAGAACAGGTTTTTAAATATTTCTTTGTCTCAGGTCCTTAGCACTGCAACAAAGTGGCCATCAGTAAATATAATGATAAGCAAAAATAGCTTTAATGATTTAAGGTCACAGTGCAATTTTTCACTATATCCACATTTTAATATAATCAGCTGTGAAAAGGTCAGTGCACACCATCAAACCTCAACTATACTGCTGACTCTAATTCTTATACAGTTGCCTAAAGGGATATAATTGGGTTTTGTGGTATGGGTTACTTAAGGATAGATGGACTCATAAACATTGTACCCATTTGTATGCTACATTGTCCAATTTTAAATCATATTATATTATTTTGTGCCAAAGTAAAAGCCAAAAAAACCCAAATATATGCACAAGGTTATAGTATGTAAAATGAGTGCTGCAAGTAGTAAGTAGAAGGTGGAAATGCTTTGAAAGACCTGGCTTCTACCAACTGGAACAGACTGTAAAACCACTATTCTTAGTATGACTGGGTTTGGCTTGTATTCAGACTCCCAGAAATGAGGGGGTTGCAGTGGCTGTTATGTTTTAACACACCACAAACAACGGTTTTTCAAGCCTTTCAGGGTTTTATGGGGCTAGGGCTGGAGATAAGAACACATTTTGATTGTGTTCAAGTGTCCTTATGCTTGGTCAAGTCTCACAAAATTGTGTTGGGCTATTTGTGGCTGACTCTGGATTTGCAATAACAACATTAAATTGACATATTGTGTAACAATTCAAATGCGCTTATATACTAATTCTAAAATAAAAACTAAATAAACTAAACTAAATAAAAACTTTAGAGGTACTGCACTAACGTAAATAACATAAGCATCTTTGTGCACCCAAGAGGTTTGCACAGGGAAGTAAATGCTGTTACAGTATAGATTTGTTAGTTTCCTTATATCCATTTCCATCAGAACCCAATGATCAGCCGAGAGAGAAAACAGCACAAACATGTTCTATGAGCTGCATAAAATGGAAATAAATGTGGGAGCCAGAGACTGTTTTACATGTGTAACTAATAACCACTTCTGAAAATACCCAATATCCTGTACAGCAGATTCACCCAACAATAGATTTAGAAAGCTGCACCAGTTTCCTACATTTTAGGTCACTCACAAAAACAATGGCTTTTATCACACTCACTTATTGTACTGTTCGTACCATAGACATAAATACAACACTAGAGTGGCCATAGCAACCGCTTCAGTGGCAATTCCGGCATTCATCTTGTGACTGTAGGATAAAGCTAACTCTAATGGTAAGTAATGTAAAAACAATGACATAAATTAAATATAAGTTAAAAATAACTGTTGGAAATTGAGAAACAGCAATATTTTTTAACTCATAACAAGTCTGGCAGTCTCAGTCAGTGCATTTTCACTGAAATACAAAAAATATTATTATTATTATTAATATTGCAGTGCTCTGTTTTATCCATATCTGCTGTTTGTTTGTATTTGTAAAGGCATTAGAACAGAGGACCAATAATGAATAATGACTATTTATGACTATTAAAATATGCCATTATACCAAGTTGAAAACTGAAAATTGTCCAAAATGTCTCTGTGCTGAAGCAATTACAATAACTAAGACTAGACTTTAGATCAAGCAAAAGTTATCAAATTAACAAAATAAATTAAAAGAATCTTGTGAAAGCTCCCTAGTAGTTTACATGGCGCTTGGTAGAACGGCTACAGTCATAAAACAGCGGCTGTTCCAGATGTGAGTTACTGCAGTTCATCATCAATGTCCACTCTAGAGTTCTATTTATCTCTATGATTTGTACCATATGCTAGCTTGCTAAGATGTCCTTATTGCCGTATTTCCATCAATCACTTGAGGTTGTATTTTTCTGGAAAGGTATGGACCCGCTATCTAGTCAGGACAGGTCCAGACTGTGACTCATATCATTTAAATCCTACTATCAGAAGAACCAATTCCCCATCACATTTTCTGTCTGCCTCTCCGTCATCCATCTTATCTCGTCTTAGTTCTGCTGCCTCACTCCAGTCTTCTTTGATGCTGCTGTCTGCTCTGTGTCCGAGCCGTCCGCTATCACATCTTACCAATCCCCTCTTGGGTCCAGCAGCAGGTAGCCGTCCCGTTCTGTCTGCAGATGGAGAGGGTGAATGAATGGGCCGTTGTAGTTGTTCCTTGAGGCTTGGACTCTCACTGGACCAGAAATGTTTTTTGGCGGGAGCAGACGGTCGCTGTTGTTATCGCGGCCATTCACATAGAAGGTGATAATGGGAGTCTGCAGAGAGGGTCGGTGCTGCATGGCCAGGGCAAACAGAAAATAAACACATTAAACTACACACACATTGACAAAGCTAGACCATGTTAACTCAAGCTATAGCCCCAATAATTTAAATTCTGGCTAAATGTGTCCCAGTGACAATGCAATCTCCCAGTATACAGGAATATGGTATGCACCAATGGTGATAATATTTGTCTAATGCAGTGGTTCTGTTGTCCCACCCTGAGTACCTCCTCATTCGTTTATGTGTTCATTTTTTGAAAAAGTTGTCATCTGTGTTTATTAGTACAAAGACATTTTATACTTTATTGTAAGAAATAATTTTCCTACAATGTTTTGCTTTGAAAATTAAATTCAAGATACAGATAAAATCCCTTTAAAATAACATTCATTCATTTTCTACCGCTTATTCCCGTTAGGGGTCGCGGGTGACTGGAGCCTATCCCAGTAACTTTGGGCCGTAGGCGGGGTACACCCTGGACAGGGGCCAGCTTGTCGCAGGGCTGACACAGAGACGAACACAGACAGACAACCCTTCACTTTCACATCCATTCACTAGGGTCAATTTAGAGTCACCAATTCACCGAACACATGCATGTCTTTTGGACGGTGGGAGGAAGCTGGAGTACCCGGAGAGTTCGTGTGATGGTGTGTTGGTCGGCCCGGGGCTCAAACCCACAACTTCCTTGCCTGGAGGCGAGAACGCTAACCGCTCTGCCAACAATAAATAGAAAAATATATATAACAAAAAATCTTTAAAAATATAACAAAATAAAAACAAAAATATAACAATATACAATACATGTATATAATGTAAATGTATATACAATACATTTACTTATTTTACTACATTTTTCAACAAAAAAACTCAAACTCAAAATGAAAAATAACCATTTAAGTAACTCTCCTTTCAAACAAGCTTTATAATAGGCCTATTCAAATAATATTTCTAGTATTTTCATCAATAATTTTTAATCAAACAATCATCAGTGAGAAACTTGAGCTTATCCTTTACAAGTTTCAATAGTTTAATATGGAAAGATCACAAATATTTTATAACATTATTATTATATTACAAGTACCCCCTGTAAAGTGCTCGCGTACCCCTAGGGGTCCCCGTACCCTTGGTTGGTAAACACTGGCTTAATGCACCAGGATATTTAAGGTTTAATAACACAGCCATAAGATTGTTTCTACTTCTGGTCTGTGCTCTCTGTGGTCCTACCTTTAACTTTAAATATGTGATTAGAGGTCCAAAAAACAAAACTATTGATAATACCCATAACACTTTTTACACTCTAGTGAGCTACAAATATAACATTATAAAAGGCATCATAATAGGAAATGGTGCCTGTTCAGTGTTATAGGCTTCTTTTGGTGATTTTCTTGGCTCATAAGGTCCTCAGCACCTCTAAATCTCTTAATACAAAAGTCTGCCCAGTATGCACGCATTTCCCCCTCAACCTTGGGACGTCCTATATAACCCAATCTTTATGAACTAAAACATACAAACTCTCCACGCTTCAGACTATTTTTGGCTTTAATTTCACTCGCCTTACAGATAATCCACTGTAAGAGATGTGTTATTTCCAGGATGTGTGCTTTTAATTTTCTCTTTTCCTGTTCTGCTTTTCTGAGACCTTGTCGTTGCTTGTTCATTGTGGAAACATTTTCAAAGTAACACATGAGGCCTTCAGTTGTGCACAAGATTTTAACACTGGCTTATCATTGATCAAAGCAATCATCATACATACATAAACAATCATACAAATTCTCCATGCAAATACAAAGTTGTTTCCATATGAGTATTGCATGTGGGCAGCAAATCAAATGCCCTTATCTGTTATACAGGTCCATATCCACAATACAGATATCCCAGAAAGTACATACAAATATACCAGCTATGTATATTATGCTTATGTTTTTCCTTCCTATTTTATGTGAAAATGCAGGTACATTACATTTTTTCACAGTTCTGTGTTTGTAGACAGCAAATACTGTTTTAATATATATACTGTACACCAATGTTTCCCAACCAGGGGTGCAGGGACCTCTAGGGGTACACAAGCACTTTACAGGGGGTACTTGGAAATATTTCATGATTTGATTAGAAAATATTTATGATCTTTTCATATTAAACTATTGATTACTTCATACTACTTGAAAGACAAGCTCAAGTGACTCATTGATGATTGACTGATTAAAAAATATTGATTAAAATGAGGTGAAATTACAAAAAATATTATTTGACTAGGCCTATTAGTTATTTATTTAAATTATTATTTTTATTATATGATTATTTTTCATTATTTTTTCTTGTCAATTTATTATGAGTTTTAGTTTTTTTGTTGAAAAATGTAGTAAAAGAAGTAAATGCAAATTAAGTTTATATTGTTATATTTTTATTCATTTACTTGATATGTATTGTTTTTTTTAAGGGATTTGTATCTTGAATTAAATTTTCAAAGCGAAAAATTCTGGATAATTAGCTTTTTATAGTAATGTAAGTATAAATGCATATAAAAATACCATTCCCCATAAAATGTCTTTGTACTTAAACACAGATGAACACTCTTTGACCACTTTTTGAAAAATACGAATGAGGGGTTACTGAAACGTCAGGGGGTACGCAACACAATAAAGGTTGGGAACCATTGCTCTACTTATTTTTGCAGCTTACCTTGACTGGGACATTCACCTGTACTTGTGTAAAAGCAGTAATAGTAGCTTTGTTTTCTTGGAATTGTTTTTGTCAGTTGTTGTTTCAGAGTACAGTAGAGTCCTGACTGACCCTTACAGTATTGTTCCATTACTGTAGTAAAAACGTGCCTTTAGTGACATTTAATCCCTGATGTCTGACTCTTGGCATAATGAAAACTGTGGATTAAGATTGATTATGGTACAACTTGTTGAATCGTTGTTGCTTAATACCCCTAATTACTTCACTTGGTGTTATTTTTTGCCATTATGTGCTTTGAGTAATAGTACATTTTATAGCCAGTATTCATGTACAGAGTCTACACATCTGTCCATCAGGTGTGAGGCCCTCTGGTTGGCCTCCTCGCATCGCTGCACCATCAAGAGCTTCAATGTACGCAAAGAAAGACAGCAGCCTCACAGTTTCACTTTGGTCGGATCAAAATAAATCTAAAACTAGCATCTTGTGTTAGTCCAAACGCGTCGATACACAGCGCAGTTCCTGGCCCATCCGTGACAGCTCCTGCACCCTCTTTGCACTGCGATGCGTGGGAGCGGATTAGACCACTGTGTGTTTTGAATGGCGGGATTAACAAGTTTGTGTGCTTCTATAGGTGGCCGCTGTTTAAAATAAGTGATCCAGAAGCACAACAGTGTCTTATTTGTGTTATCATAACCTATTTATGAACGCAGGGCCTTTTCAGATGTACGTTGTCAGCACTTTGAACTGGATGCCCTGTAGAGCACTACTATCACATTTTGTGTTTGTTACAACAAAATAAATGGGTTAGCTAATAATAATTGTGTTGTCACTGTTGTGTATTAGCCAGAGGTGGACAGTAACTAAGTAAATTTACTTGAGTAATGTACTTAAGTTTAGTTTTTGAGAATCTGTACTTTACTTGAGTAGTATTTTTAGAGGTAACTTACTAAAGTAGTAAGTTACTACTTACATCTAGTTACTCCACTACATCTAAAAAATAAATGTTATACTTTTTACTTCACTACATTTCTAAAAGAGCCAAAGTAACATCTGCAGAGAAATTGTCTTAAAACCGAAAGACAACTGACTTACAGCCTAAAGATAATCATTTACTACATAATACTACTCATATTTGCTCTCAGGAACTAAAAAGAACCTCTGGACAGAATCTGGAAGCGATTTAGCTTTGCTTTGAACATAATTTGCACGCTTCAATAATAAACCAAATTATAAAATTACTAATTAGTATGATCATAAAACCCAGCTTTATTTATAACACATATGGCTTGTTTTTGCTGTAGAACAATCTTATCTATTATGGTTTTATAAGTTGGTCCCCTTATTTCCTCACTAAAATGATGTAAAATGTATTTTATTCATATTTTTGGAGCTGCAAATTTGTGACTTGAATCTTGTTGACATTTTACTCAAAATTTCTGACGACACTCATTTGAAATACATTGTAAAAAAAAAAAAAAGTTTGTTTTTTTTAAGTACTTTGAACACTTAAATATGTTTGAAAGCACATACTCCAGTACTTTAACTCAAGTCAAAATTTGACTTAGCAACTTGTATTGGAGTAATATTTAACCTGGAGGATCTATACTTTTACTCAAGTAATGAAGTTGAGTACTTTGTCCACCACTGGTATTAGCATACGTTTCAGCTAGCCTCACTCAACATCCTTCCACTGTTTATAAACATATGCTTTAGTAAAAGTGCATTTTGGCAACCGAAGAGAAGCAGATAACTATACAACAGAAGAATCACTTAAGCCACCAAAAATAATACATTATAAAGACGATTTAGGCAAAACTGACTGATGATATGTGTGCTGTCAGTGGCTGGATAGAGAACATTAGCAAGTAGCCAGCTTAAGACAAGAAGCTGAATGCATAGATCAGTGTCATCCATAATCATGAGCTAAATATCATATATCATCATATAAATATCATATGTAAGTGCATTTTCCCACATCCATACACTACAGCATAGAATTGATTCTTTATGAGAGTAAAATTAGTCGCCTGTAGAGATTGTTCTTATAATTTATGGGTGGGTCAAAGTATCAAGGTCAGGAATAATTGTGTGTGTTAGCGGTCAGTGTAGCTCAGCGCTCATCCGCCCCTATAATTCTCTTTGATGTGGACCTGAGCCTGCCATGGGATGTTTGTGTAGGTCTCCTGCCTGCTTCTGAATGAGTATAATTCAGTTTAGTTTGGTTTTGGGTATGACTGTGTGCCCAGGCGATCTAGCCCAACACTGGGGACTGAAACAGGAAGTGAAGTGGCGATTAGGAGGATCTGACTTTGGCATGAGGAGCCTTCCTGTGACAGGACGCTTCCTCTGTGTCCGTGGGACTCACCTCTTTATCTCACCACCTCGCTATCTCTATGACTACCCCTGTGCACATCCCGTCTTTGATCCCTGTTACCACAATACAGTGCCAAGTGCCAACATTAGGTTTTCCACAGACTTCTGTTCATTCATAGTTTTACTCTTTTACTCATTAGATCAGACTTTTGAAATCTACCTCTAATAAGGTCAAGAAAGGCCAAGAAAAGTTGGCAGAACATCTTAGCATTAGGAAGACTTTGGGTACTGTTTTAGTTTATTTTTTCCACTCTAGTCCAAAGAAGAAAGCTCACTGATCCAGGAACAGTTGGAAGAACATTATGCTAATGTCAGCTTTGTATGAAACTGCTGGACTTGGTCTTTTGTCATTGTCTCCTTCAAGGTTGTTGTTTGTTAACGTCTTAACAAGGTAACTCTATGGTTGGAAAGGTCAGGCCAAATGATGGTGGATCTGGATTACTCTCTGCATCCAGGAATTGTTTTATGGATCCTTTGCTGTTGCGAGATAGGACCAGTTTCCTCTGTTATTGACCAAACTTTAAAAGTTAGATATAGATTGTTATGGAACTTTACCCAAAAGGTCCCAATGGGAAAAGGGAAAAGATCAAAATGATTGAGTTTAGGTGTTTTAGGTTCATCTGTCTGGATCCTGGGTGGAACTTCAATAGTTTGGCCAACCAGCCCCTCTTATATTTTTTTTCTTAAGTTGGAGAGTCGTTTCCAATCGAATCACTGGATACCGACCTATTACAGCCATTTATCTGCTGCGTGGCTTACAAAAGCAAAAGATAATGTCCTTTCAAAATTAACCAATATGGCCCTGTCTTATATAGAGCAAATTTTATAACTGACCGACCTGATTAACAGCGTTAAGTGCTTTCCTTCATTCACCTGTTGGTTCTGCTGAAGCTCATCTTGTTGTTCAGTCTTCTGTTTTGTTTTTTGTTTTTTTGTTTTTTTGTTTTTTTTTGTCCTGTTGCCATTTTAACAAAAGTAAAGCCCTGTTGATGTACAACTTTAACAACCACATGTAAACAAATCATCTTTTTCCGCAACTGTTTGTACAACTGGCTTTTGTTGCTGTCCCTGAGCTGCTCATAATACAGCATATACTGGTGTTTTATGGCAAAACCGGCAACAATTCTTCATAAGCGCCATCTTTCTATGATTTACAGGTCAGCAGTGTGCCGCTGTTTCTCAGATTGGTTACTTCAGCTATGATTGCTCCCCCCAAAGAAATGAACTCAAACCATGTACCAGACTAACTTCTTTGTATTGAATAGGAAAATAGTTAGTCTGGCTGGTCAGGATAGAACTTAAATGCCTTGGTGAAGGTCTGCACTGTTAGCTTAATGGGGTGCTATACTTGGTCTTTTCTGCTTTCTGTCATATTTTAAACAGAAGAAGGCCATCAGTTGGAGGACAGTTGCTTCTCAGATGAGTTAGACAGGTTCTTTTTTTTTCCTTCAGAAGTAGAAAAGTTCTCTTATTCTTTGTCTTGGCCAGCCTTGGTGAGCTTCATGTGACACCTCATCACTCTGTTTTTTTGTGGAGAAGATGTGAGTCACACATCTCAACATGTTTCACAATGAGTGGATGAGTCAGTTCATGAGTGGACTTATTTAGAATATACAAGACTGGATGTACAAACTAAATTCAGAAGAATATTGTCGTGCACTGTGTCTTTTTCTGTGGTGCTTTCAGTGCCAAAAAAATACATTCCAGATTAATCAATCAATCCGTGAGCTTGGCCTCAAACATGTGGCTTCAATCTGTGCTTTTCTTTCGCGTCCCACCCCTCTCTTGCCCTTCACAGAGCCTTGTGACCAGCCTAGACATCTATGTGGTTAAAAACAACTTATTCCACACTTCGAAATCCCTTCTTTTATGCAATCAAAACCATAGTTTTATATTACAGCCATGTGCAAAAGTCTTCTACAGGTTTTTAAGAAAGACAAACAAAGAAAGTGTATCAATATCTGTAACTATGTTTTAAAAGGAGTGCTTATTGTGATGCAGGTTAGGATGTGCATGACTGGGTTGTGGTGCGTTGATGGATGAGCTTGTAAACATAAGCAGCGTATCAGATATCAGTTGCGTTTATTGCCCTGGGTTCAGATGTGGCTACTTTGACTTGTTTATTTGGCTTCCAGGTATCAAATGTAACCCACAACTAACTCTCTCTCCGTCTCTGTCTCTCTCTTCAAACTTGCATGTATGTATTCCCCGGTCTGACCACGCAGTAATGGCTTTGTAGAGTCAATAAACAGTCGTGCATGGACTTGTTCACACAAATACACAGCTGATTGTATGGTACGTATGAAGGGTTATCTCGCGTTTCAGCGTTCCCACACATTTGATATCGCTTTAGCTGTTATTTCCGCACTTCAGAGACACGCACATAACATACAGTTAGATTCACATAGGCTGCTTAGGTGACTTGGTTTATCATATTGAATACAATACACATTTTTGTAGAGACAGACAATAGTCACAAAATCAAATAACCACGCAGATTCACCATTATTGTCAGTGCTGCTCATTTAACATCACGTTTAGTTTAAATTATCCATTAAATACTATCTGGGAAATGTGAGGGAATTTATTCTCTATCAACATATAATCTATTGCTTAACATATTTTGCCTCTTTGTACTTTCTAATGAGAGAAAGTAATGATAAGGTTAAGCCTCAAATAGTTGATTACATTCAAGATTGGATTAAATCGCTGTTGCTAAATTGCCAGCTACAGTTCTGGTAGGAGCCAATATTGAGATAAATTGCAGTATGTATATTGAATCACCTGAGTTCTGAAATGGTAGCAGTTCTCGGGGAAAAAAGCAATTCTTGTAGTTCAGGTCCTGCACAAAATTCCATCACACAATCTAAAGACAAATTTAACAAGTTGTCCCCTTTACTGGATATTTATTTGCAATCAGAAATCAACCCCCTCGCTTCAAAACACATGATAATGAGAGTGAAAGATAATGAGAATAAATGACAAAAAGTATTTATTGTTGCATATCTCGAGTTATATTAACAAAAGATGTTGACTTAACTGATGAAAAATGTGAGTCTTTTAAGACCTCCCCATGGGCATTGTCACCCCTTAGCTTCAGTTCTTTGTGTGGAGCATCCCTTAACTTTTATAACTTCTAACAAACATTTTCAGTAATTATTAACAAGCTTCTTTCGCGTCTCGACTGGGATCTGTGCCCATTCTTCACCTGCAAAAGCCTCAGTGATGCTTGATGGCCTCTGTGCTGTTACTGCCTTCTAATCTCACCAAAGATTTTCAATTTCAATCAAGTGACTGAGAGGGTCTCCCCAGGACATCCCAGGATCTTTTTGTGTTTTTGAAAAGTCTTTAATTGTTGAATCCTTAAAATCTTTGGGGGGGTTGAACATTTCAGCTCTACATGCTTCTGTTTTTACTGCCTTCGCAATACAATTTAACTCTTACTTGTTGTCATAAATGTCGTTAGCTTTACAAAATATGTCAGATCCAAAATAAATGGTTTTGTGGTAAATATCTGAATGTTGGTTTATTATACAGTATATTGACATTGAACGCTATGCTTGTGTTTACTTACATTGACTATAAGCTAATTATCAAGTCCTGCTTTGTCTAAAGCCTCCTTAACCAGAAAGTTTGTATGTAAAAACAGCAATTGCGGGTCATCATGGAAACCATAACTGCAATAAAATTTTGTAGTGGCGCTTAAGCTCATTTTTGTGATATCTTGTCTGCCTCAGTGACCACCAGACAGTCGACGGCCACACAACCACTCATCTCATACACACAAACTTGCACTCACAATTTGTCTGATTCCCTCCTCCTCCAGGCAATCACCCCGCCTCCTCTAGCCTTTAGTATCTGAACAGCGTCACCGCTATCTCTGTGCGTCTCCCATGGGAGCCCATATCACGCCTATCACTCTGCACACAGCCCCTCGCTCTCTCTCATGTACATACACAACACTGAGTCCGGATCAAAGGTTAATCACGTCTTTTCATCAGCTGCACCACCCTCTCCTCTATCTGTCCTCCTGCTGTCTCATAACACGGCAGACATTTTGGATCTGTTTCGCCTTTGACTTTCTCTCCTATTTTGTAAATAAACTTATATTATTATTATATTCAGGTAATCTGCTTATTAACGGTATATTCTGTTGCCTTGTAACTGGCTAAATAAATCAGTATCTGCAAGTAATCTGCTAATGTTCTTAAATGTCTAGCAAGGGCTTATAGATAATAATTACTAGTTAGTTATAATACATTGCTTATTGTTCATATCAGACCTTTTTCTAAAGACCAGTGTCCTCTCCATGTAACCCCTCATGTCTGTTTACCTAAAGAGATTTCCAGTATTTCTCTTGTAGTCATAGCTATTAAAAAGATATATTCACTCATAAAGCATCTCTATAATGGTCGTTTTCATAATTTGATAAGTATGTGAGATTTTAGTGGCCTGGGATTCTCCTTTTTTCTGTTTAGTTGTAGGTACAGCAAAAGACAAAGAGAATAGGATATATAGCCATGCAGCCCCCCGACGTGAACCCCAACCCTGACTGAGACAGGAAGTCCTTATTCATTCAGGAGGTGTACACTTACAGAAAACCCTCTGCACCCTTCGATGGAAAATTTCAGGGAAAAGGTTAGGGGCACAAAGTGGTTGCAAAGTACCACTGGGTTTAAAAAGTTAGAAACACTAGAATTTAGTTTTGACCTTTCTGACCGTTCATATTTCAAGTGCTGTAATGATTGTCCAGTGTCTGGGTTTGATTTATTTTGATTCATCTTCTTTTCTTCTGGCTTTTCCAGGGTCATCACAGCAAATCATCTGTGTCCTAGGATGGAGTAATTTGCATATTGTTTTGGCATAGGTTTTACAGTGGATGTAGAGGTGTGATGAGACACAAATCCCACAAGATGAGACACAAGAGACAAGATTTTTACACTATTTTTAATAATTCCTCAAAGATTTAATATATAAATGAAAAAAGGAAAATCACAAATAAGATTTTTAAATCGACTTGAAATTAATGGCATATATGTCTATTATTTCAATTATAAGCAAGACAGATACTGCCATATGTTTTTGCCACAAACTCAACCGACTGATAAAACTGAAACATTTAGATTGAGACTGTGACACACTTATTTGAAGTAATGTTAAAGACGGTGTGTGCTAAAGCATTTTGTAAAGAAGGTAGGCTAATTACTGTTTTAGTTTTTTAAATTTGCAACCCAACAATCCAAGTTTTCTTTTTCTGGTACTGTTTCTATTTTATAGGATTTGATGATTAATTGTAATTGTAATTAATTGTTGTAAACTCATTTGATTTCATTATATCTGTATATTGTTTACATTTGTGATTCATATTGGATCTAAGGATGTCACCCAATTAGTAGAAGCATCAAAAACAGGGGGCTCATCCAGGAAAAATCAATTGTCCATAGAGATTGGGTTACCAGGATTTGGCCTGTCCTGTTAACATATTCTTCCCTCTTGATTTACAAAGCTTCTTTGACAAACTTATGCAGCCCATGTTGGTAACAAAAGCTGCCTCGCATGAGCTTATGACATACTTGATATATTTTCTCTGCACAGTTGGTTGAAGATGGCTCCAGCAGTGAGACCCAGGGCCCGGAGTCTCTAAGCCAGTCCTTCATTAGCTCTGCTCTCTGGGCTGTACTCAGAGCTTTTAGGGGCTGCTGTGGGCTCTATCACTTTATTATCATGCTTCCTCGTGTGTGGGATTGGACTTTTGCCATGAGGCTTCCAAGTACTTTCACTTTCGCCCACTCATCTGACATTTACTGTATGTTCCCTGCTTTGGGAGTTTGGGAGGTTTATAGGAAGCAACATGATCACTTTTTGACCTCAAGTGTTATAAAGGGGGTCAAATCAGGTGATGGTTTAGCAGTCCACTTAGACAGTAGTGTTTATCCAATCCAAACTATAAATTAAATGTTCTGATTCTCGAACCAAGAGCCATACTTCAGTAAACCGGAAACAGCTGATGCTAATATACCCTAGCTTTATTTTTCAAAAAAGTCCACACAACATTCAGCTCGTCCTCTCCTGGAATACAGCTCTTTATCACAAGGACAAGAACACATTTGATCAAAAATAACATCGTCTATTTTATTTTTGTCTTTTGGCTTGTTGTTTTTGAGTGTGGCGTGTCTCTCGTCTAATTAACTCGCAGCAGTGAGTAGCTTCACCTTTGCCTAAGTGATCCTAAGCTTTTCGAGGGGGTGCCAATACTAGCACAGTTTGGTACGCTTTCTGGGACTGCTTCAGACCACTTTGGGAAGTGAAAACAACCCCAAACCAGCCTGACCCATACGGCCCCAGCATAAGAGCACTTATAGACACAGTAATAAGCAGTGGTGGACAAAGTACTCAAAAGCTGTACTCAAGTAAACTGTTACTTCAAAAATAAATAGTAAAGAAAAAGTATGTTCTACAAAATGTACTAAGAAAGTACTTATTTTTCAAAATATGTACTTTAGTAAATTACTTGAGTAAAAGTATCTAGTTACTATACATCACTGGTAATAAGTAATAAAACATTGACTTTCAGCTTCTGGAGTCACCACAGGAAATGTGCAGAGATTTTGATATTGATTTTTGCACAGGTTTTACACTGGATGCACTTCCTGAAGCAACGTTTATCCAGGTTTGGGACAAACCCAACCTTGTGACCCCTTGTGGCTGGATTAGAACATGTATTTACTAATAAAGCAAATGACATAGACCTACTATTTTAGTCTTTCCTATTGGTTTGCCCCAAATGATGCTATTGTTGTACTTCTCAGGCGTATGTTTTCACTGTAAGAAAACATAAACATAAACTCAAACTAAACCATATGTTAATCACAGCATGTTTTCATTTTAATTATGTCTCCTGAGTTTCAATACAAAGCTAGATGGGTTAATTGGTTTATTGTTTCCTGATATTAATAGGAAAGAAGAAAATTCACTCCAGTTTATGATAGCAGTATGTATGGGGGCTTGTCCAGGAAAAACAAGATTTCGTATTCCTGTTTTTAATTGTCTTTTTTTTTAAATAGGTTACCAGTTGGATTTGCCCTTGATACAGTTATAAACACTTACAGTATATTGATGGCATAGAAAGTTTTTTTTTATGTCCAACAAGATTCCATTGTTACTTCCTTTTGTCTCCCAACCAAATAAAATCTACATTGCGTCAAGCGTCATTAAACTATATCAAACATATGAAGGTCTCTGTTATAATCTTTTGTGATCTGAAACAACAGAAGTGGTCTAACTCTGTGGCGCTCTGTTAGCTTTGATCACGATTTATATGATATTACAATATGAAAAAGCCATCCACTCTGTTTTATTTTAAAAGGGCTGGTCTTTGCAGTATTGCTTTGGTGTTCCCCACTATATCCAGCAGCACAAAGCTTATTTAACCACTATTTAAGCTGAATAGCCATTTTACATGCCACATTGAGCATGATGTGGTGTAAAATCAACTGTGCTGTAGTTATTCTTTATGTCACACCAGAGCTGCCATTTGCAAAAAACACATGCAAAAGTCAAGAGCAATAAAAGGGATATTTTGGGGCCACGTCACTAGCTTGCACAAATCGTAACGCCTTTTGACATTTGGGGAGCTGTAACATACAACACAATGACCATAAGCCTGAGGAATGACACTGAAATGATCTATGTCCATATTTAGTCCCCAAAGAAACAGTTTCCTGTTATTTTTCAGTTTATCAATGTGATAAGTTTGGCAGATACCTTACACTCTCACCCGCCTTGTAGTCCCAGTAAAGTTTGGAGAAAGCAGCAGATTGGTTGAAAAGGGAAAGTGAGTGTTTTTTTTTTTTTTGTTTTTTTTTTTTTTTAGTGGGGCTGGTGCCTCACATCTGGGCCACAAACTTTGGGTATTATCTCAGATGGAGGGGCTGGACACAGTTACAAAAAAAAAGCTAGTCTCCCTTAGGAAACAGAGAAAACAGTTTAGTCGTGGCAGCCATTGGGGGTGCATCTGTTTCAGGGGCATTAGATAGGGTTTTAGCAGTGTAAGAGTGCGCCCTAGTGGTTATAGGTACAAGTGCAGCAATGAAGAAAGAAGAATAGACTTTTCAGTGCGATCATATGCTTCAACAGGCCGAACATTCATCATCATCTTTTAAGACCCTTAATAATAAAATAAAGCCTATATGATGAGGTCTTTGGTGCAGGAGGTCAGGAGTTTGATTCCCCCATGCAAAGCCAAAACCTCCAGCCACAGTATCCCAAGCCCGGATCAAGAAGAGCTTCAAAACCTTTCAAAGTATCTATGCAAATGATTAGCTTGAAACGAAAGGGACTTTTTCCTGTCACAATCTGCTATAGATCATTAAACAGTTTTCCTTAAGTGTGCCTTTTTGTTATTGCAGAATTAAGCCTATAAAAAGTAAAACGTTTTATTGAGAAAAGGCCCTCTGTGACAAAGGCCAGATGTGCTCGCCAAGTGAAATACGCTTGCTCAATATTTTCATTGGAGTTGTCTTTAAGCTGTGGATTTCTTGTGTGAACTTAATGCTAACCCGCTAACAGCCACAAGACAGCGAGTATGACGTCCAGCTGTTGAGTTGAGCTGTGTTAAGAGTGGTTAAAATGGCACAAACAGCCCCCCACATGAAGCAGCATTCCTCAGACTGCCTTTTGAAGTTCAGTGGCATTTCCATGTCTTCATAAAACATGTGCATTTTACATTACCTTAAAACGTGAGCAGTTATGCACTATGAACATGAGCAGCTTAAGGTCAGTGGGACAAGTCCTGCACTGGAAACATATGTGTGGTCTGCTGTGGTTAGTAGTGGTTAGCAAACCAATGCTAAAATTAACAGATTGATGCTAATGAACAAAACAATGTTATAAAGGAGAAAAACCATGCTATAGTACTAAAACCACTAAAAACATTAAATTAATGCATTTTTATTAAATAACAGGAGTAAAGAGGAGCTAAACACTAACAAGGGACAAGTAATGCAATAGTAAATAATACTAATAAGAAAAATCACAGAAATGTCCAAACAGAACATAAGTTTTCACTGAAACTGACAGTGACTAAAAAGCTTTAATTTTTGCCAAAATATTGCTAAATCTTTGTATTCTTGCAAGTGCAGAATATTTAGAAGTAACAAAATTTGTAATACATCACATACCTTCAAATCAATTTAAAAAACCTGCTACTAACAGACCATTGTCCAAGGTGTACCTCGCCTAAGGCCCATAGTTAACTGGGATAATCTCCAGCCACCCAAAACCCCTGGGAATAAGCAGAAAATGATGAATGAATGAATAAATGATGAAGGACATTACATCAATGCTAAAAGGCTAAAAGGGTAAATAATAAAATTATGCCAAAACTATAATATTAATAATTCAGCAGTCTAACTATTTCCATATCCGTAATCTAAACCTCAAAAATATTATTGCCTGCAAATAAATGGTCTTAATGTAATCCCAGTGTACAAGCGTTGCCCTTGACTTGCCTGTTATACTCAAACATGTTGCTTACATTTGTCCCATGTTTGTGTCCGGCAGACCACATATGTTTATGCGTTCTTGTTGCACTGGTGCAGCCTGTAACCCTAACCCAGTCCCAGCGTGTAGCTCTGAGGAACGCCGCAGATGTTCACATGGCTCTCCTTAGAAAACAAACACAACAGGACGTGGGGACTGTCAAAATAAAAGCTCAGCTCTTATGGGAAAACCTCTAACAGTGACTTACTTATTCACTGGCAACTCTTTCCATCTTACTACAGGAAGTTTTTACCTACTTTCTGGTTTTGGGAACGTGTGTCTGGACAGTCCATTACTCTTAAAGTGATGGGAGGGGTGCTGATTTGTCAAACCGTGAGAGATTTAAATGTGAGAAGGGAGGGAGAGGTAGAGGAAAACATAGTGGGAGAGCAGGACACTGTTGCCACCCTGCACTCCCCTGCTGCTCCAAAAGTGATTGATGTCCTCTACTCGCCACAATTAATGGCACCGCTCCATGGAGCTTAGAGAGGCTTTACAACGACCTGAACAAGACAAGAAGTGCATGTTCAAATGAAAAATAGTGTGTACATATATTGAGAATTGTACATTTGGGTCATGAAACATTAATCCAAGTCGAGTCTCCGAAATTAGTAAACTTATTAGGGTCCAACTCTGAAGTGTTGAGATATTAGTCTTGTAAATCTATTTCATAGCAAAACATTAAAAGATGCTTGCACTGTATTTGCTCATACTTAGTGCAGCACTTCTCCAAGACTCTGTATCATTGGTTCAAAAGTTTGAGTCCTGGTTGGTGAGAAGTCCAGGACTGAGAAGAGATGGTGAGAAGAGACTGTGAGAAGAGACAAGTCCAAGTCTCAAGTCTGAGCGCTCATATCCAAGTCCAGTCACTGAGATTTAAACTCGAGTCATATGTGACTCAGCTTAAGTCCAAGTCCAGAACTTGAGTAGTCCGTCTGTGCATAGTGCATGAAGCACCAGTACTGGCGGTAAACAAGAACAAGATATTCTGATCCTCGCCAAGTTCTTTTAGCAGCACTAGGACAACTGTACTGAAAAGCAAACCAAGTTGTAGTATAATAATATTAATCTAAGTCTAAGAGAGCTGAAGCAAGCAAACTGCCATAACTGTGAATATTAACTCAATAATAGTTTTAGAGACATCTATCCATCCCTCAGGAACCTGGAGCGGATTCAGTGTTACTCATAATCCTGGCAGAGGGGACACTTCTCTCTTGTTCTTTCTCTTTGTATGTGCAGGTGCAGCTGGTTAGTTCTCACACTTAATAGTTAACGTATCAGCGGTCTGGATTGGCGCGCTGAGTTTCCTCTGAGCCACATGTCAGACTCAGCGGCAATGAGAAGTCCAGGTGCACAGTTTACCCTCCGGGAGGAAGTCTTTGTTTACTCAGATTTGACCTTGTGCTTGACCTGACCCCCCTGTTTGAGGCTGTGTGACCCCCAAACACACTGGATTCATATTGGTTTAGAAGCTGTTAATACACTCGACCAGTGATAATTTTGTGCTGTGTTTCAAAGATTATGAAGAGGCAGAACATTATTGCTACTATATTGTGTAGAGTGAGAAAGCCAAAACAGATCTCCGCTTGAGTAAGTGGCTAATAAAGTCAGTATTTATGCATTGTCAGCCCAAGACATGGGCCATAATATGTTTGTTTGTTTTGTTTTTTTCTAGCCTTGTTGAAATCGTTTTGGACACCTTTGCATTAGTATTTCACGTTTTATAACTTAATGTATATGTATGGAAAACAAAGTGTCATGGACAAAGCATAAAATGGCTGTTTAGCACAGCTATAAGCAACATGACCCTAACAAGCTGAAGGCTTCGTAGTGACGGCAATTTAAGTGCTGAAATTATCAGAACAAGTCTGGTAATGGTGTATGGGCTTTAGAAACATGCAGGAGTACTTCCTGGTTTCATGTGTCTACAAAGAGTCGTGAGACCGAACGTTTCCAGTTCTTGAAAAGGGCAGCAGCTCAGCATACAGGATTACTCAAGTGTGAATTAAACAAAGTACTACTCCGGGTATGTTTTTGTGGTGGAAATAACATTAGAACAGGGTTAAAAGCTCAAAAAAGTTGATTTAACATAATAGGGGACCTTTAATGACAGCTTACATCATGGTGTACCTCAGGGGAGATGCTTTGTACCACTGCTTTTTTATTATTCACTAATCACATTCAGAAGCACTTGGAGATTGTAGATATCTGTCCAGGCATTGATCCTATCTCGCAATGGTAAATATGTAGTACCGAGACCTGAACACGCACCAGGGAACTTCTAGTTCAGGAAAGAAACTCTGTAACCATTCAGCCACAAAGCTGAATGGTTACAGAGTTGTTTTTTTACAATGGTAAAAAAAAAAAAATCCCTTAAGATAATACATTACTTTGCTTCTTTACTGACTCCTTGTGCTTGGCATTAGCATCTATCTTACAATGATACAGAATTAAAGAAAAATCCTAGACACTTTCTTGGCACATTACTGACCCCTTCTAAAATTTTCATTAAAATCAACCCACAAACATGCCTGTAGCATATACAGCATAGTGGACAACAGAGAGAATATAATCACATGCACAGTTGTAAAGATCTGAAACTAAAGTGTGTTGTCATTGGAGGAAAGAATTCTGCAAATTGTGATTCAGTGCCATGGAAAGTCTTGTAATTTATGTGGAAACGTTATCAGGAATGCACTTTGAATTTTGGGACACTCCACGTATCTCGACCTAAAATAACGTGCTGTTAGTGTTGTCTAAAATCTCAGCAGCTCTCAAATGTGAAATGAAATTCGGTGACAGGTGACAAAGTGTCTGAAATCCAACAATTGGCAAAGATAGAGTTTGTCATATTGTAACTGAGTGTTGTTGAGTCCCTGTGGTTGTGGTTTTTAGTTGGTATGCACAGGACGCCTCAGCGAACTTTCCTACTAAACTTTTTCTACAGTCTTTTCCCAGCAGTGACAGTGAACTCACACTGGCTTTTGTTGGAGTCTTAGTATGATTGAGGAAAGAAACACAGTGTATGTTGAAGTTACAAGGCTTTATAGGCAGAGGTGTGTAGCATTGTCACAAAAGTTGTCAGTTAGTGTTCTCTCAGACTCTTGAGTTGAGTGTGTTTATTCAGACGTATTCAGACATATAGAACAAACTTATAACAAACTTAGTTGTTATATAAATCAAATCACGTCAGTTAATAACTCGTCTTGAAAAGAAATAACTTCTTTGTTTATTAGACATCTGAATAGGAGTGGGCAGAAGTAAAAACTTATTTAATCCTGCCCCCTTTCATAAATCCTTCACCACACAAAAATCAATTGAACTTCCTTTTGTAACATCAACAAAATTGTCTTCATATCTCTCTCAGTGCTAATGTCAGTGCCCATATGAACCCCCAATACTCAAAGTACTTTATCAACATAACTAGCAAAACTCTTTTCTCTATATCTGTTTTTAAACTGCTTTGTATTTGGACATTGTTTTAGTTCATTATTCAAGTTGTTTCATTTTTCCACAAACCGAAACACAAAACTCGTCTTGGTAGTGTGTACTCTTTTTGTTTTAAACTGTGACACAATCGTCTTTCAATAAACTCTCAAGTACTATTCAGTGACAAGACAATACCACTGACAAAGCTAACTGATCTATGCAGGGATGACTTCAGTTATTTTTTTATTAATAAGTATTTTAAAAAAATCCTAGTACTACTAATCCGATCACTCAACAGTGATAGGTACCCAGTGCTACAAATACTTTGATTTCAGTAAAAGTATGATATGAGTAAACTAATCAAGATCAGACACCGTACATTTGGAAGCTAGCTTAGTAGAACTTCTACCTACAGCTTTATGTCATTCACATCATTCTCTACCTCCCAAGCTACCGTTCACCTCTTGTTTGCATTTCAAATTAAATGCCTATACTTTACTATATCCAGTGAGATTACTCGATTAAACAAGCTGATTTTTACATAAAACTATTGAGAAGATGATTGTTATTAAACTGACAGTATGCAAGTATCACTGACCTTTGTTTACGGGCAGAGGAGGAAAGTAATTAGAAAATACTTACTTACTACATCTGACTACAAAAAGTTGGACGTTGTAATAGTAGTATTAGCAAAAAAAAAAACATTTAATATGTGTACTTGTAATTGTACTATTTTTCTTGTACTCGAGTAATAATTTGTGCAAGTATTTATATTTCTATTTATTTTAAACTAACAGTACTTTGACTTTAGTACAGGCGTTGAGTACTTCTTTCACTTCTGTTTATTGGTAAGAGGCAACATTTCAGCAGATAATTCATGCGTAGTTTAGCTCTTGCTATGTGCTTCATTGCCACCAGAGGGTGTTTATGAGCCTCAGAGGAACCACGCTCTCGTCCTCATAAAGCTTGGCCTGTAGCTCATACACTGCCATAAAGTTTAATACTGTTTAGACGAGTGTAAGAATTATAGCCCCGTTTGCAATATAGACAATTTTATTTGCCAGTATTCTTTCTGCCAGTCAAGCTGCTCCTACTGTGCCATTCTCAATCAACATGCTGCAGCTGGGACAGTCACAGAGGCAGTCACACTTTCACCACTGTCCTCTAGATGGCAGAATAACCCTGCTTTTGAGTAAATGCATGATTTGCATTACCACAACCTTTTCCTGCATTGTGGTATCTGACTGTCTGGACCTGCCCAGTTAAAATGAGATGGCTATATCTTGTACTACAGTGAGAGTCAGGGTCCTTGCAGCTCAGAAAAAATGAAGCCCTGAGTTAGTTTAGGAGCAGAGCTTACTTGGACTCTAGCTCATTGTTTACGTAAGCTCTGTAACTGGGTTTCTCAGAGTTTACATGCATGCATAGTGTCCACTCAGGCTAATGCTGCTCTTATGTCGTCTTGGTACAGTAGTTAATAAAATATTCTTTTGACGTTTACAATCACTTCACTAGTTGATGGTAAATTGTAGAGATAGACCGACATGTTTTTGTTTGTTTGTTGGTTGTTTTTTTAGGGCTGATACCAATTATTAGTAGTCAAGGAGGCCAGTAACCGATATTTGGAGCCAATATTCATTTGCACTAAAAGGGAAAATATTGGCATCAAAATTTTGAATAATACAAACGCCAACACTTAACTTTGTCTAAATGCCTTTAAGCATATGTTTATTAAACAGCTTATCAGATTTGACATCTTTGTTTTAAAATTCTACAAAAAAGTGCAGGGAGCTCCTAGGTTCAGCAGCATGTTTTATAAAGTTAAATTAAAACTTAGTTAGTTAACAGATAAATAGTTCCCTAAAGTTTTCTACAGTAAATAAAGTTTTTCAATATATCTGCTCTCCGGACCTTCTGCATTCGGCAAAACTTTTTCTCCTCTTTGCTGTGTGTGTGAGCACTGTGCATGCCCAGCTTTCACTGCTGATTGGCTGTTACCTGTGCTGTGGCTCTGTGTGTAACCAGAGTGTGTAACTAGTCAGATGGTGCTGTGAGTGGGACAGTGCTGGAGACAGAGAGGCGCGGCTGCATCAGAGCCAAAATAACCCAGTTTTAAACTGATCTCTTATCAACCGTTAGATTTTTTAAAAAGGCCGATGCCGATATGCGTCAAAACGCCGAATATCAGCACCAATAATCGGCCCGGCTGATAATCGGTCTATCCCTAGTAAATATCAGTACACTAGTACTAACACTAACACAAGTACTAGTAATATCAGGTTGTTGTAATGATAGTATGATAGTAGTAGTTTATGCTGTTGTAAAAAGATACTTTAAAAAATCAACTGTATCCATCCATGTATGGATGTGTCTGTGTTGGGAGGTCTGTAGGCACAAATTGGCAGCTCCAGTTCTGTCAGTCATGCTGTGGCTACAAAAGTAGCTCACCACCACAGTGTGACTGAGCATGTTTCTGTCGTTGTTGTTGTCATTGTAGTAGTTGTAGTGGTAGTAGTGGTGATAGTAGTAGTAGTAATAGTAGTAGTAGCAGGGGTAAACTATTTTTCTTTTTATAATCAAGTGGGGAGTTTCCCAAAATATACGTCATCGGTCCAAACATTTATCAGTAATGCTCTTTGCTTTCCTCATTTGTTTACATTTGTTTCACTGCTCAGCTGGAGCATGCTCTGAGCACTTTGTCTAACTTAATCTGTGTAAGCTGTAGTTTGTGAATGAATCTTATTATCCAGGTGCTTTACTCCAATTAAAGGAAATTTCTACTACTGCCTCATTATTGGAACAAGACATTTACATGCATTAGAGCACATTTTATTGCCTGGATGTAAACATACTGACTTTGAATGCATTTAATGTGGAGTGGGACACAACCTCAGGAATGACCCTGAATTGAGGAGTGTTGAAAAGAGCCCCTCACCTATTCACACCTGCTGCACTGTGCACATGTCACTAAGCCATGCAAGTGCACACAGGCAGAGCATTTTTACACAAATTAAAAACACTTGGACTGTCTTGGCACAGCTCCCTCTCCCCCTCCATCATCACAGTGCTAATGACATTCTTTCACACACAAACAGGTACCGCACCTCAGTTCAGTTCATTTCACTCATCGTCCCATCACTGTCAGCAGTTTAATGTGAAAGGATATGCATTTTTTCCTGTATTTGAGGAAAGCTGTTTAGTAATAGCGGTGCATGGTGGCAGAGTGGTTAGCGCTCGTGTGGATGGAGTCTGTTAAGCACCCACCAGAAGCACTGTCCAATCACATGCTTGAATAAGAGGAGCTCTCATTGGCTGCTTGGTCTAGAAAACGTGTCCTAATATTTTGCCATGAATTGGTGCTGTTTTACTTCTTTAATAGATGACAAGCAGGAAAGGTAGCTGTGTTGTTGAGGTGCAAAGGATGGAGTTGCCTTTCTAGTTGTGGAGGTAGTGTAACACAAGGTCTGAGTGTAGTGAAGATGGAAAGTTACTCATGTTATGTTGGAAATGTTTTGTTTTTCTGAATGTAAAATGAGAGGAAGCCAGGTGAACTCTTAAAGATGTCTTGAAAGAAATTTTACAGACAACGCCACGTCACTTAGGCGTCATTCACTTCATTAAACTTACATAAAGGATTTTTGTATAAAGAGGTATTTTTCTTCTTGCGTAACACCTTTTCATTACTAGATTAATGAAAAGAAAAGGCTGCTAAAATGTAATTAAATCAGCTCAAATGTTCATTTTTAATTAAAACTCTCTCCTTTCACAAACTCCAGCCCTGACCATGTAAAACTGTCCTTCAACGCACTTGTCTATTTATACAGGGTTCATGGACATATACTCACTGGACACATTATAAGAGACACCTGCTCTAATTCATCTAAATGCAAATATAACATGCTCTAGCTGCAACCCAATGCTTTTAGGATTTAGACATGTTCAAGACAAATCTAAAGATCAAACGTAAGCTTTTAAATGGGAAAGAAATAAGATTTAAGTGACTGCTAAACTGCTTGGATTTGCCATCCATCCAGCAGTCTAAGCAGAGATGCCCAGACTTCCCTCTCCACAGACACTTCCTCCAGCTCTACCCGGGGGGACCCCAAGGCGTTCCCAGGCCAGCCGAGAGACATAGTCCCTCCAGCGTGTCCTAGGTCTTCCCCAGGGCCTCCTCCCAGTGGGACATGCCCGGAACACCTCCCCAGGAAGGCGACCAGGAGGCACCTCAGCCACCTCAGCTGGCTCCTCTCGATGCGGAGGAGCAGCAGCTCTACTCCGAGCTCCTCCTGCGTAACTGAGCTCCTCACCCTATCTCTAAGGGAGAGCCCTGTCACCCTGTGGAGGAAACTCATTTCGGCCGCTTGTATCTGGGACCTTGTCCTTTCGGTCATGACCCAAAGCTCATGCCCAGAGTTTAGGTGAGAGTAGGAACGTAGATAGACCGGTAAATCGAGAGCTTCGCCTTTCGGCTCAGCTCCTTCTTCACCACAACAGACCGATACAACGACCGCATTACTGCAGACACTGCACCGTCTGTCAATCTCACGCTCCATCCTTCCCTCACTCATGAACAAGACCAGAGCACCCCCCACAGGATACCATGTGGGACACGGTTGAACGCCTTCTCCAAATCCACAAAGCACATGTGGACTGGATGGGCGAACTCCCATGAACCCTCAAGCACCCTAATGGAGGGTATAGAGCTGGTCCACTGTTCCATGGCCAGGACGAAAACCGCATTGTTCCTCCTGGATCCAAGGTTCGACTATCGGATGAATTCTCCTCTCCAGTACCCTGGAATAGACTTTCCCGGGGAGGCTGAGAAGTGTGATTCCCCTGTAGTTGGAACACACCCTCCAGTCCCCCTTCTTAAAAAGAGGAACCACCACCCCGGTCTGCCAGTCCAGAGGCACTGTCCCCAACCGCCACGCGATGTTGCAGAGACGTGTCAGCCACGACAGCCCCACAACATCCACCCATCCACCCCCAGTGCCTTGCCACCGAGGAGCTTTTTAACCACCTCAGTGACTTCAGCCCGGGTGATGAACGAGTCCACCTCTGAGTCCCCAGTCCTCTGCCTCTTCAACGGAAGACGTGTCCGCAGGGATTGAGGAGATCCTCAAAGTATTCCTTCCATCACCCGACAACATCCCCAGTCGAGGTCAACATCTCCCCACCTCCACTGTAAACAGTGTTGTTGAAGCACTGCTTCCCCCTCCTGAGGCACCGGACTGGTTTGCCAGAATCTCTTCGAGGCCAACCGATAGTCCTCCTCCATGGCCTCCCCAAACTCCTCCCAGACCCAAGTTTTTGCCTCCACAACTGCCCGGGAAGTGGCTTACTTGGCCTGCCGGTACCTGTTGGCTGCCTCAGGAGTCCCACGAGCCATCCAAGCTTGGTAGGACTCCTTCTTCAGCCTGATGGCATCCCTTACTTCCAGTGTCCACCACAGGGTTCAGGGGTTGCCGCCACGACAGGCACCAGAGACCTTACGGCCACAGCTCCGAACAGTCGCGTCAACAATAGAAGTGGAGAACATGGTCCACTCAGACTCAATGTCTCCAACCTCCCCCGGGATCTGGTTCAAGCTCTCCCGGAGGTGGGAGTTGAAGACCCCTCTGACAGGAGGCTCAGCCAGATGTTCCCAACAGGCTCTCTACAATACGTTTGGGTCTGCCGAGTCTGTCCGGCCTCCTGCCTCCGCCAGCGGATCCAACTTACCACCAGGTGTCCAGGTTGAAGTCCTCCAGTAGAACAATGGAGTCCCCAGTCGGAGCACCTTTCAGTACCCCTCCCAGGGACTACAAGAAGGCCAGGTACTCTGCACTGCTGTTCGACCCGTAAGTCGAAACTACAGTGAGAGACCTGTCCCCCATCCGGAGCCGCAGGGACGCAACCCTCTCATTCACCGGGGTGAACTCCAACACGTGGCGGCTGAGCTGGGGAGCTATAAGCAAGCCCACACCAGCCCGCCACCTCTCACCGTGGGCAACTCCAGAGTGGTGGAGAATCCAACCCCTCTCAAGAAGCTGGGTTTCAGAGCCCAAGCTGTGCATGGAGGCGAGCCCGACTATATCTAGCCGATCCCGCTCTACCTCCATGGGTTGGGCTGTCGTGGCACCTGCCTTTGACTGCCACCCAAATCACACTGCACCGGCCCCTTATGGACCTTCCTGCGGGTGGTGGGCCTATGGGAAGGCGGTCCCACGTAGCCTTTTCGGGCTGGGCCCGGCCAGGTCCCGTGGGAGGAGACCGGCTACCAGGCACTCACCTGCAAGCCCCAACCCCAGGCCTGGCTCCAGGGTTGGGCCCCAGTGACACCAATCCTGGCGACATAACAGACCTTGTTGTTGTGTGCATCATATGGGGCTTCTGAACCGCTCTTAGTCTGGCTCGTCAACCACGACCTCTTTGCCATGGGAGACCCTACCAGGGGCATTAAGCCCCAGACAACATAGCTCCTAGGATCACTTGAGCACTCAAACCCCTCCACCATGATAAGGCGGTGGTTCAAGGAGGGGTGCTTGGAATTGCATGCACAACCATTTGCTTCACAGAGAAAGGTACAAAAAAGAGTATCTAGTGAGCAGCAGGTCATTAGGGAAAAAAATGTCTTGTTGATGCCACAGGCCAGAGGGGAAGGGCCAGACTTGTTTGAGATGTAGGAAGGAAACAGTAACTTAAAGGTCCCCTATTATGCTAAATCTTTTTTGAGCTTTTAACCATGTTATAATGCTGTTTGCACCTCCAAAACATAGTGGAGTAGTATTTTGTTTCGTTCACGCATGTGAAACTCATGTTTGAGTAATCCTGTACGCTCCTGTATGTTGCGCCTGTCCTCTCCTAAACATAGGCTCTGTCTCAAGGTCACTACAAAGCAGTCAGCTCATTTATCTACCTGTTAGCATCCTGTAAAAAAATATATAATATGTTTCCTTTAAATAACTACCTGTTACAACCGGGTGTCACTGTGTGTCAGCTAAGAATAAGAAACATAGGCTATTATTTCTAACAAGCTCAAAAAATCACAAAAAAGAAGATTGGAAAGTAGTTGCCTGGTCTCATTAGTCTCAATTTCTGCATTCACATCACATGGCATAGACATGACATGAATCTGGAAGTTCCACTTAATGTAGTCTGTTTGCTTCAGACTTGGTCCAATAAAGATGGTATTTTACAGGCTTTGTTTTTGGTGCCTTTTTTAAGTTACTGTTGCCTTTCTAACATCTTAAACGAGTCAAGCCATTCTTCTCTGATTTTTAGCATTACAAGACTTTTTTTGCTCCAGAACTCTTTAGATATTTTCTCTTTTTTGGACCATTCTTGGTAAACCCAGGTGACAAATCCATGGAGTTGCTGCCATGTGATTTGCTGATATTTGCATTGAGAAACATTAGGAAAAAGTTTATCTAAATATCCTGCCTCAAGGGGTCACAAGTCTGTGTACTCTTTATGCCCGAGCCTGAATAAACGGAGAGGGCTGCATCAAGGTGGGCAACTGGCAAAAACAAAAAACAACGCCAACAATGCCAAATCAATACCCAACTCACTTCATGCTAGGAGGCAGATGATTTGCTGTAGCCAAAAGGAGAGAAGAAGAAAAGGTGTATCCAATAATGAGCTGCCCTATATACATGCTTCTTTATGGCAGAAGAGGCCTTTTCAGCTAATATTGAGTTGCCATGTCAACTACAAGAAACATAAATCCTTCAGACTTTAAGATAAGCCCCTTACGACACAGCGTGAACTCAGGCACGCTGAATACCCATGCATACTCTAAACCACTTGATTAATGCACTATATGGAACTATGTGAAGAAGTGTTCATTAACGCTTGTATAACTCAGAGTCCTAGACCGCAATGTACACTAAATATGAGACATTTTCCACTACTCTGCAGCACGTACAGGGGTTGGATGTGGCTGAAGTGGAGTTTTTTCTTACTTAGTAAGGCCTGCTAATAAATCCTCTTTTCCTTCACGGCAGCAGTAATGTACGAAATTGGCGTAAAATGTGGCTTAATAACACCATCTTTTATTACACAGACTCAGCACAAGTCTACAAGAAGAAATTCACATTGAGTTCTCTGCGTAATTGGCATTTTGCAAGGGTTTTACTTATAAGGAAACCTTTTTCATATTAAATTTACCCTTCAGGTTTACAATAATAATAATGGATTACATTAGTATTGTTAACATCACTGTTCCCTCCTTGGATCACTTTTTATAGATACTGACCACTGCAGACTGGCAACACCCCACAAGATCTGCAGAGATGCTATGACCCAATTGTCTTGCCCAGTGTTTCCCAACCTGGGGTCCAGGACCTCCTCCGGGTAACCTGGCAAATGCCAGATTGAAATAATATTGGCACAGAGTTGCTAACAATATATCAATCTGCTTGTAAACTCCAATTGAAAACTTTTGTAAAGTGGGACTTTCAGTTGAATACTTGGAGGTAATTGGATAATGCACCAGCTACATAGCTAAACAGCTAATTGCGATGATAATAAAACAACACAATAGAGACATTGTTAGAAGATGTTTTTGTTTTATTAGGGCTGTCAGCGTTAACGCGTTAACGCATGCGATTAATAGAAAAAAAATTAACGCGTTAAAATGTATTAACGCAAATTAATCACACGATCTGTTTTGCCGTAACAGCAGCGCTTTTCAAAGCATTTTGGAGGGCATGAAGCCGTGTCAGGGGCGCGTGACCGTCTTGGAAATGTGCGTATATCACAACATTGACTTGTTTTCACGGTGAATGACCGGCGCGTCCACAGAGTAGAGAGAGCAGCTGCCACACACACATTTGCCTGTGGTTCGACTTCAGGACAAGTCCACTGCTTTGGCCGCTGCACTACAGCCCTCTCCTTTCCCTCCCCTCACGAGTCTCGTGTAAAACTTTTTACTAATAAATATTACGTGTGCTTTTTATATCGCTTCTTTTCACTGCCTCCATCCGTGCGCGTTCCCGGGAGTTGTGCTTTCTATGCGTCCTGTGCGTCCTGGACCCGCGGTGAGAGCGGGGGGCGATCCATGGCCATCCCTGAACTTGTGGAGCCACAAGCCGCAAACTCCTACAAACCATTCATTTGTGGGGGGTTTTTTTTTCCATAAAGCGTCAGTTCTCGACTCAGAGCGGCAGGCTCACGGCGGACAGGTGACCGTGCCCCGCCCCTGTCCGCGCCGCTGAGAGCAGCAGAGGAGAGGCTCAGGTGTCTGCAAAATCTATCCAATTATACATTGTGATTAATCGTGATTAATCACAGCCCAACAGTGTGATTAATCTAATTAATTTTTTTAATCGATTGACAGCACTAGTTTTTATAAATGTATAGCAGCACACATTATGTTTTTCTGGGTCGTCATGCTGCTAACATATCTCTAAAAATGCTTGTTGCTGTCTGCAAACCTAAAACCCACACACTCGCGGCAGGACTGCCACACCATTGGCCTCACTGGTCCAGACCTAAACAAACCAGCCTGAGCCTGACAAGATGGATTTTGTGAGTTTGTGAATTTACAAATTTCATGACAGTCCAGCTCGTTGTGCAAAGTAACCCTCAAGGGGGCACTAGAGATCGCGGGGGTCTGCTCTGAGGTTGTGAGCTTATCAAGATTATATTTGTGCATAATAAATCTTTAAAATTCCACACACCCAATTTTAAACTAAAGGGAATATGAACAAATAACTACAGCTGCTATTCATTTTTGTAAGTATCACCCAGGCATTAACATTACTCATGTAGAGTTGGTTAGTTGTTATCTATTTTATGCTTAATTTTGCATCTTTGGTTGCTTTTGATAATTCATCAATGTACTACTGTGTGTTAGGTCACTTGTGTGACCTAACCTCCAAACACTAAAAGGGTCTTGCACCTTATAAATGCTATGTCATACAGCCCAGTCCTACCATTATTACACAAAACAAGCCCTTCTGACGCATTTCAGTTTTATAATATCATAGAGGTCAGAACTTTTCTCTTTGCAGGTCAAACACCAATCTCATGTCAGGAACTGATTCATGCCCAAGACCAAAAAAAAAAAAAAAAAAAAAACTTTGATCGCAATTGTGTCCTTAAACTCATCCAAAGCTTTGATATTGTTACTCATGATGTTCCACCTCTTTGTTGTCAGTCAGCCTCACTCACTTTGATCTTCCACTGTGTTGTGTGTTATTAGAGCGCATTGATGTGTAAACGCTGGTGTGGAGTACGATCGAGAGAGTTACAGTGGGGCATGTTTTTAGATGGCAAAACTGTGGCAAAGGGAAAAGAAAAAATGCTCTAAATGACTCCACACAAAGACAAAATTACGACTTGGCACACAAAGTGTCTTCTGCACGCGGGTTGACATCCAGAGAAGGGAGGAGTGTTGAACAAACCTCTCCCCCACACCTCTGTCTGTGTGCCTCACTGAGTAAAGACTGCATGGTTAGTGCATGGTATAAATTTCTGTGTTACATAAGCACATCCCGGTGGAGCTACAGGTGCCTGGCCACACGTCAGCTGCTCAGAAATATTCATTAAGTTCAAATAATAGATAATGGTTGGTGGTAAACAAGTGAGACGTGCATCTCAATGTGGCACTTATACTACGGTCGAGGACAGGCATGATCAAATGTGATGTGCAGACGCCGTGGGTGAATCTAGGATCGAGCCACCTAAACATGTGCATGGCAAAAGATTATTATGTTAATGGTATTGTAATTTATGCAGTTTATAATGTTTATCCTGTTGCCACTGCCAGGCTTCTTTTGTTGAAAGACTGTGCACAACTGTGACAGCTGCTTCTTAAAAAGGCAGAATTTTTAGATCAGAGGCAAAATTTGAGACAAGAATTGAGGGGGGAAAAAACTATGAAAAATTTGAGAAAAGTTAGGAGAGTGTATGTGTATTCTGAGGTAATAACTAGAAACATTTGAAGAGCACAGACATTGTCCCTATCTTGCAATGTTTAAAATAGTTACCATTACCATTACTTTCACTGAAAAATGGCATAAAAATTAAATTACTTTTTGCATACAACCAAAACTCAGTCCTGAACGGTAGGTGCTCGACACTCTATGTAGTGACACAGCAAAACATGACAGGCTTCTTGATATTGGAGCACCATTCACATCTTCAAATACCAAATATTATGTAACATTAGAGCTACTATTACTTTTTCTAGCACTTCGATTTACATTTCTTCCTTTTTATCAGACCACACAGTTTGCAATTTCTGGGCTGCAGTTGGCCATGGCCAGCTTTTTTTGCTCCACTTTTGAAAAGGACTGAAAAGTACAGAAAAAAACGAGTCCACAAGGTCTGCAGTTGAGATGTGCTGACCTTTTATTTCTAGTGTGTCTAAATGCATGTTGTATTTGACGTTAAAAATGTTCTTATATTGGATGCCTTTTAAAGCAGAGTAAGAATGTTTGCTATGTAGTCATTCTTTCCTTGCATGTTTTACTATAAAAAGCTCTTAAATCTGTTCCAGTGTAGGAGTGTTAAGCTTTGACAGTATGAGAAAGACATCTGTGTGTTGTATTAAGTCACGTAGCCACTAAGCAGTACTGGGTCAGATGAGTACAACACAATTTGTCAAAACTGTGTCCAGAAGAGTGGCATCTGTTAAATGCATGTGGATGGATATCATACATGCTGTGATCTATAACATTTAAAAGTTAAAAGAGGAGGGTAAACCTTGGTGTGTAGCAGCTCAAAAGGGTCCAGGTAAAGCCATATGCTGCTGCACAAAAAACAATAAAAGATTACTGTTAGACGTTAGGTTCAGAAAGCTGCAGTGGTTTCCTTCATTTCATGGACTCACAAGTTTAATGTCAGTAAGTTACGCTTCATTGTAATGCAATGTAGCCTGAAATCCACAAAACAAGAACTGTGTGAGACCAGTGCTGTCTAAACTG
This sequence comes from Bostrychus sinensis, assembly GCA_020698575.1. Lineage (NCBI taxonomy): Eukaryota > Metazoa > Chordata > Actinopteri > Gobiiformes > Eleotridae > Bostrychus > Bostrychus sinensis. The sequence continues at coordinate 24,273,551 of CM036246.1, forward strand.
GATGTAGATGCTAATAGTGCTAGCTTTTTATAAAGTCACAAGTACAGCACTGAGTTTTTCTTCTTCTGAATATTTATTAGTATACATTTTATTCACTTTTTGCCTACTATCTCTCTCAGTGGTTCCCAAAGTGGGGTCCGGGGCCCCCTGGGGGTCCGCGAAGGTACTACAGGGGGGCTCCCAGAGGCTGTCTATATTTCAATTTAAATTTGAATTTATTATTATTATTATTAGTTTTTATTATTATTATTATTTCAGACACGTTTTTGGTTCATAAAAACAAATAAAACATACAAAAATATAAAAAGTCAATGAAAATATTAAGTACCTAAAAACATTAAGTACATAAAAAAAACATTTGAAATTAATTACAGTTGTATACTTGTTTTAAAATATTACTTTAAAACAACTTTTAGTCAATAATCAGTGTTTTTGTAATGTTTTTCTAAAAAAAAACATGAAGAAAAACATGGCAGAGTCTTTTGCATAGAGGGAAGTTTTATCATTGGGGGTCCGCAAGGGATTTTCGGGAATTTAAGGGGGCCACGACAGTCCTGACTTTGGGAATGGCTGATCTATCTGAATAAAGTACTAATAATCCCGGGGGTGGCTAAATGGTTAGTGCTCTCGCCTCCCAGCTAGGAGACTGTGGGATCGATCTGTGGGCCGTCCAACACATAAACTCTCTGGGTGGAGTCTGTGTGTCCTTCCCATGTTACCGTTGGTTCTCTCCGGGTTCTCCAGCTTTCTCCCAGCGTCCAGAGACATTCAAGTGTTAGACGAATTGCTGACTTTAAGATTGCCCCTAGTGAATGAATGTGAGAGTGAATGGTTGTCTGTGTCCGTCTTAGTGTCAGCCCTGCGACTATGGAGTGTACCCCGCCTAAGGCCCAAAGTTACTGGATTGGAAGAATATTAATGACTGAATAGTAGGATCCCTCTTTGTGAAGTAGTTGCCTGTTTGATTCCCAAATTTGGAGCCCACAAATTGTTCCAGTTCCAAGTCTGGATACATGAAGAGAGTTACATCTGGAAGGGCAACTGACATTAAAAAAAAAAAAACAAATGCCTATGACTCTTGTATTGCTTTATAGATGGAAGTGTGAGCAACCATGTGCCATTTGCATTAGGCTATGTGGAACCAGTATTTGTTAGTTGAGGCTTTGGGATTTCCACCATTTTGTCCTTATCAGTCATTAACTTGCAGTTGTCCATTTTTCCACCTTTGAGTAAAACAATTTCAGTGATTTCAGGCCACACATCATAGAGATACTCGGTGTACGGTGGTGTCCATAAAGAAATCCAGGAATGCAGTTTGCCACTATTTACACAGTAGTAACTCCACAGTCCACTAACATTTAAAAGATCTGACATTAGAGATTTGGACTTTGTTTTTATTCACTGCCACTACCGCCATGTGACTTTTTACAATTCACCCAATGAGAGACATGTATCCAGCTCTTTGATCCTCTTATAGCTCAACACATGTGAACCCTCATGCCAATTAGTCATTTACCATACCCACGCAGCACCCAGGCAGAAACTCCATTTGGCAGCAGTAAGGTGTTTCCCCATTCGACATATTAAGTCCCACACACCCTCTGTTTGAAGTGAGTGCATCTGTCAACTCTGAGCACCACATCTGAAAGGAGCAGCCCACATCACTGCAGTCGCTCTCACAGGCCACCAGCTCTCTCTCACACCCACACCCACACACAGAGGCTTTGACATGTTGTAGTGAGAGTTTGACACCACACCCTCATAATCACATGCACAGACTTCTGCAGCAGAGCACTCTCACAGGCCAGGCTGGCACTCCATCACTAGGCTTGTTCAATTAGTCCTTGAAACTCAATTTCTCACTTTCTACATGTTTGCACAAAAAAAAAAAAAACGTGTGCACCAGGTTTTCACTTAGGATAATGCTGTATTTATGTGATCTGGGAATATTATACTAATAATCCTTAAATTCGGGTGCACGGTGGCAGAGAGGTTATTGTTCTTGCCTCCCAGCAAGGAGGTCGTGGGTTCGAGCCCCAGGCGGACCAATACACACCATCACACGAACTCTCTGGGTGGAGTTTGCATGTTCTCCCCGTGTTACCGTGGGTTCTCTCCGGGTTCTCCGGCTTCCTCCCACTGTCCAAAGTGTTAGGTGAATTGGTGACTCTAAATTGACCCTAGTGAATGAATGTGAGAGTGAATGGTTGTCTGTCTGTGTTCGTCTCTGTGTCAGCCTTGCGACAAGCTGGCCCCTGTCCAGGGTGTACCCCGCCTATGGCCCAAAGTTACTGGGATAGGCTCCAGTCACCCGCGACCCCTAACGGGAATAAGCGGTAGAAAATGAATGAATGAATGAATGAATAATCCTTAAATAAGAAGCTAATGTTCAGCCAGATGTATTTGCAATAAATACTAATGAACTCAAACAGTTGAGTCTATATCAGTATCTGTTTAATCATCCACATTAGTACTATCACTTGGACTTAAAAGAAACACAACAAAGTCACAAACATGCATTTATGGTAACTGCACCTTCCTATGAGCATAGACTTTCTCAAACAAGCCAGTGGAACAGTGACTAAATAATCTCTTTTCCAGTCTAAAATTTGAAAATAGTTCTCTAAATACTGGTTAACGGTTTATTGTCCCAATTGGGAATACTGTTCTCTGCATTTGACCAATCCTTCAATGCTGCTGGTGCAACCTGACAGGAGCAGTGGGTGACCGCTGTGCAGCACCCAGGGATCCTTCTCCAGATCTGAGCCAGAATCTTGGTCAGGAGTACCTAGCTGCAGGATTAGCATATTCTGCATGTTTTAGGTTGATGGGGGGGAAATGGCAGAACACAGACATGGAGAGAACATGTAAACTCCACACAGCAAGGCCACGCCAATTCCAGGAATCAAACCTGGGACCTTCTTGCTGTATCGCTGTGCTAACCACTTTGCTGCCGTGATGTGGAGATTTTTTTTCCTCATTTGTTTAAATACAGTATGTCCCTTTGTGCCACTGTCCAGTTCTGGAGCATGCCCAGAGTGCTTTGTCCAACCTTAATCGCAGTAAGCTTTATACATTCACCAACAGTCGAAATATTAGTGAATATTGTGTTGGGCAAATCGGACAACATTTTAAGGCATTTCAAATCCCTAGTTCTAATTGAACAAATGTAATTTTTCTGTACTTGCATGTAACTACGCTGACTCCCACACTTGACCCCTCATTGTGCTCACATTAGTCCATACGTCAGAGCAGGAGACTCTAGTTAAAAGTGACCATTAGTGCCCCCGGTGGCCTCCGGTGTTAGAGGTGATTATTAGTGAGTCTGTGGTGTACTTCCTGAATGCTGCGGCTGAGCTCAGATTAACAGGTCTTGTGTTTTCTCTCAAGTGGACCACTACGGAGAGGATTAAGGATTAAGACTGGAATTCACACTGCTCTAACCCACCTCACAGGCTGCTGACTATGCAAGACTAATGTCGACTGCTGATGGATCAGTGTTGACTTGATGGAAGATTAAATTTTAACCAAACCAGTCAGGTGTCAATATGTAAACCATAATTGTAAAAAAAAATAATTTTCTTGAGTGGTTAGCACATCTAACAGCTTAGTCCATACAGCACATTACAAAACATTACAAATTTGCTTTACAATTACTGAACAAAGGTTGTGTTAGGGATTTGTTCTGTGCATTTGACCCATCCTTCAACGCCGCTGGGGCAACCTGTCAGGAGCAGTGTGCGACCGCTGAGCAGTACGCAGGGACCTTTCTCCAGATCTTGACCAAGGAACGTCTTGCTTGACAGTACTAACCACTTTGTCACCATGTATGCAAAGATATGTGTTAGCCTGAAAGTAGTGATTTACATTTCTTATGGTAAAGCTAGTACACTTTGACAATGCACTTAAGAGCTGCATATATCCTGATAAGCTTAGACTAAGCACTAATTAGGCACATGGCAGAGTGGCAGATTGCACATCACCAAAATGTGGAAAGACTGTGCAGAGCAGCTGTACTCATACTAGATCTGCAAAGATACAGTAGTTTATGCCAATGAGCTGCAGCGTAATTTAAAATTGGTAATAGCAGCATTTATATAGAACTTGTCAATGAGCATCAAGCATCCATTCACCCAATTATCATCCATTCACATGCTCTCACATTTATTTTTCCTTGTTTGTAGAGGGACAGAAAACATATTTGGTACCAAACAAAGTCATGACACAGGTCTTAAGCTCAATCCAGGAAGTAAATCCAGGAATGAATCCAGTCCTCACCACACCAGAGGCCAATACTGCCAATGTGAAAATCTGACATCATTTAAATGCACAGTCCTGATCCTGTCCATTCATACCTCAAGGACTAGAAACCCCTCCTGTGTGATGTGTAACTAGAAAAGTGCAGTGTATCCTTCTCTCCTACGTCACCACACCGCTCACATTGACTCGGCTTTATTTGAGTAATCTTATGAAAGCCCAAAGCGGAAGAGCGGCTTCCTCCTGGCTCTGTTACCGTAGAAACCTCCAGCATCACACGCCGATACAGGACTAGCCCACCACTTCCGTCTACCCTTTTTCATTATACCATACAGTAGCAAAGAGGTTTTCCTACCCAGCATTCAGCACATTACCTAAGCCTTTGTAAAAAAAAAAAAAAAAAAAAAAGAATCAATCCTTCCCTCTCTAGCTACCTCCATCTTTGAATTTTTATGACCTTTCAAAATGATCTGGGATATTTCTGTGCCGTCTGGCAGTCTACATTCCTCTGATAAGTACGGAGTGATTAGTTTGATTGTGGTTTGGGACCCGCAATGCTGAGGGGTTGGTGTGTTTTGGTACTTGTTGAGGAAACACTGTCTTTTCTCATTAAGGGTCCCAGGGCTGTATTTGCTCTAAACAGACCAGTGTGATGTGGAGCAGTAGTAATGGCCCCTCTCCACCCCAAAATACCCTTCTTTTCTCTCCAAGGTGTGCACATTGCATGATAAGAGAGTCATCCCTCAGATGTAATGTAATACTATATGTCATGAGACAAGACTATGCATCAAGAATGTACATGCGCTGTGTAACCTTCTGAAATTAAAGTAGTCCTTTGATTTTGATGCTTTCTGTTTTTTATGTTCAAGGGACACCTCCCAATTTCCTTTGAGGAAAAAATTTGAATGACTTAGAATTAGACTTAGACAGACTTCATTGATTCACAAGGGAAATTGCTTGGTCACAGTATCTCAGTTTTTCACAAACACAAGTAAACCTAGTATAGGTATAGAATAGTTATAGCAATAAGTACTTGGAATAAAATACAATAGAACAGATGAAGATGTACAAGATTTGCAATATTTAAAAATCTACAAAATATAAAAATAGCAGTAAATATATACAAAAGTAAATATACACTATGTACAACAGGTGGGGTAAGGATAGTGCAGTTAGATGCTGTGGCTCAGCATTGACATGAGTGATACAGGGTTATTTGTGACAGAATGGTAAGTTGTTGTACAATTGGACTGAAAATGGTATGAATAAAGTCCTGTAGCGTTCCCTGTGGGAGTGGAGCTGTAAAAGTCTGTTGGAGAAAGAGCACTGCTGTCCCTCTCTGGTCCAGTGAAGTGGGTGTAAAGGATTGTCCCTCACTGACACAAACGTCTCCAGTTCACTGTCTATAACGTGGCCCGCCTTTCAGATGAGTTTGTTGATCCAACTGATGTCCCTTTTGCTGGTGCTGCTTCCCCAGCAGACCACAGCGAAGAACAGGACGCTCACTACCTCATACTGGTAGAAGATCTCCAGCAACCTGCTGCACACATCGAAAGACCTGAGCTTCCTCAGGAAGTAGTCTGCTCAGGTGGACTCTCAGGTACTTGTAGCTGTCCACTGCTGCCACGTCCTGGCCCTGGATGGAAATGGCCTCCATTGGTCCCATATTACGCTTTTTTCAGGATTTTTTAAAAATTGTTTTGGATACCTCTGCATTAATATTTCTAGAAGCGCTGGGACCGCACAGCCATTGGCCGTGTTTCGCAGTGGTAAAGACATACTGCCCTAGCCTGAAATTTATTTTACAAAATCCAACACCAAGAACAGACATTTTATCTTGAAAGGCAAGTTATAGTAATAATAGAATAGAGAACAACAGGCTGAATAGGTGTGCAGTTTGTTAATGTAACGCATTGATGGTTATTCAGCTACATGAAGCATAAACAAGAACTGAATAGGTGTCTCGTATGTTAACGTAATATATTAACAGTTATTCACATAACTATAGCATAAAGAACATAATATAACAAGTTCACCAAACTCACCATCTCACTCCTAATCACTAAATCCTTTAAATTCTTCATCCTCGGTGTCGCTTCTGAACAACTCCGCCAACTCCGGAGGTAGACGAAGCACCGCTTCCTCCTCTGCATGGCTGTCGTCAGACTCAGCATCAGTTCCATTTCCAATTATTCCGCTCTTTCTCAGTTGTCTTTATAGCCTAAGTTGTTAGCGGTAATGTTTACATTTTAAATTGTCAGTGGTACAGGTGCAGCAGATGCTGGTACACAAGCTTAGAGTGCCCTCTAACGAACACGTGAAATATTTTCATACTGTATATAAGTCGCACCTGATTATACGTCACACCCCTAGCCAGACTATGAAAAAAGTGCGACTTATAGTCCGGAAAATGTGGTAAGTATTGTGTGACATTTTGCACCACCAACAGTCCTGGCCTGGCTTTATTTTAGAGCCATTATTATCTTTTCTAGCACTTTGATTTACAGCTCCTCCTTTTTATCAGACAACACAGACTGCAATTTCTGGGCTGCAGTAGGTCAGCTTTGTCCCTGGTTTGTTACTTTTCCTTTTTTTTTTTTTTGCACCACTTTTGAAAAGGACTGAAAACTGCAGAATAAAAAGAGTCCACAAGGTCTGCAGTTGAGGTATGCTGACTTTTTGTGTCTAAATGCATTTTGAAATAGTTTTGGACACCTCATTTTTTATAACTTAAATAATAATAATAATGTATAGGTATGAAAAACATCTTCTTTTTGGGAGCTGTTACTTTCTCTTTGCAAAAAACACTTGGATTGGAGGTGTCTGTCGCTCCCTACAGGCAACGGTGGGAAAAGGACAGAGCATAAAATTGCTATTTATCACAGCTATTAGCAACATGATGCTAACAGACAGATAAATGTGCTGACTGCTTTGTAGTGACAGCAATTTAAGCGCTGAAATTATCAGAATGAGCCAGGGACAGTGTGTGGGATTTGGAAACAAGCAGAAGTTCTTCATGATTTCACGTGTGAGCCGTGAGACTGAGAGTTTTTAGTTCTTCAGAAGGGACGGGCTCAGTAAACAGGATTATTCAAAAAAGTGTGAATGAAACAAAACACTACTCCGGGTATGATTTTGAGGTGTAAACAACAGTACCACATGATAAAGGCTCAAAAAAGTCAATTTAGTGTAATAGGGGGCATTTAATAGATGTTTATCACCTACTGACAAGTATTAGACATTGTGTCATAAACATTTAAAAGAGAAAGCTTGTGATATATTTGTATACTTTTGGGAGTGTTTCTGACTTTGTTGCCAGAAAAGAAGTAAAATCTAATGCAAATATTGGCAATACATTTACAGAATCCTTAATATGGCGAACATAATACCCAGATCACACTGGTCTAACACTAAAGTCTAAACTGCCGTTTGGTGTAAGGTGTTATTTTGTGGTGGGAGGAAAAAATTCAGTTTGACTTCTTATAAAATCAGCCATTTCACTGTTCTATATGTTCATGTGGATGGTAAATGGTGAGAGTTTGGAACGGCAGGATGTTTTTTGGTAATGTACCTCAAACTCAATCAATAAAACATGCCTCAGAGCAGTCTGTTTTTGTGTGTCACAAATTACAGTCACTTCCTTCTTCCCACTATTACTCACCTCAGGCTCCATTTAGACTCATTAAGAAAGCCCTCAATCCTGCAGCAGTCGTCTCGAGCCTCACTTCAACCAAAGCACTTCCTCCTCTCCTTTTGCACCGTAATGCTGAGTCACTGTTCTTTTCCTCACTGCAGCTTCAACAGGAGATCCGGACCTCAGCACTGTCACCTGTAAATACTGATTTGTAATGTTGTCAACAAGTTACTACAGAAACCAAGTGTATAGACCCTTCCTGGAGTGACGTATTCAGATAAGTTGTGCACGCAGCCTGGTACCAAAATTAATGTTCTACCCCATTCGTTTTTTCAAGGGAGCAAAATAAAAATATTAATTTAGGTGTTTTTAGATGAAAGCAAATGGTTGTTGTAACAGTGTCAAACTTTTGTGCTCTGCCATATTTCTGTCCCGACTTAACGGCTAAAAAGCATGTGTTAAATGACAAAGACATGGTTAAGTCGTTGCTAAATTCATTCAGCAAACACTCATTGTGCTCCTGGTTGTTCATTACTCTGCTTATTACAGGTAATTTTCTGTCTTTCAACTTTTCAGCTCTTCAACTACTTTTTGTATTTCAAACTTTAAAACGTGTCTAAATTCTTGTACACTATTGCTACTTTTGTTACTTTTTCTGCTGTTTTAGTTTTTCTGCCTTCCTATGGAACATCTGCAAAATTATGTTTTTTTCTGCTTTTGTTCCTGCTTCTTGTTATAATTTTATAATTTTTGCACCGTTCAAACTTTAAACAAAGAACAAGTGCTTCAGTTGTTCAGGTACTAAAAAAACCTTTGTTTCTTTTGCCTTTTTGTATTTTTTTATACATGTTTAAGCTTTTTTTAAAGCTCTTTCCCATTGATAAAATGTGTTGTCATGGTATATAGTGGCCACCAGTTTGGGTGATGCTCTTTAGTTATGGTTATGCAAGCTTCAAACTTAGGTGAAATATAATGTGTTAGCACTTTTTCACATTGTAGATTGGTCGGGTTTTACATTTCTTAATGCAGGATCATAAGGTAAAAGCAGGAAAGGAAGCTATGCAGTTGTTGGGTTTGTGCCAGGAGACAAAAATCAGGCAGTGGCTCTTTCCTTGTAAAAGCTATGATCACATATAGAAACCTAGTGATACTGGTGGATGTAACGTAGTCCTGATTTGAGCAGGTTGGGTCTGATCGCGTGCAAGAGGCGCCGGTGCTGTCGACATGCTCGGTGGCGTGGCACAGTCGCGTGACGGTCTCTCTCTCACAGGTGTTACCTCTATGTTCCCGGATCAGCACCTGGCTCAGGATCTGCCTCCATCAACATTAACCCACACAGAGCCTCAGGGGCTGGCATCCAGCACCTCCACCACAGTCAGTAACACAACCGGGATCTGCGCCACGTGCTCTGGACCACAGTCAAACACAGCACCAACAGATTCACACCACTCCTCTGAGCCAGGCTGCTCCTCCAGAACCAGGCCCTCCTTCAGACGCTCGCCATATGTCCCACCACACACTGACATTGCTGCAGTCCCTCCATTTTCCTGGTTTAGTTCTGATTTAGATCTGGTTTAGTCCTAGTTTAGTCATGATTTAGTCCAGTTTTAGTCCAGTTTAAAGGTGAACCTCCACGCCTCATGTCCCACCAAAAGCTGACATCGCTGCAGCCCCTTCATACTCCCATAGATAAATAGAAAAACAACTTGTGATTGATTCTGGCAATAAAACAGCTAATGTTTTTGAACAAAGATAAGATAATAAGACCTTCTCTCTTTCACTGGGGTGGGACGACTAATGCAGTTAGCGCCAGAGAAGCCTGAATGACTCTGATGACTCTGCAGATGCTAACGATGAGCAATTATTACAAAAGAAACATAGTAATATTTCCTCTGTGAATATTTGGTTCCGCAAACTGACAGGAAATGGACCTAAATATGAACTGCTAAGTGCTGATTGATTTTAATGCGCCATTCAATAAATTACTTTAGTCATCTTTTAACAATGCTTTTATGTAACGTATAGTGATTATTCACTATACCTTTTTTAACCCATTTATTCAGAGAGAGAGAATGTATTAGGCTGACTAAGAGAAATCCACTTACTTTAGCTTATTAAGACATAATCCTGAAAAAGTCATGACTGCTGTTAATTTTCACAAAATAGAGATAACCATAGAAAATGTGTTAATAAGCCCATAATATGTGTAGCCCTTGTTTACTCATGCACTGAATGAGTGGGCTCTGGGTTTATTTAACAGCATACACTTGTACCATAATTTTTAATCAAATTACACTTTGGGTCACTTTAGGGTACCTTTAAAGTTACTACTCAACGCCTAAATTGACACTAAAGGTGAATAATGAACACTAGTATGAAAAATAATACATGTAAAATAAAAGACCAAATAAACAAAAAAATGCAGACTTGTTACTGCACAAAAACAACAATTGCAGACTCCAGGACTGTGTATCAAAATTCACAGCTTAATTATTTGCTTATTATCTCGCCCTGTAGCCGTCAAACCTAAAATCAACTCTTCGTTGCAGGCCTGTATCACCGCTTGTGTACGTAGTGACCAGAGGCTGTGGCTGCTTCACTCAAAGAGCAAGATAAAAAAGTTTGGCACCTTGTGTAAGCGTGTTAAAGAAATAAAATATTATGTAATAACACTTTTTCAACATTATAAATACATTTTAACAATTCAAACACAAACTTGGCATAAAACAAGAATACATGTTTGTTTGTTTTTTGGGGGGGGGGGTACTTTTTTTTATTCCTGTGTATTTTTTTGCATTTACTTCATGATATTGTTACTGCATACTCAATATTATCTGGGCTACATTTGGAAATAGACAATAAATATTACAGAACATTTTGTTGTACATGTCCTCTTAGGTGTACATGTTGAGATTTTTGTTTGTTTTTTGCAATATCGCAGTTGGCCACTGGTTGAACTTACCATTACTACAGGGCAGCAATCACACAGACCTACCGTGCTAACTGAATTTTTGTTTTGTTGTGGTATTGTGCTTGTACTGTAATTAATTTAATACATACTCTACAACTGCATTGTTTCTTCATATTTTTCTTGTCCTTTCGGCTCATCCCTTCAAGGTTCGCCACAGCACATCATCTGCCTCCATCTAACCCTCTTCTTCTTCTCTCACACCAACTAAATTCACTGAATAAATACATCTCCTCTTTGGTCTTCCTCTAGTCCTACAGCGAGTCATATTCCCCAGCTCTACTTTCATGGACACAGTGTTCTCCAGGCCTAGTATTGTTTTGGATGAGCCTTTCTCTGTGCAGGTGTGTTTGTCTGAAAAGATAAGACCCACATCTAGACTCCATCTTCACGCCCAGCTCCATCAAATAACTCAGAGTTTACCTCACAACCAGGAAACCTACAGAGGAGAAAACCACTGAGACACATCCACATTCCTCTGGACCAAAGGTTCTCAAACTGTGGTCCAGGTACCACCAGTGAGACGCAGGCTTCTTTTGGTGCTACTCAGGGCTGTCATGCAGTTCTGATTTTGTTTATTTAAGAGCTGGTTTTGTTTAGACCTTTGCTTAGTCCAGGTTTCAGCCTGGGTTTAGACCTGGTTTAGACCTGAATTTGTCCTAGATTAGTTCTGGTTGTGTACTGCTGTAGTCCAGGTTTAGTCCACTTTTACTTCTGGTTTAGTCCGCTTCTATTCCTGGTTTAGTCCAGGTTTAGTCCACTTTTACTTCTGGTTTAGACCAGTTCTATTCCTGGTTTAGTCCAGGTTTAGTCCACTTTTACTTCTGGTTTAGACCAGTTCTATTCCTGGTTTAGTCCTGGTTTAGTCCACTTTTACTTCTGGTTTAGACCAGTTCTATTCCTGGTTTAGTCCTGGTTTAGTCCACTTTTACTTCTGGTTTAGACCAGTTCTATTCCTGGTTTAGTCCAGGTTTAGTCCACTTTTACTTCTGGTTTAGACCAGTTCTATTCCTGGTTTAGTCCAGGTTTAGTCCACTTTTACTTCTGGTTCAGTCCAGTTTTTTTCTTGGTTTAGTCCAATTTTAGTCCTGATTTAGTCGAGGTTTAAAATCGTTTTAGTCCCAGGTTTGTCTTGTGTTAGTCCTTGTTTAGATTTGTTTAAGTCCTACATTTATCCTGGTATAGTCCTGGTTATGTGCTGGTTGGGTCAAGCTTCAGTACAATTTTAGTTCTGGTTTAGTCCAGTTTTATTCTGGCTTTATTCGGGCTTTAGTGCAGTTTTTTTCCCGTTTTAGTCCTGGTTTTGTTTTGGGTTAATCCTGGTTTAGTCCTTCGTTAGTCCAGGTTTAGTCCAGTTTTATTTCTGGTTTAGTCCCATAGTAATCTTGGTTTAGTCCAGGTTTAGTCAACTTTTATTACTGGTTTAGACTTGGTTTAGACCTGGTTTAGTCCTAAGGTGGTGCTTGGTGTAAAGTTTGAGAATTCTTGCGCTAGATAAAACCTGGCCGCTGTAAATGATCCAGTCCATGAGGGAACAAATAACAGAGATTAAAGTGAGTTATCTAACCGTGCAGACACTGATGTATGCCTAATGTACACACACGAATACTGCAGAGTGAAGTCAGGTATTTACAGAGGGAAGATTAAAGCAAAAGTATGTCTTTACAGTCCTGAGGGAAACCTTGACTCGTCCATTCTTAATAATTATGTTAGCTTATTATGTATTAGCGTGCAACAAGATATTAGCACCACATGTTTTGTCAGTGTTCAGTGTTATGTCTTGTGTCATATCTGTCATTGTTGGCCTATAGAAAGTCTTAGCTCATGTGTTGTTATATAACGCTGGGATAAGAACAGTAATTGAGTTTCCTGAGCCAGTGGTAGTAACCTGAGAGTGTCTAACTCAGCATAAATTGTCGTATTAAGTCTGGAGAGCTGCTCATTAGTTGAGATAAAAGATGGAGAATGAGGGTTTTGTGAAACATATGGACTCATTAACAATTAACTGCTCACAACAGGACTAAATGAGAGCTACATTATTGCTGGAGTTATTCAAAATGAATTGGATGTGTGTGTGAAAGTTTATGTTTTCCTAAAGATTATCAGTATTTTTATCACTGCATTAATCCCAAACAGGATCTAGTGTGTGGTGCTGCAGAATTACAGATTACAGCTGTCCTGTTACAATAACAAAAAGATGTTTTCTGTTTAACTTACTGATTTGACTTAAAATTTATCTCGTGCTACAATGCAGTGTACTGTATATAACATCCAACACGCAAATGCACTTTAACATGATATACAGTATCTGATGTTTGAGTTGCTTTGGCTCCAAAATTATTGGCACTGTGTAAGCAAATTTGCTTTAACATCATAAACAAAGCTGTTGTTTTTTCAGTTTTGTTCAAACTCAGACCATGTCTAGCTGCAACAAAAGACACCGAACCACATGTCACTTTAGTTTAAAAGCTCACACAAGTTTGGTTTGAAGCAACCAGGAAAGTCATTTTAACAGAATATGCATGAAAGCTTTTTATTTTAAAGTAAGGATATTGCATAAAGCTCTTAAGATCATGACACCTGTCTCCACTGATAATCTGAATCACACGTATCTCTCTGTATTAATACATACCTGATACTTGCGTATATCTGCAGATCTTACTTCCACAGTCTCACAGCCACATTCCTGCACAGCTCTGTGTGTTGCACATGTGCCGCTCGACCTACTTTACCTCCATTATCCTCCTGCCTCCTCTGCCCGCTGCTTTTGGGTTAATTTTACTACATGCTCCTTTGGCAGGCAGAGCCATGTAGCTTTTGATTACACCGCACTATTTTATCCTCAAATAAAAGCCCCTTTTGTCCTGGCACTCCCACATTTTGCCTTTGTAATTGGTCCAGTGCACACCATGCTGAGAAAATTACCTACAAAATGCTACATGTTGCACCTTATGAGCCTTTTTTGATGACACATACTGTATGTTTTCCTGCACGTGTTAGCTTTTCATATGTTTAATTTTGCATTTTGCACTGGTTTGCCTTTGTTATGTCACTTTCACAAGGCAAGCCCTGATAAAACACTAACTGCCTTTTCTCTGAAAGCGTGAACTCTGTTCTTTTTAATTTGTACTTTTAATTTGTTTTAATTGTTATGGATTTGTTTTTTATTGTAATAATCTGTGTATGTTTCCAGGTTGCACCAGTCCAGAGGAGCTGACCATGGACCGCATTCATTCTGCCGTGGAGCAGGTGTTTGAGACTCTCCGAGGTCTGAGCCACAGTCGGGACCACCTCAAGCAGCTGCGGTCCGTCTACACTCCCAGTGACGGTGTTCACCAGGTAAAACACACACTCCACGTCCCATCTGCAGTAATTTAGTCCCATCATTACTCCCCTTACCCTGGTCCAGCACAGTCTCAGGCGGACCCACAGACCTTTGACCTTGTGCCTCTTTTCTTTTGCGTCATTGAAAGCAGAGGGAGTCTGAAAGGAGCCTGTTAGAAAGTGTGTCCAGTTGGAGGGTTATGTAACTGTGTTTGAGGCTCAAGGTCCAACTCAAAGTCTGCTCTCGAGAAAGAAATTACCTTTTTAATAGACGGCACACAGTCCCGACCAATAGCACGAAGGCTGCCAGACCTCAATATAGCTGCCTTTGTAGGCCAGTATTGTGCAACACCAATTTATCACTAGTCGCTATACTATTTTCTTAGACCATGTTCTATCATAAAATAGTGGAGTTTAATGACCTTTGAGCAGAATTAGTTGTGTTGTCCATCAAATAAAACCTTTTTAATACAAATCCACATCACCACAACAGTTGACCATGTTGATAAAGGTTCGCCTAGAGTAGATTCAAATTCAGATGACTTTATTTATCCCACCATGGGCAATTCATTTGAGCAGCAAGATAAGACAACATTGTTCGCCTTCGTCCCTCCCTCTCCCGCTCCACCGCAGAAATACTCATCCATGCCTTCATAACCTCCAGACTCGACTACTGCAATAGCCTTCTCTATGGACTTACTTCCACCAATCTCCAAAAATTGCAATACATACAGAATTCAGCTGCCCGGATACTCACCTACACCCAGTCCAGAGACCACATAAACCCCATCCTCCAACAGCTCCGCTGGCTCCCAGTTCAATACCGCATTTATTACAACTCCTCCTCATCACCTTCAAAGCGCTCAATAACCTTGCCCCTCCTTACCTCTCTGACCTTCTCCACCGCCACTCCCCCACCCGCCGTCTCCGATCTGCCGACTCCAACCTCCTGGCACCCATCACCAGAACCAAGCGCCGGACCGAGCCTTCGCTGCTGCCGCCCCAACTCTCTGGAACTCCCTCCCACAGCACATCAGGAACTTAGACTCAATACATACCTTCAAATCTCAACTCAGAACCCACCTGTTTAAACTGGCTTTTCCATAGCTCTCTATCTATTATTTATTTATTTATTTATTGTATATGTAAAGTGTCTTTGAGTGTCCTAATAAGTGCTATATAAGTTTGATGTATTATTATTATTATTATTATTATTATTATTATTATTATTATTATTATTATTATTATTAAGACAAACAGACAGACCAAAACTACCACTAAACACACTACAAATACAGTGGAGCGCTATTAATAAATACTAAATATAAGCCCTAAAATCAAAAAAATAGTGCACTCAAAATTTCTCACAATGCATTTTGAAAAGTAGTGGACATCGATGGTCACTAGATGGTCAGTATAGACCGGAATGCTTTGCGAGTTTGGGAGGAGAACAGCGGGACTGCAACAGGTCTTTAAACTGTACACAACACGTCTGAATAAAACCAGTTAGAAACGCCTTTTTTTTACTTCTGTCACATTGTAATTGGAAATAACCCAGCATTCAGCCTCCCCACGTAAGGCACAGAGCTGCAATAATCCAGTTCATTTTATTCATTATAACAATAATTCATGTTAAATATCACATATATTATTATTATTTATCTATAAATACTCAAACATCAAATGAGTGTGGTCGGCTTTATCACAGAAGAACATTATCAGCGGAGTTTCGCCAAACTTTTTTATATTTACACAGACACCAGAGTCACATGATCGCTGGTGAGAGAAAAATAGTGTGTGAGTGTCCGAATCATTCACAAAATGAGTGCACTATATAGTCTGCTATATAGTGCTGGACTATTCATAGTGATTGAGGGGTTTGGGGCCAGGGATGACGTTCGGACACAGTCTTAGAGTATCAGTTTGTTTTACAAAAGGGCAAAACACAACAGACCTGAAGGCAACAAACAAATTTCACCTTTCAGAAAAAGCCCTGATGAAACAAGAATTGTATTGGCTTTCTGGATGATCTGTTGATCTCAGAAAGAAGCCACGTCCCTTTGCTGCACACCAGTGATTTTAGAACTGATTTTAACAAGCACTTTAGACCAACAATGATCCATACAAAGAGTACAAACATCTGTACATGTAAACAAAACGGTGGTGGGGCTTTATGTGAAACTTCATATTTTTGGACGCACTTATGGCACCAGTGTCTCAACTTGGGTTTGATTGCTGCTTCACGCACATTTGCTCCATGGTGTACCTGCTAATCCCTGTCTATCTACCTATATCATTAGCTATCTAAAAAAATCTAACTATCTTAAGCACAAACACATACTCTGGGAGCGTGTCCCGTGTCATGTGTTACTTACATGTGTTTACGTGCACAGGTCGAGAAAATCGAATTATTGCCTTACTCTGATTGTAACAGGAGCTTTAAACTGCATGTAAACCTGGGCTTTGATTGGGGAGGTAGTTATTCAAACTTCTCTTTAGAGGAATGGAGCACCTGGATAATGCAGTTCATTATCGGACTACTGCTGCAGGAGAGACGTTCAACTGCACTCAGTACTAACAGTCAGAACAACATTAGTGCAGTATTTAGAGACGTACTCACACATTTTTAGACCAGCGAAGTTGCATATTATGGGTCCCTCAGCTGCTGGCTAGTTTGTGTTTTGTGTTGGCCCATCATCCATCCATCCATGGTAAAACTAGGAAAGCTAGAGTGCTGTGGTTTAGATATGTTTACGGGGCTGCATGAGACACATTTACACAAAACACATTTGTGAAGAATGCTTCTCACTTTGTTAAGGTTCAGTTAGTAAAGGAAAAGTGTTACAGTTTATATTCATTGGTAAAACATTCATTGGATTATTCTGCAAATTAGCCATGTTTAGCTCTATAAAGTTTTAGCGATGCTGGTAAATCCCCAGGCCACTTGAACACCTCACAGCGCCGTGTTCCCAGTAATTTGGCTCAGTGCCCTGCATGTAGACGGAGACAAGAGACCAGTTCTCTGGAGAAATCGGAGTAAAAAGTGGACAATGAAGCACAGTCGGAGTATGCTCTGTAAACGTAGTGACTACTGTTAATTTTCTCCAGCTTCCTCCCATCGTCTGAAGAACCATGTGTGAGATGAATCTGTGTCTCTAAACTGCCCCTGTGTCAGCCGTGTGATGAACTGGTCATTGACAGCTTCCTCACTGGGCTCTACAAACTTTGTACAAAGTTATTTTAGTCAGTGTTTTCAAAGATAACATAGCAAGCACAACTGATTTGTCTTTCCAAGCTACAATGGTACTTTTTTGTGTGTCCTTTTTATCATCTGCTCCCCAATTTCTTGCTTCATAAATTATACTGATCTCATTAAGCCTAGTCCAAGAAATGACTATTTTGTTCCACACGGCTATAAAAAGCACTAGTATTTCTTTATGCACAGACTTGTACTAAACAGAACAGTACTGCCTGTCCTTGTCCCTGCTGAATAATGAATATAATTCAACATAAAGGCAGAACAGTGGGATATTTGCCTGTTGTGATATGTTTCAGAAATCCATTGCCTCTCCCAGCATGCAGCTTTTACACCCAGCCGCTCGAGCTGTAGTGTCCTCCTCTCCCTTCAAACGTGAAAGCCGGACTCAAATGTGAGTTTGACACGTGTTGGAACCTGTCACTTCCAGTTACATAATTCATGGGTGCTGTCTCCTTCAAGTCTGCGATAAGACACGGTTGAGGACATTTCGATGCATGCACCACTTGTTCCTACATTTGAAGTAATCACACATTCATTGTGCCTTTTAAGTGTAGAGCAAATAGGATCCAGTCTTTCTTCAGTGTGAGAAGTGTTCTTTGCTTTGTTCTGCTTATTCAAGCTATAAATGATGGCACACAGTAGAGCTACATGCCTCTTCTGTCATATTTAATCACAGCTGCAGAGAAATTGCTTATTTTCTCTGCACAAGTACATATATTAAGTGTGAGGGAAAGGGTTTAAAATAATAGGCTATATACATATCAACTTCAGGTGACAGGAGAATTTTTTTTATTAAACATTTTTCATATTTTATACAAAAAAAAAAACGCACAGAAACAAACAAGCAAAGGAAAATCTTTTAGCATTTAAACATACAGGAATTAACCCAGAAACCTGAGAGCGTCTGCATTAATTGAGCTATCCAGCAACCATTTGTTCATAGGGATGAATTAAAGTTTTACACTATTGGGAGGATTTAATTTTGAAGTGTCTTCATTTGAGGTCTGCTTTCTTTAGTTTGGACCAATTAGTTTCTGTAATCTCACGGGTTGTTTGGCATTTACAGTGGCATTTTCTTGTCCTGCTCAAGGCAATGGTTTTGCATCCAACCCGAAGTGTTTTGGACCAATGGTGTGGCAGAATTATAGAGCTAAACCAATTGTTCCAACTTGACAATTGCCTAATAGTAATTCATCTAAAATAACTAAAATAGTGTAATGGACAGATTGGGCATAAAAGATGTTAACTTTGTGACAAAACCAAAATAAATAGAGATATTTGAAATACTAAAGTGTAGTTATGGCCTCCGTGTCATCAGCTGGCCTCCGGATGATCTCTTCACAGTTATGACTTGATTATTTTTAATTTTCATCACACATCGCTTCGGACGACTAACAATTTCTTTGGTTGACTACAGCCCTACATCAGAATAATAAAGACAGAAGGCAGACTCTTTTTTTGCACCAGTTTGTTAATTTCACAATTCTTCATCAAAATCCTCCATACTAATCAGTATTTGAGTCTGTGCAAAATTAAAAAGTACATTTTAAAGTAAGTACTTTAATACTTTTACTTAAGTCTAATTTTTAATGTGATACTTTTACTTAAGTACATTTTTGCCCCTTTAGCTGTACTTTTACTAAAGTATAGAAATTGGGTACTTCCTCCGCCACTTCACAGACAGACAACCATTCACAGCTCACATTCATTCAGTACGGGCAATTTAGAGTCACCAGTTCACCTAAATTGACCTTAGAGGGTGACAGGAACAGGAACAAACCCATGGTAACACGGGGAGGACATGCAGACTCCACCCAGAGAGTTTGTATTGGCCGTCCCGAGGATCAAACAAACTACATCCTTTCTGTGAGGCAAGAGCTCTTCCATCATGCCCCCGTTGTTTTCATTTTGTAAAAATGTTGCCATTGATGAGTAAAGTAGTCGAGTTTTATTAGCGTCATGAACGAGTCTGGGTAAAAACTCTTCTTTTTTCTTGACAGCAATGGCTGAATGCTACCAAATACCAAAGACCTCATAAAAGCATCATTAGTCCAACCAGAGCACGATGCTTTAAATATTTGGATTCTGTCCTGTCTGTGCATGTGAAAATCTGACAGAGGTCTAATTAGACGGCCTAATTAATAACCATTGTACTGAGTGAGATGGCTCTTATGGTACTCTTCAATCTCAAGAAGTTATCGGGTCACATTTTAATCAACCTATTGTTTTGAAAGGGCCCTGGTGTGCACTGGAGTGTGCACTGCAGTTTTCTCACTCACACTAATACAGTAAAGCATCTATACCACCGTTGATTTACTCACACCAGTATGTAAGTGTGAACGTATGCCTTGAGGGTGGTAGACGCATTTGCCTACCTATGTGCAGAGCAGTGAGAGTTACATAATCTAACATAAGCCCAACAAGAACAAAGGAGTGTCCTTGAGTTTTGCTACTGATGCTCATACACCACACATGGCTAAACACATGGCATAAAACACACACACTTGTATAGAGAAGATGTGCTGATGGAGTTTAGTAGTGTGTTGATAAACTATACAAAAAATGCTCGTTTCTGTCTTCAGACTGGTAAAATCCTCTTTTCTTGTTATCTTAGAGTTTACCAGGCAACCGTCGGACTATGTTCAGACAGAGGCAGACTGGATGTTTGTCCCTGCTTCAGTGTCTAATGTGTATTTTGTGTAAATCACTGCCACGAACTAAAGCAGCCCATTCTGCTCCACAGTGAAAAACAGTTTCCCCAAACATAGCTGAGCCCATTTCCTTCAGAAAAAGCTCTTACATTATATAACTGCACCATTGTGGTCCCTTTGTGTTTTTAAAGATGAAATTAATTTTATTATGTGCTTGGGCAAAAAATAATTAGTTTCTTACACACTCTGTTGCCTTTTGCTTTCAGAGGTTTACAAGTAACTTTCAAGTTGTACCAATGTTTTGTTAAGTAATGTGTTTTGGATTGAGTTGTTTGCAGTGATGCTACAAGTATTGCACAAGAACTAATGGGAGAAGGCTTTGTAAACATGTGCGCTGGTAAACTCCAAACACCTACTATTTCTATTTACTGTGTTCATCCAGCAGCTGACAACTCTGTGTTAAGTTATCTTTTTACTAAAGAGAGCATGTTTACATGAGAGGGGATCAGTGCCAGAACAAACGTGACTCATCAACTGGAAGCCAGAGTTTTTGAGATTGCTGTCCTCATTGTCTGCAACAGGATTTTTGTATTTTTGACACAATGCATTGTCAAGTAAATGGCGTCTGAATGGTTAGTTGCCAATTTCTCTCTCATCTTGTTCAGGCCCCAAATAAATGTTTGAAGTGTAGCTGAATACTTTTCACACGAGAATAGTTTGATTCAAAAGGGACACATGTTGTATCTACATATAAATGTAACACTTTTTTTTTGTTATCCCTTAGAGATTAATTGGTTTGTGTTAGTCCATTGGCTCAATTTTTTTACCCCAAGTACCACCTCAGAAAACATACGGCTTTTCAAGAACCATCTGTAAGTGACCAACAAAACCAGGACTAACCCAGGAAAACACAAGGTTGAAATTGTGATTATATCTTTTGTCTTTATACCAGCACTAAACTGGTTCTAAACCAGGATTAATTCCTAAACAACAAGGGCAGGACTAAACTTAACTTAACCAGTCTGTAATTATCTGTCTAATGGTTTTTATCTTCAGTAATTCAAAGACACTTCTGTGTACAACTGGAAAGAGCCTGTGTACCATCAGCGGTACCCATACCACAGTTTGAGAACCGCTGTGTTAGCATATCCCATCTGCCCTGAACGACCTGGGACTTTAGTCAGACTGGTTCACTTGACCTGGAAACACTTGAAATATATTATAAATGGTTAGAATAATTGTTTCTTAGCCCGGTGTGAATTTGATGTTTTAATTTGTTGCAGTGGCTCGTGAGCACTGATGGATGGTTTGACATCAGTTAATCATTATGATCTTTCTGTGTGAAGATTTCTGTTTGTGAGAAACAGTCGGTTACCCACAGTACATCAGCTCTGAGAAAGAGATCAGCTTATTATTAAAATCAGGGTAAGTTCAGGTCATGGCTCGACATGAACTGTGTGTATTTATATACTGTATGTCTCACGTAAATGTTGTGATCATTTACAAGAAACCGCTGCTCTGAATAATTGTCAAAAATGCTTTTTTAAACACAGTTAAAAACACTTTACAAAGTATGTTCCCAAAGTTGTTCATTACCAGTAAATAGCCCCTTGTCCCATGTGTACCAGGAACCCAAAATGAGATGCAAGAATGTATTTTGACCTCTTTTTGTTTTTGTTCTTGCCCGCCAGGTCATTATATGTGTACTTATTCAAATGCATGCGTTAAAAGTACAATTGTATTCAGATTTTCTGTCTTACCCTCAACTTCACGCACACTGCGCCCTCTCCCTCTTCCACATTGTTTTGTTTTGCATGGCCTCGTTTAGTGGTGTTTTTGTTCATTAAGCAGTGACATTATCAGATGACTTATTTTAATATTGTTTTTAACATGTGGGTGTCTGTTTAATAGGCCTGCTTTTAGCCTGAAGTGGATAAGCGTTGTTGAAAATGGATTGAGCGTGGACGTGAGTAGGATTTGGTGTTTAAGCCTTTCGAATTATTCATTGTGCGTGCATGTTATTTTGACCAATTTGTTGTGAGTCATTTATTTGTTTACTTGGGTTTTACAGGCCCGGGCCATTCCGAGAAGTCACCATCCCAAATGTTAGTTTATATTACGAATGCCTTGTGTTGTATGCAACCGGGATTGGAGAGGATTCCCCCCATCCCGATTTGGCCTTTCAAGGACTAGCGTAGGAGGATGGCAGTTTCCCCATTAACACTGACACAAGCCTGTAGTCCATATTTAGAGCCGACTGTGGGCTGAGACACCTGGGCCCATTAACTTCTGTTTGTCACTGTTTATCCGGAGGTGTGTCTATTTACAGCTCAGATGAACTAACTATGGTCACTAAAGATAATGCAGTTATTCATTGTTGATGCTAACGGTCTGCTCTCAGGGGAATAACTGTGAGACACCGGAAACTGAACTGAACCTGAGCTGGATAAACAAAAATATTAGGGCTTCCGTTTTGAGAGGACTTCCTGATTTTTAATGTTCGGGCTCAGCAGAGGTGGGAGTAAGTCACTCATGTGCAAGTCACAAATAAGTATCGAGTCTTCACCTTCAAGTTACAAGCAAGTCCAAGTCAATCTTTATGAGAGTCAAGCAAGACAAGTCAAGTCCATGCTCTTAGTCAAGCAAGAGAAGTCGAGTCACTGCTTTTAGTCAGCGAGTGGTGTCGAGTCATACACAGGTTTTGAGTTAGGCCTAATTGTTATTACACATTTAAAAGACAGTAGTTATTGCATACAATGTCTGGCAACAAATAATTTGTTGGGCTACACAGAGCGGAGGGTTTTTGAAACAAACAAAGAAAATGAGTAGTCC
The DNA here is from genome assembly GCA_020698575.1 of Bostrychus sinensis. Classification (NCBI taxonomy): domain Eukaryota; kingdom Metazoa; phylum Chordata; class Actinopteri; order Gobiiformes; family Eleotridae; genus Bostrychus; species Bostrychus sinensis. The sequence goes on from CM036246.1 coordinate 24,296,476, forward strand.
TGTCATGTTGGTGTGACCATTTCACACCAAGAACATTCAAGTGACTAACTCAGGCCTTTAAGACTGAAGACATGCACTGTTAGTGGAATTACAAACAGAAAGCTGTCATTATTTCTCTATATAAAGTGAATAAATCCAATTAAAATGAACTGCGTTAGCAAAAAAAATACATTTAACAGAACTTTGACTCTCACGCCAGCTTCACAAAATCATAACTCCTCATGTGATATGAGATAGTTGTATGATCCACATCAGAGCGTTATGAGAAGTAGATGTAAAGAAACCCACTAACAGTATGTTTAATGTGGTTGAATGGCAGTCGCTAAGTTGTTCAAAGTGAGCTGCATTCATGAAAGCAAAAATAAATGTGTCTACATTGGCTCACTAACATAAGTAAATACAAATGTGCACTTTTACACACATTACCTGTTTAATGCATTTATGCTACACTCAAATCCACCCTGCATTTTCTGTAAAAACAAGTAATTTCAAGTCATTTAGCTCAAGTCCAAGTGAAATCTAAAGTCAAGTCAAGTCTTTTTAGGATATTTCTCAAGCAAGTCTCAAGTCCTAAAAATTGTGACTTAAGTCAAGTCATGTCACTCGAGTCTCCCACCTATGGGGCTTAGAGAATAAATTTTTTTAAGAAATGTGAGTAAGCAACAAAATGCCAATCTATATCAAACTGTAGAGAAATAGAAGTGTGAAGGGCAGATACATGTGCAGCTATTAACAGTCTATATTAACAGTTGTTCTTAAAGGTCCACTATTATGCTAAATCAACTTTTTTGAGGTTCCAGTTTAAGGAAAATTTGACCGTTTGTTGTAGTCCATAGGCATGATTAAAAAAGGACACATGAAAACAACAAAACAAAAGTAAATAAGCAAAGGGAATTTAAATGAAGAAACTCCAAAAGCTACTCAGTTGTGTTGATCACAGACAAACCAGTGTTAGCAAAAACAAAATTTCCTTGGATGAGTTAATAGTGAAAAGGTTTATTAGTGTTTAGTTTAGGCTCATGAAGTTAGATGAAAATAAATATTTGACTGTTCCTTGTTTTGGTTTCATCATGACATTTATATCACACAGATTTAGTGCCTAACCCTCCTCTGATTGCTTTTAGCTTATCCAGAAAGACTCAGTGTGTGTGTGTGCTCATTTCACCATCCAGAAACTGTCTGGAAATACTGGCAGGGTGACAAGAAAAGCAAACTTAGAAATTTCCAGCTATCAACTGCATCAAGCAAATAAACCCTTTCTTAACAATATAAATATAAATCTGCCCGAAATAACCATTAAAAAAAAAAACATTGGATAAAAGTATTACACCATTATTGATGTAATGTTTGGTGTAAAACTATTTTCACCAATGAAGTCTTGTGCATGCATAGTCCATTTACCAGTATGCAGACACTAAAATTAGGTGAAGGACCTTGACGTTTCCCTTTTATCAGAATCTGAAAACTTTTCTATTTTTGGCCTTGTGCTTCAGAGGAGTCAGCTAAAGCCCTGCCAACTGTTATCTGGCTTTTATTGTCCACACAGATAGCAAACTTTACTCCCATATAGGAAACAAATCTGTGCTGGATTCTTGTCTGCTTGCTCCTAAGGGCTATAAATGGTACAATGTGTGCTGGGTCTCTGGGTAGAAATGGTTATGTTTTTTTTTGCATTCGAGGTTTACCACTTCACCAGGCTTTTGAAAATTCAATGACATCTGTTTAATTAAATGAACTAATGACATGTTTTGATGGCAAGGTTAGGTCATATTATGCAGTTCTGTACAAAACTTTTAGTGAGGGCTAAAAAAAAATGCTATTAACTGGCCACGCTTTAAAGGTCCAATAAGCAGCATGCGCTCTACTGGTTTGAAAAACGTTACTGCAGTCCAAATCAAAACAATGGTCTGTGGGTTGCCAGTCTTTCCGCTTTTCTGATTGGAGGATTGGCAATGCAGGGTTTTAGAACCAAAACAAAAAGTAAACATAGACCACTTGGGCATTATGTAAAATATTTTTTTAACTTGTGAATAAATTAGCTGTACCATTATCAGTAAGACAAGGCGTTCTCGCCAGAACACGCAAAATTCAAGGCATGGAAAATGCAAATGAAATCTCTTTGCGGTCGCTGTTTGTTGTATCATGAGTACGGGAGCTAAAAGTGCGTGAAAATGAAAGTGAATTGCATGAGACATTTAACAAGGATAAGAATAGAGGAAAGTAAAATAGAATGAAATGATTATCCCTCAAAGACAGTGAGTCTGCTGTTATGTGAGGCTGGACTCTCAGATTGACTTTAGCGTTGCATCACTGTAGGGAAAGATGCAGTCGGAGCTGAGCAGCGTTGCTCTCGCTGTCAGTGTGTCTTATGCTCACACAAAATTCTTATTTACATATCAGATTTGCGGCAGCATTACTTGCGCACTTTCTCTTTGTATACCACACGCATCACGCCCACAAATGGCACACCCTATTTTTTAAGTTGCACTCGCAATTTAGCTCTTGTCTTTGTAAATATTGGCCTGTCTTTACAAAAGTTTGGTTGGACCAATGCCTTGGCAGAGGCACATTACTGAAGGTCAGCCATTATTGTGACTGTAAACGTATTTTTATCTCTATATTTGGCTCTGAGAACACGTTACCTCATTAGAATCACTTGTTAGAAATGTCATGTAGGTTGTAAAGTTAACAGTGAGTCATGACAGGCCAGTCACATGTCTTGTATATTTTATTTGTCCAGATCTCAGCGGTGCACTGTCTCATCTTCCCGAAGTGACTCAGAAATTGCAGTCTCTTGGATCTGTTTATAGCCCCACTGTCTCTCACACCTGCCTACATTTAGACAAACAAGAAAAGGCTAAACAAGGCCGCTCAAGCTTGCAAACACCTTTTTTCTCTCAGACATATAATAGCCATGTTTTTCTTTCTACTATTAAAATATATGCATTATGTTATGTGTTTTTCTACAGGCAAATTATCGCCCATTCTTGCGGCAAATCCTGGAGGAAGTCTTCCACCCGGACCGACCCGAATGTCCGGACATCGAGCACATGTCCGGGGGCCTCACAGACCTGCTCAAGACCGGCTTTAGCATGTTCATGAAGGTCAGCCCATGCTCACATACACATGCTCACAACATGTGTAACATCTATTGTACATGCTTCAATACAGTGCACAACAGGGGTGGACGATGTAACGGAGGCTTCAGGTGATACAATATGGAAAATGCATGGTGCTGAGGTAATTCACTCATGGCCAAAAGATAATAACACACCTTGCATTATTTTTTCTCCAGTGTGGCAGAGTGGTGTCATATGCTTTTATAAAGGCAAGAACATCTTTTGCTGAAAGACTGGTGAAACTAAATGGCCCATAGTGGATGAATGTGAGTGTCCAAAGGGCCATTTAGAAAACAGTGCGTTTTCCGAATTCACAAAGGTTTGATTGTGGTTTGGCCTTTTGTTTACACAAAGACAGGGTTTTCGTTTTCCGAATCCCCAATCTTTTGAAAACCTTTGAAGAGGTGTTTTGGCCTCACAGCAGGGAGACGCTTCGCTCTCGTGTAAACTGTGAAAAACAAGTCCTCATTGAAAACCATGATGTAACTGCCCCAATCTGAAAAGAGAATGGCTGCTGACCGCATGTCGGCTGATCCACGATCACAGAATATGAGGCTTTTATGCCTTATGCTTTCATATTTAGTCCAGTAACAGTCAGTAATATCTGTATAAGTACTGGCCTTTACTGAAGGCTTTATCAGCATTGCTGTAGAAAACCACAAGATCTTAAAGTAATTGGGACGTTTCAGACCAGAATTATGATTTCCTCTGCTGTGTACTCACTCACTGTTTGATGTAGACCATGGGTAGGCAACCCCTTGCCCGCGGGCCAAATTTGGCCCTGGGCTAGATAACGTTGCCTCTCGCCAATTTTTTAGCTGATATCCACTTGTATTAATTGCTATTACTTGATAGCATTTAACCCCATGGAGCTGTCAGTGTGAGGCGCAGTAAGACCCAAGCACACAGCTCTCTGTCATCGTTTCATGGTTTTAGTTGCCTCCAACCAATAAATAGCAAGCATTCTATCATGTGACCTCCTTGTGTCATGGTTACCTTTGCTTTTATCCAATAAGTATCCAATGTTTATCTAATTTGCCGCATAAAAATGTAGTAAAATAGGCGGTGGTGCGATTGGGATGGAGATTTTTATTTATTTATTTTTAAGGTTTTTATTTATTGAGCTATATATTTTGTATACGTAATTGAACACGCTAATATGTTTATTTAAAGCTGCCAAGAAACCATGACAGACAGACAATACAGACGTTATCGTGTAAAGGGGCCCTGTGTCAGCCTTAGGACCACCTGGCCATTGTCCAAGATGTACCCTGCCTCAGGCCCAAAGCAATGCCGGTCCCAAAGCTGGATAAATGGAAATGACTGCATCAGGAAGGGCATCCTGCATAAAACTTACACCAGTCAATCAAACAAATCAATATGTGAATCACTGCCAACTAAGAGCCGCAGAAGACTGGCTGTAGTGACCCCTGAAAGGAAAGGCACAAAGGAAAGAAGCGAGATACTATTGATGCTGTATTTATTTATTTATTTTTTATTTATTTATTTATTTAGACAGGGATAGCCCATTGAGAGTCAGCTCTCATTTACAAGGGCGCCCTGTTACAAAACAGTTACATAGCCAATAATCACAATTAAATACATTTAAAACACCATTAGGTAAAACATGTGAAAGTTATATAAGAGGTACTTTCAAGCAAAACCTTAAATGTGTTTACAGAAATGAGTCTATCTAATTTAAGTGTATTCTGAAGCTTGTTCCATCTGTCAGGGGCATAAAAACAAAAAGCAGACTTTCCAAGCTCCGACTTCAAATGTGGCACACGTAGTCTGATATGCATCTGTGAGCGTGTCTGATAATTAGTATTACTACAGTTTAAAAGGGAACATAGGTACAAAGGGAGTTTTCCACAAGGAGCCTTATAAACAAATAAAAGACAATGCTGTTCTCGGGGAGCTTTAAGAGAAGGCCAGCCTACCTTTTCATACAATATGCAATGATGAGTGAGATATCTATCTCCAGTTATAAAACGTAGAGCACTGTGATAAACAGAATCAATGGGCTTGAGAGTGGTAGAAGATGCGTGCATATAGATAATGTCACCATAATCAAATACAGACATTATTAGTGACTGGACAATTATCTTTCTAGAAAGAGAGGAAAAACAAGGCCTATTCCTATACAGGAACCCAATTTTACTTCTCAAATTTTTGATTATATGTTCCACATGAGTCCGGAAAGAACATTTGGAATCTATCCAGATACCCAAATATTTATAAGATTCTACCCATTCAATTTGCTCCCTTTGAAAAGTCTGAATACCAGGGAATTATTAGAATTACAGGACCTAGAAAACATCATCCATTTGGTTTTACTAGGATTTAAGACAAGTTTGTGACTAACAAGACATTGCTGAAAAGAGTCAAAGGCACTCTGAAGGTTAGCACAGGCCTGAGCAGGGGTGGAGCCGATACTATATAGTATTGTATCATCAGCATAATAATGAACATTACAAAGTGAAGATGGGTAAAACATGTTATTAATATAAAGGGTAAAAAGAACGGGACCTAATATAGAGCCTTTTGGAACACCCTTGCCAGTCTCAAGCAATGCTGATCTTACACCATTAGCTACAACTGCCTGTTTTCTCCCAGACAAATAATTAAAAAAACACTTAATGGAAAGGTTATCAAAACCAATAGCGGATAGTTTGTGCATTAATACCCCATGGTCGACTGTGTCAAATAGCCTTTGAAAGATCAACCAAAATAGCAGCACAGTGTTTACGATTGTCAAGACCAATTAAAATGTCATTTATAACAAGAGATGTAGCTGAAATTGTGCTATGGCCTGGTCTGAATCCAGATTGTTGAGATTGGAGAATATCATGGGTATGAAGAAATGCCCGTAACTAGTTATTCACCAATGATTCAAGAACTTTTGCTAAGCAACTCAATTTTGAAATGGTACGATAATTATTTAAGTCTGTTGGGTCACCTCCCTTAAGCAATGGTACAACATGTGCGGTTTTCCACAGTGTAGGTATCTTTCCTGAGGTAAATGTTAAATTAAATATGTGAGCTAACGTGGCATTAAATGAGCACTAAGACGTAAAAGAAATGGCTTTAATATGTAGCTACTATTTATCATCACTGGTTATCACATGCCATGCTACATGCTACAAAAAGCAATGTGCTCAGTATGGTAACTTCAGCACTTTAGTCACTTTCAGCGCATCAAAAATGAAACTTGAGGCTACTGTTAATGGCAGGCTGTAATTTACTGAACTGCGGTATAAGCATTAGGAGCTATTTTAAGATAATGGAAACAATGATTAGCTTGACGTTCAGACCTAATTGCCCATCTCTTACTTGATGACAATAGTGACTCATTACTGCTTTACAGTGATCGGCAGCATTAAAAAGACCAAACCCATTAAAAATCACCTCCTAAAAGTAAAAAACGGAGGAGTCTATTATCTTACTGTGCTCACTGGACCAGATCTGATGACTGCTATCATGCTCTCAGTTTAAAGTCCAAAAATAACAGTTCTTCTCCTCGGGTGTAGGTGTACGGGACGGTCTGGGTGTCTCTGTAAAGATGGCCATGATTACAGGAAATTAATGTGAAATCTGTGGAACAAATCAAACAAATGCTGATGTAGGTGAGCTGTGATAGGGCTGTAAGCTCTTCTGGTCCTGTAGCCAAGATTCAGTACAACTCAAAACCTGCTCATAAGTCACATAGTCACACTTTCCATTTTCCAAAACAATATTGTTTGAGCACAATTAGCAGTTTTTGTCTGTCTGTCTGTCTAATGTGATTCTTCTATTTGAATGTGCAGGATGGGTTAGAAGTGTATCTGTTAAACACGAAATATGGGCACCCTACATAGTTTACAAAAACTAAAAGGGTCTATAGGGGACCTGGTCTTGCAGGTCTTGCCTAATGGATTCATTCCTAAGCTTTGGTAAGTCAAATGCTTTAAAATTGCTGTGAGACTTGCGTCAGTGTCCAGACATAAAGTAAAAGAAGGAAGAGAAAAAGACTGCAGAAGAAAACCAAGCCTTCTCCTAATTCCCATCAATGCATTCAGTTTTACACCAATGAAAGGTTTTGATTTGAAAATGAGGTGCTTCAACCCACTAACACACTTACAGCATTGTGTGGTTTCTTGTTTGGAAAGTAGCCACATTACTTACCCAGTCCTTTTGTGCTAATGGGGTTTGTGTCTTTAGTGATACACAACAGCCCCTGAGCAGTGTGAAAATACAATTATGGTCAGTTGTTTTTTTCCTTTTCTAGACAGGATTTTTGTGCTTGTGGGTAACATACAGTATCCACCACAGATCGCTATCCACTTTGTGATTCTTCCACATCTGGGCCTGCTTACTCTGCTGATTACCCAAGGCGGGAGGACCAGGCCTGTTGTGTAACCATGGCCTGCTTCTGCACACGAACAAACTTGGCTCTTGAACTCCCGACTCAGACAACCTATAAACCTGAGCATGCCAGAGGAGCACAGGCCGTGCAACACCCTTCATGCAATAAAAACTCCCAAGTAAAGGTCTATTTTTAACCACACAGCCGTCTCCGGGACTTAAACACTGCCCAGTGCTGTTTCATACTTTACGGGTTTGGCCTACATGTGAGTCTGTATATCTTGTGTAGCCCCAGGTTTACCTAAAGTTAAAGCAGCGGCACATGCAGCTCCTCTGTCAGTATCTCAACATATACAAAAGTGCTCAAAAGACTGTAACCTGTTTTGTTATATATAAATATATAATAAAAAAAAATTGTCCTCTCGCCCTCCGCGGGCGGTTTCATCCATCCAAGCTCGGGTCCTCTACCAGAGGCCTGGGAGCTTGAGGGTTCTGCGCAGTATCTTTGCTGTTCCTAGGACTGCGCTCTTCTGGACTGAGATGTCTGATGTTTTTCCTGGGATCTGCTGTAGCCACTCTTCCAGTTTGGGGGTTACTGCCCCGAGTGCTCCGATGACCACGGGCACCACTGTTGCCTTCACTTTCCAGGCCTTCTCAAGTTCTTCTTTGAGGCCTTGGTACTTCTCCAGTTTCTCGTGTTCCTTTTTCCTGATGTTATTGCGATGTCAACCACAACGGCTTTCCTCTGCTGTTTGTCCATCACCACAATGTCCGGTTGGTTCGCCACTACCATTTTGTCATTCTGGATCTGGAAGTCCCACAGGATCTTAGCTCGGTCATTCTCTATCACCTTTGGAGGTGTTTCCCATCTTGACCTCGGGACTTCCAGACTGTACTCTGCACAGATGTTCCTGTACACTATACCAGCCACTTGGTTATGACGCTCCATGTATGCTTTCCCTGCCAGCATCTTACAGCCTGCAGTTATGTGTTGGATTGTCTCAGGGGCCTCGTTGCACAGTCTGCACCTGGGGTCTTGTCTTGTATGGTAGATCTTGGCCTCTATTGCTCTGGTGCTCAAGGCCTGCTCCTGTGCAGCCATGATCAGTGCCTCTGTGCTGTCCTTCAGTCCAGCCCTTTCTAGCCATTGGTAGGATTTCTCGATGTCAGCCACTTCACTTATCTGTCGATGGTACATCCCATGTAGGGGCTTTTCCTCCCATGATGGTTCCTCCAGCACCTCGTCCTCTGTTTTCCACTGCCTGAGACATTCACTGAGAACTTCATCTGTTGAGGCTATCTTCCTGATGTAGTCAAGGATCTTGGATGTTTCATCCTGGACAGTGGTTTTGACACTCAGCAGTCCTCTGCCTCCTTCCTTGCGCTTAGTGTACAGTCTCAGGATGCTGGATTTGGGGTGGAACCCTCCATGCATGGTTAGGAGCTTTCGTGTTTTCACATCTGTGGTCTGAATCTCTTCCTTTGGCCATATATATATATATATATATATATATATATATATATAGATAGATAGATAGATAGATAGATAGATAGATAGATAGATAGATAGATAGATAGATAGATAGATAGATAGATAGATATAGATATAGATATAGATATAGATATAGATATAGAGAGATATATAGATATAGATAGATATAGAAATATATAAGATCTTATTAAAATCAGTCCAATCTGTATAAGGATAGTCTAATTAAATCCATCACAGTATCTATTTAGTGGATATAGATTGGGTCAGTGCAGGTTACTGTCAGAAGAGCTACCAAGCATCCCCTCTGCTCGTGGCACAGTGAGGTACAAATACGTAAACATGGAACTACATATGGCAGTTATTAAAAAAGAAATTGTAAATAAATATAGTAATTTTAAAGTTTAAGCAGATTTTGACCTGCTGGATTTTCTCCCTACTTAAGAGTATATGCATACAAATACTTCTGGAAAATTTTTGTTTTACCAAATGGCTTTATACACATGTTACAACTCTTAACTCTCTCAACAAGTCCACCATGTTGTCCCAACCTGGTCCATACCACAAAGTTGGTGTAGTGGTACATAGCATTGATCAGTCAAGCATAACATTATGACCACAGACATGCAACACAAATTAACACACACTCTTCATCATGGCACCTTTTAGTGTTATAATTAGGGCTGGGACTTTAACACGTTAATCACGATTAATTAATTACAGAGAATTAACGCATTTTAAAAAATTAACGCAATTAATCGCACTTGTCTATGACAGTGACCTAGTTTCTGGCGCACAGTAACCAGGGCTGGACATCCACACTGACCAAAACACCAAATGGGAGTGGATTTCAGCTGTGAACAGTTGGATAATGTGCCACAGACTGCACTACAGGGAACTGTGGGGCAGAGGTCGGCCGCCTCCGTGCAAACAGAGCAACTTTACTTTCACTTTCAGACACCTTGCTTCAAGTCGCATCATCTCTCTGATCATTCTCACAGCTGACTAATACACACAGGAGACAGCAGCCCATTGGGTTCAGAGGCGAAGGACAGAGTACACGTCCATGCGGAGGTCACGCGGAGCACAGGAGAGGAGATGAGAGAGAGGCGCGCCATGTGTTACTATTGCATGGGAGGTGGAGATTGATGCACAAACGCTGATTACTGCCCCGTTTGAACGCGGCGTTAGAGGTTAAAATACGCCAGAACATACAAATAAGCTCCTATATTTTATTTCTGACATATAAATATTGCAATTTGATAAAAATTTTATTAATTAATTACAAAGCCTGTAATTAATTAGATTTTTTTTTTATCGAGTCCTACCACTAGTTATAATGTATTTGGAAGCAAGGGAACACTATCTTCAAAGGTGATGTGCTAGAATCAGGAAAAATGGGCAAGCATAAGGATTTGAGTTTGCCAAAGGACAAATTTTCATGGTTAGACGACCCAGCATCTTCAAAACTGCAGGTCTTGTTGGGTGTTCCCTGCAGTGGTCAGTATCTATCACAAGTGGAAGGAACAGCAGTGAACCGGTGACAGGTGATGCATGTGGGAACGATGGCTGAGGCCTGAGTGGTCTGATCCAACAGACGAGCTACAGTATCTCAAATTACTGAAGTTAATGCTGGTTCTGACTGAAAGGTGTCAGAATACACCGTGCATCACAGTTTGTTACATACGAGGCTAATGTTATGCCTGATCGGTGTACAGCACGTTATCATTTCCATATAAGTACCTATTACATTATCTTATCTAGCCCAATTAAAAAAATGAAGACAATGCAATTCTCATTTATTTTCCGCTGAAATAAAGTGCACCGGGTGGCGGCTTTTGTTCATTGACACAACAATATCCCGCATCCACGCTCAGCGATTAGTTAAATATTTAACACACAAATGCTAAAATTCTTGTTTGAAGTGTAAAACTGCGTTAGTCCATTGCAGCGTTACTTTGGTGATTTTATTTTGCGATGTGTACGACATAAATATGTTTTTTGAAGATGCCCTTGTCCAGCTGCTCGCTTACAAGCTGTGACCGGAAGTGGATCATTCCATTTAGCTGAATGCGGAAGTAGTTAGCGCAGAACCCCTATTGTCACCGGGCCGGCTAAGGATGACAAGCAAATTGTCTGGCCAATCAGAGCGTGTGTAGCTCTGACCAATCACAGAGCTCGTTACATCGCTTTCCTTTTTATTTATTTTTTTACTTTAGCCAGGAGGACCTGGAATGCCACGGAAAAGCTAAAAGGAGAGGCTAATCGGAGAAGCTAATACGTTTTGCAAATGCTTTTCCGAAAAGGTTTTGTAAATACATTTAGAAATCAGTTTCCTAAATGGATTAATGAATCACGCTGTTAGTCCTTCATTTATTAAAACCATTTAGTAATCCATTTATTAAATCCTCTTTTAAAAACTCATTTAATAAAACCATTTAGTAATCCGTTTAGTAAAGGCTCTTTTAAAAACTCTTTTAATAAAAGCATTTAATAATCCAATTATTAAATGCTCTTTTAAAAACTCTTTTAATAAAAGCATTATTCCTTTTCGCGTGGTGCTCACAGTCCTCCATATAGCACAGGCTCCAGTGCCTTGTTTATATATTAAAGGCCTTTTATTTTTTAGGTTTAGGTTTTTGTAAATGTGTGATATTTTATGTTCACACTGATCAAATATGTCACTTCTCATTTTGTTTTGCTGCTGACAGTGCAACAAGTTATTATTTTAAAATTAATTATGTGTTGAATGAGCAGCAGTTTATTTGCTTTATGCTTTATCTATTTAATGCATAAGTGCAGGCTCTCCAAGGTCTCCTCCACACTGTGAACTGGCACTGGGTATTTTTACACATGTAAAAATAGCACTAATCGTCAGGCAGAGGCTTGCTTTTTTTATTCAGGGTTATCAAATAGATGTCTGACAAATGCCCTTTTCCTGAACACAAACAACTGTATTTATTTATCCTCCGCAGCAGAGTCCAGTCATACTTTAATCCAAACAAAACTCCTCCCTCTCCTCTCTTCCCACAGGCGTCCACATGCTTTTCACACTACACCTATGCTTAATGAACATATCAGACCTTCGCTCCCCAAAAACACATGTTGAATCGCCTCTGCAATGCTTCTGCACCTTTCTCTTGGCTCTCACGTGTACAGCCACATCTCGCCTCAGCACCGCCTCCTGCTGCTTGAGATTCACCGTCTCTGGATGTGTCCTGTCTTGCAGCCAATAACACACAGCATGTAACCCGCCGACCAATAGCACCTAAGAGCTCGCCTCGCTGCTAAAATTGCGTGTGTAACAGGTTTGCGGCTGCTGTTGTTGTTGTGTACGGCAGGTGAGGAGTTTGTGAAAAGGGAGAAGGCGTGGTCTCGTGTACACCTGTTTGTAGTGTTGTGCGTCCACGTGTCGGACCACCGGGAGACTTGTGTGAGGTGCCGTAAGCTTTGTGTCCACGCTGGGCCCATTGTCTGCTGGGAAGGGGGGGGGGGGTATGGAGAGAGTGGAGCCAAGTTGAGCAGTGAGTCAGGAAGAGCTGTGGATAGGAACAGAGACAGAAAGTGAACTGCTGTAGAAAAGGTTGTATGTTAGTTGTAAAGTTAAGTTTGTAGAGCTTTCCCTGTTCTGTTTTCATTTTGAAGCACTTTCTACACAATAAAAAAATCAAAATGGCTGTGACACTTGAGGAATATTGCTGTAACAATATGACCTGTGATATATGGATGACATTTTGAAAGATTAAGTTTAATTGATTTTGAATAACCCTTAAAACCCAATTTTAAAAAGTTACGTTCTCACTGTTACGTGACAAAAATGTCCCTGTCCCAAAACATAACAGAAACAGTAGACATTAATTTTTATCTAACATTGTTATCTAACACCAACTCCCTTTAAACCCATTAAAACTGGTTGTAAATTTGTGTTACTACAAAAAAATCCCAAATCCATCTAAATCAGTGTTGTTGGTAATCTTTGACAGACACAAGGCTCTAATAACCCCCACTAGAAAAATCCACTTTGGGAATATTGAAAATATTAAATTTTTTGTTTTTTTTACTAAAAAAAAAAAACCAAAAAAAAAACATAAGATTAAATTAACATACGCTGACAAAAAAGAGTTAAAATTCTGAAAAAATTTAATATTTTGTATTTTTGATAAGTTCAGAAGTTGATTTATGCAAAATAAAAAAGTTGAAAAAATATGAATGTATACCATTTTTATTATGTTTTGTAATGAGGACACTTTTGTCACAGGAGCAATGTAACAAATTTAGTCAGAGAGTGTAAAAAGTAAATAATGTTTTGTGTTTAGAATATCAAAGTTAGTAATAAAATATACACCTGAGCCAATGTTCATAGAAAAAGTAAGAACCACAGCAAAGGGCACTTTTGTCCTCATTGGGGCACAAGGGTTAAACATACAGTGTGTAAAATAAATATAAATACAATATTCCAGCAACAGAGTGTCACAAGCCAGTGTCTCAGGGCTGCATCAGGAAGGGCATCCAGTGTAAAACCTTTGCCAATTTAAATATGCTAGTCACTGCATACTAGGAGCCAGATTATTTATTGTGCCAACCCAAGAAAGGAAAACCCAAAAGGAAAGAAAATACAAACACATGGCTTTACCTGATAAAGGACGTGAAAGTTAAGGTCGCACATTATTCAAAAACACATTGACTCTGCAGTAACAGGCTCTTCATGAGTTACACTGCCTTTCACGCAAGAGACTGGGGGTTCAAATCCACAAGCACTAAAACTCCAGCAACAAGGTCTCTTAATGCTGGTCCCAAGCCCGGATAAATGCAGAGGATTGCATCAGGTAGGGCATCTGGCATAAAAAAAAACCATGCTACACTAAAAATTTCAGCTGCTAGATGACTCACTGTGGTGACTCCTGAAGGGAGCAGCTGAAAGAATTGCAAAAACCAATGTAATTATAATATGACCTGCTGTTTGAAGGCTCTTTGACATGGGATGAATAGAAATGATTCAATATTTATAAATAAATGCAAGGCTCTCGATTAAATAGAAGCAAATTTAGGACTAAACCAATGCTTAACACAACAATTTGAGCTTTGCAGGGACAGCCAGGTCTATCACATGGAAACGTTAACATTTTTGCAATACAAGTAGTTCTTTGAGATATGAATGTGATTGCTTTGTGCACCCTCAGTAAAAATAGACCAATCCAAATGTCCCGTCTGTTTTCCAGGTGAGTCGTCCACATCCCAGTGATAACCCTGTGCTCTTCCTGTTCCTGGTCGGTGGGATCACGCCCTCAGAGCTGCGCATCATCAAAGAGGTCGTCTCCTCTCACAAGCCCACCACACAAGTGAGTTAAAAACCTAAAAAATAACATTCAGGTGGAGTTAGTGCAGGTGAGTTTACGTTGTCGAAAGGGATTGGAAGTGTATCAAGAAATAGCACTGACTATTAACAGAGTAGCCCCAAGGTCTTAAAAGTATTAAAAAGTATTACATTTGATGTTGCCAAAATCAAGGCCTTAAAAGTGTTCAATCTTATGGGCAGGTATTGAATTTTGTTCATCTAGGTCTTAAATTGTCAAATTGGGACATCTAAGTCAAGTTTTTCAGTCTTGTCCTTGTCAAAAATATATTGTAGATCAATACTTTGTAGGTAACAACAGAGAAGTCTGTCTTTTATGTGAGTTGGATGTGAATTTGGCAACAAATTCTATCAATAGTGGTTTTATGAAAATTTTAAAGCTTAATTTAGTTGTTTATATGGGCCATGTAATGTTGCAGGGATATTTGTTATAACAACATCCCCACAATACAGTAAATGCTGTATTGTGTTAGGCTAAAAATAAAATTAAACCAATTAGTTTCAGAGAGTAATAGTATTACTCTCTCTCTACTCTATTCTCTATACAATTTCAGTATTATACTGATACTGATGTAAAATTTATACACATTATTGTTCTTTTGCCGGCAATCTTGGCATTCAATTTTATTCTAAGTGGCATTAAAAAGTTTTAAAAAGGTCTTAAATTTCACTAGAAAAAACCTGGAGCTACCCTAATTAAGGTAAGCACATGGCTTTTGGCTTCATCTGTGAGCTCTGCTTTCCAGGTAGATCTAAACTCTGCAGTCCGTTGTTTGGACAATAGGGAATCCTTGTTTTGGTGATTAATTTTGACATACCGAACATTTGTGCCCTTTACTTATTGGAGATGTGCCTCAACAAAAATACAGACATACTAAATGATTTTACAATTTAAGCTAAATTAACCGCTTTATGTCAGGATTGGTGTTTCCATTCTTATAGTTTCCATCAGATATAAGTTGTACTGTACCTGCTTTAGTCTTTTATGACATCAAACTTTCTATTTTGGTTGTTTGTAAATTCATAAAACAGTAGCTCTATAGCCATTGCATCAGCAGAAATTGTGTTACCAAAACAAATGCATGTACAGTTTATGTGCATCCTACATGCTTCCAAATGGTCCATAATGATAGGTTGCAGCTAGTATTTAAGGTATATTATCGCTACTTTATGGCGGTAATAATGGACTGGAGATTGTGAGCGGACTGCCCTGAGTGGAGTCTGCATGTCCTCCCTGTGGGGTTCTTTCCTCCCACCGTCCAAAGACACACATATGTTTGGGGAACTGGTCTAAATTTCCCATTGTGAGTGAATGTTTCTGTCAATTGATCTGTCTGTATGTGCCAGTCCTGAGACTAACGGTCCAGTAGCTGTAATTCCTTCCAGCCACTGACAGAAATAAGTGGGGAAAAAAATGAATAAACTCAGAGCTAGTGTTGTAGTCAAAACCGTACTAATCTAGGCCAAGACCAGTCCAAGTCCAGAGTGAATCGACACCAAGACAAAGCTGAGACTTTTAGGGTTCAAGACCGAGATCACAAGCTTAAGCCCAGTAAACTAACACATAATAAAGGGTAAAAGTAAAAAATAAAATAAAAAAGTGGTTCAAATACATAGATGATGATTTTAATGTGACAGACTTTACAAACAGAGACACAGTTTTCCTGTTTTTTGCATTTTTCTTGTAATGTTAAATAAATAAATGGTAAATAAAATCTCTGAGACCGCCACATCCAAACTGAGACAAGATCAAGTAAAACTGGATTCAAGACCAAGACCGGTCTCTTATGATACAACACTACTCACTGCATTCACAAACATGTGTTATCCTCAGAAATACATAGATCTATACATCCCACATGCTTCCACAATGGTTTATACTGTTATATATGATATGATGGCCATTTTGGTTTACATTATCACTACAACTATAGTTGTTATAATGGATATATATATACCCCAATCTTTCACTTTCCACACAAGCAGAGGCATTAGCTAGGATGACAAGATAAGTAAAGTAAGTAAATAGTTAACATCAGGCTTCATCAGATTAATAGTAAACAATTTCATCACTTCATAGCTTGACTATTGCCTGTTAAAATAGACTAATGCTAGAAGGAAAGATATAAACAAACTCCAACTCATACAAAACAAGGCTGCACAATCAACGTTGTTCATAAAGCACTAATGTCAATAGAATGAATGAAATATTATTGTAATGTAAATGTACTTTAGATTTATAAATATTTTCAGGACCTAATGTAACTTTGTAATGTAACTTTTGTTAATAAAGTATGAACTGTAAATTGTGTTTTTAAATGGACCCCAGGAAGAATAGCTGGCTCTATGGCACTGCTAATGGATATTCAAATAAATAAACAATTCATTTAAGTCTTACTAAAACTTTGCTGCTTCTTAGACAGTGTTTCTAATGTAACAAATGCAGCTTTAACCCAGTTTCGAGTCCTTGATCCAGATAGTCCCATCTGCGCTGTGTATAATTGATGTCAGTCATAATGTCAGGCGATGTTGAAGGCCAGGTTCACAGATGGGCCATGCAGACCTTCACTTGTGCCAAGTTTGGCATTTGGTTTTATCTTCTCACGTCAACACTGACCTACATACACAGCACACATCAGGTGTAAAGGGACGACCTCGCCATCTGATCCTCACACCTCTTACACAGTTACACAAAACGGCCTAATTGCATGTATGTGTGTGTCCTGGGTTACCTGTCTGGGTTCATGTGTTTGGGGAGGGGGGGCTGTAAAGTGCTAATAGCACTGGTCTACAGATGAACTGAAAATCAATTGATAACTGTGCTGGTTAGCTAATGTATTCAAGATATTTAATGATATCGTTTCACATCAAAATGGCATTTGTTTATACAATAGATTTAGGCATTTTTGCTTAAAAATAATATTTATATTTTCAAAATATTTAATTTCTCTGCATGCATGCATTTTGTCCACTTCCAAGAGAGAAATTTCTGCAAATAAAAACAAAACATTTTATGTATGACATATTAAAATGAATGTACTGGAATGTGCAGACAGGCTTTCAGATAGAACTGGTCGCTTGTAGACACACTACCTTCTGATAAACTACCGTTTTTGCTTTATTTTGCATAAATTTCCTATTTTGACCCAATACTGTTTCTTGGAAACTATAGCCAATCTGCACTTCTGACTTACTTTTTCTTTATCAGTGACCTAATCCAAGAAAAATGTCACTACTTTTGTTCAGGAAGCATTTTGCTTGTAGACCAGTGTTACATTTTCAGTCCACACTGGGGTGATCTAAAATATGCAGATCAATGCAGTGTGAGGCAGGCGAAGGGTGAAGGATCTTAATAAAAGGCTCTGAGAAGGAGGCCAACTGCAGTGAAAAAGCCGGGAAGGATCAAAGCCTTTGGCGTGTAATCAAGAACAGGGAATAAAGACGCTTATATAACCGTGATCATACTCTGACCTCAGCTTGTGCTTCGTGTACAGCACAACATATACAAAAAACATACTGCAGACGCTAACACTCAAATCAAATTGCTATTTTTCACCATTTCTGGGCTGCTACAAGGAAACTTGTCGCCAGTGGTTAAGTGCTGACCCAGTCCAAGAGGAGCATCGCTGAACACAAAACAGATTTAGAGTTACACAACAAAAGAGCAAGCAAGGGTTCACGTTAATACAAGCCACATTCCCCTGATAAATGTGGACAGCCGTACAAAACAAGGAGTTGTTCTCAGCACAAAAAAACCCAGTGAAATAAAGAGTTTTGTGCTGTAAGACATTTATGAGAAGTGCATTTCAATCTGAATCTCATTAAGTTCTTCCATGAATATTTTTAACTCCAAACACTTGTTATGCAGTATTTACTTCTGTCAGCATAAAAATATGTAACTGGGGGTGCCTGGTGACTCACCTGGTAGAGCCCATGACACATAACACAAGTGGCTCAGGTTTGATTCCTTGTTTAACTCTTAGGAGTCCAAGCCTATTTTTCAGTGTTTTTTTAATCTACGCTCATATATCACCTTTGGAATTGAGAAACATATGCCTATTATACATCATTTTATTCAGGACAACTTTATCTATTTGAACAGATGGTTATTACTTTTGTTTTCTGTACTATAGGGTTGAGCACGCCACAGCCTAGAATACACAGAAAAACACAAAATCGGAAATAAAAATTTGGACATTTTTGACATCAGTAAATCATGCTTAATGAAGGTTTCTGAGTGCCTCAAAAGTGAAAACATGTTCTTATAAACAACATGTAAAAGAATCA
The DNA here is from genome assembly GCA_020698575.1 of Bostrychus sinensis. Lineage (NCBI taxonomy): Eukaryota > Metazoa > Chordata > Actinopteri > Gobiiformes > Eleotridae > Bostrychus > Bostrychus sinensis. Next base: position 24,315,068 of record CM036246.1, read on the forward strand.
GTGATTGACAGTAAAGCTAAATGCCTTTACTAGCCATTTGAACACAGGCGATAATGGTAAAAATAGACCTTGACCTTGCCCCAGTTCATTATATATCCACTGTATCAATAAATTGTGAACTAATGGCTTTTGTCAAATGTTAAAAGGTTTCAATTATAAGTAATTCTATCACATTTGAACATTTACAAAGTGAAAAGTGCCCTCTATACAGCTTCCTGAAGCAAACTGGGAACTGCAGGGGAGTGATGTGTGTGAGTCTGCAGCCTGCAGCTCCTGCCTCTCCTCTCCCTCCTTGTACTTCTGACCGTGAAAACAAAGTTCTGGCAAGTAAATATCCCTTTTTTTTTTTCTTTTCTTTTTTTTTTTTTTTTTTTTTTTTGAGTAAAACATTAGGGATACAATTTGAAATCACCCCGGGAACTTTCCGTGAAAAAGCGTTAATTAGACACGCGTCTATTTATTTATCATACTTAATGTCTTAAACAGTTGTAAATTGATTACTGGGCCTATTGACGTGACATAATGCTTAAAGCCTTCAGGGGTAAGTGTAAGCATCTCTCTAAGTGAAACGGTTTTCTAACTACAACTCTGCAAAGACACAACGCCATTCACTCACACTGGTGTGACCATGGACTCCTAAGGGTTAAGCAGATTTGCTCCATGTCATTACCTGTCTGTCTTTCTTCCTAATTTCCTGTCACCTGGCTGTTTCTTTCTTTTAGATAAAAGCACAAAAAGTCTAAATCTTAAAAAGTAAAACTGGAACAATTTCCCATCAAAATACCAATACAATAAACTTAAGTTTGACTTTAGACCATGCCAAGCTGTGCAACCTCAGAAATATTCAAATCCAACTCGTCAGGAAACTCTACTTCCTTTGGTAAAACAATTAAGTGAAATTTACAACATTTACAGCCTCCAGATTCAGGCTTCTTGTGTGACTGAGATTTGCACATTACTCACCCTGACCTCGCTGTCTGCCTCATTTGTAAGTGTTACTGACCCACTTCACTCATGTGTGCTCATTGTGTTGTGTTGTAGGTGCTGGTTTTGTCCACGAGGCTGCTCAGACCGACCGATGTACCAGAGCTGCTCTTCACCTCGAGAAGGCTCAACCCTGACATCGGAGTGTGAATTTGTTATGTGAGGAGACACGTGCATCAGAAATGTACAAAGAAAAATGAAGATAATATAATAAAGAGGTATGGTATGGGTCAGGACAGTTTCCATTGTCAAACAGGGTCACAGTGTCCACATTAGGTATTCATTACTGCTCCTGGTGCTCTTGGTAGTGCTCTTCTAAATGGTTAAGGGCAGCACAGTATTATGCAAATGCATCATCTGCTTGTACTGATTTAATATTATGTTAGGTAATAGCCATTTGAAACATTCATCAGTCATATTTCACGAAGAAGAGTGTTGCAAATACTTTCTGCTCTTAGTTTTAGATTGTTAGCCTCAAACATACAGCTTTATGAAATAAAAACTATGCCTTTATTGTCTACAGTACTGTGGTCCCCAAACATTGGCTCACAATCTGTGATGGGTTACGATTTATTTTATATCAGTCGCCCATCAATTAATTCCAGTGTTTCTCTCAGCACTTGATACTTAAGGTGGCTATAAGCACCTTCCACCTTGACTATCATTTAATTTAGGCTATATAAAGTGATATATAACTTTAGTTGAGTCCTTCAAAACCCTTGCTTTTGTACGGAATCACTGAACTGCTACGGTGAAATAAAAAAAAAATGGAAACATACAGAAATGACACTATTCTAATAGTAATAATAAGGGCACAAAAAAGGAAAAGGGTATGATAAATGAATAAGGAATTAAACAGTGCCAGAAAGGACAAAAAAAATACAAAGGTAAACAGAGACAAGACCTATAAGTGGCTCTAAAACTGACCATAGTACAGCTTGATGGCTAATCCACGGTATTTGAACAGCCTACCTACCTATATCTTCTGTATACCTTCAGAACATCCCTTTTTCTATTTAATGGCAACACATGCCTCAAATAAAATACAGTATATTTCTTATAAAAACTCAACTTGTGTGGCATCTTTGTGGCATCACTGTATACAAAGTCATTCTCCAGGCATACAGTGATCAAAGGCGTCCTCTCCATCGGTCACCCTTACCAAACCGACCCATCCCAAACCGACCCATCCCAAACCGACCCATCCCAAACCGACTCATCCCAAACCGACCCATCCCAAACCGACTCATCCCAAACCGACCCATCCCAAACCGACCCATCCCAAACCGACTCATCCCAAACCGACTCATCCCAAACCGACCCATACTATACCACATTAGCTTAAGATATTTTGTTATAATGATGAAAAGGCACCAGACAGACATTCCTGACAGGTGAAAGTGTTTGGGTCAAAATCAAAGCTTTATTTTCCTTGTAAAGAAATACAACCAGACATTAATGTATGCATCAAATGTTAATATGTAAAATAAAATGCATTTTCAAATACACATATGTGAGCCTTTATTACTACAACACACAGACCATGGAGGCTGAGATGTTAGCTGCTCTGGCCCTGTAGGCGTCAAAACCAGGAGCTAAGTGTGAATTCATTAGCGGCAGAGGTGTGAAGAGAGAGCGACCAATACACAATCCCAGTCTCTGTCCCATTGTCCCCGCTCCGTATCATGTTGTACTCAGGTACGGGCGGAATAATTAACGAATGGTTTCGCACCGTCTGCTCAGGCCGATAACACAGTCACACCTCCTCCGTTGCAGTTCGCCTACAGACTCCGCTCCACATGCTTTCAATATTTTTTTTTTTTCCAACTCACCTGTGAATCACCTTTGCTACAACTCAGTATTTTAGCCACCTACATGATTAAAATGATTTGAAATGACAAGAACTCATGCATTTCATCAGACATCAAAGAAAAACCCATGTGGTATTCATCCTGTGTGTTGTGGCTTAGTTCAGTGGTTCTCAGACTGTGGTGTAGGTGCCACTGGTGGTACGCAGGATTTTTTATTAAGTCCTCATTTAGTATACAGTATAATGCCACTTTTATTCCTGATTTAGAATTTGACTTAGTCCTGGTATAGTCCCGGATTAATTTTTGTTTAATCCGGGTTTATTCCTGGATTAGACCTGGTTTAATAATAATAATAATAATAATAATAATAATAATAATAATAATAATATATAACACTTGTATAGCACTTCTCTAAACACTCAAAGATGCTTCACAGTAAAGAACAAAATAAAATAAGACAAAAAAAAAGATGAACAGTCAGGTGGGACAGAGTTATTTAAAGGCAGTTTTGGGTTTTCAGGGCTGTTTTGAAGGTGGTGAGTGTGAAAGAGTCTCGGATGTGTTTGGGCAGGTTTTAGCCCTGGTTTAGTCATGGTTTAATCCTGGTATAGACCTTGTTCAGCCATGGTTTAGTCCTGGTTTAGACCTTGTGTAGCTCTGGTTTACTCCTGGTTTAGCCCTGGTTTAACCCTGGTTTAGCCCTGGTTTAGTCCTGGTATAGCCATGCTTTTGTCCTGGTGTAGTTCTGATTTAGACTCTCTTTAGCCCTGGTTTAGTCCCAGTTTTGTCTTGGCTTAGTCCTGTCTTTGTCCTGATTTAGACCTTGTTTAGCCCTGGTAGACATGGCTTAGTCTGGTTTAGACCATGTGTAGCCCTGGTTTAGTCCTGGTTTAGTCCTGTTTTAGACTTGGTTTAGCCTATTTTTATCCCTGTTTTAGCCCTGTTTTTGTCCTGGTTTAGGTTTGTTTTAGCCCTGGTTTTGTCCTGGTTTAGGTTTGTTTTAGCCCTGGTTTAGTCCTGTTTTAGACCTGGTTTAGCGCTGTTTTATCCCTGGTTTAGACCTGGTTTTGTCATTCATTAACTTGTTGAAACCACAGAGCCATTATGCACTAATTGCCTCAAGAGTTGTGAATAAACAGATCACTAATGTACTAAAGACTGACATTTAATTAAAAAGCCACTTAATGAAATTTTCTCTTTATATTGCTGGAGACTCTCAGAAGCAAAAACAAAACAATGTCAGGGCTAAGAAAGCAAATATATCCCGGTGAAGTTAATCATAGGCTACATAAACAGCTTTTTGTCATAGGGATCACTAAGGGTCAAGGACCTTGGCTGCTTTTTGATCTTTAGAAAATCTGGAGATGTGAAACGAGACTTTTCTGACAGGGTTGTATTGTGTTGGTCCTATTCAGCGGCGCTGTGGTGATGAAGGCACTCGGCTGCCTTTTACTGTGTGCGTCACTTCATTCACTGCAGCTCTGGAAGCTACCAAGGACATCTCATGACATGGAAGACACAAGTTTAAAATGATCTACAGGTGTGTAAGGCTGTGCTGCATGGTTTATGCACTATGATAATATATGTAATGTACAATAAAGAGGAGGAAGAAAAGAGAAGTCAAGTTCAGTTGATTTTATTGTGATCAAAAAGTGAAACAGTAACAAATAAATAACTGGTCCTTTGGACATTTCTTATAAAGTGCATCAGTGAAAACAATCACATGCTACATACTGAGTCTGCTGCCCTCAACACATCCCACGCCTCCTAAATATCACCTACAATGATGCTTTAAAACACAATAAAATGCATTATTCACATACAAGAGGCTGGTACACTGGCTGCAGACAGCACAGGTTCGAGTGGCTGGTACAGCAATACCAACATTTAGCAGTGCCATGTGGTGGCAGTCTAAAACAGGCCAACACAATGAGCAGTGGCTAAAAATACAGAGTCCTTCACAACACTGTTGCCAGGAGAGTTTCAGTCTGTATGCAGATTGTCTGCTTTCAAAAAGCCTCTCCCTGCTGTTCCTCTGTACTCTCAACATGAACCTCTCTCTAACACGTGGTATCCACAGTTCACCTCTGAGACATCTGTCTACAGCTCTGTCTCTGTTCTGTCCTCTACACACCTGTCTGACAGGTACAGGACGTCCAGGGAAGCATGCCGCTCCCTTGTCCATGTTCAAAGCTTTCTTTCCTCATGTGGCCGCTCTAGACCACATCCATGTCCCGTTCACACTGATGTTACAGTCCTGACTTTGGCGGACAGCGCCTGTTTGAAACGCCTTTTCAGGTCCTGCATGTTGGGAGACTTGGGCCTGGGGATGAGAGGGGAACGTTTCTTCTCCGCGGGGGCACTGGCAGGGGTGTTGGTTGGGGTAGTGACTGGGGCGGGCTGCTTGGCGAGCTGGCAGCACAGTCTGTGAAAGGCCCCATGGACCTGGTTGTAGTCCTCACTGGCTGACACCTCATAGAAGGAACAGCCCAGCGTTGTGGCCAGCAGAGGGCCTTGCTGAGCATCCACGCGCCTCAGGTGAAGCAGGTCAGCTTTGTTAGCCAGGAGGATGACCGGGGGAGGGTTGGCACCTCCTGCACGCTGCACTAACTGGTGCAGCTGGCAAATAAGGTCAAAGCTGCAACGGTCTGTGACTGAGTACACCAGCACCACAGCATCAGCCCACTGGACAGAGCAGGACACGTGTTCAGGTAGACTCATGCCATTATCAGTCATCTGCAAGAAGAAAAACAAGAGAGAAGCTGGTTATAAAACTGTTCATTCCTTACAGACATTTCTCAGGCTAAGCAAATAATCTCCTCCACTGAAGTCGGACCAAATCAAACATCCCTCTGTGTTCTGTAGCTGATCTTTAGTGAGGACAGGAATGTGGACTGAGGCAGACAGGAGTGATAGGGTTACTCCCCGGGAACAGTGAGGTGTGCGTGATTGAGCAGCCTCTATGTGGATAAGAGTATCTATTACACTGACCGCAGACATACATTTGCCTAAGTGGGAGATTACACAGCCCAGCTCAAGGGCTGAATCAGTAAAATGTGCACACATACAGGTTTGATTTTGGACTAGTGCCCAGACAAGAGGGAACCTGGATGAACTAAGCAGCCTCACACAGTAAATAGGGCTATGGTTTCTCTAGATTTTCATGATCTAAACCCCAAAGCTACTTTCCTTTATATTCAACAAGGGGTATATATTACTAAAAAAAACAAGTGTACTGAAGAACATTAGAGGTGCCTCTTACCTCAACTCCTGGAGTGTCCTGCACTTGAATGGTCACTTGGTCTCCATCCACTTGGACCTCACGAGAGTAAAGGTTACCTGCACAACAAAAGCAGTAAAATATTAGTCCTTTGTTAAACACATTTACAGTCTCTTACAATAAAAAAAATATATAAATAAATAAAAATATTTAGTTTTTTGTAACTTACCGGCATTTCTCTCGTAGTCGCCAATAAAGCGCTTTGTTAGGAATCTCACAACTAGGGCTGTAAAAAAAAAATGAACATAATATTAGACGTTTATTCAAGCACTTAAACGTGTAAAAAACGCCTTTACACGCAGTTCTTGCTTGATTCTTACCTGTTTTGCCCACTCCGCTGCCTCCTATCACAGCTATTTTAATGGTCCGGTTGAGAGCTGTATAGTCCTGGGTAGGATACTCCGCGATGGTGCTCATGTTCTGAATAAGACGCATTTTTGCAGTCTTTCCTAAAAAAAAAATGCAAATCTTCAAAGCGTACTTGTCCAAACGCTTCGTCAATGCGTAAAATATGTTAGTCCAGAGACACTCCCAAGGTGTTTCAGTGAAGGAAAGACTTAGGAGACGGATACTGAATAACGCTTCGAGTGAAAATGCTCTGGTGAAGCAGCGCGAGGGTTTTTTATAGCGCTCGAGCCGCAGTGGCCTGTGATTGGTCAGCTTTGGGCCCCCCTTTTCCTGCGCACGCCCCGCCCACACGTGGACCAAGGAGCTGCACCGACGCCAGGCAACAGGTGGGTCCTGGAGCTGGACGCATTTCCAACAAAGCACCTTTTATTTCCAAGAAGACGAAGGGAAAAATGTGGTTTCTTATTTTACATTTCACAAGAAGTGTATTAGTACAAACACGATTTAGACGTAACGAGATAATCCTATGTTTCCGTGTTTTTTCCACTGTACCGGATATTTTTATAGTTTTATGATGTTGGAAGCGGTTGGTTAAATGCGTCTTGTTGTTCTGCAGCGTTGAGCTACAGCGGATTCTTGTTGAGGCTTGCCCCAGTCCCACACACTCCTGAATCTACCTCACAGGGCGCTATAATGGCCCCTAATGTTGTCGTTCTCATGCATCCCCTACAAAACACAGGCATACCTCTTAAGAAGTCATGCAGGCTGCTCTTCTGCTTGACACTTCCAGGACAAAAGAGTGAAATATGTCTTTTTAAATAAACAGGTAAGATTTTAATTGCATTAAAAGTTATAATAAAAGCTGAAGGAGCATTTTGCAGCTAATTAAGTTCATTGATTTAAGTGAAGATGTTAAGATGGATTTTAAAAAGGCAGTATCTTTATTATTAGTATTGGAATATAAAGTATACAGTAGGCTACTGCTTATGATCTTCTGGCCCTCAAGTGACAATGCATTAAATAACAGACATTATTCTGTTCTGAACATCACTGCATGGATCAGGAACACTTCCAGAAGCCATTGTCTTTTAACACAGTTTGCATAAATCCAAGTTATAGCTGTATCATGAGAAAAAGAAGAAGCCATATGTAAACATGAACCAGAACAGTCTCTGGCTTAATTAAAATGGACTAGTTTACTACTATGACTACTACAACTACCAATATTACTACCTAATGTGCCAATAAGTCAAAATATATGCTTTTACTCATTTAAAAGCTTATTAAGACAATGTTTTTGTTTAAAAGGTATACTATGATATGATACTTTACAAATAGAGAGATATACAGACCAAGCCTCATAGTACAACTGTATACTAAAGGTAAACCGGGACATAATCAGGACTATAATAATGTAACAAATGGCCATATTGTCTTGTATGTGCTTATGTTTGACTCATGCCATATAAAAGTAGATTATTTGTCACTGGTTTGTAAAGTAAGCCAGTAGCCTCTACCTGGCCTTTACGTGGATAATTGTGTTTGTGTTTTTCACTTCTGTGTCCCATTTCTTCCCCTGTCACCCCACTCGCTCCCTCCCGCTCCCGTCTTTCAGTGGTGCTCATGTGCTCTGAGGTATTTTGGCATCCATCCTCTCCGCGATAATGGTCTGGTATGTATTTTTTGATAAGAGTGTTGATGACAGGTTGCTGTGGTGAAATATGAAATTAGTGCATGAGCAGACTCTGGTTGCTAGGTGCGTGTCTGCGTTCATAAACTTCAATACCAAAGCACAGGCGGCGATTCACCCGAATTTACTGCCTGGTTGAGCCTCAGTCTTTGGTAACAGAGAGTAAACACTGCGTGTATTTGGTGATGTATAAAGCTCAGTGCAGTGCAAAAGTCTATGAACAAAGAAAGGCACAAAAGCTATAAAAATACATTAAATAACAAAAATAAAAGGAAGAAATATTAAAATTGAAGCACTCAGAGAGCAAAGACCTCTGCCAAGGCCTCTGGTCCTATCTCGCAATGGTAAATATATAGTGCCCAGACCTGGACTCAGATGTAATTGTTTTAGTAGTCAAGAGGAGAAAAGTTAAAAAGTATTGAGTTTAAGTTAGAATGTACTAAAACTACTACTACTACTACCATCACTACTACTATTATTCTTTCTTGCTACTAAACTTATTATTACTACTAACTTTTTTATAGCAATGAACAGGTCTATACAGTACAATAACAAGGGTGAAAAAAAAAAAAAAAAATATATATATATATATATATATATATATATATATATATATATATATATATATATATATATAATTATTATTATTATATATAATATACATTTAACCCAACTAGTCAGGTACAAACAAACAAGAAATAAAGAGGCAATAATAATAGTAATTAATTAAATAAGGAAAAAGACAAAACAAGACGAAATAGACAAAAAAAATGGAAAGCACAAGACAACAATTACAATATTTTTACTACTACTACCACTACTATTTTTCCTGCTGCTGATACTAAATGTATTATTTCTACTACCGATGCTACTACTTGCTACCACTACTACTATTACTAGGCTACATGTTACTTCTATAATGATACTACCTAAAAAATTTAGAAATGTAAAAGTATGTTTTAAAGAAATCTACTCGGAGTACATACAGTATTCTTGTCCTTAAGTAAATTTATTGCACTAAATGATCTAGTTATGTTTTGTTTCTGGTGAGTACATTTTGTTAAATACAAATAATAAAATAAAATAAATATTATTAAAATACGACCCAGACCATGACATCCAAATTCATAGTACAGCATTAGGACTATACCAAGAGTAAACAAAGACACAATCAGGGCAATAATAATGTTTGACTCATGCCTTATAAAACTGGACAGTTGCCATTGGTTTGTATGGGAAGCCAGTGTTAAAGAAGCATATTTGTTCCACATAGAGATAAATGGCACTGTGGATGTTCCCAGAGCAGTAATGATGATTGGTTACTTAGTTCTGTGGCATTATGTTACACAAATATCTGGCTCGTTAGTCCCATTAGTGCATCAAAATAGGGCTGATCACTATAAATCATGTGTGCTGTTATTGACATTGAGTCAAAATAATTCTCAATTCAAAGCCTTAATTAAAAACAGTGGCTCCATCCAAAAGAAGCTTTGGCCTAGATCTGGTTTAGTCCTTGTTCAGTCTTTGTCTAGACCTATGTTACCCCAGTTTGGTCCATTTAAGCCATGGTTTAGTCCTGGTATAGATTTGGTTTAAAGTAACTCACCAGCCTACAGTATATGTGTATAGTATTTACATTTTATCAAATATTCACATATCTTACTGTCATATCTCCATTACAATAATAAACATAGTTATTGCATTTGACAGTCTTGACAGTATTGCAAAGCCCTAATTAAAATACCTACAAGTAAAAACTCACAGGCGGATGGGATGGGATCAGGGTGACAGCACACGACCTGAAACAGTGGGGTAATCTCTCTCTGGGACAGGGATATTGTCAGAGGGGAATCCTGGGCATTTACAGTGGAATGTAGAAGACTTAATTGGGGTTTTGGCCTGAGCGGGACGAGGAGGGGAGAGGATGGGGTCCCGCAGAACGATTTTTTTAACGGCACACCTGCCCCAGGGCACAAACTGACAAAGACAGTCTTTGGGGATCTCAGAGAAGAGACCGGGGTTTAGCGTAGCCTCGGGCCGGGCTCATACTGCTGTATGTATCATAAATGATCTTTATCTGCCCCATTGACTTTGGTCATTGAGATGCTTAGCCAACAGTTATTTCACACACTGCTACAGTTTCCAGTTTATCAAGGACAGGTAATTTATTTCCTGCTGTAGGTAACAGTCAGCACTTTCCCAGTTAGGAGAAGCAGACAGGAGCAATGACACAGGGTCTGTTATGGTATTTGTTATAGTTGGGCAAGCAAAAGCTAACAAGGTTTTGGAAAACTACTGCTGGTGCAAGTTTGTGTTACACAGATTGTATATGCATCTATTTAACCCTCAGGCCCTTCTTTATAAAAAAAAAATATGTTCTTCCTTTTTAAACCCTTTTTAACTATATAAAACATAAAGAAAAAAATTTGTTGGGGGGTATTTTGGTTGTTAACCTCTGTCCTCATCATATACTGTATAACAAAAGTGAATTCATTTTTATATTTGTTAGCATCTAAATGCCAGTTTGTTTACATAATCCAAACATATTTGTATATAAAATGTGCATTATTTGCTATTTAAAGATGTAAAGTTTTTTGTTTTGTTTGTTTGTTTGTGCAAGGATTACTGGTCCTGGATAGATCACTGATTAGCTCTAACACTGATTTGAATAGATTTTTACTTTTTGTGCTATTACCAAAAGGGCTAAAACTCACGTTCTTCCTCTTAAAGCTCTAAAAGGGCTGGGCTACAGTCACTGTTATCTAGGAACTTGACACTAAATTATCATGTAAAACGTGATAATTTTGTATCTTGTTATAACGTGATAGTTTTCTTGTTAAAATATGATACAGCTGAAATGAATTCACACTCAGTTGGCAGTAATACACTGCTGTTTGAAACTGTGAGTAGTGAGTAGCTGTAATCTTTTAGTCGTGTTGTCACTAATGGTCTGAGAAAGTCTTGAAAAAATAAAAGTATGGAATATGACCCTTAAAAACAAGAAGAACAGGCCAGGTGTCCATGTTTTATTTAGAGGACACTGTTACTGTATAGTCTATTGTTAAGTGTGCAGTGTTTTGTTGCTACGTCCTGACAAGTCTCCTCTTGATCTTGTCCAGACCAAGTCATTATTCAGATCCTGAAATGTCAACTAAAGTTTCTGAAATGGCCTATTACCATCCCTGATGCTCTTTAGTGCAGATGTACAAAGACTGTCTATTTACAGATCGTCTCACTGCCCATTCACTCACTGTTTGTTTATACCTAACTGGACATTTACATATTTAATGACCCCTGGCCCGTTTCTACAAGTACAGTAGGTCCTGGGCCAAACAGAAGAGTCAGTTTGTTCCCATTGAGATGTAAAGCTGCCAACTTGTACGGGGCATTTACATGACTCTGAATGGGAATGTAGGGGGTGTAGCTGCTAAAAATCTATAGCTCTGAATGACAATAGCCCCTCTTGTATCTTCTCCTCCTTTAGAAATGCCCGGCCAAGTCAGGGCTGCACAATATCACAAAAACATGCCTTTGTCTAAGTTGAATATTATGAACAATAAGACTGGCATTTGGTATATACGTTTTGATATAAAGTATGTTTGAGTAAATTTACACTGAAATACAAAGTTTTATATCAAAACTGTGTCAAAATCAAAACATAATCCATACCAGTGGTTCTTAAACTGTGGCTTTGCAGCTCAAGTCTTAAATTTGTTAACTTTAGAGCCAGTTTTATTCAGGTTTAGTCTTGCTTTATTCAGGCTAGACCTGGGTTAGTCCTGGTTTATTCCTGGTTTAGTTTAGGTCAAGACCTGGTTTAGTCCTGGTTTTATTCTGGTTCAGCCATGATTCAGTCCTGGTTTAGACCTGGTTTAGTCTTGATTTAGACCAGTGTTAGTCCTGTTTATTCTTGTGTTTGGTCAAGATTTAGGACAAATATTTTCAGAAGTGGTACTTGGTGTGAACAGTTTGGGAATCCCATACCTAGACTAAACCAGGACTAAACCAGGACTAACACAACAATGGAATGGTTTTATATTGCTCTTTAGATTTGTCCATTATTCATTCACTCCTCAGTCGTCTGTAGCCACAGCTGCCCTGGGGCACACTGACAGAAGCATGGCTGCCAATCTGCGCCTACGGCCTCTCTGACCACCACCGCAGTCACACTGTCACATTCATTCAGGCAAGGTGAGTGAAGCGTCTTGCCCAAGGACACAACAACAATATGCAAGGTTGGTAGCAGGGATTGAACCGTCAACCTTCTGACTGAGCTACTGCCACCAAACAAAACAAGGCTAAACCCGGTGTTTTTGAAGTGTTTTTATTTTGTGAAAAGCAGCTTCAGGGAAGACTTTGACAGGACAATGATTCTGAGTAAGCTACAGTAAACCTCACTGGCAGAGAGTGAACCAGAACATTACTGAGATACAGAGAACAAGTTTGCTGATGTTTCAATACATTTACAATAAACTGTGCAGCCCTACACAAACCTCTCCAAGTCACTGGATGAAAATTGAAAAACTTCTGGCCAATCCTCAGTTCTCATGTCTTACTTTCCTGTTTACTTTTCCGGCTTATCTCTGGAGCAACTTTCTGATAATTGGTCTCCAACTCAGTTCAGAGGATTGAGGAACACGTGCTGGCACCTGAGCATACTCTGTTAGTGTTAGTGTGTGTGTGAACAGTAGCGTGTGTGAACAGCAGTAGTTTGTGTGTGTGTGTGTGTGTGTGTGTGTGTGAGAGAGACAGACAGAGGTAAAAGTAGAGATGTAATAATAGAACTGGACTGGAGTGTGTTTTCGTCTGGAGCTCATGTGACTCTGTGTGTTTAAGGTAAGACTTTAAACTCAGGGATTATCCTGTTTTTGCTCATTCACAAGTTGTTTTTTTTTTTCCCTCTCACGTGCAAAACATAATGTGGGTGGGAAAGGTTGTGGCTGCATGATACAGGCCTAATAAATCAATCATCAAGAAGTGCATTAATCATATCGCAAATAGCCACTGATATCACAGTAGCATTATGGCATACTGTGTGATAGACATTAGGACATTTTGTAAACTAAAATAACGGACCGATCACATCATAGCATGACTAAATGATATTAAATAAATTAGAGAACACAATAGATCATAAGCCAGTGTACTCTTTGTGCCTTGTAGTGTGCTGTGGTGACCCTGAACGTAAGAAGGTGAAAGCACAGAAGAAGAAAGTGCAAGTGGATATTTAGGACGTAGAGAAAGTGCGGCCCATGGGTCATTTGTGGCATGGCTCAAGATTTCATATGGCCCTCAGCTTCTATGACAAAATGTATTTCTTCAGAATGCACTTTTGTAGAGTGTGTCTGTAGCTTTATCTGTACATTTGTGCATCTCATCTACTCCTCTCTGCCTCTCTTTCTTAAAAGAAAAAAAAGGTCAGATCAAGTTTTGTATGTTTTGTAGCATTAGAAACTCTGTCATAGTGAGCATTAAAATCAGCCTGAGATTACATGACCTTGAGGATGTTTTTTATGTTTGAATATATTTTGTTGGGACTTGTTTTAGATTTTGTTGTTATAGAAAAAATACATATAAAACAGTGTGTATTAAATATTTACTACATGTGCATTCAGTTCCTAACATCAGGAGGAACTGTTGCCCCTTGGACCTTTGCACATCTTGAAATCTGGCCCTCTTTGGAAAAAGTTTGGACACCACAGGTCTAAAGGTCTCATATTTCTCAACTGGTGGGTTGGGACTCAAAAGTGGTTCATGGGGAGATTGAGTCTTTAGCTCATTTGAAAGCTTAGTATTGTTTTAATTACATGAAATGGTGAAACTGATTTTAAAATGCATGTCCCTTTAATGTTGTGGTGAAATTATGTAGAAGAATATGAACTTTCTGTAAAAAGTGTGTCACAATAAAATGATCAGGGAAAAAACTGGGTTACACAGTCAGAACAGACACTTGAATTAAATAACATACACCTGTGTTAAATAACATAAACTTGTATTAAATAACATACATTTGAACCTTTAAAACAAAAGTGGGACTGCTGCTGATTAGTGTGTCAGAGGCTAATCAGCATTCACCACTCTTGTAATAAATAACACAAGCTTCGTCTTAAGAGGAACACTACAGACGAGGGTCTATAGGAGAAATTGTGCAGCCTTCATTATTTTATTGTAAACTTAGGGATGTACTTTTAAACAAAGTGCAATTTCTTCTAGCAGTGGGAATCAAATAAACATTAATTTGCCTGAAAAAACTAGGCTGAAGTAGGAACACTGACTCTGTGACTTAGATAAGAATTGCTACCAAAATTTCCAACACAGCCTCAGAAAGGAGAGGTACACTAGCAGTTAATTAAAAAGTGATGTAACATTTGATTTGTGTTAAATAGTTACATAATATCAATAATCGTATAATGGCCATGTTAAAATTAGAGCTGCATAATATCATGAAAACCTGCTTCAGACGATAATTTACTTGAATATTGTGATTATATTCTTTGTCATATTTTCATTTCTGCTTGGACTGAGGTTTCAAATCATGTTACACAATGTATATAGAGAGAGATTTATATAACTTCTGCTATTTGTGCTGATGCCACGGACTTATAAAACTGATATAAAGCAATGACAACAGGGAAAATGTATTGATATTAAAAATGAGAATGACAGGTGATGCAAATGTGAAGGCTGGCCCATGGTCTGATCCAATAGATGAGCTGCTGTAGCTCAAATTGCTGAAGTTAAAGGGGCTATATTATGCAAAAATCAATTTTTCTGAGCTTTCTGCCATGTTATGATGTTGTTTCCTCATCAAAAACACACCTGGAGTTGTGTTATTGTTTCATTCCCGCACATTTGAACAATTCTCTATTCTTTTATATTGAGTGTCTGCTTTTCCCCCTGGCCACACCCCTCCCCCCTCACGGCCCAGTCCCGTTCAGGATGCACTGCTACAGCTCATGCCTCCCCCTCAGCAACCAAACAAACCCATCCAACTGCTGCGGACAAACACTGCTCCTGCACCTGCACTTGTTGTGAGGAGCACTGAAGGGGCGTGGCGGCAGCGGGACAGCGGGGAGGGAGGGCTCACAGAGTCAAGTGATGAGATTTTTCAAATAAGGTTTTTGCAATAATTATTGCGTTTTCTGGCCAAAAAGACCTAAGATGCAGATCTAGATGTGTTCTAAAATAATTTAAAAAACTCACAAAAAAAGCATCACATAGGCAGTTTAATGCTGGTTCTGATAGAAAGGTGTCAGAATACACAGTGCATCACAAAATTAAATTTAAAATGTCTCATCAGGCCTCACAGTTACTCCAGGTCATTATTATTTACATGTGTGTGTGTGTGTGCGTGCGTGCGTGCGTGCGTGTGTGCGTGTGTGCGTGTGTGTCCTATAATACTTAATAACAATAAAGCAGCCCTTGACTTCGGTTTGTAAGTGAAAACTAGTCTTTATCGGCCACAGAAAAACCCAACCTCTTAGGCCATTGGTCATAATGTTATGCCTGAACGGAGTATGAGGACCTTTTCAAACCAAACTTGCATAATCACACCAAAGACCTGAGAAGAAACGTCTTCCTAATTCATAAAGTCACCACCACCCATTCACGAAATAAATGAATGGACCACAGAACTCATGTGATAAGTGGGATAAAAGTCATTATAATGGGCCCAATTACACAGCATAAAGAATAATCTAGATACTTCTCCCTCTTTCTTCCTTTATGTTTTTATATCCTGTTGTTGTTCTCGTCTTTTACCTCTTTTCACAAACACTTTGCTCATTTTTAAGGCGATGCACGTCCCACTCTGCTTTTAGTCCCATCTCCTGTGATAATCCATTGCCATAATAGTCCCATTTGAAAACCAAAAAGCTGAAGAAAGCCTCACCGGCTCACTGTCATTTTTATTATCCAGGCAAAAAATAGGGCTTATTTTATAATCTGATTTGTGTTTACCAAAGAGCGGAGGTAACTCGGACGAGGACAGTGCGATCCGGACAGTTTGTGTTGGGACATGGGGTTTGAAACCTGCCAATTTATGGTTTTGGCACTGGGTCATTTAGACTCACCCCAAGGGCCCATTTTCTCCGTCTAGCCTCTGTAACAGGATGGACTGCACGGAGCTGGACTTGTGCTGGAGGCACTGAGAGGTTTAATCCAGATAAACAGCTTTCTGCTCATCTGATACCGGGCCAAATGGAGCTCTGTGTGGGGCAGAGTACTGAAATAGGGCTTTTTTACATGGTATGGAACAGTGTGTTGATAGTAACCAGCCATCATTTACACTGGAGTACATATAGCACTATTTTATTGAGCTTTGTATATACAGTAACAATGTATAGCATTAAACAGATATCAGTAGGTGGGGCTTATTGCGACCTCGCTTAACATTGGTGGCGGCACGGTGGCAAAGTGGTTAGCACTCTCTCACCTCACAGCAAGGAAGTCCTGGGTTCAATTTCCAGGACTGTGTGGGGCCTTTAAATGGGTCACAATAAAATGATCAGGGATAAAATTGGGGCACACAATCAGACCACTGAGTGTGTAATAGGCTAATCAGCATTCAGCACTTGTCATAAATAACACAAATAGTACATTCAAACTCTTAAAACAAGTCTGGGTGGGTTTCCTCTGGGTGCTCTTGTTTCCCCCATCAACCTAAAACATGCACAATAGGCTAATCCTCCAGCTAGGTACTCCTCCTGACCAGGATTCTGGCTAAAGGTCTGTGGAGAAGGGTCCCGAGTGCTGCACTGGGGTCGCCCACTGCTCCAGCAGCTTTGAAGGATGGATCAAATACAGAGGACTCATTTTTCTACAAGGACGATAAAGTTTACTTAACTATAAATGTCTTTTGGTTTTTCCTTTAAGGATGACTCCCTTCCTGAAGTAATCCTTTATTCTTTATTTATCAGGGCTTTGGACTGGCACAATGAGTACACAGGGTTGCTAGATCTCACAACAGTTTCCAGCCCCAGCAGAACTTAAAACCCGCTCAACACAACAAAAAACAGCAAAATCACAACCACTCTAAAAGTTTAAGATTGTTATATGTAAGAAAAAACACAAAGTATAACAGTGCTAACAATTGGGCAGAAACCAGCCCAATCTGGCAACGCTGTGACTGGATTGCTTAACTTAATGATGTAAATGCCTAATAACATGAATTAGGCAATATACAGCTGATGAAGCCAAATTAAAAGCAGGATCTTTAACAGTACAAAGCACATCTTACATATATTATTATATTTCCTATTACTTATCTCATGGTTAACATTTGGAAACTGGCAGGAACATTTGCATTTAATCTCTATAAAAACTCCGGACGGTGGCAGGAAGCAGAAGTAGCCAGAGAGCAGCAACTGTAGAAAGTGAAACGTCACATGAGGGCTGCAAACAGATCAAGCACTGCAGATGCATGAAAGAAAAAAGATTTATGTTTCTAGTCTATTACTATTTTTAAAGGTTATTTATTATATTAGTCAGTTATTTAAGCAATATAATGTTTAAGCTTTTAAAGCCTTTTTGGAAACTAGTGATAGTAGTTGGACAGGAGCACAAGGGATAAGGAAGGACAGGAAGGGATGACAAGAAAGACCTAGACTTGACCCAGGACTCAAACCAAGGTCTCTGTAGTTATGTGTTACATACTCTACCAGGTGAGCCTCCAGGACATGTCTTTTAATGTATTTTTGCTGCTGTTCTGCTATTAGTTATTAGTAAAACATTTATGCCTCATATTTTACTCTATAGGCATTTTGATATTGGCTGCACTTCTTTAAATTCTTTTTTATCTCTTGTGTGCCTGGAAAACAGATAGATACCACAAGCATTTTAGTCTGTTGTTAAAAATAGCCTAAAAATGTCATCTGTAAAAAAAGAAAAAAAAGAAAAAGTGTTGTAAACAGTCCTTAAACTTGTTGTGCTTTTTGAAACCGCAGAAGTGTACACGCCGTGCCGACCTTGCAGCCGCCCCCTGTCATTGTGAGATCCCCGGTGCCACTCTCGCCCCCGGTCTCTGCGGCCTCTTCACACCCTCCCCGGGACGCCGTGACCCGCCGCCAGCTCACGAGAGACACACACGAATGGGAAGATGTAGACCCCCACCGCTCTCCCCACGTCACCTGTTTGTGCTGCTAAAGGTAAGCACAGAGAAATGACAAGAACAGTTTGTCCGTAACCACAGATCCTCATTATTCCCTCTCTGTCTGGGTCTTGGTTTAGTTCGTCATCACTCATCCTTTCCGCCTTCCCAAGGGCTCTCCAGTTGTGTCAATAAGTCGAATGAGAGGAATATTATTATGACACGTCTCCATCCTTAGGTTTTCCTGGTTTAGCTCAGAGTCTCCAGGAGTCAGAGATGTTTTGAGCAGAGGTTGACAGATGAGCTCAGCCCTTTCACTGCCTGCATACAAACAAAACACATGAATACAGGGATTATACACCTGTCAACACAGTTCATTTTAGTTTATAATGTTATAACGTTGGCTTGATGGATCTTTGGACCGGCCGTCACATGACCTCTCTGGGTGGAGTCTGCATGTTCTCTCTGGCTCCTCTCACTGTCCAAAGACAGTGTCAGTTGTCGGTTGTCTGTTGTTGGTTGTCAGGATGATTGTGACTGCATACACACAATCAATAGAACAACAATGGCAAAAGACAGTATTTTTGAGCTTAAACAAAAACAGCGCTCCTACTGGCCTGGTTGACCTGCTACACACTTCTGCAGTTGAGTGTTTATTGAAGCAACACATGTCACATATGTGTGTAACTGTTAATTTAGCCACATTGGCTTTGAGATTTTGCTTTCAGTATATTTGTTTCTGGCATATAAAGGACCCGGATCTATAGCAACAAAGTGAGCCAAAAACCCATTTAAAACATCTTTATTTCCAAAGTGAAAGAAATGCGCAATGTAGCTGTTTGTTATGGCTGTTATATGTTGCCATTGATCCACACAATGAAAGGAAATATTTTTAAAAAGATTTTTAAGGTCTCAATGTTATTTTCCACCCTGTTGCATAGACCTAAGTGTTACTTTTGAATGCAGCACATTTAGAGGTAGTTCGAGGCTGAGTGATCTGGTGTTAGGTGAGGTAACACGGCTGAAAAGGATAAAATAGCAGTAACCCTTTTGTGGTCTGTAATATCTTCTCGCTTTTTCTGTTTTTATATGAGAAGCAGATGAGACGCAGGGACAATCTGGAGAGGTTTCGGGGGCTCATTAATCCTGATAAATGAGTTTGTGTGTCCTCTTCTCCACGTCTCACTGAGAGGAATCTTCATCCAGCCATATTGGACGAATTATCACATGCTCTGCGTTTGGTTTCTGAGGGCCAGTTAAGAGCATGCATTAATTTTGCGGTTATCTAATCACAAGTATTTCTCTTATAGTTATTCTGTTCATCCTTGGTATTTAGATGTAGGCTTGGACAAACTTGGACAAAAAGAGGATGTTCCCAAATGTCTTTAGCTCATGTATTATGTTGAAGACATACAATGAACAATGTTGTATGAATGACCATTATTATAAAGTGTTATAGATTAAAGGCTAGGCTGTGGTTACTTTTTTATATATACTTCAAACATAAGCAAATATTTACAGATTATATAATGATAAAATAAAATAGTGTTCCTAAAAATGAGTACAATACCTCAATGTGGGGCTTGAAACTGCTGTATTATTATTATTTTTTATTTTTTTTTGTGTTTCTCGCCGATTAATTTAGCCACATCAACCAAATTGTCAGAAAGGAAA
The DNA here is from genome assembly GCA_020698575.1 of Bostrychus sinensis. Taxonomy (NCBI): domain Eukaryota; kingdom Metazoa; phylum Chordata; class Actinopteri; order Gobiiformes; family Eleotridae; genus Bostrychus; species Bostrychus sinensis. The sequence continues at coordinate 24,334,942 of CM036246.1, forward strand.
ATAGAAAAACTGTTAAAAAAAATCCTTCCTTGCAGCTTTTTCCCTTCTGGGGTCACCACCAGCCGATCGACTGCCTGAGCAGTGATTTGCATGTTGATTTGAAATAGGATTTACAGCAGATGCCCATCTGAGTTTGGGACCAGCACAAAGAGTGCACTGGTTTGTTTGACTGCGTGTGGCTGGATTAATTCTAATTACATTATATTGACACTGAAAAGCTCCTTTGTCTATACATTTTATACCACACACTTGACATACATATTGCCTTGTAGGGCTAACATCCTCTGGTCACCTATGCTGGGGACACACTATACCACTTTCCCAGTCGTTATAGATTTTGAGAAGACTAGGAGCACACTCTAACTGGTTTCAGCAGATTTTGTTCTGACGACTGAAAGACTGCAGCAGTGGCTGTGTCCGACTGTTATCCATATTCACTACAGAGCACTATATTATTATACACTATATTGCCAAAAGTATTTGCTCACCTGCCTTTACATGAATATGAACTTAATTCTTAGTCCATAGGGTTTAATATAATGTTGGCCCACCCTTTGCATCTATAACAGCTTCAGCTCTTCTGGAAAGGCTTTTCACAAGATTTAGGAGTGTTTATGGGAATTTTTGACCATTCTTCCAGAAGCGCATTTGTGAGGTCAGACACTGATGTTGGATGAGAAGTCCTGGCTCGCAGTCTTCGCTCTAATTCATCCCAAAGGTGTTCTGTCAGGTTGAGGTCAGGACTCTGTGCAGCTCAGTCAACTTCTTCCACACCAAAGTCACTCATCCATGTCTTTATGGACCTTGCTTTGTGCACTGGTGCAGTCATGTTGGAACAGGAAGTGGCCATCCTCAAACCTTTCCACAAAGTTTTCCATAAAACTGCAGCCTAGGAGCTTGATGTTATTCACCTGTGGCCATGGAAGTGATTGGAACACCTAAATTCAGTTATTTGGTTGGGTGAGCAAATGCTTTTGGCAATATAATGTATTATGTAGGCCTAGTGGTCATGGTTTGTGAGTGTCTGAGGAGAACAGCAGGACCTCTACAGGTTTTTAAACTGTACCCAACATGTCTGAATATAAACTGTTGAGACTCTTTTTTTCACATGCGTAATATTAAATAGAACACAGATTATTATTATTTTTTAGCCTATACATACTTAAATACCACCCAGGTCTGATAGGGCTTTATTACAGAAGTTCACAATCAGCTGAGTTCAGCGACTCATACGCAAGAGTCAGCTTTAAAATTCAAAAATGTTTGATTGACTGCGACTGAGGTCAGGTTGCCACTCTGCGCTGCGCACACTTTGCGTCCAATTCGAGTCTGTAAACCTGACACACTGACAACTTTCTGCAACTAGTGACTGATACAGACTTGGCAAAAACATTGTGTAGTGTGTTTCCAGCTTTAGTCGACTAATTAGTCAGAGGTCTTGGTCGACAAACAGTGATTTGTTGATAAAAAGACATATTTCACCGCTAACTTTTCTTAAAATGTTTTATGACCTACTAATGTGATGTCACTTCTTTGAGTAACACTTTGGTAAGCCCCTCCTCCCTTGGTCAATTAACCTCTGTGCAGGGCGTGACTTTGGTCAACTACAGCCCTGCTACTTTGTATGTTTGTTTTCTAAATCACGCACAGCATATTGAGGTGAACGTTCCTACCATAAACCACTGGTGAAACAAGCCGTTTTGACCTCTCACAAACTCAGTGTGCACAGGGGTGCACAGTGGCAGAGCGGTCAGTGTTCTCGCGGTCAGTGTGAAAGTAAATGGTTGACTGTCTGTGTTATCTCTGTGTCAGCCCTGCAACAAGCTGGCAACGGGCATAAGTGGAAGAAAATGAATCAATGACAAACTCAATGTAAAAGAATAGATGATTACTCAAACATGAATGAATGAAAAAAAAACATGACCCCAGGTATGTTTCTATGAGGAAACATTTTAACATGGTAGAAAGCTCAGAAAAGTCAGTCAATTTTGCATAATATAGCCCCTTTAACAAATATTATTACTTGCTCTAAACACTTTATCAGTATGTGATAATGCATTTTTCACGGCTTACTTTTTCTATTCCTGCATCATTTGAGTCAAGTGTTTTTTGTTTTTGCATCAGCCTCTTGTTTCTCTATTCAGTGACGTTTACTGTGAACACATACAGTCTCCTAATTCCTTTGCTTATGCTCACGTACACACACTCACATAATAAATAAAAAGGCTTGAACGTGCGATGATTCACCGTCGGCCTGAGAAATATCTCTCCGTCTAGCTCCACAAGGTCAGCCTTTCACTGTACAGTGTCTCTGCCTCTGTGTGCAAACAGATGTGGCTCTGCTGTTTGCTGTGGAGATGTGGGACCGGAAGTTTAACTCGCGTAGGAGGGAGGGATCACACCTTGACTTCCCTGTTATGACGTTCCAGGAGCATCTTTCTAGTTGTTGTTCTGGGACCGTCCCCGCAGAGAACAAGTATTGTGATGTCATAGGTGTGTACGCGTTAGAGAAAAAGACTGGTACTGTATGTTTCAGGAAGTTCTGGCTGTAAAAAAAAAGTCCTTGATGCAGTGACAAACCTAGTCCTACATGTGCTGCCCAGACCTGGACTCAAACTTGAAGATCTTCTAGTTCAGGGGTAAATGCTCTTTCCATTGAGTCACATGAATTGAAACTGTTGCACACTTTTATGTAATAATTTTCTTTGGGTGATTATTAGGGCTGCAACTAATGATTATTTTGATAATCAATTAATCTGTCAATTATTGTTTTGATTAATCGATTAATTGGATAGTGAAGTGTGTGTGGTAAAGTGGTTAAAAACTTGAGGTGTTTTGTAGTTCCTGTTAAAACATTTAGAAAATTCTACCTTATTCTACCTGATTTTTTTTACAAAATTCAAACCAGACGAAGCTATATCTATGTCACTGGAGGACGTTTGGAAAGAGCATATACACACGAAGATATTTTTAATCAAAAACACAAAATGTATATTGTTTTTAACTGTTTTTGTTGCTTTACTGCTCTGTCTTGGAAATAAACCCTCCTCTCTCAGCACATGGCATGTTTCAGACTCTGTGAATACTACAGCTAACAACTAAACGATTATTCAATTACTAGTTGATTATTTCAATAATTGATTATAATTGATTAATTTGATTAGTTGTTGCAGCCCTAGTGAATATTAAGGAGGAGTTTTTTTTTTTTTGTTTTTTTTTTTTGACAACTGAGAAACCAGTGACTGTTTTCTTCTGTGCCCTTTTTTCAATAAAGTTCATGCGTAGGGCCACCCCCAACCCTTCACTGTTACTTTCCAGAGAATGCCTCCACAGTGACACACATGAGAGCTTTTCAGTGTCACAATATGAGTGGAAATGTTTCAGTAGCTACAGAAAAAAGGCTTATTTTCACAAAACGATAAGAGAAAGTTACCTGCTCAGCAGAAACTTGGCGACCAATGCATTTGTCTTGAAGTCCTTTCTGTTCCTCCAGCGCACGCCATCGTTTAAAAGAAATCACCAAGAAACACACTTTTTTACTTTGCTCTTCTGCAGTTTTTGTCCCCTTCTCATATACCTCATATACCTTTTTTGTTTGCGACCTCCTCAGCAAGAGGCCGGTGGAGGTACAATGAGGGAAACACCAGGCTACGTAAACAAACTGTGTACACATGCGCAGGAACTAGAACAAGCATGTATCGCTGAAACCAGGATGTTGATGGACAAATGGTTTGCTATCACCGTACAAAAACGATTGGTTGAGGTTTTTCAGATCTGAAAGAGTCCACACTTTATTGATATTAATATTTTTTCGAATACACCCATTTAACAGCCAGCTGCCGGTCAGTGGGACCAATTTTTAGTAATATTACAAAAATATATATTTCTAATCAAGCTCCCTAATACCTTTAAGTTTAGGCTTCAGATCCAATGGTTTAGATTAAGGTCAATATTTGGGTTTGTGTATACAAATTTATTTAGAAGTCCTGCCAGGTGATGTTTAGGCAATAAAAACTGTGTCTGGTTATGTTTAGGCATTGTGTTTTACTGTATGTATCTTATGTACATTTAGGCAACAAAATCCCAAAATGGGGGAACGTTAATGGTAATGTCTTTAAGTTTTACTAACACACTCTTGGTTTTATTTATTTATTTTTTTCTCTTCAGAAACACATTATTCCCAGCTGGAGACCCATGAAAACTGGATAATGGAGGATGTGTGTTCGGGAAGAGGTACACGCTGTACTGAGTGTGACAACTGGACAATGAAGAAAGAAAAAAAAAAGGCAGAAAGAGGCATGCGTCAGACATCTCGAAGTGCTACAGCATCATGTGCCAAGAAGGAGAAGCTCTCACCACAGTCAGTCAGGTGAGACGAACAAGCACACCCCAAGACATAGAGAAAAGACAGGAAGAAATTGTACTTGGAGGGATTTTGTGGATAAAATGTAATACTTTACTGCTTAAGACTTTATGGACAAACTAGAGATGTATTAGCTTCATCCAGTTAGTTTATATCCCAGTAAGAGTGACTGATCTGCATATGTGGCTGATGCTAACCCAGGGAAGCTGCCAGGTTGCTCCTTTTTAGCACTGATTTATTTAAACTGCATCAGATATTATTGATTATTACCACCTGCTACACTTAAAGCTGCTTTATTCAAAAAATTTGAGTCTTTACACTCCCAACGAGTACATAGCAAGCCTACTTTTATTTTGTGAAACAACACAGTTTCCCACAATATAATAACAAGACATTGCAATAATAATAATGAATTATATTAATCGCTTTTCAAGCCATTCAGAGCACTTTACATCAGTTCACCAGAGCCACAGACACTGGAGGCAAGGTGGGTGAAGGGTCTTGCTCAAGGACACAAAAACAGCATGAACCTGGGGAGAAGCGGAGATCAAACCACCAACCTTCTGAACTGCATAGTCATCATTGGAATAGACACTTTTTAATACATTGTGTACACATAAACCAATGCCAAGGAAGCACCTCTTATCCTGTAAACACCTCCAGCTGTATACAAACATATGATTGGCCAATACTTATCAGGAGATTTTGTAAAATCCCTAATAAGAATATCTGGATGTGTTAACATCTTATTGTTTTGTTCTTTTACAGATGATTCTTGTTACAGTACACTAAAAGGTAATTAAACAGTTTCCTTCAAATGCATTTATACAAAAAGTCATATAAGTCATATAACATGTATTGTAACTGACTAATAAAAATAATAATCATAACAATCACAATAATCATAATAACAATGCATTGTTATTGACAGACACATCGCTGCCATTCTTTGCCTCTCCAACCACCACCAATCACACAGTCACACTAACCCATTTACACATTCATACACCAGTGCTCACAGACTCTGGAGGCAAGGTGGGTGAAGTCTTGCTCAGGGACATGAGCAGTGTGCAGTGATGGTAGATGGATAGATACGTCAGCCTTCTGGTTAGTGGGTGAACGGATATTGCGGCATCATTTTCACTTTTTTAATGAAAAAGCATTTGTTTCAGGGTTGGCTTCAGAGGAGGAATGTGTAAAATGAAATTCCCCTGTAATTCAGCTGTAAAACATCACTGTGAACAAAAACACACATTTGATTTGAGGTCACCGCTGCCTAGTTAAGCAATGTTGCATTTACGTAGTTACATCCTTCTCTCTCTATCTCTAAAAACACAGTGTTAGAAGCATGTATATGTGAGCTGCCCATTGTCTGGAGGCGGAGTATGTTCACTGCAGCACCTGGCAGAGGGAATTAGTGCGCTTCATGGGGCTGGAAACTGGGTCAGAGCACCGGTCCTTACACTGCAGCGATCCACAGCTCACCATAGACATACACTTACACAAACACAGCTATTGTAACTGAGATGTTTCTGAGAATAAGTGGATGTGAAGGGCCACAGAGGAGTTCAGATATAAGGGACATATATGCAGCTGTGATATAGGAGTGGTGTAAGTAAGGTAGTGGCGGTCCAAAAAATTTATTTAAATTGATACGTCTTCAAGGTACACACTACTCCTCAAGAAAGGAGGAAAAGTAAATTTGAACCGATCCATCATTGCAAAATACTAACAGGTGGTATTAAATTGAAGTTGTGAGCTTACCTTAATCTTAAACAGCCTTAGATCAATGATCTCAAAGTGACTTCCTCCTTATTAAAGTGGAACAAGGTACATGTATAGTTTTGTTTTTTTGTTTTTTTTGCTAATGCAGTCAATGCTAGATGAGATGAAGATGCGTGAACCAAGCGGGTCCCTGATGAGCAGACACAATCTGATGCAAGAATGTGATTGGCCAAATCTTGAAGGTACAAGCTGAATATTCATCTTTTTAAATCCTTATTTACAAACCATATTATAACATCAACAAGTATGTTTTTCACAGATAAGTCCTGTTATGCTAATAGGTGAATGGCGCAGAGCTAAGTGGTTAGCACTCTTGCCACAACAAGAAGGTCCCAGGTTCGATTCCTGTTTCCTCCATCATCCTAAAACATGCACTGTTGTCTAATCCTTCAGCTGGGTACTCCTGACCAGAATCCTGGCGCAAGATCTGGAGAAGGGGCGCGGCACTGTGGTCTGTGAATGTGCAGTTCATAGTTTACATTTTAAGCATGTGATGGAGCAGTGACGCTTGAGAGAAAACTGAAATATTCACTGCTGAACTAATACAACAAATCACATGCCTTTCAGAACATGGCTGTAGAGCTCTAAACTACAGATGGAGCATACTAAGACCCTGTGAAGACAAGATATTTTGTTCTCTGCAGTGTATATTAAATGATATAAATAATTGCAGCCCTTGCGATTTGGTAATTGCAGTAATCAAAATTGCGATTTCGATTCGAGTTTGATTGCAGCCCTACAAACAACCACACACTCTTCCATTCATGTGGTTTTTGGACAATGGTTTTTGGACAATGGAAGACGCTGGAGAGAACTTGCAGCACCACTGGGAGGACATGCAGACGAAGCTAAGAGACAGGGGCACTAGCCACTCTGATCCCCCAGTTTTCCACAAATATAACAAAATGTGTAGTGTCTATTTAATCTTTAGGTGTCCATTTTATACCAAAGTCGCTTTAAACTCACTGCCCTTGTGTTGGAGTTGATAAAAAATAGGTCACAGTTTTGGATAAACTGACACTGTTATCCAACCACTGTTATCCAACCACTGTGAAGTAAACTTTATAAAAACTAATATTACTCACCTTCTTTTATTATTATATAATTGCACCACTGAGACACGACCCCATCGAGATCCTTTCAGACTCACTCTTTAGGGATGGGAGCATAGATGGTCAGTGTGAACTCCTGGGTTTGCCTCTTGGTGCATTGACAACAGTGAAGCTATTGTGTCTCACTGACTGAGGGTGGTTGTATACTTGAACAGGTGTATTATGTATACATCTTGCCCTGGTCTAGTTTTTCTTTCTATGACCTGAATAAACAGATACTTTTGGCGTCATTTACTTTTGAAAGTGGCTTAGTGTAGACATGGCCCATAGTTTGTTTACAGTATATAACAATAAACCCATTTGAGCAAATGTGATGTGGAAAATAATAACCTAAAAATACAAGTAACTGTCTTGAATCTTCATCACAACCAGTGGTTCAAGTAACTATCACCAAACAAAGGCATTAGTAACAACAATTCTGTAAATGTGGAACAAAAAAAGAAGATTACAGATTACATTTTTTTCACCTACACCTGTAAATATTAAGTATTTGTGTGTGTTTAACAGATCAATGTGAACAAACAGGGCAGGTATAAGTCTTAAAACCACAACATGCCAAACCAGAACAACAGACTGATACGTAATGTCTCCTATTTAGTCCCTGTTAATGTCCTAAACCTCTGTCCCGTGTCTCCTCCGGTGCCAATACCCAGCATGCCCCTCTGCTCTGCTGTTTACAGAAGCTCAGCCCACTACATAAACAGGTATCCAGATGAGTCCCATCAGAACATCCTGTACAATCGACATTAGCCAAAACTACTGCATGTGCTGCCAATAATTCATTTCCTCTCCTGTTTGGACTGTTCCCTGCCTGTGGCCAAGTTCTTCTTCTCGTTATTAGGCATACATTAGCATTTGAATTAGCTTAAGTCAGGCTATGTTTGGTGTTCCCCAGGGTTGACTGAGGGAAGGAACAGAACAACAGGAACTTCTGGGCTTTTCCCCGAATGATGCTTTGAAGATGTATGTTTTTGTACTGTCCAAGGAAATCCCACAATAATATTTCTGAAAAATAAAGAAAATATTTTGGACATTCATTTGGACTCTAACTTGTTCGTTGTCTGTCGGTCTGTGTATGTCTCCAAGATTGTTTCCCAATGAGGCCTATAGCTGCCGGGATAGGCTCCAAACACCTGCAACCCCTACCGGGAATTATGAAAAGATGAATCAATGATAGATGTGTTCTCAGCACTAAAACCTCCCTGAACGCTGAAGTGAAACAGCTTTTTACTATAGTGAACCCAAAACTATTACATTGTGTGCGGAACAAAAAATATCCAAACAATCTTTTTCCACATTTACAAAAGAAAAACGTCCCATTGACTGGACGTAATTGGTCGTCATAGATACTGTGTTGTTTTCTTACGACGACCAATCAGATAAGATGACCAGACATCCAGACTGGGTACACAGACCGCGTCAGTGTTTTTAAAAGTCTATTTATAAGTCACACTATTAAGTTTGAAGCGATATCTCTGTGGTATGCATAGGACAACAAGCAGCTGAGTGTTACTGAAATATCACAGTAATAATAGAATGATATTTTTGTTGTTAAATTGGATTTTAGGTGCAAGAATTACTTTGGGAGAGAAAAAATACAAGTTTGTTCAGATGGGGGATGCACAGTGTATCTCAGAAAGTTACTTAGCCCTAAAACATTTGCTTATGCTTCCTCTGGGTTAACTCATTTTACATTTTATGACTCGAACATGTCTCAAAAAGTTGGGACAGGGCAACAAAAGGCTGGAAAAGAAAGCGTTACTTAAAACAACTAATTTGGTTTATTGTCCAAAACAGGTCATGTCTATAAATGACTGGGTATAAAAGCTCATATAAACATTTACATTGGTTTACTGCAGTCTCATAATCTCATCAACACATACCTTATACTGTATATGACTGACTATTTTTTACAGTATAGTAAATGAAATGCTCTGGACCGTTACCCATAATTCATAGATATTCGACCAGTCAAGTGAATCATGTTTTCTTGTCTCCTCAGTGTGCATTACCATTTTTAAAGGTATTATTATTATTATTATTATTATTATTATTATTATTATGGGGCAGGGAGAAACATTTGGCAAATAGTTTCTTAAAACCTGTGCAGTTCCTTGACACGTCATTGTATCATATTCCAGTGTTCCAATCCATATGCCAGTGTCTTATTTTACCAAACCCTCTCCAAATAGGGCACTTTTCTGAAATTAATCCTCAGTGGCATTCATGGACTGACTTTGATAATAACCTCCTGAGACAAAATGAGCTTACAAAAGTCACTGACCCAATTTAGCTGCACCAAATAACCAACCAATCCCCCACATTCAATCCCTCAGTCCTAAAGAGTGTGGCCTGTAAGAAAATTACTGTAAACCAATGTAACACTGATAGAGGCAAATGTCACAGGCTGCTGCTGTGAATCACTTGGTTTAAATGGGAGTATTATTATTTTTGTGTGGAAATGATGCATAATTCATTTGGCTGACTGTGTAGCAGCTGAGTGACAGGAAATGCTTTTAGTGGCAGAGCCAGCAACTGTTACTGGAAGCGTTTTTTGGTTTTTGCTCGGCATTTGTTGGCCTTGTACATGTGTTTATGTTTGTAGCTTAAAAAAACAGAAGCTCCTCCTTCTTTTCATCTCAACAGAAGCAAAGAAAGGTCTTCTGAGGATCTGGCAGCTCTGTCCAAAACAAGAATGAGACATCAACAAAAGCAATGAATGGGTTTTTGTTCAGACATTATGTAAACTCTGAAGAATACAGCATGATTCAGTCTCAAGAAAAAGTGGAGAATAAAGCTTATTTATTTTAAACAGAATTCAAATTTTAAAAAATTGGGGCAATGTGTAAAATGTAAATAAAACATAAAGTATTCATTCCACTTATTCCCGTCTTCCCTAACCTGAAGGTTCCTGGTTTGATGCCTGCCACAAGCATAGGAAACTCCTATTGTACACTTGGGCAAGACACTTCACCCAACTTGCCTGTGTCAGTGTGTTAGTGCAGGGTTCGTACAGTCATGGAAAACCTGGAAAAGTCATGGAATTTTAAAATGCAAGGGTTAGGCCTGGAAAAGTTTTGGAATTTCAATAATTTTGTCAAAAAGTTTTGAAAAAGTCATGGAAAATTCTTGGTAAAAAGAGTATAAATCCTGTTAGTGTAACTGTGTTTGGGGGTGGTTGGACGCAGATTGGCAGCCACAACTCCATCACTCTGCCCCAGGGCACTGAGGAGTAAATGCATAACGAACCAAATGATAATGTGACTTGGAGTTTCTAATGAGTGCTTTATAAGATTAATGCATTATTATCATTATCTACAGACAACCATTCTCTCTCACGTTCATTCCTAGGAGCAACTTCAACAATTCTTCCTTACACATGCAAAATTGTGGTATGGGGCAACAAAATGTACTACTAATAAAAAATATTGGGGACATTATTTTACGACTCCTTCACTTCTTTCCTTTCACCTTTTCATTTTCATTTTTGCCACAGCAAATCATCTCACTCTGAGTGTTGTCATTATCAGGTTGGAACAATGAAATACAATTTAGCATCTTACAGTTCACTCACCAGTAAAGAAAACACACTGTATTTTAGCAAACATGATATCCAGGTCTTAATTTGAAGGGGAACAAGAGGAAACATGTTCCCCCACCTGCCAAATTGGGACTAGGACCTATTTGACAGGATCTCTCCTATTTATTATCTACTGAAATACTTTTTACATAAATATTGTGAAAGATGTTATAAATGAAACAACAAAAATCATAAATGAGTATAAGCACAAACAAAATATGGCCAATTTAAAGGCTTCGTAGCTTCGTTCCCTGACTTTTTATTCCTGCTTGATGCTGAGGGAACAAAGAAGAAATCCTGTTCCCCGACCTCTGGCTTTACAAATTATGAAGGCTGCACACTGGCACTAAGAATAGCACTGCTAATTATGTTAAGTGGCAACAATTCACTTAAAAAAAGGTATAAAAAGGGACATTTTAGAAATGCTGTCTCTGACGTTCTATATCTCACCTGAAATGTTGTTTATGTTCTAAGATTTTATTGGATTATTACTTACATTTTATATGAGTCCTAACTTTTAGTGAACTGGGTTTGTGAACTTTAGCTTCTTGTTTGAATGCATTTATAACCAAAACCACATAGCCACCACTAAAAGCTGCAACCAAACAAATAAAAGCTGTACAAGTCAGGAATAGGCCAACAGTAACCAAACAACATCCCTCTTTAGTCACATTGTTAAAAAAGCCAGACCCAGTATAGAAAGTCATTCTGGGGGTGCTTTGTCTGAAGTCCCCCTAGGCTCCCAAAACATGTAATCATTTTCCTCACAGTCAAAGCTATTGAGAGAGCGACAACAGCAGCCCACTGGTCACCACTCAAAACTGATGCATACCAAACACCACCACAACAAAGTCCCATCCTCCTCTGCCAAGCAGTTAACAGACAAGCCCAGGTAATGTTATCTCTGTATCAGCAAATACCTTTTCCCCCCTCTCCCGTTTTTACCCAATGCTTTTGAAGTATGTTAATCGTAATTATTTGTTGTTTTCCTTTTTTGTTTCAGATGTAAATTCAACAGAGATAATGGCCAGGGGATTGTTGTGTAAGCATGAACAAAGGCAGAGGTGAATGCGACTGTCCAGGGGTCGTGGGACTCCTGCGGGGATCCACACAGAGGACAGTTACCTTTTGGAGACCTCCTCCCTGTCTGCTGTTGTTTAGTGCAGGGAGGGTACCATGGGTAAATCGGGGAATAATTACCAAGGTGGTCTCTCTGAATCACCCAGTTGTTTAGGCTTTTGGGGTTGTGGTTTATTAATTGTTTAGGGGCGCCTCTGTGGCTCACCTGGTACTTCCTTCATATGCAGCTCAGGCCATGTTCCATGTTATTTCCCATCTCTTGACCTAATTTCCTGTCTCCCTACTAGCTCTGGCAAAAAAATTATAATAAAAGGCCAAAAATATCAAGGGCTTGGAGGCAAAGAGGCGCAAGTGCCATTTTGAGGGACTATGAGTATTATATATCAAACAAAAGCACTCAGTGAGATCTTTTCAATGGTAAAATGACAGAACTTAAATGATGACCCATAAGATGTAATTTAAGAACAACTAAAAGGCATACTGGTACAAGTGGGGTTTTGTTCAGTGCCAAAAACTCAGAAGTATTTTGGCTCTCCTGTAAAATCTGTAAAAATCACATTTACACTCCTCTGCTTCTAAGCCTTCGATATATTTCTTATATATCGAGCTAAATTTCTCACAAAAATAATATTAGCAAACATAAAATAAAATAATAATAATGCTAATTAAACAGTTTTGTAGAAAATAAACATACTATTTTATTTTATTGTATTTGCAAAAGAAATTTCATGAATCAATCCTTAAGCTTGCTATCGTTTACACTAACTACAATTCCCACAATCCCTTGCTTCCCTTGTCTGCAGCTGATTGCGTACGATTCACCTAAACTTTATCATTCTGGCTGTATGGCTCTCTAAATCTTTCAATCAAAACGCATCAATTCTGAACCAATCAAATTCCTCGTATTACTGCGTTGGGCGGGGCTAGCGCTCGTCCTCTGTCAGCAAGCTAGTTTCCCACTCGTTGCTAACAAACTGCTTCCTGTAACTTCGCCTTCACTCATGTATTGACGGGTTTGTTTGTTTTTTAGCTGCGGGCTTTTTTCAGAAACTTGCCCGAGGAGGATGAAGCCGTCTCCGCATTGATTTACGCTACGCTTCGGTGCTCCGTGCTAGCTTGCATGGTGCTCCGTGTGTCGGCTCCGTTTCGGCTGCTTCCTGCTGCTGCTGCCGCTGCTGCTGCTGGCGCCTGGGGTTGCAGTAGTCTGGCCTCCTGCTGCCTGCCTCGGCTGCGAATTAACTTCATTTCTCGGCGTCGCCTTTCCTCCCACAGTGATGTTTATTTTATGAAGATGGCGGTGAGGGGGACACTGTAAACTAAATGACTGTCAGAAACATCGCCTCCATTTGTAATATGGTAAGTCGGCGGGTTTTTGTTGTTGTTTTTTTACCTGCAGCTTGTGTGTTGTTGTTTGGTCAATGTGATGCTTATGAGTGAGTGACCGCCTCCTCCCCAGCTCCAGCCTGGTTAAGGTGCAACTTTTTGGGGCAAAAGGATGCACAGCGTGTACCTCTCATTTCCCTAGACAGATTTACATACGTATTTTAGTATACTCTCATTCATGTGGTTGACGTTTTTGCATCCCGGGCTGATAGTGGTGACTGACAGGTGTCAAGCTGCCTGTTGTGGTGGTGGTTGTTGCGTAATAGGACAGACAGCACAGGGAGGGCCGTGGTATAAAGAGAGCACGGATCTGCACTAATCTGCGTTAACGTAGTGTTCGGGGACAGGGTAAGACTAGGAAAACCTTGGCTCTGTGCTTAATACTAGGCATTTAACCAGAGGCCTGTGTACAGTACTAATGCTTCACTGCACTGACAGATTGTATTATGACTTGAAAATTGTAAAGATATTTGCAAGATAGACCCAGCACTGATAATGAATTGTGCATACAGTAATTTACTCTCTATTGAGTTACTTGAGTTGGTGTGACCTTCACTTAAAAAAAATTCTCTGGATACTTCATACATAGCCCAAAGCAGTTTTTAAAGATGGAAAAAAAATGTAGTAATGGTGAGCAAAAAACATTTATATGGGACTTTGCATATAATATATCCATGTGTTTGTCATAACTTGAGGTACATCATCTCTAATTGTCAGGCCAAATCCTTCACTTGGATCATGATTTAATAGTGCAAATACAATAGAATATTTTAGAGACAACTTTTTAGACTCTATGTAACACAGTAAAACATAAAAGTCACTGGGTATGTAAACTACACATCATTACAAATGTTACATTTGCCTGTTTACATCAAATCATAGTCTTTGCAACTTGGAATGAAAAATACATTAGCTCCTTAGAGCACAGTAGACATTTCTGTACCTCCTGCAGTAACCCAGACAAGCCAACCCAAGCACTGCTGGATGCCCCGCTCCCCTTACCCCCTGCAGCGCGCAGACAAGCTCCTCTCATGTGTGCTCTCAAATCCTCCCGACATCATACCGACTTTAGCCTGATGTATGTACACACAAGTCAGGAGAAGATCACTCCTCCTGAGATGGTCCAGAAGCGCTGTTTGTAAAGTGCTATTGCTGCATAAAGGCTAAGAATGTTTATTGAACAGAGGCTATTTTGTTTCAATCAATTTTTTAATCCAGCCACTAGGGGTTAAGATTCAGTGTGTACTTTTTGTCCCAAACCTGGAAAAATTGAGATGGTTGTGTGTGAAAGATGTCTGGCTTAAAACCTATGCTACAAAGATATGCAAATCCGTGAACGCTAGTAGGCAGATGATCTGGTGAAAAAGCAAAAGGAATGAAAATGATTTTGTTTCAGTTTAGTGACAGTCACACTTCTATTTCCACAGGGTCCCAAAGCTGTTCACATGCATGAGTTGGGAAAGTTGATACACTTTATTGTCCCAAATGGGAAATTTGTTATCACAGACTGTCATACCATAGTGAACAATAAACATTCAGCACAATAAACAACTGCAAAAATACATTGCAAACCTTTACAGACAGACAATAATGAGTGAGGCAATGAAAGTCACTGTGCTGGTTTGTTGAGGATGGAGATGGCAGATGGTACAAAGCTAGTACACAAGTATGCATAGGACTGCATCCTGCACTGACCATCACCAAAAACAACCCACATTTAAACCACACTATACCACAAGTATTAGGTTAATGGTATGAAATCACCCATTTATTACCTAAATATTGTGAATTAAATAAATTAAGATTCACCTTTACTGATATTGCGCCACTATAAGACTCTCACGGATAAATCATACAGCTATGCAAAGCCATGAATGTGTGCATATTCAATCAGTGGCTTTTGAAATACTGGACCAAGGTTGAGAAATTTGGAAGGGAATACTTTTTCTTACTGATTGTCACGTCTTGAAAAGATTGCATTGAACAGAAAGCCACAGAATTGCAAGATGAATGCCTACACAGGTGGCATAGTTGGATAACCATCCCATTTTCCTTTATATTAAGTTGGTCAAGGACTTGTATGAGCACCTGAGGTTAAAGCTGTTTAATTCATAATAGAATGTGGGTGAGATTGCATGTTTGCTATTGAAGCCACGCAGACACAAGGCATACTAAAATACCCTTTTTTATCTTTTCATTAGCAGCTTGGACAAAGATATGAACAATGCTAATGACTAACTCTTCAAATAGTTCTTGAATATATTGCCTTTGTTACAGTGTTTGTCCTGTGTGGAGAAACTATATGTGTGCAGCTGCCTTTGTGCTGCTGGGTGGAAGCAGAGATGGGACAAAGAGGTATTCTCCGACTTTGCTTTGACAGATAGAAATGACAGTCACTCAAAGTCAAAGCCTTCCCCGCTCGAAATTATCTCCAGTGTTCGCTCTACAAAGCTGGGCTTCATTTGTGGAGGCTTTGAGCTCAGAGGAGTGGAGAGGAGATAAGTGGTCCGCTTCAGAGATCAGCTCCAAAAAGGCTTGTGAGTGTGACAGGACGGACCTATTTAACGCATATCCCTTTTCTTACGTTTGACAGGAAGTTATTTTTCTGACAGCTTTAAGAGAGTAGATGAGCCGCAGCATTCTTTAGGAAACTTGAGGGCAGAAGATATAATCAAGAAAGGGCTTTTTGTAACTTGTTAGGCATAACCTAACACTCAAGGCATTTGGGTCCCAAGCCGAGATGAACAGAGAGCCAAAACCTGCCAAAGTGCCCGTGTGAATAATTCAACTCCTGAACAAAAAGGAAGCAGTGTGATGGTACTTTTACTTAAGATTTGACTGTACTTGTACATGTTTGTTTATGGTTATTTTTGTGAACACATTTATAAGTTTTTCAGTATCAGGAAATGCAAAATCTGTATCGCATGAACCTAAAATGTATCTTAATTTTACGATTTTCTATCTGATTTGCTGTGTCAAAATAAGCGTCCTGTCAGTGCAGTCAATAAAGCAGGACTGTTGTCAAAGAAAAATATTATATAAAAACTTGCTTTAGTCATGATCTTTTAGTTTAGCTCTTGTAAATGTGCTATAAAATGATTAAACAAACAAGGGTTTAACCTCAGACGACGGCAAATGTTTTCTTGCTCTGTCTGTTGTGTTTTAGGGCGCCAATGCCTCTGCTCTGGAGAAAGACATCGGCCCGGAGCAGTTCCCCATCAATGAACACTACTTCGGATTGGTCAATGTAAGCATCCCTTAATCCTCTCATTCATTTTCACAGGATCATTTCCAGAAAACAGTGGTGTTATTTTTCAAAACAAACTGCCTAAACGTGGCCCGTGTGTGTCACAACTTGTACAAAACAGCTGGCTCTGGACATGTTGTGCTGGTTCAATCTAAAAAGCCTATTTAGTCAGGAGTTGCCTCATCGTGTTTACAATTGGAGTAAGACTGATGACCACTGACAGGTGAAGTGAATAACAAAGATGAAATAGCCAGGTGTCAGATTACAGAGTTTGCTGCATGTGAGGCTGAATATTAGGCAGGTGGTCATAATGTTATGCCTGATTGATGTAATTCTCATTTCTCATTTGTTATTCTTTGTGTTTGCCCTCAGTTTGGAAACACATGCTACTGTAACTCGGTGCTCCAGGCCCTGTACTTCTGCCGGCCTTTCCGGGAGAACGTACTGGCCTACAAAGCACAGCAGAAGAAGAAGGAGAACCTGCTCACGTGTCTGGCCGACCTGTTCCACTCCATCGCCACACAGAAGAAGAAAGTCGGAGTCATCCCGCCCAAAAAGTTCATCTCCCGCCTTCGTAAAGAAAATGGTGAGGACGTCATAAAAACATGTTCATCGTTTATGATTTGAACAACATTGAATAAGTCATTGTCCCATTAATTCAGACATTGTCATTAACACTGCTTTGTTTTTTTAGCACTAACCCCTGCTCACACTTAGCATCTTTTCTACAACTTGAATACCACATCAAGAGAATGCAGATGTTACTTACCTTTTTTGAGAGTGGTGATATATTGCTGATGAATTTTAACTAGATACTTTCCACATTTGTCTAGAGGAGAGTTTTATGTTTTGAAAAGCATCAGGGAAACAAAATTATCAGTAGCTATAAGCTATGTATTTAGTAATGGTAGAAAATTAAGCAAAGTGATGCACAACCACTGAAAAAAGACTATTACCATTATGGTTAGCCTAGCTTTTAGGAAACAATCAAGATTGTATAGATAATTTAATTATATGAATGATTTCGAAGAAATGAATGTGAGAGTGAATGGTTCTCTGTCTGTGTGTGTCTCTGTGCCAGCCCTGCCACAAGCTGGCCCCTGTCCAGGGTGTACCCCACCTAAAGCCCAAAGTTTCTGGGATAGGCTCCTGTAACCCCCGACCCCTGACGGGAATAAGTGGAAGAACGAATGAATGAATGAATGAATTTATTACTTAGCCATGTGTATTGGCTCTATATTCATGTCTTGTTTAAAAGGCAGTGTGCCCTTGAGTTCCAGAAAACTGAAAGGGTATTTCATATTTATTTTTTTTCAATGGAAGTAAATGTTCCTGAAGCTAAGTGCCACTGTCATCTAACCTTTCTGTGAGCGAGTTGTCCCACTGCCCATGTTCCCCTAATGACTTCCACTGTCCACAGCTGTAATGGATCAAAACAAATACACTGCTCAAAAAAATAAAGGGAACACTTAAACAACATTACATCAAAGTTGGATCAGCCTGTAGTGTGTTTTTCCACTTTAATTTTGAGTCTGACTCCAAATCCAGACCTCCATGGGTTAATAAATTTGATTTCCATTGATAATTTTTGTGTGATTATGTTGTCAGCACATTCAACTATGTAAAGAACAAAGTATTTAATAAGAATATTTCATTCATTCAGATCTAGGATGTGTTATTTTAATGTTCCCTTTTGAGCAGTGTATGTGCCTAGAATAACTCAGCTGCATCTATAAAGGTCTAAATATGGTTGCATATTTTCATCTTCACCATTGCGTCACACATACACACTCTAAACCAGAATCGCCCGGTCTAAGACAGAACAGTTATACTAAAGTTCACAATGGAGTCTGAATCAAAATACTCCAAATATTTCCAGAGCTCATTCCTCATCCTACACTGGACAGCAGGTATGTGTCGAGTCATGGCAGGTGTAATACTGTTTAATAACTACAGTGATTTGTGCATTCCTCTAAGCTTTCCATAATTATACAATACTGTGCAAAAGTTTTAGTGAGGTGTGAAAAAAATGCTGTTAATTAAGAGTCATTCTTTGGTCATAGCTTTTCTTTTCCATCTTATCTAACTTTCTTCACCTTCTGTTACCTATTGAAATTGGTTTAGTATTGATGAGACCTGCCTGTTTTTTGGTCTCTAACCTGGAGTGGGAATGCCTGGGCTGAAGGGCAGGTGTGTGTTGGTGGTAAGGTCACTCGTGCCGTGGAGTTGACACAGACGATGCCTGTTCTTTTCTGTCCGTTTTGAGGCAGCTCTTTATTTGTGTGAACAATGGCGTCTGTGTTTGGTTTGAGCTCTGGTCCGCTGCCTCCTCTCTGGACTCCTGCTCTCCCTCTGTCTCTCATTCTCGGCTTCTCTCCTTTCACTTTTTACATGCAGCTCTGTCAACACAAGAGTCCTGGTGTTATCTGTGGTGCCAGTCGTATTGGATTTACAGTAGAGACTTTTTATGGAAATTTGTCTTCCAGGTTGATCTAAGTCAATGGTTCCCAAACAGGGGTACTGGGACCCCTAGGGGCACGCAAGCATTTTGCAGGGGGTACTTGGAATTATTTTATCATTTGATTAAAAAAAAAAAAAAAAAAATTAAATTTTCATATTAATCTATTGGAAAAACAAACAAGCACAAATTGATTAAAATTATCAAAATGACCCTGAATGACCTTTGTAAAGCTTGTTTCAAAGGAGAGTTGTTTTTGATGTATATATATTTTTACCATGAAATATACAGTAAAATAAGTAAGATGTAATTCAAGTATAAGACATTTATATTGTTACATTTTTATTACTTATTTTAAAGTTGTTTTTATTAACTATGTTTTATTTTATTGTTTTTTTAAAGGATTTTTTTTATTTGGGAATAGAATGCATGGAGATAAAGCATTTACAATAAAATAAGAAAAATGTCTGTACTAATAAACACTGATGACCACTCTATGACCACTTTTTGAAAAATAAACAAATGAGGGGGTACTCACGGTATGACAACAAGTCCAGGCAGTACGCAACACAAAAAAGGTTGGGAAGCACTGATCTAAGTACTAAGTAGAAGAATCCCTTTCTCCACAGATCACCACAGCAAATCGACTACTTTGGCAGGTTTTATGCCAGATGTCCCGACGCAACCTTTTCCATTTATCTGAGCGTGGAACCAGCTCATAGTGCGGCTGAAGCTTTTTAGTTGGCAACAACGTGAGGACAGTTCTTCTGTTGTAGAATCTGTTTTTATAAGAACTTGTGTTTATTCACAGAAAGAAGAGCACATAGAGACAGTGGTCTGTTCTTTCCATCAGGCCATCTGTCTGGTTAAATGAGCTGTGATGTCGGCTATAAAGTTTTGTTACACAATTCCAAGTAATCCATTATGAGATTAGACTTTATAATGCTGCTGGAACGACAGTATGTCCTCATTCACAACCATTTAAATATGCTTTTCAATAAACAATAAGTATAATCATAAATGTTAATCTGCCCTTTATGCAGAGTGCTACAGCTTGGACATATCATACGCAGAAAACTGTCGATGACCAGACGAGTTTCCTTTGGGTCGCTACAGCAAATCATCTGCCTCCTAGTGTGCAGCAATTTGCATATACATTTGGCATAGGTTTTACTCTAAATGTTTCTCTTGATGCAACCCTAGCTGCTTATTTGGGCTTGGGACTGTCTTGTGACCCCCTGTGGCTTAATTTGAACTATGTGTTAAACAATATTCCATAATGCAATAGTCGGTGTGAAAATATACATTTATGAGCCTGACATTTACTGCCTCTCCTTCCAGATCTGTTTGACAACTACATGCAGCAGGATGCCCATGAGTTCCTCAACTACCTCCTGAACACGGTGGCGGACATCTTGCAGGAGGAGAAGAAGCAGGAGAAGCAGAACGGACGCCTCAAGAACAACGGCACAGCAGTCACCACCACCGCCACCACAGACAACGACACAGAGAACAAGACCGAGCCCACGTGGGTTCATGACATCTTCCAGGGCACGCTGACCAACGAGACACGCTGCCTCAACTGTGAAACGGTAGGATTTAAATGTCCTGTGTAATTTAGTTTTACATAAGATCCTTTTGTTTGGTAATTTTCCACTTGTTCAAATGATAATATGTTAGCAAACAACCCTACACATCCCATTCATTGTTTTTATTAAATATAACATAGTCATTTAAAATTATTGCTTTATTTTTACTGTTTTAAAATGTATGTCAACATCTTGCTCCAGTAACCTGGATAATGAGGCTTATTGTCGGACTATTACAGCTTGCTTAGACTGTCAGATTGACAAAGCACAGAGCCAGACAGCAGCACTGTATGACTCAAAAAACAAATGTGTGAAACATGAAGACCTGTGTTTAGAGAGATGTGTTTTAAAGCAGCTGAAGACACATATTTTGGGTCACTGTGCCATTGGCTGCCATGTTTGTTGGTCGTTTTGTTTTCTCATCAGGTCATAAGAAAAAAGCTACTCTAGTGGTCTTTATAATACGTTCATGTCAGTGGATGCTCAGTTGTTATGAATGTGCTTGTCCTTTTGTCCTTTGTGCTTGCTGCCTTACACACTTAGCAATTAATCAGTAATTACAACATAAAAATGCTAGTGCACGGGTATTCAAAGTTACAAACAAATCTGCCTTTTCACATTTTAACAAAGGTTGAATAAATACCAGACCACATCAAATCAGAATTACACTATTATTATTCAGTACTTTTGATTTTTGCCGTGCTTAAATACTTAAAAACTGTTCAGTCAATGTCTTAATAAAGCTTTGAGCATCGTTTGCATCAGCTCTGCATGTAGACAAACTGACTGTTAAAACCTGCTTTTACTCCACAGAGCGAGTTTGCATAGATTGGTGTAATTTACATAAACTTGATTATAGCACACACTGCCTATGTCTGAGTCCACATACTTCCCACTAACAGGTAATGTCAGGGTTTGCATAAAGCCAAGCAGCAATTGTTTTCAACCATCTTGTCTGTGTCATGTCTTTGTTAGGTCCACATTTTTTAGAACAAGAAATGGAACAACATCATACCCCCTTTCCCCATTCAGGATAGGTGTCTTTTATACTAAAAGGTTGAGCTTGCAATAGAAGAAATTACTCTGCAGCCTAATGAGATTGAAAGAGGCCATAGTCTATGTTTCTTCTTTCTTTTCAGCTCTTCCCCTTCTGGGGTCGCCGCAGCAATCCATCGGCATACTAGAGTACAGTAATCTAGGTCATAGGTCCTTCCTATTTATCTGGGCGTTTACTAATTACTCTTTACATTTTTGTATATTTGAAGATGGATAATTTCAAGGCTATGTGTGAAACAAGGATTATCATTTACACAGATTGTTATTGGGGCACAATAAGATGCAGACATCAGTCTGGCAAGCTCAGACCACCCTCTTTACGTCAGGACCGTGAGAGCCTTTGTCCTCAGAAATCTGAGGGAGGAGAGTGGGATGGGTTGCCCTGAACAACCCCAGCAAAAAAACATGCCACTGCACTGTGCACACAATAGCCTTTCTGTGTAATACAGCATTTAAAACGGTGAATGTGTCAAGGTGTGTGGGTGCCGGACTCTCCTCTGTGACTCAGGCCTAGAAAATTAGTATGTTTACATGCAAAGCTTAGTGGTAATCCAATCAAGCTCTCGCTGCGGGATTTCTCTATTTGCCAAGTTAACACACAATTTGAACTGTGTCCTCAGCACTCACACTCAGTCTTCACAGTGGTCTGGGTATGAAGCAGTAATCAGCCTTTGTAAAGAAGGAAAGCTGACTTCTTTGTAAATGCTAATTAACCCAACTAATCTACTCTGGTGATTCATTTACAAATGTCAGTGGTAACACCCTAGTTTTACTAAATCAAAGTCATTAAGTGAACAAAGCAAAGTTGAATCAAAACACACTCCTTTCTCAGCAAATGCTTTTTGTGAACATAGGCTACCATAGCCAAACTTCTCTTTTTAGATATTTAATGTTATGAGACATTATGAAACAAATTAGCCGAAGTAGTGACAGAGTGACCCAAAAAAATCTGTATTTGCTAGTTTATAAGGAGGGAGGCTATAAACACTGATCTTATGCTGCCGATGCTTATTTGTGTTTGTGTGTTACTGTGTCCAGCGGTCTGGCTCTGGTGCAAGCTCAGATGGGGTCAGGCTAGGTATAAAATCTTCAAATGGCAAGATAACTGGGAATGCACCGATATGGAACTTTTATTCCAATTCTGATACTGTAAACAAAATTTTGGCGTGTAATTGATATGATGCTGATGATTTCTCAGCATTATTTTGGGGGTACTACTGTAACTCTCCTGTTTGTTTAAGAAATCCTCTTTGTTGAAGTTCATTCATCTCTTAATTACATCCACTGTAACTGAAGACACAAGACAGAACTCAAATCCACTCACAAGCAAATATAGAGGAGGGCAACAGGTTAACAGCAACCATGTGCATATGGGCTGATAGCGATATTGGGCCAATATCTGGTGCAACCCTAAAGATAACACAATTGAATTTTTTGTGTTGCAGGTAAATTAGCAAATAATATACCTGAAACTTGTCCATTTATGCTTAAATCATTCAAAAAATCATTCAATCATTCAAATTATCCAGTTATGTTATCTTTATACAAGATGTAAGTGAAATTAGAAGTAAGGTCCACCTATAGCTGCAGTAAGAAGCTTTAACTTGTCAAATAATATTTATTTGATTAATAACTGATAAGTAATAATCAAGAAATATGGCTTTTTTATTGGGTGTTAATTTGTCGTGCGTGTCATGTGTCTATTATGTCTGGCATTAAAAAGGTCTATAAAAAGTGTTTTAACTAGAAAACCCTGGTACCCCGTTTTTTCTCCAACCCTCGTCTGATCTGACTATACCTTAAACAGGCAGGATTAAGCCAACACTAAATCAAGATGTGTTACTATCATGAAGAGAAATTCAAATGACCGCCCTTCCAAACACAGCGAAAGGTTTACATCCCCTTAAAAAACAACTTTAAACGGACCAAGCCAAAAACAGGAGCTTTTCGACCTGCATGTGACCACAGTAAGTTACCGTGGTGTTTGTTTTTTCTCTCCACAGGTGAGCAGCAAAGATGAGGATTTCCTGGACCTCTCTGTGGATGTGGAGCAGAACACATCGATCACACACTGTCTCAGGTACAGTCCTCTCTTGTTAGGCGCCCCCTGTTGTACACTGGACCCCTATGATTGAGTTGAATAACCCATGCCTCCCGTCGTGCCCCCATCCTCTTTTCCAGGGACTTCAGTAACACAGAGACGCTGTGCAGTGAATACAAATACTACTGTGAGATGTGCTGCAGCAAACAGGAGGCTCAGAAACGGTAAGTACCGCTCTCTTATCAGCCTTGTGTGTAGAGAAAAGACTTAAAAACAGCCCTGCTTGTGTATAACCTTCTTCATGGCTTAGCACCATAAAGCATCTCACACACTGAGCACAACAAGAACAGGCCTTCTGCTGGTGCCCAGAGTTTATACCAGACGCAGAGAAGCAGCTTTTCAATTTTATGCAGCCAAAATCTGTAAATTCTGTCTTTCTGATGATGTTAGACAAGCCTCAACTATAGAGTAGCCAAAAAACTATACCCAAATAAGAGTATTGTTAGTACAAAATAGTATTACTCAATTAGAAGTGTCCGTGGTTTATTTCTCTGCAGTATGCGTGTCAAGAAACTGCCCATGATCCTGGCACTTCACCTCAAACGGTTCAAGTACATGGAGCAGCTGCACCGGTACACAAAGCTGTCCTATCGGGTGGTGTTCCCGCTGGAGCTGCGCCTCTTCAACACGTCCGGGGATGCCGTTAATCTGGACCGCATGTACGACCTGGTGGCTGTGGTGGTGCACTGCGGCAGGTACTTTTCAACACAAATCCCACTTCTTGCAACATCACATAAGAGTTCCTATGATGACAAATAAAATGATGAATAGTTTTTGTTCTAGAGGCACACAGTATGTTTTTATGTACCTTCAAAGAGGTCTACTCTAAGTACAGCAGATATTGTCTTGTACACTCTGCCTTTTGAAGCACATGTTGATGTGATATTGACCAATATAAAAAAATAATTGTCTTCTATGTTACCTAAAATGTCATAGTTTTCGGACAAAATTAGTCATGGTGTTCCTTAAGCAGAGAGACAAACATTAGGTTGTAATGTCTGCACAGACGAAACACAGCATTGGCAGCACTGTTAATAAAAATTATTTAAGTTGTACCCACTTGGTATAGTTCAGTTGATGTATGGATTTGGCATGCATTTGCATTAGCGAGCATTGGCATTATTAGTACTACAAGTGAACTTGGCTTTTGTCCATTTGTCCATACAAATTAATTACTCCTCCTAACTAATGCTGCCACTAATTCAAAACAGTTTTAAACTCTACTTCTTCCTTCATCTTGTGTCTAGAAAAATAGTTTTGAGTGTCTGTAGTGGAGCTGTGTGGGTGGAGATATTTTTCCAATTGCTCTCATGTGGACAGAAATTTAACAGAATGTTTAAAAAGTGTATCCAGATTGCTACTGTCAGCATTTATTATAAGCCATGGGAGATAAGACTTAATAAGTATTAATCAAAAGCTTAATTATGAGTGTAATACTTATTGTAGTTCAGTTCAGATGTGTGTTGTCTCTTTTTAACTATATGAGAATTGTATATTTATTAAATGAGAAATGCAGTAATAAGCACCTCAGTACAACTTTTTCCTTACAGTTAGACCAATAATAAACCTCAGACATCTGTATTCAAGTTAATTACTGTTTGTTTCTCAGCGGACCAAACAGAGGTCATTACATCACCATAGTGAAGAGTCACGGCTTCTGGCTGCTGTTCGACGACGACATTGTGGAGGTGCGTCACTCTCTCCCCAGTTCAGCTTGTCCCTCTCTGCTGCCTAATGTTCCCCGAATCATGTGTGCTTGTTCTGTTTGTTTGTGTTACTTATTAAGTCCCCACTTCTCCTGCAGAAAATTGACGCGCAAGCCATTGAGGAGTTTTACGGGCTTACCTCGGACATCTCCAAGAACTCAGAGTCTGGTTACATCCTCTTCTACCAGTCCAGGGAGTGACACAGGAGGACGAGGAGCACAGACAGGACTGAATAGGAATTTTCTATTATACCTTTTAGCCTAATAGACCCACATCACCACACGTCTGTCTCTGTCCTCTAAAGAAATGTGTGCCAATCCCTGTGTCAGACATCCCTGAGTTTTTTGTGAGATTCATCTGCGTCTTTTAGCCACCTGCATCCGGATTGCACTTTAAAACAAAAAGCCCCACCCCTTGATGTAGGCTAGTCTACTAAGACCACTGGCTAATTGTCACATGTCTTCTGTGGCTCTGTATATGTTTGTATATCATTAATATATATAGTGCTGTGCAAAAGTCTTAGGCTATGAACAAAGGAAGGTGTATCAATTTACAAAAATTACCCCCCCCCCCCCCACAAAAAAAAAAGTTTGAAGCACTAAGAGAGCATAGACCTCTGCCAAGGCACTTGTCCTATAACCATGGTAAAGATATAGCACTCAGAACTGGACCCAAACTGGAAAATGTTCTAGTTCAGGGGTAAATGCTTTTTCTGTTGCACCACAGACTTATATTTCACAATGGTATCGTCGAACACAAATCATTTATTCTTCAATCTGTATCTCAAAATGGTGCAGACTTCCTTAAAAATTTAAAACAAATTAATATTAAAACATATTAATAAAATTATAATTTTGTTTGCATATTTTCAGACCTCACTAAAACCTTTGCACAGTACTGTCGGCCTGTCTTTGTCACCCCCTCCTGATCCTTTCACTAGGGCTAATATCCATACAACTGTGTCACTTGTGTTGTATGTCGATGTAAGTGAAGAAGGACACGAGGGGTGAATGAAGGAAACTTAAAAACTACCTAAAAGCCCATTGGCGCATGAGAGTATTTGCTCTGACACTACATTTCTGTACCCCTATTTATTTAATATATTTATTAGTGTAATGGTGACTGATGTTAATGAAGGTATATATATATATATAGCGGCTCTTCCAAGAGCAGCATTAGTTGTGATGTGAGGTACAACGTGTATGCGATACACAATTTTGTAAGAAAGCTATGGCAGACATTTTAGATTCCTGGGTTCATTTTGCTGCCTGCGTATGAACTGACAGACAGATAACACGCCTGGTTTAAAATTATAAGAGCAGGGAGACAAAGTTTCAGTTAATGTTGATTAATCGTAACAATGTTTTAAGTGGACTTTCAAATTGTAAAAAGAAGAGCAGCAATCTAAAAGCATGGCCTACAATGTTTATAAGAACCATAACACTCGAAAACATCCTGTCCATATCAATGCTGTTTTAACACAAACAAAACAGAGTTAACCTTATTTGTATGGATTGAGTTACATAAACATATTAAATGCCCTTTCAAACAGTAAAAGGTTGTCCATAGAAATACAAAGAGAACAAAATTACAAAACTGGGCATCTTTAATTAAATGGTGACCAGCTGGTTTTCCGTTTAAGACCATGGCACACAAAAGACTTAAAGGGGTCATATGATGCCCCACTGTTGATTACCTAAAAAATCATTTAGGTTGCTAGAGGTGAGCGTTTGGAGTCGGACTGTTCAGCATGTTGCTATGTGACTTTATTGCATTTTAAGACATTCGTTGTCCTTTTTACAACTTTATTAGACTGGACAGTACATATGTGACAAAAAAATCAAAGCAGAGAGAGACGTTTGGGATGACACTGAGGCCAGCTGTAGTCCTCTGTAAATGCCCCGCGCTCTACCAACTGAGCCATTTTTTTATAAAATGCTTTAAATCCTTGTTCTGATGTTTTTTGAAGCTCCATTTACAACATGGTTATATGATCCATCAGCGCGTTAAAACTATTTTCCTTTAAGTTTTTCCGCAGTCTTATGATTTTCACCAGGTGTGTACCTTTCATGCAAGTAAGGCTGGACACTAAACCACCACTTCTTTATCAGAAAATAGTGCAATAAACCCTTTCCAGTGAAGAAATTACCACTGAGGCAAAAATACACTAAATTTAAACCTTGTCGATGTGTGTTTTTCAAGGCAGCCCATCCCCTTGTGCTAATGAGGCACTCCGTCAGCAGAAGCCTCACTACCTGCCGAGACTGTCTTCATTCATCTTCCTCACACACTTGACTATTGTCTTTTTGTTAAACCATAATTTAGACGTGTCTCTTTGTCTTTTTGTTTGTCTGACGCTTAGACCTCATTCAAAAATCTAGAAGTGAATTGAAGTTTTGATGTTAATGTGTATTCTCATATTAATGTTTACTTATGGCGTCTTTCCCTGGGTTTGCTGCCATGTCTTGTACAATAGACAAAACATAAGAGACCGCTGCAATTTATTCTCAAATCAGCCTCTCACCGAGTCTGACAACCGTCCCGGGCCGGTGTCTTGTTAAATTCCTTTTCAGACCTTGCTCTGCTTTATGAGCTCACAGACCATAAAGCAAAGCTGAGAGAGTAGAGTAAAGTTACCCAACAGCAATGTGAAAAACTGGTGTACAGCAAGACGAAAGACCGCTGTTTTACATTTTCTTTAAAGCTATATGTTAAAAGACAGTAGTTTTATTTGGAAATTTGCAGAGATATTGTCAAATATAAGGCCTCAGTTCACAATATTGCGCCTATAAAATATTAAACTGAGAAACAGAGCATTTTGTAGCAGTCTCTTATATTTTTTCCAGCACTGTATTTACATTCCTGTTTGAATCATCTCATTGTTCATAAGTAAAATAGGCTTGTTTTTTTTCCCTAGGCTAGTATCTGTTTGTACTGGTGAATCAGACTTGAGAAGGAGGAGAGCTAAATGCACTCACTTCTCTTCCATCAAGTCTGTGTGAAGGATTATGTGCCAAACCTGATCCAATATTTCAAAAAAACATTATTTTCTTTGTAAAAAAAAAAAAAAAACGAATAAATGCAAGCTGTACATATATACTGTAATGTAGAAAACCACTTCTTGAAAATAGGAACATATTTTTTTAAAGATCTTAAGACGTGCTGCTCATTGCAAAGATGTTGGTTTGCAGGCGCTTGTCTATAAGGATTATGTGGAAACGTTAAATTATTTCAGTAGGAATTCAAATAAAAATGAAACGCATAGATAACATAGATTCAGAATACACAGAGTTAAATCTTTCAAGTATTTATTTTAATTGTCATGATTATGTAATATGTAATACTATATATTATCTTCAGGTTTTCTTTCATTGTAAGCCATAATCATCCCAATTTAATAAATCTTTTCTCAGCTATAAACGTCTGACCTAGCCACTCATCTGCCTCTGAGTGTGCAGTGATTTGCATATTGATTTGGTATAGGTTTTCACTCCCCAGTGCCTATCCTGACGCTGCCCTCTCCATTTATCCAGGCTTTGGACTGGCACAAAAAGTCCACTAGGGCTGTAGTTTGTCTAAGTCACTCTCAACACAGCAATTAATTGACTGAAATTGACCAAATGTGGTGGACTTACACAAAAAAAGTGATTTTTCATTTATACAATATTTAAGATGGTTGTAAAATATACTGTTACCAAAAAAACATGTTATTTAAAAAAAAAAAGAAAAATAAAAGCAAAGAGTTCATGCAACTAATCGACCACTGAAATTTTTGTTGACCAAGACCTCACTGTCCGAATAATCAACTAAGCGACTAAAAGCTGTCAGCCCTAGAGACACCCCCCCCCCCGACCATAAAATAGGGAATAGGGATGGAAAATAAATACATACTTAAAATATTTCACTGTGTGTGTACTGAATCTATAGGCGGCTCACTTTGTATTGAGCTACTGAAATACATTCATTTTTCACAATATTCTAATTTATTGACTTGCACCTGTAAACCCCGCTAAAAAATACTGTACTGTGCTGGTTAACAATCACATAATCATTGTCGCTAACATCAATAGTCTGAGCCAATTTAGAAAAGGCGAGGGACCGATCTTCCACAAAAACTTATGCACAAGCCCTCACTATGACGCTCATTGCACTTGTACTTGCATTGTACCTGTAAATCTAACTGTGATGACGGCTGGGAGCTTCTGGAAAGTTGAGAAATGTGTTGAGAAATGTTGAGAACTTTGGCTGTAAAAAAAAAAAGTGCACTTTATAATTTGTAATGAGCTGCAATGCTTTAACATGAAGAACCACAGTCGTACTATAACACTCATTTGGGGCTTTTTTTTCTTTCTTCAATAAAAAAAGGACTTATCTGCAAACATTGTGTGTGTTTTTCTTGTGTAGGTGGGCATCAGGTACCAGTCACTTCCTCCTTTCACATCATTAGGGCTACATCATTGTGTGTAAGAGCTTCCCCGCCGAAACAAAATGATTTCAGAAAAGGTTCGGAGGCTAGGATTCACTGCAACAGTGCGTGTCATCGTCAGGTCTGTACAGAAGTCTTAGGCATAGTCACTTCCTGTTTGTTTGATTTACTGAAAGTTACACAGTACATCTCTCTCTTTTCCTCATAGCTTTATGTCCTCTTAATCTGACATCTTGGATAATCTAGGACAGAAAATATGTTGCTTTCCATAAACCATCTTGACTAAAATGAGCCTAAATCAGGATGAACACAGGTCTAAACTCAAAATTAAATCATTAATATTATAGTATTTGAATTTAAACATGACTATACCAGGACTTACACACCACAGTTCCACAGTTTGAGAACCACTGATAGAGGCAACCGCAGCTTTTGTTTGTATGGTAAAAGATTATTTAGATGTAATGCTTTTGGCAGCCATAACATTATGATCAGCTGATGTTATAATTATGTTGCTAAAGCAGAGTAGACTCAACAAGACCTCTGGAGGTGTACTATGATATCTGGCAGCACTTAGGAGGAGAGATGCCCCTGTAACCCTAACCTGTACGTCCATAACATCACAGACGTTTGATTTCTAGTTCACTACAATTCATTTCTCACTTCACTTCTGGTGGGACAGGGACCTAGAGGTGTTTGCAAGGAGGTTTCAGTAGTTTCAATTCTCAGCTTATTTGAAACCTAAATACTTTAAATACACAAACTGATGAAATGCTTGTGGGTCCAGTTATCAAATTTTGACAAAAGGTGTTTAAACCATATATAGTTAGGACTAAAATACTTGTAGTAAACATGTTTCCTACTGTAGATAATTGTCAGAACATTCACAGTTTATTATAGCAGACTGTAGCAGGTTTGTATCATGCATGGCTGCTAATGGGGTCAGTGAAAACATACTTTTATAACTAACAAGGCTTCGGAAACATCACAATCTATTATTAGTGCAAGTTTATGTTGCACAGAAGCTATTTACACACTTTCTTACCATATGTTTTTCACTATGCCACCTTTTTATACAGAACTTGGCACTCTCAGCTCTAGTACAAGCACAGGCAAAAGTTTTGGACACTGAAGTAGTCTGTGTTCAAAATCACATTTTACTGACCTCATTCTCAGCAGTATATTTGGTCTGGGCACTGTGTCATTGCTTCTGTCTTTTTCCCCAAACTGGAAGAGTGCTGAGAAAAAGAAGAGGGAATAAAATAGCTACACCAACGTATCCCCATTGTCCAGGGCGTACTTCGCTTTAGGCACAAAGTTACCGGAAATGGCTCCAGCCCACTAAGAGTAAGTGGTAGAAGATAAATGAATAAATGACAGTAATGTGAATTTCATTGGGGTATCCTTAAATGTTGCAAATCAAATTAAAATATCAGTCAAGCTAACTTCCTTTCCTTGGCAAGTCAAAGTCTGAGTCAGAAGAAGCTCACCACCACCGAGAGTAACTGAGGAGTAAATTATTTTATTTTCATCTTTTGGCTTCTCCCTTTTTTTTTTTTTTTTTTTTTTTTTTTTGTCAGAGTTGCCACCGCCAACCAGTTGCAAGGTGATTTGCCAGGTTTTTGCCAGATGCCCTTGCTGCTGCTACCGGCCACAACTTGAGTAAGCGATGTGGGTAAAGTGTCTTGCTAAGGGACACAATGGCAATATGCGTTTTGGGTAAAAGATTTTGAAGAGTGAATGAATAATGCACCTAATTGTGAGGTGGCTGCCTAAAAACCTCTGTAATCAGTTGCTACAAATTCAAATCAGATGGCTTACTAATACGTACTGTAGCTCTGATGCACACGTCATCTTCTATTTGAGTTTGAGTCACTTTTTATGTCATCAGTTCTCTTCACCTTCATCAAAGGGAAATACTCATTATCCCAATTGTGTATATGGATCCCTGTCATTAGTTCCTAGGCCCCACTTGGACTGAACGCTCTCACCTCTTTCAGAGATGATTGTCTGAGAACATATTAAAATCCCAAAGATTATTCAGGCATTATTTGGTCAAAGCTGACTCATTATGCAACAGTACGAGCTTCTGACCCAGCTAAGGTTCAGCATTATTAGGTGGGCCTGACCGTGTTTACTTTGTGGACATTTGATTTCAAAATATTACAGTGAAAACCCACAGGAGGTCTCGGACTTGCATTCAGCTTCTATGAAAAGACCCTGGCTTTTCGCAGAAACGCTAAACCTCCAGCAGCGAAGAGTTACAGGAAGCACACACAGTCAATAATGATGATGATGATGATGATGATGAGACAATATTGTAACAAACATTGGCTGGATTTATGTGCAAGAGTCTGGGTGCTGCTTCTTAGAAACTGTGAATGAGTATCTCTGTAATTATGTGACCATGAAAAGTTACAAAAAAGAGACAGAGATGTAGTCAAGTCCAAGTCTAGTCACCAGTTATCTTCATTAAGATTTTAGTTTTGTACATACCTAATTCATAATGTGACTTGCAAGGGTCCAAGGGTCCAATAACTTTAAAAAAGCAAGTCTATTTTGTTCAATGACAAAATGATGGACGAGTATGACATTTCTTTTTGTAGTCTTCATGCTCTGTAGCTAGACTTGCTTACATGGCATGATATTGCAAGTCAACTGATGGTTATTTGCACAAAAATAGAAAGATGCTGTGTAGTCTTTTCCCGTCACCGTGTTGAACCACAGATTTCAAATGTTAGTCATGGCTTTTTTTGTGACAGCTGTATCAGGAAAACCAAACAATCACGCGGCTTCTCGATAATTATCCCTGTGGCCCATGCTAAAAATAATGGGGGATGTAAATTCCTCTACAGAGTCATTACATCACAGAACCCAATTAGAGTCTGGTGAATGGACAGATCCTGGGCTGTGTCAATGTTATGAGCCCTTTCCACGTCCACACTGCCTTGTATAGCAGCTCATAAAACCTGTTAGATGAATGTCACGGCTGCCTGTACAATGAAATCACATCTCTGAGATAAAATGCCACTTGTACTGTTTCCTGGCATAGACAAAAACTAAATGAAAAGTTTACCTTAGACCAGAGGTGGAAGAAGGTACTACAAATCTGTACTCTGGCAAAAGTACTCTTGTTTCAAAAGTTGTTTCTTGTTTTACAAAAGTAAAAAAAAAAAAAAAAAAAAGTTGGGTGTACAGTAAAAAATTACTTTGTGCTACTACTACTTCTACTTCAACAGTGTCTCGTCTGCTACTGTTGCTACTTCTACAACTTCTAAAGCTGCTGCCACGTTTGCTACAACTAGCACTGCTATTGATTTAGTAAAAGATACATTGTTACAAAGTAACATTTTTTGTCTAAATTTAAGAATTAAAAACATATATATCACTTTCCACCTCCAAATAAGGCTGTGATGAAGCCCAGATATGGATTTTACCAAGGTGTTATAAAACAAACAATACAGACAGATTTTAGTGTTTTTTATTCTTCATCCCCTGTCTATTTAAAAATAACTTTTACTGTAAGCCCTGAAGGAGAATTCATTTGGCCATCTAACACCAAGATATCCCTTGTTCAAGCACTTCCTGAGAAGTTCATTAAATCTGGGTTTCCACTGTATTACATCTCATTTCGTTTAGAAAACACTTCTTTGTAAAAGAACATTAACAAAAAGGGAGAGCTATCAAAGCTATCACTGCATTAGCAGATGGAAGCTTCAGTCAGACCTGCAGCACAAGGCTGGAGTCGATAATATGAGAATAGGTTTACACAGTAGTGAAAGAAGTATTACAAATCTGTATTTAGGTAAAAATACTGTTCAGTGCTTCAATAAATTAATCAAATAGAAGTAAAAATAAAAAATATTACTTTTATTAATATACTTTTAATTACTTTACTTAAGTATTTGACAGCACTAAATCTCCTGCCACTAATTCTACCAGTTTTTAATTTAAAAAATGAAATAAGTAAAAGCAAAGAGCAAAATTTTGCTTCTCAAAAAATACTCAACTAACTAAGTATCTTAGAAAGTACAATTTCTTCCAAATATGTTGTTAAAGTATCTAATTACTTTCCACCACTGTTTGTCACTAGGCACACTTGAACTTAAAATCTAAATGGACCCAAACTGGTGCCCTGAGGTGTGCCTTTTACTCACAAATAAACTCTTGAAATCCTCTGTTCAAACACTCT
Source organism: Bostrychus sinensis (assembly GCA_020698575.1). Taxonomy (NCBI): domain Eukaryota; kingdom Metazoa; phylum Chordata; class Actinopteri; order Gobiiformes; family Eleotridae; genus Bostrychus; species Bostrychus sinensis. Next base: position 24,369,020 of record CM036246.1, read on the forward strand.
AATCTGTGGCAAAAAACTATTAGCTGTATCACCATCACAGTATGTTAAAATAATACACATATTATAAGTGTCTCAAAAGAAAATGGTCAAACATGACATTTTTGTAACAGAAGGGAAAGAAAGTAAACAAAACTACTAACCAAGCAACAACTGCAGCAGATCAAAAGCAGCCACAGTAGCTTTTCTGTATCTGAAAAGAAAATATACTTCAAACTCTCTGAAGAATGTCTCCCACTTTGACAAAGCCTTCTTTCACATGACTCATTACAAACTGAGGTGTGATATCAACAGCTCCAAGCACGAGTCATACGTCTGTATAACGTCACACATTATATTTATTATGTCTCCATCAGAGGTGAAAAAATACTCAAGTAAAAGTACTGCTACTTCATAAGGATTTTACACAACTACTAGTAACAGTAGTCATCTACATATGTCATGTCACTAGTGAAAAAAGTAGGCTACTAGGTGTAAAGTTTACTTTACATAAAAGTACATAGACTACTGCTACTGCTACTGCTATTACCACTACTGCAGCAACTACTACAACTACTGCTACCACAATTACTAATTACTACTACCACTACAACTACTAGGACCACCACTTTGGCCACCAAGGTAAAAACATACTTGTACTTCTCATTTAGAGATGTAAATGTACTTGAGTAAAAGTAGGCTACTTTTCTCCCTAAAATGTACTCCAGTAGAAGTACAGTGCTGTAGTTAAGAAAAGATATGTTATTTATCTTCACAGAGACAGCTGGAGTTGGTTGGTCTGAGATCTGAGAGCAACCATCCTCCTGTATCAGAGCTCAGTGATGTAGTGAGCACAGTGGCTCTCTGTTCAGACATGTGATGGTGGACCCCTGCTGTGTCTCAGCAGAGACAGAGAAAAGATGAGAGTGTAATTTCTGGGTAAAATATGAATAAATGATTGTGGTATTCAGCGTTGGTGAAAGGAGAGAGCTTTCAGTCTGAAGCGTCATTTTCATTTTAGCTGTGTCTAGGACAAAAATGTTGATGCACATTGTCATTGGTAACAGCACTGGTACTTCAGCAGCAGAAACCACGTGATTCCACGTTTAACCCGTTTCTAGCTATTATAGAATGAAAAGAATATATTCATTTCTTTGTGAAAGTGCGTGTCCCAGGTGGGACTTATTTTTAAGCCCATTGCGCCCTCTTGTGTTTTGCCGCGGAAAAGTCAGAAACAGCTCCACACAGCCTCTGTCCCACATGACCTGACTGTGAGTTTCCTAAATTGTGTTATGGCCTTTTTTTCTCTATTGTCAACTTTGCATTAAGTTTGCTAAGTGGTTTAAGTGGCTAATGTAATGAAAGCCAAACAGGATGATGCTCTGTACTCTATAAGGCTAGTGTTAGCATTATAATGATGCTAGTGTTAGGCCTAAATGCCGTTTAAGTGGATTATTAGCGTGTAAGGCTGGAGTAGGCTATACTGTGGACTGTGTTATTAAATGCACTGCTTTACTTATTTATAGATCTGTTATTTTTCTCTCCATGTTTATCCGTACGTAATGAAATGCATAATTTTTCAGACATTCTCTGGGGCTGTTGGTTTACCCAGATACTCAGCTCAAATTAAAAGGGTTATTCCTCCTCCTCCTCTCGGTTTATTGGTGTTGGCATTAGAGAGTCCGTGAGTCATAATTATTCTTTGGTGTTTTTGATAGGGAACATCACATTTTATACTAGAGTTAGTTTGTTTTTCAAGATAGTTTGCATCAGACTGCCATGTGCTGGTTCAATTTGCTCATTGCTACTTGTGCTGTTACTTACTGTGCTGTGTTCAACTTCATGACCAGATCAAGACAATACTCTGCTGACATACTGCAGTTATTATTCACCTGCTGTCACTCATTTGTTCTGTGCTTTCCACAAATGAAAGACAATGTTGCAGCTAACCACACACAATGAGCTGTGTTTAGTCAGTGTAGGTAACTGGGATCATAAATCCTCCACAAATGTTCTCTCAGAGGTCAGCCACAGTTAGGAAAGTTTCCATACTATACACACAGTATATTTAATAGCTCCACTTGTTCTCATTGTTATTTTAGACTTCAGAGCCACTCATTCTTTCCCTTTTCTCCAATCCTTTTTTGTTCTAATATCCCTGCCTCTCTTCCATCAGGGCAGGGTCCTCTCAGACACGAGTTTGGCGCAGAGTTTGATCGCCTGTTTTCCATGTAAGTTTCAAATCTAAGCTAAACTTAAGAGGCCCCAGTAGAGCACTAACCTACAGCGCTCACACCTGCATAGTCTGTTTTGTGCATGGACCACTGCTATTCCCATTTATCACATAATCCAGATGTGTTAAAATGGGCAAGAAGTTACTGCAGCAGGTCCACCACAGTGCACCCCTAACAAACCAAAAAGTAATTATAGTTCACAATACACTGGCGTTTCCTTTAGTGCCCGGGAACACTTATTTTTTCCTTCTTTTTTTTTTTTTGAAAGTCGCTGACATCAACCCAGTCCACCAACAAAGAGAAAAGGTCACGATAGCCTCAAAGTCTTTAATGATGTGTTAAAAGTGTGAAATGAATCAACTCGTTCCAGGCCCAGCTTTTGTGGTTCTTCTAGAGCAAAAAGAAAAGAAAAGGGCACCTAATTACCAGGCCACATCTGGAATAGCCGGTTAGTAGTGAGCACCTCTACAGACATCATTGTGGAATATTTTTGTTAGCATTACCTTATCTATGCATCATCTTAGCTGGGGCTTTTCAAAGATGGGATATTATGTGTTTTTTAGGCTTGGTTGGCATCAAAGCAAGGCTGCACATTTAAGTTCATATCTTACTTTTCTCTGTGTTAAAGCTTATGAGCAGCTAGCTCTGCAGGGACACACTTAAAGGGGCTATCCAGGTTATAAATTTATTTATCTTTCAATCTTGGTCACCTCAAGAACAGCATTGCACACTTTCCAACCTTTAAAAACATTATGTGACCAAAAAGAAAACATTTTTAATAAGTACTCTACAGATGAAGAGACCAGCAGAGGGCAGCAGCGTGTTATGGTCATAATCAAAGAACAAAATCACTTCCTTGAACTTTTTGTATGATGCCATTTTATTACAAAATGAAAAATAGCTCTGAGGAATCAGCGGAAACAGAGCTGTACACTGTTTTTTGGATAAATGATTGAGAGCAGACTGGATGTAGAGGGCTTGTTGATTGGTCAGTGCTGCCTGGAGTGGGTTGGGGTTGGTTTTATTCATTTTGAGATCTAAGAACTGCCATGCCGCATTTTGATAAGGGAACAACATTATAACACGTTAGAGTGCTCAGAAAAGTTGATTTTTCATCTTATAGCCCCTTTAAGAACAAAGCCAGTGGAAAAGAGACTGAAGGTAATTTTAATTTGCTGCCAATGTGCACCTACAGCCCGCTCCAACCACCACCAGACACACTCACACTGACACATTCATACACATCCCCAGAAGGGGAAAGCTGAAAGAAAAGAACGCAGTTTACATAATGCAATAATTTACTGATTAAATTCAGAAATAAAGTCAGGTATAAACCAAGACTGAACTAGGGTCTTTTTTTCAGTGAGAGTCCCCTCAGTCTATGGCACTGCATCCAACTACTTCTGTTTGCTGCTTCTTGTTAATACTCAGTGGATCACTTTTCTGAACAGGAAGTGAAAACTGTCTAGATAAACGTCTGTGTTGAGACAAATAAAGTGTCCATATCTGACGCCATTACTTAATATTATAGATAGAGGAAGGAACAATTTATCCACACTCTCTTCAGCTCTGGACACAGGGTCTCTTTGGAGCTGCCTTTAGTCACGGTTAACATCCTAAGTCCTGGTCCAGTCCTCACTATTATGACCTCAACAGGCTCACTAGTGCCAAGGATTCGCCCTTGGGTGTACTATGTCTGGGAATAATGGGGTGGGGCTGTCTCCAGTTATTTGCACACAGCATTAAGACTGATATATGAATACACAGTTAATTTCCCCTATAAGCTCGGTTGTCCCAGCTCTCATAAATTGTGAAGTTGTCCTGTGCAAACATGTGTCCCGCTGGAGCCCAGATGTGTTTAATAGTCATTTTGGGAGTCAGTGTTGTGGAGATGTGCAGGGCCTTGACGACCTTTAGTGGCTCATTGACTCTGACTCTGCTGATCAGTGACTCAATCAAGATCAAGATAGGAACACAAATCCCATCTCCACGCTTTAAAAGTTTTTGAATAAGTATATGTATTTTTTGGATGTCAATGGTAAAGTGGGTAGTCGTAGTGGAAGCAGTAGCAGAAATAGTATTAGCAGTGGTGGTAGTAGTAGTGGTAGCAGTACTGAATACTCAATACTTGTTTTACTTAGTTTGTGTGCTTTGGCTAGCTACAGACAGATACAGTAAGTAAATGCTCCTCCTTTCAAGATACACGGATGTAAAAAGTTATCAGTTGAGATAAATACATTGATATATACAGACTGGCAAAAAGACTTAGGCCTTATTGTAATTTCTCTACTCTGAGCTCAGTCTTTATATGGAAAACATAACAGTGTCCACAGAAGAGGCCATGTTGTTTCTGAACATGTCTCTCATCTCCATCTCTCCACAGTGAGCGTCCACTTTGTCCCTTTGACCACAGCACACCTGCGTAAACACCAGAGAAGGAACCTTACACTGTTGCATGATGGGAGCAACACGCGACCTATGTCCTTAAAGCATGGGATTTGTATGTGATTTGCCACTCCACAAGACACTCATTGTGAGAGGAGTAAAATGAAGAGCTAATCCTTTTAATACATTTCAATATATGGGCAAGATTATGGTATTTTCACATATTAATATAATTCAAGGCCATAGCCAAAATATATGCATTGGAAACACACATATTTTGCCTTGTTATTACTTGTTTGGACCATATTACACATTCTCCAAGGATGTAGCTGTAGTGTGTACAAAAAGTTTAGTTTATGCTTATTATAGTTTGAAATAACAAGCTGACTGAATGTGTACAGCTGGATGTATTGGAAAAGGCAAGTCCTGAAGGTAGACGCTCCAATTAACCAGAAATATGACTATATAATTATATCAAGACATTGCCATTAGACGACAGCTTGAGGAGAAATTAAGCACATCTGACCTATTTTGGCATAATGCTTTTTCAGTATAGTTAGGGTCAAGTTAACATAATTCACTTAAATAACAGGCTCTTATTTGTCCCATAGTCAAATGCTAGGGCTCTGGCTCCATCTACTGCTCGATTGTAATACTGCTACTACAACTTTGACTTTGACTTGTAATACATACTGTTAGTATATACATGTATATATTTTTATTTATTAAAAAGGATCAAAAACACAAACAAAATTTTATAAAGTACAACTAAACCAAAAAACTAAATGTAAAAAAAAAATTGTATGTTTTAATGGACAAACTGCAAATTAAAATATTGTGCTACCATTAAAAAATGCAAATCTCACTAAATATAGAATACTATTAGTTGGTCCTAAGAATAAAGGGCACAATTCATTGGAAGACATACTTAAATTTATAAAAATCTAAAAATGCAAGTCACAAGACATCTCCAAACATCACAAAATTGTAAAAAAAAAAAAAAAAAAAAACAGCACCAAGATGTAAATAAAAAAAATCTAAAATCACACAGTAATCACTATCACAACAATAACCTTAACTAAAATCACAATGACCACTCAAGTATTGGAGTTTGAACTTAGCACTGACCAATAGCACCATTTTTTCTAAAGCTAACTTAGCTATAGTTATGCTACTTACTGAGACTCCTAAAATAAAATAAAAGTTAAAATTTGTAAAATGATTTGTTTAACTAGACACTAAAAGTGCTACTGTGCAGGAACAAACACAGAAAAGTAAGTAACTCATTAAACACTGCACATCATACACAATCTATCAAATACATTTTTAAGATCAATGAAGTAAACTAGGCCATGGTCACTTAGCGGCCATGCTTCACTTTGTTGAACTGTGACAATAAAGCTGCCCTTTTTAAGTGTAAATTCTGCAGAGCCTTGGTTGGGATTCTGCACAACAAGTCCCAAAAGTACAGAATAACTTTATTTATTTTGGTAATTCTTCCATACAGCAGGGGGGCTGGTGTTCACAAGTGGCTAGCTCTTAGAAAGTCAGGAGAGAGACTCCTTCTGCTGTTAAATGCCTATAAACAGAAACAAATCTTTAGTATATATTTTTAATCACTATCTTTTTAAATCTAAGTAAATTTGAACACTATGTATTTCTGGTGCATTTGAGTTACATACCCTTTGGTCATTTGGCATGCATGTTACAAGAGTGAAAAATAAAAAAATCAATTGCCATATACTACAAACAGGTATGTAATTCTGTGTTTTGTTGGACTATCAGACATTTCTGAAACTTACAAGGCTGCGGGATGGACTGAGGGAGCGAGAGCGCACAGGGCTGGCACTCCTGCTCCTGCTGCGGCTTCTGGTCCACTAGAACAGCAAAATTTTAACACACACAAGGAAACTGTAATATTATTATTACTAAAGCATAATGTCTTTTCTTACCATAGCACCTCTTCGAGTAACAGCTTCACCCTTCACTAATACAATATCACTTTCCGTTAAAGCTGGCCACACATGGTACAAGACCAGAGGGGCAGAGAACTCAGAATCATAGCTTCGACGATATCTGACAAAAAAGAAATAGGTAAAATAGTCAACATTGCCATCCACAGGTCAGCATTTTAACTCAATTTACTGGCCTATTGTGCTCACCTGAGTTCATTGTAAAGTTCACCGTCACTGGCAAAGGCCAAGTCGAGTGGAGGCTCCAGCGTCTGCATGGCAAAGGCCACTCTGCAGGTCTCTCTGATCAGTGTACTGATGAGGATAAAGTCTACTTCAGGAGGGAACGAGATCCGAGGGTTCACATTCATGGCATTGATCACATCCTAAAGAATACAAACACAAAACTGTCTTCTTTTTTCCATTATTTCTAAATGTTCATGTGAAGTTGGACATACATTAACGCTGGCTTGTACGTCATACAGGTCTAGATTTCTGACAATGTAGTCAACAGCTGCATCCTCCAGAGTCTCAGGCCCAAAGTGAGATGAAGCCAAGGTCTTCCTCACTCGCAGTTTGAACTGACGGTAGGCTAGCTTTGCAACCCTAAAAGATTCCTATAAAATGAAAATGCAAATATTAAACTGATAAAATATTAAATTTTATTAAATATATTTATTTTCCAATAACAGTAGCCATACCACAGCAGCAATGAAGATGATTTTTTGGACCATCTCTAAGTCATCAATGTAGCGTCGTAGTATGGTCTGTGCCTCGAGTCGCTCCACTGCGTATAGGTCACTGAAGCGGGATACAAGGCGAGCGTGACGGGATGAGTGTGTGAGCTGGGCCCGGGTGGGGGACTCGCTCCGAATGGGACTGGACGTGCGGCTCAGTCTGGGTAATGGGCTGGGGGAGCGACTCCTGACCAACCTATATAGGACAGAAAATGGAACATGAAAATTGTTATTGTTATTTTTATTGTTTGTTTGGCAGTTTGTAAAGCACCTCTCTTGGAGCACGGCCTTCTCTGTGCTGAGGTAGGACACTTCATCCCTTAGTAAACGTATTTGCCGCTCGTAGTCATCAAGAGTGTTCAGCTTCCTCTTATAAATCTCTAACTCGTCATGTGCAGCACGCAAGCTGTAACACAAATATTAACAGAGAATTACTCTGACATCATCTGTATCAATCTGCAATAGTTACATTCACTTACTCTGATTTCAGTTGCATAATCTCATCTTCTGTGGCCAGCAGAGTGGTGGCAGATTTGTTTTTTGTATCATCCAGTTCGTTTTGAGCATCAGCCAATCTGATGAAACAATATGTACAAAATGTAATGCAATACAAATTTCCTTGGTAAATGTAAACTATAAAACCCTAATGCACTTACTCTGCTCTGACTGAGTTCAACTGTTTTCGAGTTGAGCTCAGCTGAGCCTCTATCTTTTGCATGTCATCATCGTGGGACAGAGAAAGCTCCCGGAGTCTCCTGTCTTTCTCTATTGAGTCCTAATAATGATACAAAAACATTTTTGATCAGTATACCAAATTGTCTGCTTATTTTTAACATGCATCCCAAGTGTGTTTTGTGTTACCTGCATGAGCTGTAGACTTGTGTCATCAGAAACCGATGGCCCCGCCATTGAAAAACAGCTACCAAGCCACGGCAGCAGCCGTGATTTAAGGGTATCCACTCCAGCATATTGTCCACCTGTTTTATAAAGGAAAGCAAAGCAGTTAAACATGCAGTCACTAATCTGGACAAAGAAGATAAATCCTATATAACAAATTTATGTTACTACCTTCTGCGGCTGTCAGATTGAGGATGGCAAAGAGTTGACCTTGGATTTTAGCTGTTAACTCGATCAGTTCACAGCATCGATTCAAATTTTGGTCACAGGAAAGCACCTATAGAAAAAAAATATGAAATATAACACAGTTAAATTGGGAGAACTAAATCCTAAATGGAAATGAATAGAAAAATAGTTGTGTTGACTGTGTTTTAAAAAAGCAGGGGTGACGTTATTGTTCACTTCTTGTAAAAAAAAATATAGATTTAAACAAGTAAAATAATATTTGTTTTTATTATTATATTTGTACTTAGGTTTTCGAAGTGTAGCATGTAAATGATTATGACTCTTCTAGCTAGGCCACAAACCAAACAGGAAGTAAGCGGACTTGAACAATCCTCGCGCTGCAGTAAAACATCTTTGGAACAGTAGTCATGACGACGAGCGTCCATGGCAACCAAACTTCAGCGGGAAATCAATGTAATCTAGACAAGTGCATTCCTTCACTGTAATGTTTTAAATCACTGCATGTATTTATAAAATATTGTATTTCAATTACATCACGCATAATATAATATTAATGGACACAACCAGTCTAATCTTCTTGAGTTTGTGCAACATTTTACGAGCTAGCAAGGGTACAAAGATGTAACGTTATATTGCAGATCATTATCAGAATTGGTCAAGGCTAATAAACGGTTAAATAACGTCATACTAATGGTCGTTAATATTATCGTTAGCCAAATAGATCAAAGTGCAGAAGTGGCCTGGTCAGATTTAGGTCGGTGATTATTTATTGATGAACTTACGTGGTAGTCAGTGTGCCAGGTTTCGAGCTTGTTCTGTAAAACGCTGAATGAAGAGGTGTTGGTCAGTCTCCTCAAACTGTCAGCCATGGCCCTCCGCGGAAAAAACAACTGTGGCTAATCCTTCGAGGTTAAAAAAGGTGCAAAGGGGTCTAAACCTGGGGGCAGTGCTGGAGAAAAAAACACTCTTGTCCTGCCCCCTCCTGAGCCAAGCGCCACCTCAGTTGTGGCAACCAAACGAGGAGACGACCCAGTGTTGTGGTTAGCTCCACAGTAAACTTGCACCGCGGGCTCTCCGTCAGTCTGCCCCGTGGTTGTGTCTCTGAGTCCGGCCGGCTGCTGCAGGTTCCTTCCGGGGATGTAACGTTAAATACGATTGTAATGTCACACTGGTAACAGACACCAAACTGTCTGAACCTGGGGCTCAGTGGCATATGATGTTTCCTCAATGGTTAGCTTGGTTAGCTCTGTCAACACTTAGCCATGTTGAAAGTATTAAAACACTAAATAAATACATCAGTGGTGGAATGTAACACAGTAAAAGTACTTAGTTACTTTACTTAAGTACAATTTTCATGTACTGTATCTCTACTTGAGCAAATTTTACAAAGGATACTTTAACTTTTAGTTCACTACATTTTAGAGCGAGTATCTGTACATTTGCATGTACTACTACATGAGTTGGTTTAAAGTACAAAGTATTGTGAGTTTTGTTTTTTGTCATACCCTCAAGATGCAATAAAGTAGTACTCCTTAGAAACATACAAATAATAAAGATAGAAGACCCCATTGACAGATTTAGTTTCTTTTATTGCACCAGTTTGTTCATTTCATCTGTAATCAGCACAATTTTTCAGCAAAAATCCCTCACATTACCCACATTAATGAGATGACAAATCTGTGCAAAATACTTTTACTTTTTCACTCACAAGTACATTTGTGAGTATTAGTGATAAGTTGATACTTTTACTTAAGTAAAGAAATTGAGTACTTCCTCCAACACTGAAATAAACAAATAAATAAAGAAATTACATAACATATTAGGAAGTAGGTAGTTGGAAGAAGTACTCTGAATCTGTGCTCAAGAAAAAGTACTTTTGCATAATAATATTACCCAAGTAGAAGGAAAAGAAGGCTATTCAACAAAGTTATTACTTGGGTGAAAAAACTATCTTGCAAAGTAGAACTTACTGCTAGTACCACTGCTACTATTAGTATTACTACTAACAGTGTACTAGTACCAATACTACTATTACTATACTACACTACAAGTAGTAATACTATTAATACGACTGGTATTACTAGATAGATAGAGGTAGACAAATAATTTATTCATCCCCAAAGGGAAATTCAAGTGTCCTGTAGCCCTTACATACAGTTCAAACAAACAAACGAATAAATAAATAAATGGTCAACATAAAAAGATAGAGATGATTAAAAATACAGTCTAAGGCACGTAGACTATATTGTGTATGCCAAGTCTGTATGTATTCAGGTTTATGTGGTGGTGGTGGTGGTGGGGAAGGGGATACTAATAGTAATAGTAGTAATATTAGCATATTTTCACAACTGCTACTAACCACTGATGTCAAAATACTTTTACTTATTACAAGATTTTTCAAATGCACTTGAGTAAAAAGTATTTTTTCCTCATTAACGTACTCAAGTAAAAGTTACGGTATGTACTCGGATAATAAGTATAATAAGTATACGTACTTATTATAAATAGTGCAAGAACAGAGCAAAATAAAAATAAAAAGCAAAGGTTATGCCAGTGTCATCAATGATAATCTAAAATGCACAGTAAATGCATTTTTGTACCTGCAGCCAAAATTGACACAGAATAAAAAAAATATCTAAAAAGATTTGATGTAGTAGTAATTCATAAAACATTTTTTGTGACTTTTTACTGCTCTGAGAAGAACTGAGGGCCCATTCCTTGTTGGGACTCTTGTCCAGTTTACGTATGGAAAATATGAATGGACTTGTTTTCTATTTTAGGAGACGATGGTCATTGGCTAAATGAACCTGGAACGTACCATCTGTAACTTTTGTTATAGAGCGTACGATACTGTAATAACAATAAGTACAATTCGTGTTTGAGTTTTACACATGTTCTATGTTAATTTATATCCTTTTTCTCAACATATAAGCCGAAGGGTGGTTAATAATGTTAAACAGTACTAAAATTACCCCCACAGGCTCTGAGTGGTATCGCCCTGTCACTCTGTTGCAGGAGAGGGAGGGTCAACATGGCGTCGGAACAGGTCCGTTTTTCCCAATATTTCTTGCAATTCTTTCATTTTAGTTCATTTACTGTCGTCTGCGTTAGCGGCATTTTATCTAAAACACAAAACGTATATGAGTAGTTTAGCACACATGAATGTATAAAGCTAATTATGTCTGCGATAGAGTCAGGGTAATAAACACTGGCCTTCGTTATGTGTTTAGGCTATATGTAGGCAGCATAGCAATTAAAGAGAAAAAATGCTCTACCGACTTGCGTGCGATTTTTTCCTGTGAACATAGACCAGTGTTTACCATTAACCAAATTCAGGAGAATGACGTAAAGATAATTAAGCTTATTTCCCATTTGCTGCTAAATGAGTACAGTTTATTTTTAGTTATGGTAACAGACAGGCAGGCTGGGGTATTTAACACAGTTACATTCCTCTACAGCTCAGAGGGCTCCAGATCGTTTACTTTGCATGTGTCCAAGACCTTATGTGATCTCCAAGACCTAGGAATTGCTGCTGTATTTAATACTAAAGTGTATAGTCTCTCATAATTCAAGGCATGTTTAACCTTTAGTTTAACCTATACTTCCAAAGAGCTATGTAAGTCCTTAAAAATTTAATACCGTGATTTTTTACTTTGATTTGTTGTTTTCCTTTTGGCTGTTCCCTTCAGATCACCACAGCAAATCATCTGCTTCAGTCTAACCCTATTCTCTGCATTCTTTTCTCTCACACCAAATTAACACTATGTCCTCTTTCATTACGTTCATAAATCTCCTCTTTGGGCTTCCTCTAGGCCTTCTACTTATATATTCACCCTATTCACCATACCTTCTTAGTACACATTCTAACCATTTTGGGCATCTCTGACTTTATGTCCAAAACATCTCACTTGAGCTGTCCCTCTCATTCCTAATCTTATCCATCCTGCTCACTCCCAACGAGAACCTCAACATCTGCTAATAAAGTTTATGTTATTTTGTTTTAGGAAAGTTCCAATGGACCCATGAAGAAGTCCATGAGAGAGAAGGCCATAGAACGACGCAATGTAAACAAGGAGCACAACAGTAACTTCAAAGCGGGCTATATACCTATTGAAGAAGAGCGTCTTCATAAAACAGGGTTGAGGGGACGTAAAGGAAACGTTGCAGTCTGCGTTATTGTTCTCCTTTTCCTCCTTGCCTTAATAAACCTTATTGTAAGTACTTAATGCACAAATATGACTGTGTTGACACCCTCAGATGCTTGTCTTTCCAAAATGACAAGTCTTTTTTTAGACTTTGTTTTGTTCATGTGATGTGTGTAAAATAGTGATGGGACTCGATTCAAAAAATTAATCTAATTAATTACAGGCTTTGTATTTAATTAATCGCATTTTTATCAAATAGCAATATTTATATGTCAGAAATAAAATATAGGCGCTTATTTGTATGTTCTGTTGTATAACTTGATTTCAAACTAACGTCGCGTTCAAACGGGGCAGTAATCAGCGATTGTGTATCAATCTCCACCTCCCGTGCAATAGTAATAGCAGTACCGCATGGGGCGCCTCTCTCTCGTCTCCCCTCCTGTGCTCCGCGTATGACCTCCGCGTGGACCTGTCCTCTGTCCTTCGCCTCTGAACCCAATGGACCGCTGTCTCCTGTGTGCGTCCATGCAGCAGTCAGCTGTGATCGTCGGAGAGACAATGAGCGGCGTCTTGAAGTTGCGCGTTTGAAAGTGAAAGTAAAGTGGCGCTAGTTATGCTGGGGCAGCCGACCTCGACCCCGCAGTTCCCTGTCGTGCAGTCTGTAGGCACATTATCCAACTGTTCACAGCTAAAATCCACTCACATTTGGTGTTTTGGTCAGTGTGGATGTCCCTGGTTACTCTGCGCCAGAACCTAGGTCACTGAGAAAAGTTCCGTGTTGTCATAGACAAGTGCGATTAATTGCGTTAATTTTTTTTAACGCGTTAATTCTCTGTAATTAATTAATCGTGATTAACGCGTTAAAGTCCCAGCCCTAGTGTAAAACAAACATTACTGGTCAGTAAGGCAATTAAGCACAACTCACTCATTTGTTCACATTAAAATATTAACCTTAATATATTTAAAATATAGCTTTACCCAAAGAACTTAGCTGTTAGTAGGAAAAACACAAACATTTCTGTTACTCTTGCAGCTCTTGTAAACTCATACACTGTTTAGTCTGAGAATTGATGTACAAAGTGCAAATGAGATCTAGCTGGGAAGTAGGGGAAACAAGTTTTAACCCAAGTTCCAACTTGACCAGGTGTTCATGTGCCTTTTTTAACCAGGAAAAACAAGTGTCCAAGGACCACATGAATGCTGCTTGAAAAAAAACATTTGAATGTGTAAAGATGTATAAAATGTTAATAATGTCCTGCCCTAGATAACACTGGTCATATGGACTGTGATCCGAATTGGTCCAAATGGTTGTGACAGTATGGAGTTTCACGAGTCCGGCCTCCTTCGCTTCAAACAAAAAGCTGACATGGGCATTGTTCATCCACTGCACAAGAGCACAATAGGAGGTCGCAAGGACAAGGATTTGGTGATTGTTGGCAACAACAACCCGGTGAGGAAATATTACCTACAAACTGACCAGACTTTAATAATTATGAATACTTATTTATCTAATTTCTATTATGTTGTGATTGTTTTAGGTTGTGTTTCAACAAGGGACCACAAAGCTGAGCGTAGAAAAGGACAAGACCTCAGTTGTTAGTGACGTCGGGATATCCTTCACAGACCCTCGGACACAAAACACATTTTTCAGTACTGACTTTGAAAACCATGAGTTCCACTTGCCCAAAGGAGTCAAAATCCTCAGCGTCAAAAAAGCCTCCACAGAAAGGGTATGTCTCTAATATTATACACCGATCAGGCAAAACATGACTTTTAGGCAGGTTTTAAAATCTATCCTTGTAGTAATAATATGCAGCTCTGTATCCAACAAACTGCGATGCATGTAATCTGCCTGATCTGTGTATTATGACAGTGCTTTCCAACCTAAATTGTACAGTTGCATAGAGTTGATTTAAAGAAAATTTATTACTCTTAATTGTCTCACAAACAATTGCAGGTAACATAAGGGCACCCACATGTTGTAATCAGTGTATTTTATCTCTGATACAGATCACCAGCAGCGCAGCCTCTGACCTGAACATCAAAGGCGACAGCAAGGCCATAATTCGTGGTAATGAGGGAGTGAACATCATGGGACGAACTGTGGAGTTTAAAATGGGAGGGGGCATTGAGCTCAGAGCTGTAAGTATGCAATTTGACAACTTGTTTTCACCTTTGTCTTAAAAACACTTGTAGTGTAAATTCATAAACGTAGTATAAATAATGAAAATATTTTTCTTTTTTGCAGGAGAACAGTATTGTACTCAATGGGTCGGTCATGTTCAATGCTACACGCATCCCAAACTCTGCAGGAGACGTGTATTTCGATGAAGTTCTGGAGAGGTACAAGCTGTGTATGTGTGCAGACGGGACACTGTTTCGTGTGCTGGTGAAGTTTCCCAACATGGGCTGCCAGACGTCTGACAACCCATGTAAAAAAGCTCACTTTTAAACTGGACTGGGTTCTGCTGCTTCATGTCCCTACACCTTGTCACCACTCAGTATTTAACATTAATAATGGGTTATTACCAACTAAAGGATATTCTTCATAGAGCCTTTATAATACCTCAGAAAGTCATTTTTTACCAGGAACCTGAATCTGTTACTGATTTGGCCCATGAAGTATTTTGCTGCTGAAGTATTGTTATTCTTCTGTACATTTGTCAAATTATCTGTATAATGCAGCAGATCAGCTCTTAACACTCCTATATTTAATGTCATACTGGGTTATGCCTATAGATTAAACATTTTGATTTACCGTCCAGTATTATTGATTAAAAACATGAAGGGATGTATGTGACTGTACTTGCTCTGGCAGCTGTGTTGAGTTTTGTCTATAACTTTTTCTGACCAGAGTTAAACACTAAAAATGATGATTTATGTAAAATATATAGAAATATGAAATGTAAAATACATTTTAAGCCATCCAATGATACAAAAGAAGAGGTTTCTTTTTGCACCTTTCTATCATGCATGTGCCAATGGATTTACAAGGGATGATATAATAATAGTATCCTGCCTTTGTTGCTTAAGCTTTTTTTACAGTAAAAATGCAGTGTGTTTGCACTATGGCAGAAGATGAAGTAATCATTTAAAGCTTTTGATGAGTGGTCTGGATTTTTGTGCAATATACATCTTGACTTATTTTGCCTTGAATTGTCTGTTTTATAACAGCGCTGTTTAAAATGTTTGTTAAAAATATATAACATTGTTCTCTGAACATTACTGACTTGATGCGTGGACTAGAAGACTAAAAAGGTAAATTGCCTCTTGTAAAAATGTATTTGTTTCAATAAAGAAACATGTTGAAACACTACTCCTGTGTTTAAGCTCTTATCACTGGCTTCAGTGTATGTTCAAGTATTTATACAGCCCTTTAAAATTATAATGGAAGGCACTCCTACATTATGTATTTTTATTACAGTGGGGAATGTGAGGGCTGGGCCGTCTTTATCATCAGTGTGCTGGTTATCTGTCATGTATATGCAGGAAAACAATGACAGTAAGACATTAACCAGGTGTGTAAATGATTAGGTGAATCGGAGAATGGCATCTTTGGGCAGGTGCCTGTAAAGCTCGACACAGCAAAATACACTTCAGACTTTGAACAGCAGTCGCAGTGGAGCGTCCTGTGTGCCGACTGTCACAAGACTGAAGTCAGGTGAGACTCTTTTCTTATCTTTTAAAAATATCATAATACATTGATTTATTTAATTCAGTTTTCTTCTGAGACTTATCAATTTAGTTTTTTCTTTATAGCAAAGTCCTCCACTGCCTGTGACAGGTGAAGGAGGCAGCCGTGATGGCAGTGACTATTGGGCCATTACTGCTGGTGTTTCTTCTCATCTTCTCTGGACTTCATAATTCATCTCCACTTGGTACTTGCCCTGAGTCCTGCACCTGTGGACCAGATTCACTTTTGAACTGTTCCTCTGCGGGCCTTTCCTCTGCCCCACAACACATCAACAGCTCAGTCACAGAGTTGGACCTGTCTAACAACCTACTGGGATCTTTAACACTACATTCAAAGTATTACAGTCTTCAGAAAGTATGGCTTGGAAACAACCTCATCACCAGCTTGTTCCTATGTGTGGATACGGACGTGAGGATCCAGCCCAAGTACAGACTTCAACGAGGCCTTGGACCATTTAGGAGATATGGCTGTATTCTGTGGGCCCCCTCCCTGCAGCTGCTATCTGTGGAGAGGAATCAGCTCGAAAAACTTCCTGAAGGTGAGTCATTGTCATAGCCATAAATGTACTTTTAAAATCCAATTATATAGAAATCAAAATGAGTCAGATTATTGTGCAACAAAGGTGGAAGAAGTTCTCAAAATCTGTAAAAGTACTGTTACTTACAAAATAATATTACTCAAGTAATGCATGTAAAATCTAGTTTTCTAGCCGCAATAGGGTTACAAGACAGGTGTACACTTTTCGCCAGTCCCAAGCCTCGATAATTGGAGACTAGGGTTACATCAAGAATTGCATCTGGTGTAAAACCTATGCCAAATCAATTTGTGAATCATTGCGCACTAGGAAGCTGATGGTTTGCTGTGGCAACCCCAGAAAGGAAAAAATAAAATAAAATAGGATAGAAGGAAGACAGTACTTACTACTACTCCTACTACTAGTAATACTGCTACTATCACTACTGCTATTACCACTGCTGTAACTGCTACTGCTTATACATAATACCACTGCTATTACTATTAGTACTATTAATACCACTAATATAACTCCTATTACAACCGACCACCTCAAAGGCCAAAAATACTTTTAAATCCAGTAAAAGTAAGTAAGTGAAATGTACAGTACTCTGAGTTATCTGAGTACAAGTATCCAGTTACTTCTCACCTCTGTTAACCAAATTAGAAATGTGGTGTTTGATGCATTTTTCATACCATATTTTTTCTGTGTAATTGCAGCCCATACTGATTGAAAAATGTGTTAACACATGAATAGAAAGCAAAAGATGTGCTGCAGCATTTAATATCATCTAACAGTAATCTATTAAGGTTATAATAATTTCAGTCCTGTAGCTCTTACAATGCTAAAGTGAAGGAATCTGTCAGCCCATTAGTCTCTTCCTGTATTTCACTACCCTACTCCTTTATTTACATGGGAGGAACACCGTGTGGACATTGGCAGTGTGCTTTAGAGCTAGCAACAAGACAAAATACTGAGCCAACATATGACAGGTGGTCACAGATCATTGAAGCCAATTTAAATTTGGATTAGTATTTCATATTTTATAACTTAAAATAATGTATATGTATGGAAAACATCTTCTTTTGGGGAGCTGACTTTGCAGAGAACGCTTTGATTATGTGTCTGACACCACCAGCATAAAATGTCAATTTAGCACTGCTATTAGCGACTGCTTTGTACTGATGGCAATTTGAGCACTAAGGCCGGGCAGAGCAAACAGGATCACTAAACAGGATTATTAAACAAGCGTGAATGAAACAAAATACTACTCCAGATATGTTTTTGAGGTGGAAACAACATTATATAACATGGTTAAATGTTCAAAAAAGTTGATTTAGCAGAATAGAGGACCTTTTAGTAAGGATAAGTGAAATGTCATTATGAAATATACCTGTATACCTGCCTTGTGAAACTCATTGAAGCTCATTTGTCAATTATCTTATCTTATCACCGCTATAAGCCCTTCCTTAATTTACAACCTCAAGACCAAGGCTAGTGATTAAAAACACTTAAGTTAATTCAGTCACTATGTCATAATTTATCCCCCAAAAGCCCACTTGACGTGTAAATGTGTTCAGTTTTAAGTTGTATTAATTTTTACTTTAGCAGCTGTAAAAATGCCCTTGTTTAAAGTCCACAATTACATTTCTGATACTGGAGTGGATCCATAAGGCGTGATATGACTCTCTTTCAGTGATATTCTTTATCTTGAGTACTTTGCCCAGTTTTGACTACACCTCCCAGTTAATGGCACTGTAACTGTTTCATTTTTACATACCAGTGTCTCCACAAAAGGTGCAAACATAATTTTACAACTCCACCTTTTTTGAGAAACCTGACTCTTTGTTTCTAAACGAAACATGTTTTTCAGCATGGTTCAGTAAAAAGCATGTGATTGGCCCCACTGAGTTAGCATGAAGCCGTGTTGACAGTCATAGACGTCTCTCCTGTTTGGTATTCAGCTCACAGAAAACTCAGCTCCTCTTTAATGAAGGCCCACAGTGCTTCTCCCTTCAGTCCCGCACTCTCACTCAGATTGACTACAGAAAGAGCAGATAGCAGATGAAGCTCAGCATAGAAAAAATCCTAATTAGTTATTGTGTACAGTGGAAAAGAAATCAAATGTGCTATGCTAATTGCCAGGCTTGTTTCTAACGGTTTTTGGGGTGCACTGTGGCAGAGTGGTTAGCGCTCCTGCCTCTCAAAAAGGAGGTTAGGTCCTCAAGTCAGCTGACACATTATTGCTCTGAGTGGAGTCTGCATGCCCTCCCTAGCTTCCTCCCACCGCCCAGAGACGTGCATGTGTTAGGAGAATTTATGAATATAGTGTAGCCCTTGTGACTAAATCTAAGAGTGAATAGTTGTCTGTGTGTGTATGTCTCTGTGACTAACTGGCCACTGTCCAGGATGTAACCTTCTTAAGGCCCATAGTTGCTGGAGTAGTCTCTAGCCATCTGTGACCTCTAAAAGAAATAAGGAAGAAAATGAATGGATAAAACTTTTATGGAATATGTATTTTGAAATCTGTGTGTGTACAAGGTGTGATGTGGGATATAATATATAAGTGATAGAAGTTGCTGTATTCTTGCTATTAAGTACTGTTTCATGTTTTGCAGGTTTGGGACAGCAGAGATTCTTACGGATTCTGAACCTTTCCTTTAACAAAATCTTCAAACTGGAACAAACAGATTTCTCTCATCTTAAACAACTAAAAGAGCTTCATCTCCAACATAACCTCATCACTAGTCTCCATCCACAAATATTTGAGAAACTAGACTCGCTTAAGGTAACAATTTTTGCTATTATATGTTTTGTTTTGTCACTACATACACCGATCAGGCATAACATGACCACCTGCCTAATATTCAGCCCATATGCAACAAACAGTGATGCACTGTGTATTCAGAAACCTTTCTATCAGAACCAGCATTAACCCCTTATCAACTGTTTGAGCTACAGTAGCTCATCTGTCGGATCGGACCACACAGGCCAGCCTTCGCTCCCCACATGCATTACCACTGTTTCCTTCTTGGACCAGTTTTAATAGACACTTACCACTGCAGGCCGGGAACACCCCACAGTTTTGAAAATGCTCCTACCCAGTTGTCTAGCCATCACAATTTATCTTTTGCCAAACTCAGTCAAACACATTTTTCCTACTTTTAATACATCAACTTTGAGGACAAAATGTTCACTTGCTGTCTAATATATCCCACCCGCTAACATGTGCCATGATGAATAGATAATCTGTGTTATTCACTTCGCCTGTCAGTGGTCAAAATGTTATGCCTGATCTGTATTTTGCTTCTTGTATGTACACTGATTAAAGTTAATAACATAGTGACACATAAGTATTGAAATTATTTTTGTTTCTTCCTAGGTTCTTGATTTGAGCTTCAACCTGTTGACCACCCTCCATCATTTGAACTACATTTCTCTTCGTGACATTGGCGCAGTTGTCGGTCTGAGAGGAAATAGCTGGATGTGTGACTGTAACATGCGTTTTCTACAAAGATGGATGGCCTTCGACAGCAGCATTGGCCTAAAAACTTGGAGTATTGTGTGTGCCTCCCCTTCGACCTTTTCTGGTACAGACCTGCGGGAGTTAGATGAAGATGACCTTGAGTGTCAGAATTTGGGAAACAACCCACAGCTTCATCGAGATGTAACAGTCTACAGAGGCTCAGAGTTACTGCTGTCCTGCTCTGAACCAGGTAAGCCAGTCACATACAAGGCTGCATCAATAAATTATAATATTGTGGAAAAAGTGAATTTATGTCAGTAGTTCAAAATAAAGTGAATCTTGCCACAAGGGCTCATAAGTCAGTGTACTATTTGAGCTGGTCCCAAGCCTGGATAAATCATCAGAATCATCACAATCAAAATAAATGTAAATAAATATTTCACTCACTTTGTCATAAATCTAGAGAAATATGTGTAACTTTTTAAAATGAACTACTGATGATTAATTTTACTTGGTCACTAACATTTTTTTTTCTTTTGTAGGTGCAACATGGTGGATCCCCAGTGGTCAAACAAGAAGCCAACAACAGGGCGGTCTCCTGATCTCTGAAATCACAGAACAAGATGCAGGACTATATGCATGTGTGTCTGAAACGCAGCAAAAAATCCTATCCATTTATAATGTACAAATCCGTGAGAGAACAGAAATTAGAAAGAGTCGAAGTTTACCCAACCAACAGCGACAAGATGATTTGACCAAGATAGGTCAAACAAGAAACACAGTCACGCAGTCTCACTTTGCCATGGCTGTAAGTTTGTCTGTTATAATAACGTTTATAATTGCTTTCATCCTTGGAGTCCTTGTACAACCTTATATTTGTGCTTTATGGCAAAAGATCAAAAACAGGAAAAAGTCAGCCAACTCTGTCTCTGCTGTTCAACAAGAACAATATGACAACGAAGCGTACTTACATTGTGAAGATGTAGATGAGATTGAACCTCACCGCGAAAGACGAGTGACATTTAGTGAATACACAGACGAGGAAAAGATGCAATATTATGATACAGTAGCGGCTGACGTAGAGGAAGGCAATGGTGCAGTGATTGCGGGACATGGTGGTAGCCCTAGTCAAGCAAATAAAGATAGCTCAGTTGATTCGGGAAATGAAGACGATGAAGACAATCGCACTAAAAATGTCACTAACGTACGCCAGACTACTGAATTTGAACACATCCCAGATTCGATCGAGGAAGTGGAGAGGACCAGCTTGTCATCACATTCTTCAAAATCTTCAATAGGAGACAAAGTGGTGAAAAAGAATTGCTCCACGTCTAATACAACTCAGGCCATTGTGGAGCATGTCCAACATACAGCAACGACAACTGTAGAGGTGCCACAGATTTCGATTGAGCGTACGAATGAGATCCCGGAATTTACTTCTGAACCTTTTGCTGATTGGTCGCCACACCTAAATAACAGCAGCCTTATGGATCCCGATTTGGACAATGGAGAACAATTTGAGTTTAGTGACTCGGTGCGGAGTGGATCGCCAATTAGTCCTAATGAATCATTCAGACCAAATTTACATGTGCCAAATGCTAAGAAAAAGATACAATTTGCATCTACCAGCTCCAGTTCGGATGTTAGCGATAATGAGCTGACGCACTACATTGTGAACCCAGACTCGGATGAGGACACAGAAGTTTTTGAAAAGAATGTAACAACCAATACTACAAGTCAAATTATCAAAACATCTTCTACTACTAGTGACAGTGAGTCTGAAAGCCAACATAACGCAGAGTCCTGGCCTGTCATAGACCTTGAAAATATTCCCTATGTCAGATGGCGCTTGGATTTTAAAACTATATTTGTCGATTCATACAGCAAGGAAATAATAATGAAGAATGATATGCAAGGGGCAGTACAATCATTTCCTGCCACTGAGCAAAAGCCTCCACAAATTAAGAAACGCCATGCACCACCACCACCACCTCGCAAATCCTCTTCTAGCAGTGACAGTGAGGATGAAAGAGAAATCAAAGTTGTTAAACAGTACCAAGAAAATCTGCATGCAACACCATCATATAAAGGATCAACAACTGTCCATTTTAATCAAGAGTCGCAATGGCCAGTTGTTGATCTTGAGAGTGCTGGTAAAGTCAAAAGGCGTTTGAATTTCAAAGTCTTAAAAGCAGAGCCTGATACTTCCTCTAGTGACAGTGAAGATGAAAGGACATACCAGGAAATAAACGTGCAAGAAAGGCCACACCCACCACCACGATTTTCAAAACAAGGCTCTACAACTGTAACAACCGAAGTAAGGCATGGTGACACTAAATTACCCAAACCAGTGTCTGGTACATCCTCCAGTAGTGAGAGTGAGGATGAAAGAGAAATCAAAGAAGTAAAACATTACAAAGACAATCTGCCACTGATAACTTCTCCAAGTAAACAATCAACTGTAAAGTCAGAGCAAGATTCCCAGTGGCCAGTAATTGATCTTGTAAAAATACCAAAAGTTAAACGACGTTTGGATTTTAAAACATCTCTAACAGCTGTTGACTCATCTTCAAGCAGTGACAGTGACGATGAAAGAGTACAAGTGAAAGTGACACAGGTACCATCTGCAATAGCAAGTATCAAAGCTCCAAAACCAGACTCTGGTACTTCCTCCAGCAGTGAGAGTGATGATGAAAGAGAAATCAAAGAGAAACATTATTATGAAAATATTCAACAGGTGACATCTCCAAATAAGCAACCAATGATTACATTAGATCCCACACCACAGTGGCCAGTAATTAATCTTCTAAAAGTACCTAAACTTAAACGACGTTTAGATATCAAAACAAGTCTACCAGCTCTTGACTCCTCGTCAAGTAGTGACAGTAAAGATGAAAGAGTAAATGTAAAGGTTACACAGGCGCAAGCGAAGGTACCATCTGCAATAGGAAGTACCAAAGCTCCAAAACCTGAGTCTGGCACTTCCTCCAGCAGTGACAGTGAAGATGAAAGAGAAATCAAAGAGAAACATTATCTAGAAAATCTGCATCTGGTAACATCTCCAGATAAACAACCATCTGTAAAGTTGGAGCAAGATTCTCATTGGCCAGTAATTGATCTTGTAAAAGTACCTAAAGTTAAACGTCGTTTAGATATCAAAACAACCCTACCAGTTGTTTACTCTTCCTCCAGCAGTGACAGTGAAGATGAAAGAGACATCACAGAGGTTAAGCAGCAGCAAGAGAATCTGCAGCAGATAACATCTCTGAAGAAGCAACAAACTGTTGAACGTCAAGATTCCCAGTGGCCAGTAATTGATCTTGTCAAAATACCCAAAGTTAAGCGACGCTTAGATATAAAAGAAAGAGTAAAGATGACACAGGTGCAAGAAAGGATACCTTCAGCAATTATCAAAGCTCCAAATCCAGACTCTGGTACTTCCTCCAGCAGTGAGAGTGAGGATGAAGGAGAAATCAAAGAAGTGGAACATTATTATGAAAATATTCAACAGGTAACATCTCCAAATAAGCAACCAACTATAACATTAGATCCAAATCCACAGTGGCCAGTAATTAATCTTGTAAAAATAGCAAAACTGAAGCGACGTTTAGATATCAGACCAATCCTATCAGAATCTTTAAGCTGCCACAGTGAAGATGAAAAAGTAAAACTAAAGGTGACACAGATGCAAGGGACTGTGCCATTGGTAATAGTCAAAGTGGAAAAACCCAAATCAGATACACCCTCCAGCAGTGAGAGTGAAGATGAAAGAGCAATGAAAGTGAAACAGCACCAGAAAAATCTGCAACAGACAACATATCCAATCAAACAACCCACAACAGTAAAACTGGATCCAGATTCCCAGTGGCCAGTTGTTGATCTTGTAAAAGTACCTAAAGTTAAACGACGTTTGGATATCAAAGCACCTCTACCAGTTGTTGACTCTTCCTCTAGCAGTGACAGTGAAGATGAAAATGTAAAAGTAAAGGTGACACAAGTGCAAGGAATGGCATCATCTGTAATAGTGAAAACACCAAAACCAAAATCTGATACTTCCACCAGTAGTGGCAGTGAGGATGAAAGTTGGCATTACACAGAAAAACATGACCTGAAAACACAATGGCCAATTCTTGACCTTCAGTACACAAGAAAAATCAAGCGACGCCTTGATATTAAAGTAAAATCTCCACCTCAAGAGTCATTCTCCGGCAGTGACAGTGAAGATGAAAGAGACATTACAGAAATTAAGCAGCAGATAACGTCTGTAAAGAAGGAACACACTGTTGAAAGTGATCAAAATTCCCAGTGGCCAGTAATTGATCTTGTCAAAATACCTAAAGTTAAGCAACGCTTAGATATAAAAGAAAGAGTAAAGGTGACACAGGTGCAAGAAAGGCTCCCTTCAGCAATTATCAAGGCTCCAAATCCAGACTCTGGTACTTCCTCCAGCAGTGAGAGTGAGGATGAAGGAGAAATCAAAGACGTGGAACATTATTATGAAAATATTCAACAGGTAACATCTCCAAATAAGCAAGCAACTATAACATTAGATCCAAATCCACAGTGGCCAGTAATTAATCTTCTAAAAGTGCCTAAACTTAAACGACGTTTAGATATCAAAACAAGTCTACCAGCTCTTGACTCCTCGTCAAGTAGTGACAGTGAAGATGAAAGAGTAAATGTGAAAGTGACTCAGTTGCAAGACAGGGTACCATCCACAAGCATCAGAGTCCCCAGACCAGAGTCAGATAAATCCTCCAGCAGTAACAGTGAGGATGAAACTCCATGTTACACAGAAAAACATGATCTGAAAACACAGTGGCCAGTTCTTGACCTTGAGTACACAAGAAAAATAAAGAGGCGTCTGGATGTCAAAGTCAAATCTAGGGTACCATCACCAAGTTTCAGAGTCCCAAAACCTGGGTCTGGTTTTTCCTCCAGCAGTGAGAGTGAAGATGAACAAGAAATCAAAGAAGTGAAACAGCATAAAAATCTGCAGCTGGTGACTTCTCCAAATAAGCAACCATCTGAATCCCAGTGGCCAGTAATCGATCTGGTACAAGTACCAAAACTAAAACAACGTTTAGATATCAAAGCAACTGTACCAGCTGTTGACCTATCTTCTAGCAGTGAGAGTGAAGATGAAAAACTAAATATCCAAGTGACTCAGGTCCAAGACAGGGTACCATCAACAAGCATCAGAGTCCCAAGACCAGAGTCAGATACATCTCCCAGCAGTGAGAGTGAAGATGAAACACCACATTACTCAGAAAAGCATGATCTGAAAACACAGTGGCCAGTTCTTGACCTTCAATACACAAGAAAAATCAAGAGGCGTCTAGATATCAAGGTAAAATCTACCCCTCAAGAGTTCTCCTCCAGCAACAACAGTAGTGATATAAAAGTGACACCGATGCAAGAAAAGGTACCATCAACAAATATCCCAAAACCTGAGTCTGATACTTCTTCCCGCAGTGACAGTGAGGATGAAAGAGAAATCAAAAAAGTGAAACAAGATCATCTTCTCCTGGTTACTTCATCAAATAAGCAACCACCTGAATCCCAGTGGCCAGTAATCGATCTTGTAAAAGTACCAAAACTTAAACGACGTTTGGATATCAGAACAACTAGACCAGCTGTTGACTCATCCTTGAGCAGTGACAGTAAAGATGAAAAACTAAGTATCAAAGTGCCACAGGTGCAAGACAGGGTACCATCGATGAGTATCAAAGTCCCAAAACCTGAGTCTGGTACTTCCTCTAGCAGTGAAAGCGAAGATGAAACTATACATAAATCAGGAGTTACAGGCCTTGGATCTCAAGTTGGAAATACTGAACTCCAAACACAGTGGCCTGTAGTGGATCTTGGTGGCATCACTCAAATTAAGAGACGTCTAGACTTCAAAATACCATCTCTAGCACCTGAATCATTACCCTGTGGTGGCTCTAGCCATACATTAGTGAAGGATGAAAGAACATCTTCAGGCAGCTCAGATGAAGAAGATGTTGGCACTTCACGGAGACCCCAAGTTTCAGTGGGACAAACGATAACGTGGACAAGCCATACAAGTCCAGGTATTCCCCATATCAGCAGACGTCTTGATATCAAGGGACCATCACTGACACCAGAGCCGGTTCTTAGTAGCACCCTCCCAGGTTCTCGACACTCTGAATCGAGCTCCTCCAGTGAAGATGAAAAAGCCAAATCTAATCTCCAAGTTAGACCTGTAAAATCAGAAGACGACAAACATTTCATCAAAGTTTCCCCAAAGTTAAGCGCACCTCAGAGTGCAACAAAAAATACCCAGAATATTAAGTTAGAAAAATATACAGTTGTTACAGACGACTTGAAGGGAAAACCTACAGGTGGTTACAGCAACAGTGCAACACCAGAAGTACCACCAGAGCTACAATCAAAGTGGGCTACGATGAATCTTGGACATTCACGATTTCGGAGGCGTCTTGATATAATGGCGCGAACAAGTGACCCACCACTGCCAACATCTCCTCCACCAGGTTCCCCAAAGCAGAATACTCTCATCACTGGTATTAGTACTCCAAATACCGAGAGTGTAAAGGTGACAGAACAAGCTGCAATTGTGCCAACAGTACAGCAAAAGTCAGATAGCTTGTCTAGTAGAGAAAGCAAATCTGAGAAAGACAACAAATATTCAACAGTGGAGCTAGATTCAGTGTTGCCTCAAGTTAACCTAACTAACATTCCTCAAGTAAAAAACATCACAACAACATTGCAAAACAGATCCTCCTCTAGTAGCAGTGAGGATGAGGCAGTAAATGTGATGGTCCCAGATCTAAGTGCTGGTGTACCCCGAATAAAGCGCCGTCTAAATATTAAGGCACCCACACCGCCACCAAGTTCTGCTTCCTCTAGTAGTGAAGATGAAAAGCGTTATGCGCACAAATTCTCTGACGTGACAGATCAGCACAGCATTGAATACAAGCGTACAATTATGAAGACTTCCCCTTATGATTCCTACAGTTCAAGTACAGTGAATACACAATGGCAAACATACAGAGAACCGTTGTATGTAGAAAGTCATTCGCACACTCCAAGAAAGATCCCCGGTTTAAGTTTTGATAATATTAAGAGGAAGTTTCTACCTCAAAAACAGACAGAGTTGCCACCGAATTTAAGATGGACTAGTGTTGGTAGCCATCTTTCTGAGCATCCTATACCAACTGTGAAAAGGCACCATGATGGACATATGTCATCTCTGCCGCTGTCTTCTCCTCCTCCAGTGCCAAAAGAGGAATCTTCTGACTCTTCTAGCAGCGAAGGTGAAGTACAGGACGTTAAAACAACTTTTATAGTAACACAAAAACACTCATCTCAGAGCCCTGGTAGTGTGAATTTCGACAGATCCTATGAGTCACCTACAAGTGCGATTTTGAGTGCTACCGCATCTGAAGACAGAAATGAACGAAGAGGTCTGAGAGCCTTAAAAGCCATGTCGTCCGATAGGAAGAACTGGGACACTGAATATGAGACCTTCACTGAAACGACTCCTGTAAGTGTGGACTACCCTCCACCAGTTCACACCGTCTATCGGAGGACAGTAGACGACAAAGCAGTACCTAAAATGTCACAACCACAAAGGTACAGCACATCCTCGCCTACATCAGATGAAAGAAGACTTGGGGACATGTTATATGGGATTCCCAGCTACAAAAGACATGTCATTAGGACTACAGAGCTACCCCAAGGACCTCCACCTCCCGTCCCATCAACGCCACCACCAGATGATGGCACAATTTTAACATGGAGGTCCCCACAAAGCACTGTAAAACCAAGAAGAGAAAGCTTGAGTTTCTATGTCCAAAAGAAGAAAACCGAAGAGGAAACACCAGTAGATGACCCCTATTATGACAAGCCAAACATTAGTGCAGTTTAAAACAAGCGATGATCAGCATGTTATATATTAATATATTATATCAATTACTACAAGTTGTATACCTGTTTTATGCTTGATGAAATGTAAATACTGGTAATTACATAAACTTCAACTTATTACTATAATGTAATACTATGCGCAAATATAAATAAGAAGTGTTTTTGGCATTACAATTCTAGTCATGATTAAACAAAAGCTATGCAAAAATGTATATTATAAAGTTTTATATATTCTGCGTATTGTAAGTGTAAATAATAAGACACTTATTTCCTTTTTGCTTTTTCCAAATTTGGTTCGCCACAGAAAATTATGTGCCTCCTAGCGTGCAGTGATTTGTATATTGATATGCATTATTCCAGATGCCTGACGCAACTCTCTCCATTTATCTGGGCTTGGGACTGGCACAAACACTGGCTTGCAACCTCTTGTGGCTGTATTCTGTAAATAATACATGATGTGACGTGTTGAAAATAAGTAGTAACCCATCAGAATAAGTATGAAAACTTTTAAGCAGTAATAAAGCATTTATAAATATGTAACAATGTAACACTTATAATGTAACATTTAGATACTGAACAGCTTATAATTATGCATTGAATTACATGCTTATTACTCAAGAATTAAACAGAAATAACAATATTTACATCTCGTTTATTAATGTTGATATACTTTGTAATAAAAAATAAATTCTTCACCAATACTTGACTAATGAGTAGTTACTACGTGTTACAAAAATATCTAATCACCACAAACAACTAAGTTAATAAACGCTTTTATTTGTGTATATGACATAGGTTATATTGAAAACAAACATATAGACACATAGTTTACATACATATATACAGTTGGGACAAGGCTGTTCAACCTTCTGCATCAATATGGGGTAATCCTGAACGACAGTATGAAATGTATAAATGTCTCTTTAAATTGTGTATCAGCTGCAATGGTCTATAATGCATGTATACAAGATAAAAAGTTGTAATAAATGACTTTAAATTCAAGATGTTGGCTGGATCTTCTAAGTGCTGGACTGGGCCGAGTGTTTAGGACATGGGGCTGATGCAGAAGAGAACTCCCACTCCACTTTGAGGTTACATTGTTCCAATACTCACAATCATTACTCTTTTTTGGGTAACACATGGTTGTGAGTATCAAATTATTAAGCACAAAAACACTTCCCACAAATTCCTGTACAAACAAATGTGTTTTTCAAAAATGTTTTCCAAAAAAGTCTCATCCATTCACAAAAGGCGTGGTTTGAAGCATGCATGCAAATATTACATTTCTGACAATTTCAGCATCACACCACGGCCAAGGACAAATTTATACATGTATTACCAGAACAATACGATAGGCAAAAATAACAGCATAGCATCGTCACAGAGATTCAGTGTCCATTGTTATTACCATATCCTACGCGTGGTCCAGAGTGAGTTTTACAAGTCTACCTTTGTACAAGCACTACCGGACCTCTTCCTGAAAGGGTCACTGGTCTCCTGTGCATTAAGTAACACTGTCAGTATTGGAGATGCTACTACTGTAACTAGGAGAAGACCTGAACTATCGGTGGACTAAGGAAGACAACAGATAACCACATTATTTCAAAGACAAAATGGACACTAACTATTTCAATGTCAACTTATAACACAGCCCAACAGTCTGAGTTCATCCTGAAATAATCCCTGACCACTCGGAGTTTGTGTGTGTGTGTGCACGTGTATTCATGGTGAGTGTCGGCACGTCTGTATACAGCGTTCAGGCATAACTTTATGACCATCTACCTTTTATAACAAATCCCATTTTTCATGCTTCAAACACATCACACACATTTTGCCTTCAATCCAGCAACAAGGGGCAACAAGGTAGTGAACTTCTTGTGCCAGTCCTGAGCCTGGATAAATGGAGAGGGTTGCGTCAGAAGGGGCATACAGCATAATACCTATGCCAAGTAAATATGTGAATCACTGCACAAAAAGAGGCAGAATATTTGCTGTGGCAACCCCAGAAGAGAAAAGTGAAAGTTTAAGAAGCAATAAAAGGGGCAAGCTTAATAAGGCAGGTGGTCATAATGTTATGCTTGATCATTGTACATTTGGGTTTGTGACTTCTGTGTTTTGAGGCACAGTAACAATACTCTTACCTAGACAACGCTGATACATAGATCGGTCACCGTCAGACCAATAAATGCTTATCAAGAGCTCTAGCGGCCCCAGCGATGTACTGTGATAAGAGTAAATAAGCAGCAATGCTAATTTGTTTGGTGTTATGAGGTCTGGAGCCCTCATTAGGGGGAGGGGAGGGGAGGGGGGGAATCACAGCAGCAGGGGAAAATATCAGAAAGGAAACACTGGCACAAATCAATAGTTAACAGCACAGGCATCAGAAACCTGCATTGAACTCTTTGACACAGTGTGCTTCATAAAGTTGGCTGCATCTTCCCCACAAAGCTGAAGTTCATTGCACAGTTGTAGTTGATTTCATTGTGCCCAGGTCCAAAATGACCTAGTATAAGACTCGAGACACGATGCAAGAACGGTCACTTCTGAAGACGAGGGGCTCAAAGAGTGCTTCTCCCACAAAATACTGTTTTAAATCCATCCGTGTGCAAAATGTCATGTCATCTTAACACAAACAGCAATATGACATGTCACCATAAGAAATAGCATTGCTGCCTTCTCCACTGGATATCTAAAAAACTTCACAATGATAGGCTGCTGATGCCTTATCTGTCACATGCAACAGTCCCTTGACTCCCCCAAATGTCTGAAGCACTCACTGCCCTCGATTAAAAACTTCACTCCATTTCTCTAAAGTTATTGGTTGTTGATTATAACTGCCATTTTTGTCACAGTTGGGTTCTTGTCATTTTTTTTGTTGTTTTTTTTTCAGTTTCGAAGTGCAGCTATGACATTTGTCTTTCCTTGTACCATTCCACAAACTCGTCCAACAAAACTGGCCCTAACAAAATAAATTGAAATGTATTAAATAGATATAACATTGTATTATTTATTGTGTCGTTGTGTGTGCTATACTTACAGGCGCCGTCCTCATCATAGTTACTAAGGTCCAGGTTGATTGTCCGGCTGAACTCTAAAACATTACACCATTGGTCTTTGTTGATGACTTTGTACTTGGATTGCTGAAAAATAAAACAAAATATATAACTTTAACTTAATTTTCCAATTAAGTGGAAATTTGTCTTTGGTTCACCAGCATATACACAAGCACAGTTAAGTACAAACATGTATTAAGAGACATAAGAAACAGTTAACTACATGAAATATAAAGCAAAAGTTAAATTAGCCACCACAGAAGTGGCCATAAAATACAGTATGAAACTTCACACAGACACTATGAAATCAGAGATATTTTTTAAGAATATACTGTACCTCTAGAAACTGATTAAACACAGGAAACAGTGGCCATGTCTTTCCTAGAAGAAGACCAAGCATACACTTGGCTGTGTTCAGGTCCAGACTCCTCTGATCCTTTTCCTGTTTACACATACGCACTAATTACTTCTTCATTATTACTTCTAAAACCTTTTTAATAAACATAATTTCAAGGTTAAGCTTTCACACTTTAACAGGCAGTGCTCTAGATCAGCGTTAGTTTCTTGTGTCAAGAATAAAGAGTGAATTCTTTCAGAAAAGATCATTTATCCTTACCCGAGCAAAATCAAAGGCGTATCTATAAATGAGCTTAAAACTAGTACTGTCATTCAGGACAGATCTCAGATAGTCCAGAGAGTTTCTTAGCCTCTCAGTTGAGTCACACCTGACAACAAAAGAAAAATAAATGTAGAGGTGCATCAGTATCTTTAAGAACGAAAGGCATGTTTAAAACCTGTGACAGAGATTGGAGACAGTGAAAGTCATTTGTGTCTGAAAGACTAAAGTCAAAATACAAGTGACGTACTGCAGAGAGCCCATCCCTCGGAGCCACTCCTGGAGGGTGAAATAGCCCATACTTTGGGCATCTAGCTTCCACGCAAGAACCAGCATCACCACCTGGGCACAAGCACTGCTTATTGACACAGCTGGTTGACATTGTGTCATTGTGTCACTTCACATTACAATTCCCATATCAATCAAAACAGACAGGGATGAGTCTAAATTAGCAAGACTGCTTTATTGCTGTGTCTAACTAAAAGAATCCTTTTACAGCCTAAAATGGTCAGTGGCAGTGAGAACCAAGCCATCTGAACTGTTTGTCTTATTAAAATATTGCAAAACTGTAAAGGACTTACATTCTCTGGCTCCACCCCAATGTCCTCACAGAACTTCTCCATACCCTCGGGACCCACTACATCATCGCAGCCTTTTTGGGAGAGACCGGCAAGAAGCTATACATAATTACAGTTTACACAAAAAGGATTGTGGCAGAGCAGTCGATGTAGCACTTACCTGCATATTCATAAAACCACTCCAAACACCTTTTATTAGAAAAAGTGTCCTCTTCACGGATTTGTAGTGCTTCTTGTTTTCTGTAAACACTGCAAATGTAAAGATTTAATAAGAAGAGAATGGACAGACACTAGATAGTTATTGTGTGTGTGATTGTTATTGGGAATGCAGAACTTAAAAAAGCAAACTGTGTGGTTTGAAGATATTTCGAATGTTACCAAAAGGATGTCCCACCTGTCCTGGCGACTCTTCTTGGCTGACATGTCATCTCCAGCAGAGGGTCTCCTCTTTTTCCTTGGAGGCATGGCTCTAGAGCAACAAGCTGTGAAAAATACCAAAGCATTGAGAGAAAGAAAATAACAGCCTTGCATATACAGCAAGCATTAACATACTAGTGAATAGTACCTGAGGGATGGCTGTCCTGTCCAATGTCTTCTGTCAAGTTCTGTTGACCCATGCAAAGGGTAAAAACAAATGTTGTTCTACAATATACATATGCATATACACAATGCCTTTAACTAAAACAAAACACACACATATACACACACACACACATATATATATATATATATATATATATATATATATATATATATATATATATATATATATATATATATATATATATATATATATTTCATGTATATTTACCAGCCTGTGTAAGGTGTGGTGGATCTTATGGATGCTGGCCAGTGTAGTCAAGTGGGAATTCAGCTGAAAATCTAAATTGAATTGCAAAAAATAAAGAAAACATCACAACTAAAGCATAACAGACAACCTTCTGCTCCCAATCAAAGCTAATAAGGAAGGTGCAAGGGTACAACAAGGTGACATCATTTCAGCATTAGCCACAGCTAAAATAGCAGTCCCAGCTAATCAAAAATGTAACGTGTTAGCTACATAAACTGTAAAATCATATACATTCCTAGACATTTTGAATATTTCTAGGTTTAAGTCTTAGAAAACGACAGAACCCCCCTCTTACACCAAGGAAGGAGTGACTAAATGCCGAAAGCCAACTTAAAATATTTACAACAGCAGGCTATGCTCTTGTGGCATAAATGTCTTGTTGCTGTTATTAGCTGTCCTAAAACACGCTACATTTCCCAAAGGCAAAACTAGACAAACGAACACACTGGCGAACGAACAGCGGTAGCTGCATACCTAAAATAGCAGTGCAGACGCACAACTTGCACAGAGTTTACAAAGTATCTGGAGAGTTGAGCTCATGGGCGTTGTAGTCC
Organism: Bostrychus sinensis; assembly: GCA_020698575.1. Classification (NCBI taxonomy): domain Eukaryota; kingdom Metazoa; phylum Chordata; class Actinopteri; order Gobiiformes; family Eleotridae; genus Bostrychus; species Bostrychus sinensis. Next base: position 24,402,768 of record CM036246.1, read on the forward strand.
ATTAGCTTCATAGACACTGCTAAAGTGGCTCTCCGCTTTGAGTTTAAAACTACAACTCCCAGTCCTTAGCATTGCGACTGTTTCTCACAGAGCCCCTCAACCCCCAACATTAACACTAACTGATTGAATGCGTTTTAAATTGTTCACAAAATGCGCACAAATGTCCTTACAAATAAAAAAAGCATTTCTTAGACGTGTTGCGACGTTTTGCCCCGATATTGCAAAGTACGACAGCACTGCAGCAGCGGGCAATGAAAGATGTTTTACTCAACTGCGTCACAATTTTCCCTTTCTTGCAGTCCACCAACGATCAAGAATACACTAATTACCAAAAATATAAAGCCAGTGTCCCGCATGAGTTAAAAATGAGTATACCGTGCCAGTAATGAATCTGCATATCCGAACCGACTAATTAATGTCGAAAACCTCTCGTTTTAAGCTAACCTTTGTTGCTTACGGTTGAACACAGCCAACGCAAGACATACAATAACCGTAAGGAGCAATGTCAAGTCAAACATCTTCGTCGATATCTCCAAATCAGATGAATTTACACTTGATATCCCCCCTTTGTTATCGCGAAAGACAGCAGTGGCATATACAAAGAGCTCAGCAAACAGCACGGGATTCATGCGTTATCCTGAAATCCTCCAAGACGACGGGCTAAAAGTTGGCACAAAAACACCGAGCAGCTGTACGCCTCAGTAAGACAAACGCAACGCTGTCTGCAAACTGTGCTGTTTGCCCCAGATTTGCCTCAGTAAGGGTTTCTACTTACTTGCCGCATCAGAGTGCATTTTTATGAAACATACAACTGTCTGAGGGAAGTCTGCAGACCGGCCAATAGGCGGGCCATCTCAGCGTAAACCACGCCCGCGGACCGTGATTGCGCCTGGACCTGCTCAAGCCCCGCCTCAAGTCACGCTTTATTGGTTATTCGCGGTGTCACGTCAATAAACGGAAGAAAAATTATCTAACCCTCCTACAAACTAGCGTGATTGGTCAGGCTTTCCCAAACAGGGCGCACAGTCGCTGACAGACATTGGCCAGAGGGGTTTTACGCGCACATCAATCAAAACAATTTCCTCGTGGAAGGCAGGACCCAGCCCACGAAGAAATGTCATTGGTCAATTCACTCACAGGTTAACCTCCCGTTTGTGCAGGTTGTTTGGATTCGTTTGATAGAACTCGTCCGGGTCGAAGTTGGTCTTGGTCTAGGTCAGGTATATTTTTCTTAAAAAGGTAAAACATATGATCTATCTTGTGAAGACTATTTACTTGTCTGTCCCAATTACAACCTACAGTCGGTTCAGACTCAGGCGAAAATAACTCTCTACTTACTCCCAGCAAGTACAGGTATAACTGCGTCACTGACCCCAGAGTCGTTTATTAGGCACTAACTGGCTGCGTTGTCTACGAAATATTAATATTTTTGTGTACATTTTAACTGTGTTGCTACCTGTTTTTGCAAAGGCAAACGTGAAAGAAATTTTCTTTTTCGTTTTGCTTTGATTGGCTGAAGTTTACAGATTAAAACCATTACAGATTTGCCCTTTTACTGCTGGTTCAGGTAACCTTGGATCAGAAAGAAGAGGGTCCATCCTTGTTAGCAGTGCAATTGTTACATGTGTGGAACAAATTCCATTTACACGTACGTATGTAACTATTACCCAAGAAAGTTTTTATTGTATCAAGAAAGACCAAACCCTGTTTCTAGAAAATAATTTAACATTTGGCCAGTGGGCAAAATACACACTTAAATGAAAAGTAAGTCTAATTTTGTGTAAGGAGACTTTTACATTAAGTTTCAATATCACAATAAATGTAAGATATTTTTACATTTCATTTTTGTTCATGTCGCAAATCATCTCTTATTTTCAAAAGGATTTGCACCTTATTAATAAAAAAAAACTGTCAGAGGCTCATTAGGCTAAATAAGTAAGTAAGTAATGACTAAGCCTTTTTTAATAAAAGGTCAGATAAGGCCTACTCTAAAGGAAGGTGTGCCTTCAGTGTGGAAATGTGAGTACAGAGGTGATCCATGCTGCAACTCCAATGCAATCATATGTTACTGCTTATAAAATATGTGCTATTCAGGTATTTATGTCTAAAATTCAGAGCTGCATTGTACAATATATTATGTATATTTGGGATGCTTTCTGTTAAAAGTCTCTATATATTTTGATTGTAGTAGGAATACTAAATAGGGCTTCCAGTGTGTTGTAGTACTCTAATGAATGGGGCGGAGTTAGAAATGCAAGCTGGGGAGGAGCATTTACAACAGACTTTAGAGCTACACAGAGAGAGGGAAGGGGGATGTTTTTGATCATCTGAGCACTGCACGTTGCAGTTTGTAAAAGGATTGCTACTGACCATGAGCTCTGGAGGGACAGGAGAGACTGTGACTGTGAGGACAGAGGGAGCTCTAGCGTCTGATACTGCTGCTCCTGCTCAAGCAAAAGGCGTAAGTGTAAACAAATGTGATGTAAACCTGGCCCACGCTGGATATTTGGATCTGATTTCAACCTCATCTTGTCTTTTAGTTCTTCCAGTGTCCTTTAAGTGACCACCATGTTCACAGAGATGACGTGAGAAAAGTGTGGAAGGAGTGCCAAGAGGAGAGCTTCTGGTATAGAGGTATATTGCATCTATTTTTACGTGTTTATACTTTCATTTTGCTATATCTGGCACAGCATGACTTTGCATCTTTTAGACCTCCCTGTTGACTTTGTATGTGGCCAGTCTATGCCAAACCTCACCTCACGTTTGTGGTTTCAGGTGTATTACGCAAGATTTTGACAGTTCGTTTGGACTCATTTATCACCAGCCCATTCACTAATCCTCAAGTGTTTACATTTTTCTTTGTGTAATTAAATCCGTGGCCTCGAAAGGCACTCCCATATGAGGACCAGAGTCACATTTAGAGGGGCAAAGTATAGATTACATTGTTCATCTTACTTTATTCAACTATATACTATATACTATATACTAGTACATTTAAACTATTTTTCAATTTTAAATGAATTCCCAAGTTTAAATTGTGCATGTTTTGACTGATTTTGAACACGCCCAGGGCTGGATTTATAATGGTGTTAGTAAACTAAAGGGTCATTTAAGGTCACATGAACTTAGTAGTATGATATTTTATTCAAGACTCTTTAAGCAATAGTCTTGGAGATAAAAAGGAGATTCTGTTTTTCAGCTTGGCACACCCAGCTCTAGTCAGCCTGGCTCTAATCTTCATGTCAGACCTGACATTAAGTGAACAATATGGTGGTGACAAGGAAGACAAGAAGATGAATATCAAACAATACCAAAAACGTTTTCAGTTTAAACATGTTACTTTTAAGGTGGATCGTTTTTCATTGTCTCCCATGGTGGCCAAATTCTTTAGATGTCAGGCAGATGGTGGCTTCCAAATAATAACAATACAGTTGGCCTTATCATATTATTATCTGTTTATACATAAATGATCTACCGGAAATTTGCAAATACACTAGCTGCCAAATGTATGCAGATGACACAATCATTTATGTAACAGCAGAATCGGCTCATTAGGCTTCAGATTTAGTCAATATAAGGCAGTGGCTGCAGGACAATTGTTTAACTTTAAACTACACTAAAACAATGTGTTTTTCTTTGAAGAAAAATATATGGAATGAGCTTAAAGTCAAGATTGATCAAAAGGAAATTGAGGAAGTAAATGAGTTTAAGTATCTGGGGGTTGATCTAGACTCAAAACTCAAGTTTGATGCTCATGTTTGGAAAATGTCAAAGACTATCAAGGCAAATTTAAACTGTTTCCCTATGATTAGACCAAGTATATCTATCGAAGCAGCACAAAGTTATATGCACGCCATGATTTTATCTCATATGTCGTACTGTTCAATCATCTGGGGCCAGGCCTCAAAATCTGTCATGAAACCTTTAGTGTCATTGTGCAAACAGACACTAAAGGTATTTGGGGCGATGGTGGCGCAGTGGGTTAAGCATTCGCCCAGCAATCGGAGGGTAGCCGGTTCGAATCCCATCTGAAGCGCATACTGTCGTTGTGTCCCTGGGCAAGACACTTCACCCACCTTGCCTGTGTGAATGTGTTAGTGTGGCTGTGTTTGGTGGTGGTCGGAGGGGCCGTTGGCGCAGATTGGCAGCCACGCTTCCGTCAGTCTGCCCCAGGGCAGCTGTGGCTACAGAAGTAGCTCACCACCACCAAGTGTGACTGAGGAGTGAATGAATAATTGATCAATTGTAAAGCGTCTTTGAGTGTCCAAAAAAGCGCTATATAAATTCGATGAATTATTATTATTATTATTATTTGATCAGAAACCAATGAAGTGGCATCACAAGACTATATTTAAGTGTGTAAATGGTTTTGCTCCTGATGTAAATTGTCAATTAATACAAAAATATAATAATCAAGGTGTGAGGATGAGAGCTGGAGTAAGTGGCAACTGCAGAGTAAAAAGGTGCAGAACTACTTTGGGTCAGTCATCATTCTCAGTAAAAGGATCACAGTTATGGAACACTTTACCTCAGGATCTGAAGTCTCTGTCAGACCTGAGGCTCTTCTCTGTCAAACTTAAGCAATGGTTAAAAGGACATCAACAGTGTGAACACTAAACATTATTATTATTATATTATTGTATTTGTGTGTGTGTGTGTGTGTGTTTTTCTGGATGTGGGATGTTGAGTGACCAGATTTGATGTACTTTTTTTTTTTTTTTTCTACTAACCTGTACATTGTCATTTTTTTTATTGTACTAACCATATGTATTTAAAAGCCTAACCAGGGACAGGTGCTGCAAATTAGTCTGTGGCTAGAAGCCTTGAGTACATGACATCGGTTACCTTTTGGTGGCAATGTTTGATTGTACTGTCCCTGTCAAATAAATAAATAAAATAAAGGTCAAAGTTCACATGTTCTGTCATGTACACAAGACAAATACAGTCAAACGGGGCTATGATAAGAAGTGAATGTATTTGCCTGCATACAAATTTAAAACATTTGATCACTAAAATACTAGTTGGTAACAGTATGCGCATTATCTTACTAGAACTTTTATTCTTTCACATGTGCATTTAAAACCTTAATATTTTTGGACTTTCTTGTTTAGCTCTTCCCATCTCGTTGGGTAGCATGGCTATGACTGGTGGTCTCATCTACAATGGTAACATTTGGACAATTTCTATGTTTTTTTTTTTTTTTCATTTCATATTAAGTAAGAAAGAAAGAAATCACTTCACTTTTTTTTACACAGGTGTTTGGAAGTCTTCCCCACGTTTTGGTCCATTCCCTAAACTTGCAGGTGTGTATTGGTATATATGGGAGAAGTTCAGTCCAAGCATTTCAGCCGGACACATTAATTCATATCTTGTCTCTGTAGTTGCTGGAATTCTTGGATATGCGATCGGAAAAGTATCTTACATGGGAGCTTGTCGAAGCAAATTCCAGGAACTTGGTATTAAACCAGGTCCAGGAAGTCCTGGGGGTCCTGGAAGTCGTGTTGGTCCTTGGGGCTCTGGTCTTTGGGGCTCTGGTCATGGGCACAGGTGAGGCAAAATACCTTGGTAGGTTGCTATGTACTTTTCTTGTTGCTTTGTCTTGCATCACATGGTTCAGTATTACTGGGTAAATGAGTCCAACAGAACCCCCAATTTTAAGAATTTGAATAAGAAATAATATACTTACTTCCTCCTTACAGCCAAATATGAAATTATTTGCTATTCAAACCCTTGTGGCTATATTTTTATTAGTATGTATATCCCTCTGGGCTTGTTCCTTTAAACTGTACACTCAGCTCCATTGTGGCATTTGTGGCCACCAACAAAGGGAGTTGATAATATATAACGCATGCTGCTACTTTTACAGCATAATGTGTTAAAGTCACATCTCTTCTTGTCATAAATATAAAATACATATTTTCTTTAAATTTTTTCAACCCTTTAAATGCCAGTGTGTTTGCACATTGCACTGGTTGTCAAAAAACTCAAAAATGAGTACCGTATTTTTCGCACTATAAGGCGCATCGGATTATAAGGCGCACCTTCAATGAATGGCCTATTTTAAAACTGTTTTCATATATAGGGCGCACCGCATTATAAAGCGCATAGAATAAAAGGCTGGGGTTGTGTTATGTATCCACTAGATGAAGCTGCTCTAAAGGGAATGTCAATAAAACAGTCAGATAAGTCAGTCGGTCAAACTTTATTAATAGAATACAAACCAGCGCTTTTACAACTCCGTTCACTCCCAAAATAAGTTAGTGCATTCACAATACGGTACCGTACGTACCGGTAGCTCTTATTTGCGCCACCCTCGTTGAAAACAATGTATTTCCAACTCCATTTGTCACAGTTCAAAGCTACATGAACAGCGTTCGAGCGCTCAGTTTTCTGTCCCCTCAATGTCGCAACTCTTCTACTAGATGGAGCAAAGGCCTCCTTGTTCTTTTGCGGCAGGATCCATAAACACAGCCTTTGCCACACATGAACAGCTGGTACTGGAATTCTCCTTTACCGTTTTTACCGCTGTCTCTTCGGCGACGCCCCCTGAATACGGTAGCCATAATTAACCAACATTGATCCATATATAAGGTGCATCGGGTTATAAGGGGCACGGGGTCGGTTTTTGAGAAAATTAAAGGCTTTTAGGTGCACCTTATAGTGCGGAAAATACGGTACAGTATATCATTGCCAGTCATTTTTTTTATATTGCATATAGTACAGCCTAGGATATGTAACTAATTACCAACACCACTTTTTAAGATCAATTGTTATTTTTGAGACGGGAAGGCCAAACATAAAAAACTCATACTCAGCTCTATCATCATTGAAACCCATTATAACTGCAGTTTTTGATTCCTCCTAATGCACTCTTTAAAATCAAATGATTTATGTAAAATGGCTTACATTGTAAACTCAAGACATGAAAATATGAGTTTTTGAGGTTTTTTGCCAGATCATATCTTTTGCCTAGTTTTGGTCAAGGGAGCAATTTCATGTAATAAACCTGGTTTTCAGCTCTTGTTTACATTACTGAAATGCTGTACAAACACAACACACTGAACACATTTGCTACTTTTACTGCTTAATTTTGTTTAGTTTGCATCAACCCTAATAATAAAGTCCAAATTTGATATAAATGCTATCATTTAAGGAATGATCTGAATGCCAGATGCCTTACATATTACCACTAATATGTTAACCATATTGGGCGGCACAGTGGCATAGTGGCTAGCACTCCTGCCTCACAGCAAGAAGGTCCCGGGTTCGATTCCTGGACTGGGTGGGGCCTTTCTGTGTGGAGTTTGCATGTTCTCCCCGTGTCTGCGTAGGTTTCCTCCGGGTGCTCCGGTTTCCCCTACCACTAAAAACATGTACAATAGGTCCCCCATGGGGCCAGGACTCCCCTGCAAAAGAGATTCTGAATCTCAGTGGGACTTTCCTGGTTAAATAAAGGTCAAATAAAACCATTATAAATAACTAACATATATGTTTCAGGCTATAAAAGACAAACATCAGTATTTCCCAATAGAGAAAAGTTATTAGCCATACAGTCCATCTATTTTTTACCACTTCATCCAGGGACAGGTCACAGAGGGCAACAGACTAAATTTGGACCTCCCTCTTCCTGGACACTTCCCTCTCCACTTCCTCCAGCTAATTCCAAGGCGTTCCCAGGCCAATCAAGAGACAGTCCCTCCAGCCTGTTCTAGGTCTCTCCCGGGGCCTCCTCCCAGTTGGATATTCCCAGAACACCTCCCTGACTCCAGGCACCCAGGAGTCATCCAATGCACTGACTCCTCTTGAAGTGGAGGAGCAGCGGCTCTTGTACGAGCTCCTCCCGGGTGATCAACCTCGTCTAAGGACGTTTTCACACTGACACTGGTTAGGGTTGGCGCAAAAGAGCTTTCAACTGGATTGTGGTACGCTTGGGTCAGTGTCAACGCAGCAGTCACACTCAGGTGCGCACTAAACGGCCGCTCTCAGACATAAATGTTTTTTGAAGATGCCCTTGTCCGGCTGCTCGCTTACAAGCTGTGACTGGAAGTGGATCATTCTGTTTAGCCGAATGCAGAAGTAGTTAGCGCATAACCCCTGTTTTCTGGCCAATCAGAGCGCATAGCTCTGACCAATCACAGAGCTTGTTACATCGCTTTTCTTTTTATTTTATTTAACTTTAGCCAGGAGGACCAGGAACGCCACGGAAAAGCTAAAAGGAGAAGCTAATCGGAGAAGCTAATACGTTTTGCAAATGCTTTTCCGAAAAGGTTTTGTAAATACATTTAGAAATCGGTTTCCAAAATGGATTAATGAATAACGCTATTAATCCTTCTTTTATTAAAACCATTTAGTAATCCATTTATTAAATCCTCTTTTAAAAACTAATTTAATAAAACCATTTAGTAATCCGTTTATTAAAGGCTCTTTTAAAAACTCTTTTAATAAAAGCATTTAGTCATCCAATTATTAAATGCTCTTTTAAACACTCTTTTAATAAGATTATTTGGTAATTCATTTATTAAATGCTCTTTTAAAAGCTCTTTTAATAAAAGTATTTAGTAATCTCTTTATTAAATAAACTTTTAAAAACTCTTTTAATAAAAGCATTTAGTAATCCATTTATTAAAGGCTCTTTTAAAAACTCTTTTAATAAAAGCATTATTCCTTTTCGCGTGGCGCTCACGGTCCTCCATAACAATGAAAGCCATTTCACATGAATTTTATACTGTTAATTTCAAGGGATTAAAAAAGGTAGTTTCAATTGGCCACAAATGGCCATGATAGAGCTGAGTGTGACTTTTGTTTGTACGAAGTTTATTAGTGATATTTTTTACAAAGCTGAGGTGGAAAATGAAAAGGTCCTATGAAAGTCCAGACCCTTGGGAAGTTTCATGCCATTATCATTAGGCTCGTTCGAGATGAACTGCGCCTCGTTTGGATTGTGAACGAGAGTGCACGGCCGCAACAGGAGGAGGGGAAATACGCCTGTACTGAAGTTGGACAGTTTGTGGCTCAGATCACGCACCATCACACCCAAAATCCACTTCTCGCGTGTGTTGGATATGATTTTGAAAATAAATGCATTAAACTGATTTGTAAGAACTTTTCTGTCCCGTGCTTGACCCCAGTCTGTGCATTAATGAGGTGCTCTTTTGGAGCACACAACATCATGCACATTCAGCAGTGGTTCTCAGCTTTTATGTCTAAGTTTACACATTATAAATGTTAAACAGCCTCCTATAACAGCAGATATCTTTTTAATAATATTCTACTTCACACTGATCAGCAGGGCGCAAAGTTTATCCAGGTCAAAACTGTAACTTTAGTCTGTATTTTACCAAAAAAAAAAAAAAAAAGAGGCAGGGAAGGAGGAGAGGAGGGCAGTGAAGTGTCGTGTGTTACGTTTCTGATCAGCACTGAACTCAGATCCAATCACCTGTCCGTTCACCACTGACAGGTGGGCGTTTTCCCATCATGCACTGAGCCGTGCAGCCTCCGCAGTTGCCCCTGATGAACTGCGGCGGCTGGCTCATACGCTGGTCTCGTTTGGATCTCACGAGCTTTCGGTGACCGTCGCACTCGTGACATCAGAGCAAGTCGGAAACAAGTCAGACACAAATCTAACCGGCATGCACTGCGCACAGACCGACACCGATCGAAACTGCACAGGTCTAGCTCATCTCGAACGAGCCTAGTTCATCAGGAGCAACTGCGGAGGCTGCTTGGCTCAGTGCATGATGGGAAAACGCCCACCTGTCAGCGGTGAACGGACAGGTGATTGGTTCTGAGTTTATTGCTGATCAGAAACGTAACGCACGACACTTCACTGCCCTCCTCTCCTCCTCCCCTGCCTCTTTTTTTTTTTGGTAAAATACAGACTAAAGTTACAGTTTTGACCAGGATAAACTTTGCGTCCTGCTGATCAGTGTGAAGTAGAATATTATTAAAAAGATATCTGCTGTTATAGGAGGCTGTTTAACATTTATAATGTGTAAACTTATACAAAAAAAGCTAAGAACCACTGCTGAATATGTGTGATCCAAAAGAGCGCCTCATTAACACACAGACTGTGGTCAAGCACGGGACAGAAAAGTTCTTACAAATCAGTTTAATGAATTTATTTTCAAAATCACATCCAACACACGCGAGAAGTGGATTTCGGGCGTGATGGTGCGTGATCTGCGCCACAAACTGTCCGACTTCACTACAGGTGTATTTCCCCTCCTCCTGTTGCGGCCGTGCACTCTCGTTCACAATCCAGGCGAGGCGCAGTTCATCTCGAATGGTTAAAAAAAAAAGTGTCTGGGCACTATGGAAGAGTCACCTACATTCTTCAGCTTCATTGTCAATATGTCTTTGACAAAAATATTAATTTCCATAGATCGTGCAACCATGTGTGTGAAGAATGCAAGAAAAAGGCTCCAGCTGCACCAGTAGAGCAGCCTCAAAGCTAGAGGTAAATGGGTCACACAAAGCAGCATGCTCACAAATGTTCTCCACAGACATCTACATTATCACACAATATTTGAGTAATTGTGACATGAGCTCCTGTCAAATATCCAGTCTTTTAGGTCCTGGAAAAAAGTAATAAAATGTTTAAGTAACTCTTTACTTTTTACATTTACAGAATCAATCAAGAAATCAGACTGACTGTATGGATTTATTTTATGGATACAGATTTATTTTCCCAACACAAATCAACATTTTCAAAAGTATGTTCAACTTTTGTGAAAATGTGTCCTGAAAGGCATCTGCATAATAGTAACTAGTGTAACTAAATTACCACTAGAGGGAGGTAATGACGCTTGGTTTCATTCATGAATTTCATACTCCTTTCTAAAATGCAATATTTTTGTGTATCAGGCAATTATCCAATTGCATTGTTGTGTCACCTGTGAGTAAACATAATGTGACTTTTACAATTATTACATCATTTTTATAGGCATTTTGTGTCAGAAAACTGTAAATTTACCAAACAAACACTCAATCACATCCAGTAAATCAAAATTATTATTTCATATTAGTAGTTTTATACCAAAGAGAAATAAATTTGATGGAAATGTGTGTTTTGTCAGTTATTGGGAGTTTAATAAATTATTTTTATTTGTGAAGGAAATGTATTGTTTATTATTTGTCTATGTGCCTCAAAAATTATTCCATATAAAAAGTGAATCAATTTTGAGAGATTAATTGTAGTAATTATTAACACGTTTCTTGAAGTGCAGCTTGCAGAGAAACAGTACAGGATAATAGTGGGTGGGGTTTATATAAAACGTATAGACCAATAAACCGTAAAAATGTAAAGCTGTGTCCAAAAAAGGAATATTATTTTTTCACTACATTTACGCAATTCTGCCATACCCTGGTGTATGTAAACGAGGCCCCATGTGAATGTCACCCCGAAAGACGTCACCCAATCAACAGGTCAGTTCCGGAAGATTGGCAGGACTGCTGTCCAATAGAAAGCCGGGCTGTGTGTGGGCGTACGCTACTAGAGCCAATCACCGTGAAGGGGACGGGGCAATCGGGCTACCGTCTGCTGTGACAGTGGAGCTCTTCCAACACCGAAACAGACCGAGAAAAAAAATCACACCACTACGCAAATCCTTCCAATGGAGGAGGGCCAGGACGGTGAAGCTTGTTCGGCGAATGAAAAGAATGTCTGCAAGCTAGCCACCTAGCCGCACTGAGGAGAGAAGATAAAAGTTGTGAGTAATGTAAGCTTTGTAAAATGTGAAGTAATTCAGGACACAGGGGTTGCTGCTCGCCGTAGTTAATGCAGGCTTGTGTCAAGTTCCGTGATTAACTTTACCGTAGAGGTAACGTTAGCTTTTTTCCAACTGAGGTGCCGTAGCATGCTAAAGGAGTTTGGCTACTACTCTGCTACTGACTTATTAGCTCAAAGAATCTGGCTGACATTAATTTTTTCCTGCCACTTTGCTAACTGGGTGGGAAACACTGCTGCTGCTCTTGTGTTAAACTGGATCGTTAGCTTGTTGACAACTAGCTCTTTGGTCTGAGCAGGTCTGCTGCTGCTGCTGCTAGCCTCCTGCTCAACCTTAGCTGTTTGCTCTCAGGTCTCTGCTCTCCAAAAGCCAATATGAACTCTGATTTTATTGTATGGCTTGGTATGTATTATCTTTTACGATTTACCGGAAAATATCACGGGGATTTTAGTGGACTATAAATAATATTATACTTCTCTACTCTTAATATCAGATTGGAACTAATGAACATATATTTTAACACATTGAAGTTTAAACCTACCCAAATATGAAAAATGAAAGTGAGATAAAAAAATTAAAGACTCCTTATGAGCAGTTAAAAGAAGCCCTATACCACTTTGAAGTAAGAATATCCACTAAATGAGACAAATGCATTTACATTCACATAGGACAGTTGACTCCGAGTTTGTACTCATTGTATTCAAGATTTATGTAAATTTGTGACAGAAATATTTGTTCACACAGGATGATAGCACGCATAATTGCAATATTGTTAGATGGTATTGTTGAATTGGCCTAACGTTGTTTCAAAATATTTTTTTTACTTTATGTAACTTAATGTCAAGGAGCTATCATACTAAATTTAAGGTTGCTTATTTGATCATTATTAGGCTCCCTAGACCCTCATTTGAGGTAAAATAAATCGTTGTACCCACAATGTCATCATCTAGTAATGTATCTGATCTACAGTCTTCACTTAGTTCCTTATTGTTCAACAGAAGTAAAACATTATGATACAGGCTCCTTTTCTACTTTAGCTAATGGTGTTGTGTCTGTATGAATTGTATGTTAGCCCCCTCCTTGATATTGTAACCATTGTGTTTCTGTATTGGTTTTACAATGTGTGAGAGCTGTCAGCTTTATATCTTAACATTCATCTTCAAGACTATTCTATGCTGCCAGTACATCAGATTGTACAATGAAGCATTTGTTCATGTTGAGTTGAGACCAAAGGCATATACACAGAGAGAGGAATCTGGTCAGTGTGCTCTTTGCCTTCTGTCTGAAATAGTTTGGCCATGTCCTCCTCCAGCCATGCAGAAGAAAAGTCAGTCTGTCTGTCCACATAAGGAGAGGATGGACCCTCTGAGGAATTATGCTGTGGCCCTTTTACAGTGACATGTTCGGACTTGTCGCTTAGAAGAAGGAAACATTTAACAAATTTTTGTCAGTCCTTGGATTTTTACTCTTGTTTTCTGAAAGTGATATAATTAGAAACTGTGCACGCACTTTCCCATTCATTGTCAAGAGAGCCAACTAATATGTAAATAGGATGTTTTTAGCTGAAATATGACTAGTTTTTGTGTTTTTTGTTGCACAATTCAGCTTTTAAATAATAGCACACAGATCTTGTAGTCAGCAATAGTTGACAAAGTTAACTTATTAAACTGCTATTTGCACTCTTTCATGGGAAAAATAAATACCTTTCTCCCTTCACTGACAAACTATCGTGCTCTACGGTGGTTCTGTGACTAGAGTTCAGTAACTTTTAGCTTGTAGCATTTAGCCCCTGTAGCTATAATTGCTTCTATAAATAAACAGCTTTGCATTAAATTAGTTGCTAATGTTCTCCATCCACACTCTGACTGCACACACATGCAGTTGATTGTTTGCCATTTGCCATATTGTTTCTGCACTTTCTGAAAAACTTTTTTTTATGGCTTATGCTAATATATTTGCTTGATATACACAATGCACACATGATGTTGCTTACAAACACTAAAAAGGTCCCATTGTACTGTCACTGATATAAAGTTGCACTTGGATACTCGTGGTTTGATTGAGCCTTGGCCTGGTGGCTTGTCCAAATGGCTGATCCTCGCTGTCCCTGCCAGGATAAGCCTCTGATGGTAGTACGGATGTAAGTATTTTCTCTCGTACATGCAAACTACAGGGAATCCCCCTAGATTGCACATAACCGTGTATCTGTGCTTATCTGGGGCATTATTCCTGTGAATTAGTGTGTTTGCCTTAATCTGGTAAGACATTAATGGTATTGCAGTATATGAGGTCAAAAAAGCAAGACCCTGCTGGACGCCCCCGCATGAGGCCCCTCACTAAGCTTTTCTCATGAATTAACTGTTAACTCAGCGTTTCAAAAATATTAAATGCAAAAATAACTTTTTAACTGGTGTTTGTGCAGTATAATCCCACAGCAGTTCAGACCTTCCTGTTGCGTAAAGCTCTTTTTTTTAATGGGACTGTGATGGACAACTGCACAAATATGGGCTGAGAGTTCAGCCTTGAGCACCTGTTTGTGTGGTATGCAGGACCAAGTTCACTTGGTCCTGCAGTTTGTATGCTTGGTTATTTGTAGTATCTTTGCTTAGATTTCTCTGATTGAAAACTTACATCAATCATGCACAACATTATGATCACTGACAGATGAAGTGAATGACTGATATTTTTTCATCTTAGCACCTGTTAGTGGGTGGGATATATTAGGCAACAAGTAAACATTTCATCCGGATTCATCAGGAAGGAACAGTGGCAAACTGACCAGAAGTGCACAGGTGGTCATAAAATTCGGCCTGATTGGTGCATTTCCTTGTCCTCACACCTGTTAAAGATCAGACGGTGTGAAAAGTTTATTTAATAAATGATAGAAGAGTGAGAGAGTGCTGGAGCTTTCTGAATCTTGTAAGACGTGTTTCAGCAGCTGAATTATTAACTTGATACTTCAAAGCAAATTACATGAAGTGTATTGTTTATTGAGGATATGACCTTGATACAGAACTTACATGGTTCCTGTATAATAGCATTGAGGCAATGTTTCAACAACACCCCCCCCCCCCCCCCCCGTCAAACCAAATAATATTTTTGGCGACTCACCTTTGTGCTAGGACCCACAGTTTGAAAAGCACTGTTTCTACCAATCACTAAGGTACGGTTCAGTTCACTAGTTAAAATGCTCTCTTAGATTTTATGTTCCTGTTTACAAAGCTGAGACACTACCATAAACTCTTCTGTTTACATCAATCATTTGGGGTCTAGCTATACCACTTTTCAAACACTGCATGTACTTTTTAAATGTAATGGTCTTCATATTGCTTTTTTGTTAAGCTGACAAAGTTTTTCTAAGTGGCATTTTGACACCTCCTCTTCTTAGCAGAAAGTGAAGTTACATGTGTTATTGCCTTTTCATTGATGGAATTGAAGACTTACCATCATGTAGCACACAATAAGAATTGAGTGGAGCTAGAAATAACCCATAATTGAGCCCTGCTGAGGCAGATTATCCCTGGCTTTGGGAACTAGGGTTTGGAGCATAACTGATGTTTGGGTCTGCCTTCTCCAAAAGAAACCACCCTGTGTTTGACCTCAGCACAAAATCGGCAAACTTGCCATAACATTCAGACCAGTGCAGTATTTCTAATATATTTTTTTTACTATAGCAAGTTAGATAAATTTAATAATTTAGGCCTATTTTAAAAGGTATTTGTTTATGTGGTTCTTTTTCTCGTTATAAGAAAAGCTTTTTCTGGTCCAAAAGTAGTGATTACAACAGAGCCAGGCCTGTCATTTAGTGTTGGTGGGATCTCCATATAGGTCCAAATTACTACACCATACAGCATCTTACCCTCAGCAAGTGAGCATGTTGCACAAATGAATTTACTTTTTTTACAAACTGGTTTGTTTTTGAGACTTTTAAAAGCTTTAAATTAGTAAGAAAAGTCTACATTGTCTACATTGCATTTGCATGCTGCATGCTTGCTTTATGCATGGCTTTGAAAAACTAGGACTTTTTAGACCAAGTTTGGTTAAACATTGATTAGGTCAGTTGGGCATAGCTGACCTTTATCTCCCCTCTTGTGTCAAAGGTACACCAAAATAAACATCCCTCTTAAAGAATAGATAGAGTATTATGGGAACATGAGGGGTATGTTGGGGACAGCGCTTAGTTCTCTTCTTCAAAACGTGTTCAAAAGATAAGTTCTAAATTTTGAATCTGTGGAGCTAAACAGCCCAAAAGTAATTTTTTTTGGTGAGATGATTTGTCAACACAACTCGCAAGTGTAGCAAATACAGAAGATAGTTTTTTGATATCCTGTCATGTTTCTGTCCAACCTGAAGCTATAATCTGATAAATAGTGAATGACTGTGGTGTATATTTTAGTCTGCAGTAGCCACATGGATGTTTGTTAGCTCAGTAGATTACATTTGTTGAAATTTTTGTACATACTTCTTGGTGTTGGGTAGCTTTTCTGTCCAGTATCTCTGTGGTAAACAATGACAGGCTAAACTGCAAAAACTGACAGAAAGTTTGCCAAAATAAGTCATTTATATAAAAATAAACAAAGTGTATGCAAACACTCATAGTTTAAATTAATTAATTGCGTGTTTATTTTGGGCTTATAAATAGAGCAAGAGTCTTGTCAGGCTTTATATGCTTGTGTGTGTCAAGCTTGGCAAACCCTTTTTGTGGTTAGCCTTTCTGTATTTTGGAGTTGGAACAGGAAGTCATCTGTATTATTCACAGGTCTGTCAGCGTGAGAAATGACATGTGAGAAATATTTCTTCTTAGTCGACTTGGTTGTGTGGTCAGGGTTATATGTTGGGAGTTAAAGGTGTCACAGTTTCCATTAGCTCAAAACCTGACGTTTTGTGGACCTGCTGTCGCCATATGTCCACCACCCGAGTAGTGTGGAAGTTCTCACAGTTGAACTTCTCTGTCTGGCTGCTTTGAATGTGGCTTAGGTCTTCCTTCCTTTGGTGTCACTAAATTGGTATCAGACACATGCAGTCCTTTAACTGATTGACTTTCTAAAGTGAGTAAGCTGCCAACAGTAAGAAACTAAATGCATAGCAATAGTGTTATGGTCTTTCATCTGACAGAAATGTATTGTTTTTTTATTATTAGTGCTGTGACAAGATCTCGCAAGATCAAAATGTCACAAGACATTCATGTCTCATGAAGGTAAAAATCGGTCTTGTGATCGCAGGATCAGATTGTGTTTGCACTAGGAGAAGCTAGTCAGTTGAGTTTGTGGCAAAACATTTGGCAGTATATGTTTTTCTGTTGCATATAATTCAAATAATAGAGGTAAATACTATTCAGTACAAGCTTATTTTAAAAATGCACCTAAATAGTTTCACATGTTATGATTTTTAGGTGAATAAATTACATTTTAGTAGTAATGATGTAAAAATCTCGTCTGATCTCACTTTTGTTAACCCAGTCTCATGGGATTTGTGTCTTAGCACACCCCTAATTGTTATCGCAATATAGTTATTGCATATTTTTCCAATATTGTGCAGGGCTTTTTTATATTTTACCTGAAACCTGCTATAGAGGATGGAAAGTCAATTTTTTTGGAGGCCGTGATGACTTATGTAACTCTTGGATGCAATGGGTATTCTTCAGATTATTACTCCGCTCAGGAGGAGGGTTTAATCCCGTCCGCTTACAGGGCAAATGAGGCGGAAGTCAGCATGAGATTGACCTATCACTTTGTCATGAGACTGGACAGGCCTGTGAGGCTTTACTCTGGTTTGGGAGATCCAAGATGTCTGCCATTTGTCACTCAGTCCTTATCATAGGAGGACCGTAGCTGCATGTTGCATAAAACATACTGGTGCAATGAAACATCTGCAGTATATCTAAGGCTGCATTATCCCAAAATGTCTCATGTCATGGTCCCATCCCTCATCCCTAACAGTAACATGGGACTAACCTGGCAAAAGCCAGATTGATATAACGTTGGCAAAGAGTTGCTAACGTTATATCAATCTGGAATAGCTCTGGTTAAAAACATTTGTGGGGGGGGGGGTATTCAGTAAAATACTTGGAGGTGATTGGATAAAGCCCCAGCTTTGTTGTTAAACCACATACCCCTATGACAGTAATCTTCTAACACTGTTAGAAGATTTTTGCTGTTTTTGTAAATGTAGAGCAGCATACCTTTCATTCATTTCTTCTGCTTATTCCCATTAGGGGTCGCGGGTGATTGGAGCCTGTCCCAGTAACTTTGGGGCGGGCAGCGTACGCCCTGGACAGGGGCCAGCTTGTTGCAGGGCTGACACAGAGACAAACACAGACAGACAACCACTCACTCTCTTCACGAGGGGCAATTTAGAGTCACCAATTCACCTAAAACATGCCACCGGCTCGGACCCAGACGGATCAGCGGGAGCCGGACAAGATGCATTTTGTGAATTTGTGAACTCACAAAATTCACGACACCTTGCTGTGCAAGGTAAACATGGGAATTTCTTGCGTCATAAATAAAAAATAAAACTGGACCAATTACCCGCATATGATTCGAGCTTTCCTTAAACATCAAACTCTGAGTTCAGCATGAGACCAGTTCAAAGCCACAACTATCAACACTTCACCACTAAATCATCAGCATTACACTTTGCTTCCCTTTTTTTTAGTATTTTGTAAGCAGACACAGTGCAAGAGCTGAAGCACTTCTTACTTCTCTGTGAGCAGTAAAGCAATGTTGTTGACAAGCCATGTAGACCAACCCACCAATGGGAAAGTCTCTAACTGGACTTGTTTTATAAAAGCCTGTAATTGGCCAAAGCTACCAGTAAACCACACTCATGACAAGTTTTCTCATCTAATAAAACCTGTATTGGAGTCTTCAGGTACTGTTTTTCCCCCACTAATTATATTTAACTGCTTTCCTCATAAAATGACACACTTTCCATTTAATTGCATAATATAACACGGCTATGAAAATGTATTTTATAGCAGCAATTAACATTATTTTTAATCACTGCTGTACTACCAACACGTCATTCCTTTGTTGAATAATCTATAAAAAGCATGCTAATTAATGACAGTAACTAAATAAAAGGGTTTCTGTCACTGAAGATGTCGTTTTTCTGCTCTTTTTCAGATTTTTGTGCAGAAAATTGTGGACTCTCGCCTCTTCTACAGTACCAGCTTCTGCTTTATGGCCTTAAGGTAAGTCTCACAGGTTAAAGTGGGTTGCATTTCACTTTGTACTGTTTTTTTCCAAGAGCTACAGTCTATAAGCAGCGTGGGAACGAGTAGCGCGTTCAGTTAATCTCTTTGTTTGTTTGACTGAGTTTAGAAAGTAGAAAAGTAGAGATTTTAGCCACCCTGATATAATAGTACTTGTGTTTTGAAAACTAAGTTCATGTTGGAGCCATTACACAAGGTATGCCATAGCATTATTGGGTGGACTCGGGAAAAGTTGCATTCCATTCAAAGCAAAATTGTTATCAAACCCACAAGGCATAAAAGTTTAGCTTGTCAAGGCAGCGAACATGGGATGAGACATGTTTTTAGCTGAGTGTACAGGTTTACTAATCTTTATCATCTCGTTTATTGATAATTCTGCTTGACATTAAACTAACTTTCATATTGCTTATTAAAAGACATACATAAAGCATATGTGGTTATGTTGCTGAACAATAATACAACAATGTTTCGAAATACAGGCCCATGTCAATAAATTAAAATGAATAAAATCATTTTATTTAATCAATTTAAAGTAATATGGATATTTTAAGCATGTGTAGTTTACTTGTGATGATTGTGGTTAAAGGGGCTATATTATACATTTATTCATATTTTTAAACCAGTCTTGGTCACCTCTAGAACAACCTTGCATGTTTTACAACCTTTAAATACTTGACAATTGACTATTGACTAAAAAAGAGAAGTATGTGCTCTACTGGTGCGATAAAGAAACAGGTGAAGGGACCAGCAGAGAGCAGCTCTTTTGAACATAATCAAAGAAAGATACCTTTATTTCCTTAAACATTTTGTATGTATGTACAAGTTTACTACAAAATGAAAACTAGCTATGAGGAGTCAGTGGAAACAGAGCTGTAGACTGTTTTTTGATAAATAAATGAGAGCAGACTGGATGTAGCGGGCTTGTTGGTTGGTCAGTGCTTCCTGGAGTAAGTGGGGGTTTGTGGAACCAAGCATTTTGAGAGGCCTCAGAAAGGACATGCCAGAGAATAGAGGATTATTGAATGTGTGAATGAAGCAAAACACAACTACAGGTACTTTTGATGAGGGAACAGCATTACAACATGGTAGAAAGCTCAATAAAAGTAAATTTAGCATAATATAGCCCCTTTTTAAAATCTATTTATTTCAGTTTAATTTAGGCAAAATGCATATTTGAAGCATTTATTTAGTTTAATTGTAATTACTGTGGTTAACAGTTAATGAAATCTCATAAGATACTGCATATTAAACACTGCATAATCATCAAAATAAATAGAAAGTGCTTGAAATTTTTCATTTTGTGTGTAATGAATCTATAAAATATATTTATAAACTTCTTTAATAATAACTAACTAACAGACATGCAAAACATATGTGGTTAGGTCATGCTGCTGGAACAATGACACATCAGTGTTGTGAAATACACTGCTCTCCAGTATTTCTCAATGTACATCTCTACTGTATAGGTACATTTCATTCTTGTGATCTGTGTCCCTCTGAGGCCCGGTGTTTGTTGAGGACTAAAAAGAAGATTATTTTGATCCAGGGGCTGGTCCGTTCACATTCTCCGGCACTGACAGCCAAGTTCCAAAGGGCTTGTCTCATGTCTGTCATTCACGACACCGGACACAGCAAGCATTAGCTCTTTGTCTCAAGTGCTGCATGTCAAAGTTTCTGCTTGGAGATAGAGGACGAGCTTAACTTGTTGGCAACTACGGCTCAAGTAGACGGGTGGGTACTGCTGATGCGCACCCACTGTAGATTAGTTAAAAGAAGGACTGCAAAGTGAAAGAAAGTAGTTGCTTCCTTTTTAAATGGGAGAATTTGGGTCATTTGTTTATTTTATGGTGTAATTGAGGATGTAGTAATACCACAAAGGTTGTAAGCCTGCAGAGTTGAGAACCTGCATGTCAGAAACCTATCCATATCTACTGATAAACCACTTTTTGTCTTGCTCCACTTGTCTCTGTTGTGAAACTCCCAAACAGGAGACTTTAATGATAACAGGATTATCACTTCCTGGTGTCCATTTGGTTTATGGTGCCACAATTGGTGCACCACAATGTTATTGGGTGTGAATAAATGTTTAGCCCTTAGAAAATGCTTTTTTTTAAAACTTGCACCTCAGTACACCTCAGTATTTTGATATTTTTAAAATGCTACATAGTCCTTGGATTAGTCTTGGTGTTGTCCTTGTTTTGTCTTTCATTTGTTGTGAGTTCAGTCTACTAGAAGTTTTAATTTTAATCAAACTTTTATTATATCAAAGTCTGCATTCAGTTATGACGGCATTTTGTACAGCAACAACTCGTGGCTATACTACACACTAAAGGTACAGTACTAACTGTACTGAAGTATTTAAAACTACAATGTCACTTTTAACAACATCTTAAAGGTGCTATGAGAAGTATATATTTTTTATATTTCATAAAAATTACCAACACGTTTCCCAAGATATGAGGTAAACATGTTGAAATCAAATATTAGTTTCACAGATAACAATGGTACAGCTGATTTATTTACAATAAAAACTATTTTGCATAATGCCAAAGTTGTTTATGTTTACATTTTTTGTTTTGGTTCTTAACCCTGCATCATCGATCGTCCAATCAGAAAAACAGAAAGCCTGACAACCCACAGACCATTGTTTTGATTTAGTCTGCAGTACTGTTTTCCAACCAGTACAACCGCATGCTTCTTACAGTACCTTTAACCTAAAGCAGTCACATGATGTCAATTCATTTGTATCCCATGTGAGGATTTCAGGAATGCAACATTATATCAGTAAAAGTGCACTGGCAGTTTTAACCATCAGGTGGCAGTACAGCAATGTTTTGCTCCTCAGCTCTCCTCACTCAGGCCTCTGTCTTGTTTATTGACATAAAACGGTGTAGCCCAAGTCAGGACATGTGCTCACTTAAAAAAATGATCATGACAGGAGAGTGGTCAGCGCTGACAGACAGTGACCCTCCCACGTCCAGCTGACTCCTGGTCTCAGCCCCACACTTTTCCTGTTTTCTTGCGCATGAAAGCAGAAACTGGGCTGAGGCGGGTGGGACCCAGAATCGCATAGGAACGCTGCACATTGTTCCCAGAGCTTCCTCTTCCACATTCCTGGGCTGATTGGGATCGGGGGCCTCCTGTGCAGGGACTATTGTTCTAAGTCAGCAGCTCCACAGACCTGGCCCCATCAAACCACAGCTGCCTGCACTGACCCATTGTGGAGCATGGGGACGAAGTGATGCCTATCTTTGCTTCATCAGTCATCCCTCTTTCTTTCTGTCTGTGACTCATGCAGCCAGAGTCCATGCACGACCTGTTGTTGCGGCTGCTGGAGTTGATTTTGTTGTCCACTTGTTTTGGACACCTCAAATTCTTGTTTAATGGAAGCTTTGGTAAAGCAGCCACACTGATTTTCGTTTACATAATAACATTAAGCATTGCACAGTGTTTTGAAATGCTGTGCTATTTAGGGTTTTAAT
Source organism: Bostrychus sinensis (assembly GCA_020698575.1). Classification (NCBI taxonomy): domain Eukaryota; kingdom Metazoa; phylum Chordata; class Actinopteri; order Gobiiformes; family Eleotridae; genus Bostrychus; species Bostrychus sinensis. The sequence goes on from CM036246.1 coordinate 24,425,192, forward strand.
CTGGCACTGATTTAAATTCCTTTTTCCTGTGAAAACACCATAGTAATTTGAACTGTTAAAATGACACAGCAATTTAGTGTGTGTACTTTGGCAACATGTACGTAACTTTTTACCAAAAGAACATGGTGTCATTAATATTAATATTTGCTGTGGTATCTTATTTTGATGGCATGATGACATGTATAAGGAAGACATGCACAAGAGTAAGAACACATACTCTATTTTGATATCAATAAAACTCTCCTTACAGCTGACAGTGGTGAATAGGAAGACACAGCAGACAGATGGAAGTTTGCACCAGTTTATCTAAATGCAAAAAAGAAAGTGGTTTAACTATTAATGCTTTCACTTAGATTTTTTATACACACATTCTTGCCACAACTGTGAGTTTGTGTAATGGAAACGGTGGTTCGGTGTGATTTTAGATGCCTTTCTGTCTGATGTGGTAAATCTTGTCAGTGCTTACGGTTTCTTGAGTTCACACTTGTTTATGCGAGTTAATGTGTCCTTCTGCCAGTCATCCTCTAGAGGGCAGAGTTTCCCATAAGCTTTGACACACTGCAGTTTACATTGCATTCATTTTTTTTCTCACACTTCATGCTTACTCTGCAGAACAGATTTCGTGTTGACTGTACAAAGTATATCAAGCCAGAATAGAAATGAATATTGCAACACATTCAAAAATCACACCATGACACTGTGCTTGTATTTTGCATGTTACTCTCCAACTACTTTTCTCTTCACTAAGCTGTCAGCAACGGATTAACACACATTTGGTCTCTCCAGATGTTTCTCCTACTTTTTTCTTTAAAATTGAAACTAAAATAAGGTCGTGTAAGGTCTTGTCATAGTCTGAGCACATACATTAGTGTAGCTATAGCATGCTGACGTCAGCAGTTAGCCTAAAGCCCTGCAGTGCTTATGTACAGCAGACAAAGCTGCTTAACTTAAAACACAGCCAATTTGTCTTTTGTTCTTCAAAGTCTATACTATTCAGACAATTATGGTTCAGAGAGTAAGGACAAACCAGACTGCATATGAACCCCAAACTTTGTATTTTGGGCCTACCATTTGATTTACATTACGGCCTTTACCTCGATTATATTTTATACATAAGATTAAACCAAAAGGAATCTGAAAAGATAAGTTGCTGCCCGCAAAGCTATACGTACTCATTTATTTCATACTGAGTGATTGGGTGCAATAATAACCTCACATCTTGGTAAGAGTCTTCATAATAACTTATGTTGTTGTACTGCAGTGGTTTCCATACTGCTACTTTGGCACACATAATGCTGTCTTTGTCTACGCTTGGAAGGACTATTAATTTTCTGTTCTCGGTCACAGAGATCAGCAAAGCGATGATTTCTTCAGGCGGTGAGCTTTTATTGGAGTCAGCAGGCCTCTTCATTCACCGCTATGGATATTTCGAATGGTTTGAGAGAACAGCAGTGTACGGCGCATCCCTCACTACAGTACAGGCTGCTTCATAAGTCACTCAGTGTGTTTACATGCAGATCATACTCGGATTATGCTCATGGCAATTAAACCCTCACAACAAGATTTCGCATTTTATCACTGTTTCATGCACAAGAACAAACCAAACAGCAGCTCTGCTCAGGGTGATTGTGCTTTTGAGTGATCTGGGTATTTACCAATGGTGTTAAATGTTTGTTGAGCTAAACGCTAAATGCTAATAAAGTCATATTTTCTCATATTTTACTTATTGAAATGGCACACATAACAGCCATGCTTTTTTACCCGGACACTGTGCCTCCCAAAAGCTCATATAAACATAACATTATATCATAAGCTACTTGAGTCAATCTTTGTAATTGTTTACAAAACAAGAGACCAAAAAAACAGGTTTGCCAATGGCAGTGAGTAACTAAGAATATGTGTTATATATCCAGGTGTCTTTGTGCAGTCGAGAAATAGGAGTCTCTTGTTTACATGCAATTTAAAACTCTGGCTGTAATTGGACTATAATAACAATAGTATTAATTGTGAAATTCAAATTAGTCTACCTGCATGTACATGTAAATTAACTGTGATGAACAGAAAGTGTCATTAGAGTTACTACATAGTGCAAACATTTATATCTGTATTGACGTTACTGTTTCACTCTTCCCTCTATGATAACCACTATCTGTAAGTGCAGACCATAAAGTACAGCAGTGTCCACGCACTTTTCCTGCTTTTCTCAGCAGCTGTTAGTCCTTTCTTCCCTCTCTTTCTTTGGCCTTTATTTCTCTGATGGCACAAGCATATACAGCGAGAGCAGGGCGTGACCAGTGTCGTCTCTGTTGCGATTGGCCTGTTGCCCCGAGCTTGCGTTATCTCCAGTAAAACACGTTCTAGTTCCACCCCAGATAGTGCCAAAGCCCTGCCTACTCACAGCTAACATCACAGCCTATGAAAAGTGCCATGCCTGTGTGTTACCTCCCTGTTACTGACAGGTAAAGTTGTTGATGCTGGAAAAAGTTTTGCACTCCGTCACATGGGTTCAATACAGGAAGCAGTGTCCGTGTTATGAGCCAAACAATTTCACAGAGGCTGACGGCAAGTGTCTCTTCGTTTGTAAGTGCGTTGTCAGGACAATTACAAGGCTGGAAAGTGGAGCAGGCTGCTGTGCGTTGGTGGCAGCTGTAGGCATGGAGACTTTCTGCATATGGGGAGGATGAACTGTGGAGGAATGGCCCGGGACAGACTTTTGGATTACATTTTGAAGTAAGGAAGCAGGCCAACATGGAGTTTTTCAAAAGCCTAGTTCCATCGTCCATCTCTGGGGAGGCTGCCATTGAGCACAACACAGCTGGGCCCAAAGAGACAGGCCCCAGGCTTCTCCGCATGAAGAGACTAGGCCTGCTGGCAATGGGACATACCATTGAGGAGGATACCCTAGAGCCAGTTGCAGAGGTAGATGTTGGGGCACAAAGACGCGGCTTCAAAGGTATGACTGAAGATGATTTATTGTCAATATGAGCTAATTACATGGCTTCACGTTGGCGCTTCTTCTAATTGTATATTTGAGGCTGCTCAATAAAATCAACATGCTTCAGCGATAACTAATTTGAATATTGTGGTCACTGATTGGGATGTGATATTTTAATGCCCTGCTCTGACATGGTACAGGTTTAAATTATTCAGAAACTATGCTAGGGATAAACCAAGACTGTCTAAACCAGGATTAAATTTAGGGTTAAACTTTGGAGTCAAGTGAAGATTTGTACCAGGACTAAACATGACAAAAGCAATACTAAATGTAGTAAAGAACTAGGTCTCACCCAGGACTCTTTTATATGGAGGCTCTCTTTAGACAATAATTTTGAGTAAATGTACATCACAAGAGCATAGCATTATTGTGACTGTTTTTTACCATAAAGATACTGTGGATGTTGACATTGCGTTAGGTTGTTGATAGTCACTTTAGTTCTGTGTTTTGGGTCACACTGAAACTTTGTTCTCACGAGGGACATCATGACTGCTTTTTTCACACTATACCATATTATCAAGAAAATGCAGAATGATGTTGACTGACTTCCAAGAACTTTTTAGGAATAAAGCCCAACTTCTGGATTGGCATGACCACGAAGTAAAGTAAAAAGTACCAGCACAGCGCTTTTTTTTTTTTTTTTTTTTTTTTTTTTTTTAAGCTGAGACGTAATTTATACACAGGGGCAAGGAAGTAAAGGCAAAACTGCAATCAGAGTTTAACATGATCCTTTGTTGAAATGGCTCCATGTCAGCACTGTATGTAATATTAGAAAAACAATTGCTAGGCGATAGGGCTGCACAGTATATTGTATGATATATGAATTGCACTAAATGTATTGCAATAACACTATGGTCCTCCAGCTGATAGAGATATTTACTGTCAGATTTCAGATCCTTAAATTAAGGTTGGTGACCAAATAATGATTTTAAAGTACAGATTTTTTTGTAATTTATTAATTTAGTTTTTAGTTTTGGTTTAGTCTTTTAGTCTAGTTTTGATTTTGACACAATTTTGACAAGTAAATACAGGGACTTATATTTCCGCTTTAATTTTGCTGAAGTGAAGCTAATGCCCATCACAAGAAGACCATAATTTGACTGCCATATAAAATATTCTTTTGAATATTCATTGTAAATGGTAATATTGTGATGACGATACATTTCCAATATATTTTGCAGCCCTACTGTACATTAACCATCTGAATTTGCTAAATTCATACAACTATTGATTAATTATTAAAAGCTGATTACATAGTGCTAGCTAAGTTTTCACCATTCACCTAAAAAGTGACTGCTGATGTATTTAACTTCAAGGTAAAGCATTTATAGTCTAAGAGCAACCATTAATAGTAGTTGCTGCATCAAGCTTTGCTGCAGTCACTGTCAGCCACCCAAAAATAGGAACAACCAACTAAGGAGTGTTTTCTTAGAAACTGATGAAGATTGAGACACACAGTGACAGATGGCAGCTGTGGCTTTATTTTTATGGTTTCCCAGATTGGATTTTGTTGGACAAAGGTCAGTGTCTCTGTGACTTGTACAGGGCTACATGCAAAGGGACTATGTGAAAGATGGACAGAAAATCACTGTTGCAAAAGTTCTTGGGAGTTTTCCGTTTATTAAGTAGATCAGTAATGACCTGTGTATCAAGTATTTCCTCTCAAGCAATTGTCATACTTTTTTAAGGATTGGTCTAGTTAGTTGAGGTTTAAAGAAGACATGTCCACATACGCACCGGGTGTGTGCAGGTGATCCAGTTTGCATCAGCCGAGCACTGATGGCTTTTTGCACTGCTACCTGTTGGAGCATGCTTGTACTGTGTGTTTGCTCATGGCTAAAGCATGACTGGGCTCTCCCTTCTCCCTAACTTCTTTGATTTAGATGGCTAACTAACTTTCATTAACTCATTTGATTTTAACTTACAATATAATGTTTTGGAGCAATTTGGAGTTAATTAATTCTCATACTTCCCTTACAAAGGCTTTTGTGCTCAATGCAGACCAGCATGTGTTGATATTAATCCTAGTCATAACTTTCTACAGAACAGCTCAGATCATTGTTTTCTTTCCTCTCTTTCTTCCCAACTAGGAAACATCCGCCATATTAGAAAGCGTTCCTTTTTACATCCTGCCGCTGCTGGGGTCAGGGGTCACGCTGGTGAGTTATGTAACCCGAGTAGAGATGTGAGTGCTGTACTGTAGGTCAGGTTTGAAGTAAGAAGAGAAATCTTGCTGCTACAGTCAAGTAACCACTTCTTGACTCTGTGTGCCACTCCCTTCTGCAGAACTGGCATAGCCTGAGTTGGCTTTTGAGGTGGTTACTGTTTTCTTTCAGTCATTTGTCTTCGTAGGTAGGTGCACAGTGATTGCGGCTAATTACTGGATGTACAGCTGACTGCTAGGGAGAGGTTTCAATAGGATGGTATTTAGTTAATGGGTGCAGCGGGTTTTACAGGTTTTTTAATAATTTTTTTTATTTATTGGGCGTGTTTCAGAGCATATGACCTAGTTCATATGTGTAATGGTGGTTAATAGGCGTCTATTTGATTAGTATTGGCTGTGTACTCTGGAAAAATGTGCAAACCTACTTTAGTGAATGGTTCGAGGTACCAAAAATTACTGAAAAAAAATCTCATCACAGTCTGACTTCCAACCTGTAACCTGTTCTGCTTTTAGGAAAGCCAAGTTGCTCTTACCCAATACTAAGACATTACATTAAATAATTAAGTTACTTAAAACTTCTAGCTCTGAATATAGGCAGCCACTGTTGACACAATAAGAGAAATGTAAGTCCCTGTATTTATTAGTCAAAACTGTGTTACAATCTAAACTTAACAGAGACTAAAACGAGGCTGTGGCGGCTGAGCCCATGGTGGGGCAATATTGCCATGAGTGGGCAGGTTTTAGGTTTGCCACAACAACAAACACTTTCAGTGATACTTGTTTACAACACGGCGACATGGAAAAATGTAAAGTATGCAGCTCTACATTTACAAAAAGAGCAAAAATCTTTTAACATTTTTATTGTGGTGTTTTACTGTTGTAGCAGTTTGTTGTTTAGCTACGAAGCTGGTGCTTTATCCAATAACCTCTAAGTATTCTACAGAAAGTCCCGCCTCTTCACAAACATTTTCCTTGAGAGCCATTCTGCGATAACGTTAGCAACTCTTTTGCTAACGTTATCGCAATCTGGCTTTTGCCAGGTTACCTCAATATTGGACTTTTTAAAATGTTTTTATTTGGTCACAACACATTTTTATTTAAGGTACTGATAGGAAAATGATGCTGATGCCAGATAAAGGAATCTTAGCGTTATTGCGACACATTTAGTTTTTGCCATATGGATGTTGTATTTGCTGATATTCCGATAACCATAAATTTTGTATATTGTGCACCACGAAAAACATTTTCTTGAAATACAAGACAGAAAAGCATCCCCTCCTTTTAAACAGGCTCCAAATTAGCTCTGTGGCGAATGGTAGAGACAGATATTTTGTACAACACTTGACTCAATGTTCTGTTGAAGTTGAAAAAACTCTTAAGTTTAATTTTAAGATGTGCTTTGACTAATGAGCTGACCTTTTAGTGTCTGTGATAAGAGTTTTAATTCAAATTTGCTTAGTTTGCTGCTGAGCCATTCCAGTGGGACATAGACTCTTCTAAAATGAGTTTGCACCTTTGAGAACAAGCGTTGTTCATTTTCAGCCTGGTGCAGTAGAATGTCTTTGAAGGTTTTAGTGTGAGTCTGCCACAAAGCACTTACTGTGAAGGCTGACAAAAGTTTCCTAAAGAAAAGTGCTTACAGTGGCTGGTTAAATGTGCAGAATTACTGGCTTGATAATTATTTTGAGCTTGTTCCTAAAATATAGGGGAGTGTTAATGTGAGGAGAGCTGTGTACTCGGACTCCTGAGATGGATCTAAATGTTGTGTCCTCCGCTGCCCAGGCTCCAGCGAGGAGGTCAGGGATTGAATTACCACTCGATCGATTATTGTTCCCACTACTGCCCTTCAGAGCGGCTCGGGACAGGAAATGCATCCTCCACCCTGCGGGCTCCTGGGAAGAACATCTCAGCTCCAGCGTCTGCAGCCCTAATGCTCTACTGTCAATCAGTGCTGTTACTTTGTGAATGGGGCTTCTGTAACTCACCTTGGTCATGCATTTATTTGTGTTTATTTGATCAGAGGGTTATTCTTTCCAGGAAGTGTGCTCTAATCATGTTTATTTGAAGTCCTGTATGTGCGTCAGCTTCGTTAGACAATAGCTCTCAGACTGACGACCAACAACCTCAGAGCTTATGTTGACAGTAATTCCTTTGCATTCCTTAAACAATAAAGCTGTTTTACACAAAACAATGTCCATAGAGGTTTGGCCTTTGTTTTGGTCAATATACAATCTGTACACAAGGTTGTGTATAAACCAAAAATGTTTATAGAAAAGCAAACATCAATGCTGTCCTCTTTTGACTTTATATCATGCTCACAACATAACACAATTAAGTATGCTACAAACAATTACCCACCAAGTCATATTATAGTTAACAAACTGAATACTATATTTAGGCAACAGGTATACAGCAGACAAAAAATAAAAACACATACATGGTAATTTGTGTAAATCTAATATGACAAAATGTTGCAGCCAAATTAGCTGTAGACACATACTGCCTGGTCTTTGAGACCTTAGTTCTGTACTAAATCAATCCCATCAATTGTATGACATTTAAATTGAAATATACAACCAACTTGTTATTTCTGTTATTTTCAGACTGAATTAACTGGCGACATTTATGTAAACAGTGAAAATGCAGCAGGCAAATTCATGTTGCGTATGTAATGGAACTGTTAATAATGTTTCCTTGTTTATTCGCAGACAGAGCGTGGTAGCCTCCACTAGGACAGCACCGGCCAAGCCCTGACAAAGCATCAGCTTGTGCTGTGTTTGTTTGCAGTGAGCTTTGCCTCGTTTTGCATAACTTGTGTAGTGGAGGACATGTGACAGAGAGAAAGACCGAGGGCGAGATAAAAATGAAGACTAAACCAAAGAAAAACAAAAGCTCATTTGTCTTGGAGCAGCCATTCCAGTGCCATGGCCCTCAGAATATTTTGTTAACAAACTTAATCCTGTGCTTGGTTACAGATGACTTTGTGTGTCACGCGCCTCTGTATTTTGGTGTAGCACATACAAGATTATCCGCCAGATGAATCAGCTGTGTGTCTTTTACTAAAACACACTGGGCTCTGTCTGTCTCTGATTTCTTATAGCTTGTGGACAAAGCAATGATGTAATGCCTATGACTCCACTGGGTGTGAACTCTTGTTTAGCAAATGGACAAGGATGATCTGCGACTAAAACTGCCAGAGAGCTTAAGTAGCAAAATGCACCTGACTGATAAGTTGTCTGTTTTATTGAAACTTACATATTGTTCACAAGTGCACATTGCCAAACTTCTTGGCTTCCCTGTTTTAGTTATTTGTCTTTCTTACAGTCTTTCTTGCATCCTCCCTTTCCTTCCTCGTGCTGCTACTGCAGTCAGGATGACGCATCAGTATTACTGAGGAGCTTGCAGGAAGTGTGGTTTTGATAGGCCAGCAGAGAGGCAGCACAGTAGCGGCTCTGACATGCGTATGCATTGCTGAACAGCAGCCAGGGAACACTCGCAGCATTTTGATGACATCACCACCCCCCACTCACTGCTCTAGCCTCTGTTTGCTGTTGGGACACGCTCTCTCACTGGAGAGAACCGAGGAGGCATCAGGGAGGGAACAGGAGCTGGCCCTGGAGAGGAGGGGCTGCTCTGAGCAAATGGGGAGTGAGGGAGCTCGGGGGAGGCGGGGGGAGGCTGACAGCGCTAGCGGGCTAGGACTGGCACACACACAGGAAGGTTAGGGAGAGGGAATATTGCTGTGTATTGTTAAGACTTCTGTTGTGTACTGTTTTGCTGCTGTTTTCTCCTGGAAAAAGAAAAAAGTTGTTCTGCAGTTTTGACTTCTGCCTTTGTGGATTGTTTTCTGCTGATGTGGCCATGAGGGACTCGGTGGATTGGCAAGTGGGCAGCAGGCGCTGGGGTGGAATACTTCTTTAACTGTCCAGGCCATGCTCTTTCTCCTCTTCTTCAGCATAGTCCCAGTCCTCGGTGAACAAGGTGCAGAAGACAACAACTGCGGCTGTGTTTGGGGATGCACCTGTGGAGGCTAGAGCTCGCTCCAGTCAGGGACCAGAGGCCAGGGTAGATTTCTGCTGAGTGGAATGAGTGGCGGTTCCAAAATAATACTGACAGTAGTCCTGTGAAACTTGTGCCTTCTGGTGAAGTCTAACTTTATAGCAGCAATGCTGAGCCTGCAGGATTCAGTCTTCTTTGAGATCAGCATCAAATCTCTGCTCAAGTCATGGAGTAGCAGCTGTGAGTACCTTGCCAAGCTCACACACATGTTTACATACCACACTTATCAGCCACATCCAGCCAGCAGACTGTAGAAATGCACATGCCTGCATGTGATGCCTGCTTGAAGATATGTTATCGCCTTTTGAAAAAGGTGCTCATTAATGGAGCTGTCAAGAAGACGGATTTTGTTCAGTCCATGTTTAGACAGGCTCAGTTGATGTGTATGCAGGTGGCACACAAACATTTCCGTCTGCAATCTACAATACCTTTTTAATTTTGTCTGCTGTAAAATCTCTCTGATCAATTTAACCCTGTGCTCCTACCCCTACATAAGCAGACAAACTTACTGTATATTGTAATAGTAACTCTAAACTATCTTATGCTACTTTAACTAGATGGCACAACTTGTGCGCAAAGTATTAACAGTGAATATTTAATCCAGCTGTTTAAATGTGACAGTGTTTCACTTGTGTTATCGGCAGATGATCATGTAGCTGACCGACGAAGCAACTGAACAACACACCTGTTAAATTTGGCTCTTTGCGTTACAGCCATAATGCACTCCTTTATCAGTGGATGAGGTTATCCTGAGCCAAGGAGGGAGCACCCTTGGGGTTTGTCTGGCAGACAAACTTTGCGTATTCATCACATGCTATTGCAGTGCTTTGCATTTCGTAGAAACAAACAAAAATCACATAGCTATGCATCCTCACACATACTTTTCTCTATTGATTTAATGCTCAGACATACATTTGTACACATTAACCAGTGTGGCTTCTTATGATGCTCATTACACTCAGGTTTCACTTGCTACCCAGTCAACAGAAAGAAATGCTGGACAAATCCATTTTCTGAGCTGCACTCACACTGTCTCCATCCCTGCTTTTCCTTCCCACTTTTAAAACCCTCTTCTGTTTCCCTTTGGAACAGCTAATGTTTCTCTGCTATTGATCCGTCCTCTGGTTCCCGCCTATTATTAGCTTCCCGCTACAGTCCACATTACATCAGAAATCCAAAAGGTGTAGCCTCTGTGCCCCTCTCAAAAGTAGAGATAGCAGTTTGACCTGCCCCACTGCTGGAGCTCATTCATCACTGATTTTAAAATAAAAAATCTTCTGCTGAACCTGAGCTGTCTGGTGTAACAAGAGTTTGCACTGAACACTGCATTCAGAGAAAACCAATTCCTTTCTCAATTCCACCACAAAGACAAGGGTGATACAGCTTTTATCCAAAATTCAAAAATTGACTGGTTGTTGAATGAATATCAAGTATTCTGTTCACAGATCTCTTATTTTCAGTCCTCAGGATTCAGATTGTGAAATATTTTAACATCTCAGTGGTTGATCATGCTATAGCTTAGATCACTGTAATTACAGGCACATCATGCTTTAATACACATTTATTAATCTCATTTGCATTTTGTTTGTTTAATCCACATAAAAGTAAAAACGTCCTTTAGGGCCAGTTCTTTGCCAGGCCGCGGTTGCCGAGCAACCTTCTTGTATCCACAAGACTCCAGGAAGTGTTGGTGCCAAATCAAGAGAAAGTTCCCGCTCTGGTCTACTGTTAACTGTGTCTTCACACATAATTTAAGATACACAGACGGATAAAGACACAAATTAAGGCTATTTTCAGAAACCAAAGAACCTAATAAGCAGTTTTCAGTGGTTTATATTCTTGTTTTTTATTGGGGAGTAGTAATGATGATGATGAACCAGTAGTAACTTGTCAAAGCTGGAGCATGTTGAGACACAATGGCAGAATCGACATAGCCATGCCACATAAGCATTGGCTGTGATTCTTTTGTCTTTGAGTAAAAAAAAGTGTCCCATATGAGGCTGTGCATTCCTAAAGTAAAAAAAGTGTCCCATACAAGGCTGTGCATTCCTAAATTTTAGTGGTTGTCCTGTTGTCCTGACCGGGGAAGTGAGCAGGCTTTTGGAAGGCCTTTGTTTTAACTATGACAAGGTGGAGTCTGCTGTAAGAGTTGTGTAATACTGTGTTGTTTTATTTCTTCAGCTCAAAACTTGAACTTTCGCAGAGGGGTCTCTCCAGGCACATATAGGGATGTAGCTATTATAATTACTGGACGTCATCTTGTGGCTGAGACAGACAATGAAGCTACTGTACTTCACCATGTGACTTAAATTGCACCAAATATAAACAACACAGCAACTCGGATATCAATAAAGCTTTGGAAAGGGGCTGTTTAAAAATGATTGCTGCCTTTTTATATTTTGTTATTTGTATCACAGCAACTTAAAAGTCAAGGCCACCAAAGCTCTGGACTGACAAAGGTTTTTACATGTTTGCAAAGCAAGCTTAAGCCTTTGTGTTTTGAATGGATTTGAATTTAAAAAAGAATGACCTCAGGCTGATATAGGTGAGTCATCACTATCTGTGAGTGACCTAAAATGGTCAGTATCCAAATTTCCAGATGGGTGTTATGTTTGAGGGGAAGTTGGTCATGGAAACGAGGGTGTGTTATGGATTTTTTTTATTCTAAATTTGGCAAAAAACATGAATACCAGCATGCTAATGTATTTGATTGTGTCAATAGTCCAGCTAGACAGTGGTGGGAGCCGTCTGGGTGTAGCGGGTTGCCACTGATTGGGCCAAAGGAGCTGCCTATGTGACATCACTGGGGGTGTTGGTGCGGCACAGTAAACAAAGAGGGAATTGCTTGAAAGGCTCTCTGTGGCTCTCTGTGACAGCATTACCACAGCAGCAACGCTAAACACTAGTTATACTGTGATGCTGTCTGTTCCCCAGCGGTTTAATCTCCATCTGTTATATAATTGATAAAAAAATTGTTGTTGTTTTTTTCATCTGGTACCTAAGGCTGCAGGTATCAAGGTCACAGACTATGGAACATTTTGAATAACTCTGTTCTTCAGTAGGCAAATGCATAATATATTAGACCATGTGGTTATGTATTAAAGCAAAAAATGTAGTGTATGCAGCTTTAATAATTCTACCTACAACCCCAAAATTAGACAGATAATCCAGTGGTTTGTAAAATAATGTTTATGATGAGATGCTAACTCATACGCAAAACTTGTTTGATACAAAAGGTGCCTGTCACTCTCAGCTTTGAGAGGCAGACAGGAGCAATGGCACATGCTTTGTGTCATGTATAGCTGGTAACAGGGCATGTAAAAACGCATATAATAATACATTTAATAACAACACTTCGGAAACTTATGTTCTTACTAGAAGCAGTTCCCGTATAGACCTCCACCAAGGCATTACAGATAATTTATAATAACATAATCAGAGGTTTTCCATTCATGAAAATCTAACCATAGCCTTTTAAATTATTTTGCTAAAACAAAAAAAACAACACAACTTTGTTTACAGTATTTATATGTTATACTGCATTTGACAACTTTGTGTTCTTAAGTCTCTGTGGCATTGCTCCTGTGTTGTTCTCCCAATTGGGAGTGCACTGCTGCCCATAGCAGGGCATAAAATAATATATATAAATAATAATATCTAAAGCATCAAATAGAACCACATTCACTAAATGCTATCCCTTTAACCATTAATTCTTAGCCCAGCTGGAATGCACTGTTGCTTTTATGTCCAAGGCTATCACAAACTTTATTGGTGGCTTCTGTGGTGTATTTGAGCTGCAGGATATTATAACATGAAATTTTATTAGTAAACATTGCAAAAACAAAATGACTGATATTTAAATATCGTATTGCCTGTAGTACTTTTTTAAACAAGCTAATAAAATTCAGGTTGTAATGTCTCACATACTTGTGGGGTTCATTTAAGACAGTGAAGCTCCATGTATAAGACCAATTTACATTACAGTTCTACTTCTGACAAAGATCTGGATCCACCCCAAAAACAATTTAATATTTCCTTTTCTCTTTCATGACCTTTCACAAAATGTTCATTAAAGGAGCTGTATTATGCTTTTCTTCATATTTTTAAACCAATCTTTGTCACCTCTAGAACAGCATTTCATGTTTTACAACCTTTATAAAGATAATGTGACTAAAAGAGAAAGTTTTTAATAAGTACTCTACTGGTGCCATAAAAAACAGGTGAAGAGACCAGCAAAGGGCTGCAGAGTGTTGCAGTCTTTTGTACATAATCAAAGAAAAAAAGTCACTTCAGTTCCTCAAACATTATGTATGATGCTATTTTACTACAAAATAAAAAAAATAAAAAGCCGTGAGGAATCAGTGAAAACAGAGCTGTACACCGCTTTTAGAATAAATGAATGAAAGCAGACTGGGTGTAGAGGCCTTGTTGATTGGTCAGTGCTTCCTTGAGTGGACGGGGGTTCGTGCAGTCAAGCGTTTTAAGGTCTCAGAAACTCAGTGCCAGAAAATAAAGGAATATTTAAATAGGTGTGAATGAAGTAAAATACTTCTCCAAATGTCTTTTCAATAAGGGAACAACATTATAACATGACAGAAAGATCAGAAAAGTCAATTTTTCATCATATACCCCCTTTAAAATTTGAGTTATGTAGCTAACAGATAAAATTGTCCCTTTGTGACTATGGTATGTTAATAAATTCTTTACAAAACTCCACACATCTAGGCAGTGATGCAAATCCAGAACAAAAAGTAATCATTGATTACTTGGCCAATTTGTGACTTTTTCTGGAATTTTTATTAAAATCCATCCTTAACGTTGCGCTACTGTGTTCACAAACAAGCATAAAAAGCAACAGCAGCCAAAACAAGCATCCTTGGAGGTAATTTTATATTTTGCATCACTATTTAGTGCAGAGACAGCTATTGTGTAGATTTAGTTTTTTATATTCTTGAATACTGATGTACTTGGCCTATTCACAGTTTCACACAATATCAGACTTTATCAGTTTTGAGCCAGCATTAGAAAACATTGGAGGCTTTAAAGTCTCCAAAGAAAGTATCGAAACGTCTGGTTGATTCTTAATGTTATCTGTCTATTTAACACCCAAAAAAGTTTCATATGGCTTCTGCCCGAAATGTTTGTCTCCCAGATTGTACTGCACGAATGCTCTTTGGTGGTATTCACTATTCAGAGTGCATGAGTGTTTCTGTGACAACCAGGAAGAAACAGAACAAGGCCTTTTCCTGGGAGGGATTGAGGTAAAGGGTCAATGTGCGACGGCAGGCCACTTGGCTCCAATCTCAATCCCACAAGTCCTAGATCGAGGATTTAGTCATCACACCACACCTAAATAAACCATTATGTAATTGGTAAGCATCTCTTTTTAGGTTCTTAATCCCCCGTTAAGTTGTCGGCATCATTGTGTATGGTTCGGTCAAAAGTTAGTCGAATTTCTAGCCCCACAGTGCAGTGTCATAATGAAACAGGAAAGTTATTGTATTTGGACTATCAAGATTTCTCTTTTCTGAAACAAAGGGCCCTAAATCAAACCTCCAAACTGTTTCTGGTCACAACATAGAATGGGAATTGTTCAAAAGTATTCTGTGTTTGGCCCTTAGATTTAAAAAGGTAGTCACAAACTAAAAAATATGGAGCTAACTTAATCTGTCCTCCTGCACCAAATGTAAACTCATCCTTCTATTTGCTTACAATATTTGAATCAAATACCAAATCATTTGCACCACATGTAAATGTACAAGGAAGTCTTGCCCATCCTGGTCGCCATAAACAAATGTGCTTTAGTAATCAAGTCCAAATACTATAAAAACAAAAATAAATGTTGTTGCGATGTAGTAACAAATCTGTCCTAGAATTTTTAATACTTGGATTAAAAAAAATCAAAACCACAATTAATCATTTATACTGTAATTATTTGGCACTCAATCTAACATTTCTCAAACGCACATAGACCAACACAATATTGAAAAATTTGTGTTATGTGGAATACTGTGATAACAATATCCTGCAAGTTTAAATGCTCAATTTTGTATATTAAAAGTTGAATGGTTACACTTGAGCCACTTACTCACTTTATTTGAAAATATTACAGTCTAAGGCACTGATTGCAAAGGTGAATGTTTTGTTTTGTCATTTTTTATATATTTGTGCAGCCTTAATAATGACAATGTTAATGCCAATAAACACCAATAAAACAAGTTTTTAATGTAATTAGAATGCATTATCACAACTATTTAGCCATACATTTTATTTTGTTGTAGAAAAAATACAGTGCTTGATTACATATACTAGGATTTCAGTTTTGCCTGTCTAATACAAACCTTCAAAGCTCAGAACATTTTTTACTCTCGTGGTTTATGTAGTCACAGTACAGTACAGTACATCAGTGGTGTTTTAGTGTAATCTAACTATTATAACGGTACAGTTCCTAACCTGTCCTCTCTGGTCTCTCTGCAGCCTCTACCCCAGTCAGCAGCAGCGCCAGTAGACGCCGTGCTCCCTCCTCGGTCACTCCTCTGTCCTGGGAGAAACACCACATTGCAGCCATGTCGAGCATCACCATCGACCCCGAGCTCAAGCCGGGCGAGTTCGTCATCAAGAGTCTGTTTGCAGAGTTTGCTGTGCTGGCCGAGAAGAAGATTGAGATGGTCATGGCCGAACCGCTGGTAAGTACATTAGGTTGTGTCGCCTTCATAAACAGAACCACCACCCTACACTATTAATTTCCATCTCTTACACAACTGATGTGGACAGTAGTATTAAATCAGTGGTTCCCAAACACAGAGCTGGGTTGGCAAAAATTTTATTAAAATTACCAAAAGTTTGGGCGCCTAAGTTACCAAGTACCGGTGCAGTTTGGGTTTGATTCTTGTCATAGACTAGTTGCTCCACGTCATTCCCCTGTCAGTCAACTTTTTTAAATAAAAGAAGGAAAAAGCCAAATATATATATTCAAAAAGGCAGGAGGGCTCAGAACGGGGCACCAGAGGCTCTCGCCACACCCTAGAGCGGTGCGTTTGTGATGTGAAAGCTACCAACTGCGGGCCGACCCACCATTAGGTTTGCTAGAAATATTTACTGTCCGACGTTTTGCAGGACCCACCTGGATTAGTAAGCTACAGTCCAGTAAGCGAATCCATAGTTGGATAATCTTTCCACGTTCTGCACGTGTTCCACATGTAACACACAGAGCTTAATTCCTCTTTTCTTGAGAGTGCTGTTTTGCAAAAGCTATAGCCTCTGCATGTATCCCCATGAATAGTTTGGCAGATCGCGGAGAGGAGAAGCCACGTATTAAGCTTGTTTTGGTGCGTTCAGGTGCACTTTGTAACATTTTGAAATGTAGCGCTTGAGGCCTGTTGTCCTGGAAACAAGTTTGTCAGTCAGCTGACAGTTATCACATGGCTTATGGTGCGGCGTTTGAGGCTAATGGTAAGCAACGCTTGTGAAAACGAACCAAACTAACAGAAAAGTAAACACAACTGCATCTAGTGCACCCTGAAGCCGCAACACAGAGCACACCAACATGTGTGAAAACCACCTTAATCTCTATGTTTTTCTGTCACTCTCATCACAGGAGAAACCCCTGTCCCGATCCCTCCAGAGAGGGGAAGATGCACAATTTGACCAGGTAAATCAAACTGTATTGTATTGAACTTCATAGTGTGAGGTATTGAACCAGTCCGCTCCACCCAATCAATCCCCCGCTCAGTGGCCCGTCGGTCCCTCATTTGTGGCAGTTGCAGAACTCCACACAAAAGGCTGCGTGCTGCATAGTGCTTTGTTCAGCACAACACAAAGCCAATGAGGATATGGTGCTATAGATCCAGCTGTCCCTATTGTGAGTGAGGCAGGCAAAATGGGTATGGAGAGTGCAAAAGTGAGAGTGGAGAATTGCTGTGTCATCCTCAGCAGTAAATCAGCATTGGGCGCTGGACTGTATCTGTCTGGCACCATAAGGGCAAAGGCAGCGGTTGCATAACTCTCCTGTCTTACATCTATCATCCACCTTACTCCTCTCACGGCACTGACCCTTAAACACATAACATGTTCAGTTTAATAGTTTATGCGCTCCGGCCACTGCCTCATGTTTTATGTATTGGCCTGTGCCTCTCTGTGTAATGCAGAGCCCTGAACTGCTGATTGGCTGAATTTAGTTGTCACTGGCAGGATGTGGTGGTTTCACTCCAGTTACTACAGTATATACTGCAGAGTGAGTGCTGCGTCTGAAAGACCTGATTTGTCACTGCTCTAATTGCAGTAACTGGTTTAAAAGGGACCTGCTGACACCATCATTTGTGCAGTTAAACCTCTAATGAGTTTGAAGGACAGTGTTATGGTTATATTAATATAAATATGTTGGTTGTACTTTTATATTTTTCTCATTATTGCATCCTTCATCTTTTCAGTCACAAATGCAAAGGAAGATATCCCATTATACATTATATGAAATTATGCTTGAGAGTGTATTTTATAGTGATAGTGGTGTAATAGGTCTCTTTTATTTCCAGTTAATAAGCTCTATGAGCTCAATAGCAGAGCACTGTTTGCCCTCCCTACTGCGCACACTGTTTGACTGGTACCGGCGGCAGAGTGGCACTGAAGATGAGTCTTATGAGTACAGGCCTCGTATTAGCACCAAGTCCAAAGGGTGAGACTCTGCACTCTCTTCATTACGTTATTGTCTTTCTACTTTCAGTCTTGTCTAAAATATTGTTCGTTTTTGTACTTTGTTGTAGAGATGAACAGCACCGGGACAAAGATTACCTTTTGGAACGGAGAGACTTAGCCATAGATTTCATATTTTGTTTAGTCTCTGTGGAAGTTCTGAAACGGGTAAGTGACAGTGCACTTTGTATGCTATAAATACTTCACTGGTGTAAGACAGTGCACCTGTGCAGCCTGATAGTGACACTATCTTATTCAAGCACATTGTGTGACGTGATCTCTTCTAAAGGTCGAATGCATGCACTTGACAAAGAATGTGTGACTGCCTCTCCACATTTACCTAACATAGACAAGATTTACAACTTATTTACTAATTTAGACTTATAATAATAATGGGTATTCCTTAAATTTGTTCTATTTTTGTGGGTTAATTTGCTGTAATTACCATGAATGTGAAACTGAGCCAGCTTAAGCAGGATAGGATTTGTTTTCATAGGTGTGTTGTTGTAATTTTATTCACTAAATTGTCACGCTCTATAAATTAATTGCAGTTATTAGTGAGGTTCCTCCCACAGAGGGGCTCACAGTAGATAAACACTGTGGCATTACACCAGCTCCCAGCTGTGCTTGTTACTAAAGTACACTGTTCAAATCGGACTATGCATTCTGAACTAAGAGCCGGTCCTTGGAGACCAGAGCTAAGTTGTCCTTGGCTTTGCTCCTGTTGGGGGGGGTAATGAATGGGAGCGAAGAAAAAGAAAGAATGCTATCAGCGCTTCAAATAAGACTAATGATTCTCTGTTTACGTCACAGATTCCTCTTCATCCAGTGCCAGATGGTTTAGTACATGAAGTCCTAAACTTGGCATTCAAGCACTTTAAACATAAAGAGGGGTAAGTAGTGTGCTCACAAACGACATAAAGAACAGTGATGATAAATATATACCTCAAACTCTTATATTCCCTAAAGCGTCATTGTTTTTGTGAATGGGTACTTAGACTGGCCTTGTGCTCATTGAGACATTTAATAATAACATTTAATTAGGGCTGGCAGCCTTTGGTCGCTTAGTCGATTAATCTGTCATCTGTCTGTCAATCTGTCTGTCTGTGAGGTTTTGGTCGACTAAAATTTTATTGCTCAATTAGTTGCATGAGCTCTTTGCATCAAAGCTGGTCTCCTTTATTACTTAAAAACTTTTTTTTTCTCCGTTTTATTTAAGATAGCATATATGATTTTTAGACAGTATAGTTTACAGCCATCTTTTATGAATGCTTTATTAACAAATAATGTAATGTCACTTGTTTGTGTAACTCTCTGGTAAGTCCCCCCACATATCCTTTGGTCGATTAGAGTGAATTAATCGCTGCACTGGGCATAACTTCGGTCGACTAACAATTTCTTTGGTCGGCTACAGCCCTATATTTAATATCTTTTTCTGCTCTATTCGAATCACAGTTACTGTGGCCCCAACACTGGCAATGTGCACATCATTGCAGATCTGTATGCTGAGGTCATCGGAGTCCTTACACAGTCAAAGTAAGCACGCCACATCCTTTGACTAAAATGCAATACTGACATGATGGCATGGCTTTACACATATAGGTATTCTTTCAGGTTTCAGGCAGTAAGAAAGAAATTCATCACAGAACTGAAAGAGCTGAGGCAGAAGGAGCAGAGCCCGTACATTGTCCAAAGCATCATCAGTCTCATTATGGGCATGAAGTTCTTCCGGGTTAAAATGTACCCCGTGGAGGATTTTGAGGCCTCTTTTCAGTTCATGCAGGTACGTATTATTATGTCATAGCACTTTTTGTGCCAACCCTTCTTGTATAGTATGAGTGGCTGGTTTGTGTGTGTCGAAAGATAATTTTTACTGCATCCCCTTTGTTCAGCAATGTGATACAGCCACTGGCTCATAAAACTTGATGAGTAACAATGAAAAAGAACATAGCTAGAACATAGTGCATGTCTTTTTGAGAGTGTACTATAAATTGTTTTTTTTTGCTGTCTTTATTGTTGTTATTATCCTCTATTTAAAATCATCTCCTTCATTTCTATATTTCTTAATGGAGCTTGTTGTGCTATATCTGCAGACAACTGTAAGATGATTAGTATATAGGTACACATTGCTATGATCTTCACATTTACATAACTATCTCTATTGTCATAATATTTGAATGGACTATTGATTCTCCTCTCCCATGCCTCAGCGCTTGAAAAGAAAATCATAAAAAAAGACATGTTATATCAGTTATATCAGGTTTTGCGTAACAGTTTTTTTTTTTTTACAGCAGTGGAAATTGAAGAATAACAAGTGTTGGTCATGCTAGAGGGACCGTGTTTATTATTTTCTGATGACCATTATATTCGTGTGTCTTTGGTGTTGTTCTTTTAGGAGTGTGCCCAGTATTTCCTGGATGTCAAGGATAAGGACATAAAGCACGCTTTGGCCGGCCTTTTTGTTGAGATCCTGATCCCTGTGGCTGCTGTAAGTCTAGTAGTTTAAATAGTTCATTCCAGTTATAATGAATCTGAATGGCTTGTTAAGCATTTCATTCATTCCCAGGCGGTGAAAAATGAAGTGAATGTGCCATGCCTAAAAAACTTTGTGGAGATGCTTTACCAGACAACGTTTGACCTTAGCTCTAGGAAGAAGCATTCTCTGGTAAGACTTTTTCTCCAATTTGGTTCTTCCTATTTTAGTCAACTATGACGCTCTGGCCTTGGTGTCCGAATTCCTTTGTTTATCAAATATTTTAGGCTCTGTATCCCCTGGTGACATGCCTGCTGTGTGTAAGTCAGAAGCAGTTCTTCCTCAACAACTGGCACATCTTCCTCCAGAACTGCCTCTCACACCTCAAGGTACCCCTTTATGTCCACTCCACTTCAAACTATGTACAAACATAGTCCTAATTCAAGTTTACTGTAACACTTGTAATAACTACACACTATAAAACATTAGTTAATAAGGATTAGTAACCATTTAAAAAATAATAACTTATATTAACTAATAATAACTATTGAGTAATCAGGATTGTTATTAATATTTAATTCTTAACATGAATAAGTTCATGTTTGTCAATGTAAACTGATAAACAGCAGTGTTAATATCTGTAAACTGCTCATTAAAATCCAGCCACAAGGGGTTACAAGCCAGTGTATTACTGTATTTGAGTCAGTCCCTAGTCTGTCAGAAATGGGCGAAAAAAATTAATACGCAAATGATCAGTTTGCTGTGGTGACCCCATTTGTGAGAAGTGTAAAAAAAAAAAGAAAAATGTTGTTAATATAAATGCTTTATTACATCTTAATAGTGTTATGTTGTTGGAAAGTGTTACCAGGTTGCAACCTAGTTGATAATTCACTTTAAACATCAGAGGTCTCATGACTGTTTTGAAACTTAAAATTAAAAGCTGTTTTGGTTCCCATTACATGAGGGTGCTACGGTATGAATGGAATTAGTTTAAAATGGGAATGAGTTATTGCCATGACACACTGAGAAACACTGATTAAAGCTTGATATTGAATGGGGTTTTCTGTGGTTCTGTCTAAGGTCATAATGTACTTTCCTTCTCATAAAACACCAGATCTGGACAGGAATAGCACTTGATTAGATAAGGCAATGAAAGAGTTTTTGTTTTCTAAAGAGGAATAAAAAAAAAAGCATCCTCAGCATTATGAAGACAAGACACGATTGTCAGTAGAGTATTTCAGCTACTTAAAAGCCATTTCCTCTAACCATATATCTCATTATTGTTGAGTATTATGTTCTCTCAAGTGCTGTTTAACTCCGGTCTGTGACTCCTTGTAAACCGGATCAGGGCTTCTTTCCCTCTATCCCTGTTCATGAACCCAGACTGACTGATTGAATCATCCATTGACTGACTGAGGAACTTAATGACCTGCCTTTCTCATTCTGCATTGATTATCTCTTGTGGACACTGATCATTCAGTGGATAAATTTGCGTGTTTGTGATGGTGATTTCTGAAACTTTTGAATGGTGGTCTGTGACATTTCAGCATCCCTCTGTACCATCTTTTAAAGAATCAGTGGTGAATTTGTGAAATCTTGTTGTGGACTTGTTTGATTGTTGTGAGACGTAATGATTGTAGTAGCTTAGGGCTGTTAATTGTTCATTTCTTTTAACCATGTGGTGGATCTTCATTCTAGCCAAAAATTTAACAATATCTTACAGTATGAAGTCATAGGAACTAGTTCCATTTTATAGATATTAGTATTTCAGTGACATTTAAAGATATTGTTGATATACTGTAGTAATGAAGTAAAAATGGCAATGTATATTTTGTATACAGTGATGCAACATAATACCACAGCTGATCTCCATATGGTTAAAACAGTTATGGTATTCTTTATGGCTCCAAATCAACTGGTGTTGCTGCGTATCAGCTTTGATTTTGGTTTAATTTTCCTTTTCCATCAAATGTTCCTTTTCCTCATCCTCCTGTGTCTTTGTCTTCTGTGTCCCCTGTGTCTTCTATGTTTTTAATTTGATTTAAAGACCACAACACACTTTATTTTTCATAATTACATGACTAACACACACTCGCTGTTATAGTTAGAGACATGCTTTCAAACATGCCACTAATATCCATTAGTTAATTTACACTGGTGGTGTGTTAAATAGTGTACACTGACTAGAGTAAAGATACTTTAACTCAGCTCTTGACAAATTACTTTGTTTTTTTTTACTTGCATTTGTCCAACTCCCTACATTCTTTGTCTTCTGTCATTTGATCTTTTTCTTGCATTGACTCGCTCCAGATGCCTTCTAACAACAGCATCCGAAAGCAGATTGAGACGTTGCAGGTGAGTCTTTGGTGTCTGACCAGCCTGGCTGTCCCTCCTTTGTAAAGTCAGGTCACATGACCAGGACCAGTGGTAGCCCTGCTCTGTCTGTGTGGTCAATGGGTAGTATATGGCTCTTTTTGTTACAATAGAAAAGAAAATGCTGACTGTTGTAGCTTGTGGTGCTGCTGTAGGCCTGTGGTCGACTCAGATTATGTTTTTGGTGATTCTGTTGTTGTTTGATATAGCTACAGAATTGAACTTTTCAATGCACAAGATTTATCTTATGTTGCTAAATATCCTAGAACTAGATAATAGTTCAGTTCATAAAGTTAAATTAGACATATTGAATATACATTATATCCATTGTTGTATATGCAACTACCTATTTAATATGTTATTCTTTTCAATGTGTTAATTTCAAATGTCAGTATGAATGTGAAAATTAAAACATTCATTATCTAAGAAGTAGATTTTTCTAGCTTTTAGCCGTGTGCTGTATTGTGATGTGTTGTGATTGTTAGAAGGCTGATTGTCTCACATCATTGACCAAAATATGATGACTTTCGTAACCACAGTAAATTCAGACTGGTTTGTTTTTTGGACTCTTTGATGGTTTTAGCAGCACTTAAAAATGGCAAACGATTTTGTGTCGAGCTCACATTCTTTGTTGCAGAATGATAAGTTTTTTCCAGATCCATTGTCATACTCTTATTATTATTATTATTATTATTATTATTATTATTATTATTATTATTATTATTATTATTATGGTGTGCTAATTCTATGCATCAGCTTACAAGTCTGTGTTTTTAGTTTTTAAGTTAAATTCAGCTGCTGTTTTATCATGTTATTTTACCCCGAAACCTTATTTAATATGGATGTTGCGCACATGCTGTTTAATCATAGAGATGAGTAAGTACTATTTAGCTAGTTCTGTAGTGCATAATTTGTGCTATACCTAATTAAAATATAAAAATTTATTAACATACTTTAAAATTGAGTTAGCAGTACACTTTTATTTCTTTATACTTCTATAAATTGCTGACTGTAGCCAGGTGAGTAGAGAACTTCTATAATAAAATCTACTGCCTCACATTTGTATTTTCTCATTGACAGAACAAAGACCCTAAAATGTCACGTGTAGCACTGGAGTCTCTCTACAGACTGTTGTGGGTCTACATCATCAGGATCAAGTGTGAGAGTAACACAGTTACACAGAGGTCAGTTCCCAAGGGCTTTTTGTCAAATGTGTTGACGAGTAACACTATATGAATACTAGTATAACTAAAGCTCTTTGTTGCTGTATATTCTCACATAACATTCTCTTTATTTCCTCTAGTCGACTCCTCAGCATTGTTTCAGCACTTTTTCCCAAAGGATCCCGGAGTGTGGTGCCCAGAGACACACCTCTTAATATCTTTGTTAAGATCATCCAGTTTATAGCTCAGGTTTGTGGCAGACTCCATGATACATTATCTTCCAATACTTTGATAGCACCATGAACTATGACTGAGAGCGATTAGTTAAAGTTGATCAGATTTTAAATCTATATACACAAAGCTCTGAACTAAATTCCATGTGTTTTGTTGGAACAACACTGAACTAAATTTATCCTCAAACAAGAACTTTTAGATTTGGATGCACCACAGAATGATTTCAGGCTTTGTTTGGATTATTTTTTTTACATGCAAAGAGTTAATGAAGGAGTAAAAACAAGTATTTATTTGTGATATGGATATTGTGATTTATTACATTTGGATTACAATAAATGTGCAATATTGTTGTGCAGCCCAACTTTCTTCCACTTTTTTTCTTCCTGGACTCCTAGTAATGTGTTCTGTTTGGTTGCTCACAGGAAAGACTGGACTTTGCAATGAAGGAGATCATCTACGATCTCCTCTGTGTGGGCAAGTCTCACAAAACCTTTGCCATCAATCCAGAGGTAAAGTTTAAATACATTTCTTTAAAGTCACTATTTTCTTCCATTTCTTTGCACTCATCACTTGTGTTTGTCCTTCCAGAGAATGAATATAGGTTTACGAGCTTTCTTAGTCATTGCTGACAGTTTACAGCAGAAGGATGGAGAGCCCCCTATGCCCACCACTGGGATCATCATGCCATCGGGCAACACACTGCGCGTCAAGAAGATCTTCCTCAACACCACTCTCACTGATGAAGAAGCAAAGGTTATAGGTATGTAGAAAACAGTATATCCATGTTTTGTTTTATATTTAAGTTGTTAGTATTGAAGTTTTATTCAGTAACTGGCATATCTTTTCAGGGATGTCACTCTACTACCCTCAAGTAAGAAAGGCCTTAGACAACATCCTGCGTCACCTGGACAAGGAAGTGGGACGCTCTATGAGTATGACCAGTGTTCAGATGTCCAACAAGGAGCCAGAGGACATGATCACGTATGTGACCTTATTAAAAATACAAAAGCATACATACATCAGGCTTTTCTTTCTCAAGCGTACAAAAATTCACATAACCCTTTCTAAATTAATTTATCTAAGAGGTGAGACTTATTATTTCAGGAATACAATAATACTCTAAAATTTTATAGTAATGGGCCATGTGTTTGCAAATGGGAACTTTACTTCAGGTGATAAACATTTATGATTTTGTATATAAACAAATAATAATTCGATAATACCAATGTCCTACAGGGGAGAGAGGAAACCAAAGATCGATCTGTTCCGCACATGTGTTGCCGCCATCCCCAGACTAATACCGGATGGCATGAGCAGACAAGACCTCATAGAGCTCCTTGCCAAGTAATTCAGCCTTTCTAATTTCTCTGCACCCATTTGACCTCACTTTCTGCTGTACATTTAATGTGACTTCCTACTACTCTAGGTTGACCATCCACATGGACGAGGAGCTGCGGGGCCTGGCCTTCACTACACTACAGGCCCTCATGGTAGACTTCCCGGAGTGGCGCGAGGACGTCCTCTCAGGGTTTGCTTACTTTATTGTGCGAGAGGTGACAGACGTCCATCCCACTCTGCTGGACAATGCTGTGAAGATGCTACTGCAGCTCATCAGCCAGTGGAAGCAGGCAGTACAGAGTGGCAACAAGGGCCATGATCCTCAGGTCAAAGTAAGTGTGCTGCTTGTTAGCATCATATCGGCTCTTGATACCTTTTACAAATTAGCTAATTTTAAATAATACCTCTTAGCAGAGCTCAGGCAACAGACACTCTCTCTCCCTGGACCGGAGCAATCCCCTGGGAGTGCTGCATGTGGTGGAGGGGCTGGCGCTGGTGGTTCTTTGTAGCTGTCGTCCTGCCACTCGACGACTGGCTGTTAATGTTCTCAAAGAGGTCAGAGCGCTGCACACGGCACTGGGCATCGGCAAGGTAATTATCCTACTTTGAAAACACTGTTTAAGCCAAATAACATGGGTCAGTGAATATCTTTGTAATATTAACATTTGTCAATCATTTAGGGAGATGAGGAACTGGCCATTGATGTGATGGACAGACTGAGTGCATCAGTGTTGGAGAGCTTCATTCACCTCACTGGGGCTGATCAGGTACAATTAGTTGTATTCTTGTAATAAATATATAAATAAATGGCTAACTAATTAAGCTTGTATGCTTGTCTTTGTAGACCAACCTCCTGTATTGTCCCAGTGGGATTGATCTACAGACACTAGCAGAGTGGAGTTCATCTCCCATCAGCCACCAGTTCGATGTGGTGAGCCCCTCACACATTTGGGTGTTCGCCCATGTTACTCAGGGCCAGGATCCCTGGGTCATCAGCTTCTCCAGCTACCTACGACAGGAGCACCTGCCCAAGTACTGTCCCACCGCACTCAACTATGCCTGGATGTTTGCATACACCCGTCTGCAGCTGCTGTCGCCACAAGTCGACATCAAGTATGTAACCTTCTGTCCACCATTGACACGTGTTGTGAATTAATGCATTTTGGTGTGATGTTTTACTTTATTGTTTCAGATACTTGTACCATACATGTATTCCAAACATCAGTATTTTCTTAGTTGCAGACGCAGTGCTAAACTTTTGTCTTCTCTTGTGTCCCCTTGCAGTAGCCCCATTAATGCCAAGAAGGTGAACAGTCTGAACAGCAGTGACTCCTACATTGGGCTGTGGAGGAACTACCTGATTCTCTGCTGCAGCTCTGCCTCCTCCTCCTCTATCAGCTCCTCATCCTCCACCTCTGGCTCCGTCCGCTGCTCCCCGCCTGAGACGCTGGCGTCCACGCCGGACAGCGGCTTCTGCTATGATTCAAAGGTATTGTATGCGTAAATAATATCTCTATTATATTATGTACCTTAGCTCACTTCTTCCTCATTCTGTATTCTAACTTCAGATTGTTGGCACACCGTCCCCTTCCTCGCTATTTAAACACATCGTTCCCATGATGCGCTCTGAGAGCATGGACATCACAGAGTCTCTTGTGTTGGGGCTTGGCAGGACCAACCCCATGGTTTTCAGGTAATAATCCAAGGGAAAACA
This sequence comes from Bostrychus sinensis, assembly GCA_020698575.1. Taxonomy (NCBI): domain Eukaryota; kingdom Metazoa; phylum Chordata; class Actinopteri; order Gobiiformes; family Eleotridae; genus Bostrychus; species Bostrychus sinensis. Next base: position 24,452,393 of record CM036246.1, read on the forward strand.
AAGCAGATCACAGGTTAAGGTGTAGTAATATGTTTTAGTTTGTTATTAATCTGGAACTTAACTTGTCTTTGTAGAGAGTTAATGGAGGAACTGAATCCCATCATTAAAGAAGCTTTAGAAAGAAGACCTGAAGTAAGTGTGGTCTGTTCATAATGTGATTACCTGTTTTGACCCGAGTAGCTGATTTTAAATGGCTTATGCGTGTAATTTTCAGAATATGAAGCGGCGCAGGCGCCGTGACGTCCTCAGGGTCCAGCTGGTCCGGATATTCGAGCTGCTGGCAGATGCTGGTGTCATCAGTCAGATGTATGTCAGCACCAACACATTTAGCCAAAGTGGCACAATTAATTAGTCTCAAAGTGATTATTGTGATAAATATAGTAACCTTTGTGTTACTTTTTGCAGAGCCAGTGGAGGGTTAGATGGAGAAAGCCACTCTCTGAACAGCACGCTGCTTGAGTATGTTGATCTGACGAGGCAGTTGCTTGAGGCAGAAAATGACAAGGACTCAGACACACTGAAGGACATTCGCTGTCACTTCAGTGCACTTGTGGCAAATATCATCCAGAATGTTTCAGGTATCAGTCACGTGTAATCAATAAAACACTAGTCTCATGATAGTTTAAAAGCAACTTGAAAAGTGCTGCGTTTTGAGTGTTTTTTTTTTTGTTTTTTTTTGTTTCATTCAGTACACCAAAGGAGGACCATCTTCCCCCAGCAGTCACTCAGACATAGTCTCTTCATGCTGTTCAGTCATTGGGCTGGGCCCTTCAGCATAATGTTTACGCCACTAGACCGCTACAGTGACAGAAATATGCAGATCAACCGCCATCAGTACTGTGCACTTAAGGTACCAACACTTTAATATTGTTTATTACAATACAGGTAATACTGCAGATTTGTTGAGTGAAATTCTTTTGGCTTCTTTAGGCCATGTCTGCAGTGTTGTGTTGTGGGCCTGTAGCAGATAATGTTGGCCTCTCGTCTGATGGCTACCTCTACAAGTGGCTCGACAACATCCTGGATTCTCAGGACAAAAAGGTAAGACAAGGCTGGACTGGGGATTGACACAATATTCATTGATCTTCAGGAGTGCTGGTGTTTCAATATTTTTGTGCTCACTTCAGGTTCACCAGTTGGGTTGTGAGGCAGTCATGCTGCTGCTGGAGCTGAATCCAGACCAGAGCAACCTCATGTTTTGGGCTGTGGATCGCTGTTACACAGGTTCACGACGTGTGGCTGCGGGCTGCTTCAAAGCTATTGCCAACGTCTTTCACAACAGGTACCTCTCCTTTCAAACTAACATTAATCCTATGGAGGTACTGCACTATTTAGACCCTGAAATGCTAATTTTTCACCTTGCAGGGATTACCAATTTGACACTGTGGTGCTGCTCAACCTAATTCTGTTCAAGGCGGCAGATTCTTCCAGGGATATCTATGAGGTCGCCATGCAGCTGTTACAGGTGTGTCTTAGTTTTGTTTTATTTATGGTATGTATAAAATCAACGATTGTCACTATATTAAACAGGTTAATTAAACATTTTTGACAGATCTTAGAGCCTAAGCTCTTCCGTTACGCCCACAAATTGGAGATCCAGCGGACAGATGGTATCCTGACACATCCATCAGCGCTGCCACACCTTTACTCTGTGTCTTATTACCAGCTGTCTGAGGAGCTAGCAAGGACATACCCAGAGCTCACTCTGCCTATCTTCTCAGGTTGGCTAAGTTAACTGTGTTTGGCAATTTACAGTTGAAATTGTATTTTTCTTAAGGACCTCAACGCATGTCCTCTTTGTACCATTCACCAAAAGTAAAATGCTCTAAACATGGACTAAATTAGAGTCTATAAGCCATTGTCACAGTCTTTTTAATGTCCACTCATTATTGCAGAGGTGAGCCAGCGTATCCAGACAGCGCATCCTGGTGGTCGCCAAGTCATGTTGCACTACCTCCTTCCCTGGATGAACAACGTGGAGCTGGTTGATTTCAAACCCACTACAAAGCGTCCGGAGGATTGTGGGAGCGGTGAGGAGGACGAGGATGTACAAGAGCGAGAGATAATGATGGTTAACAGCCGGCGCTGGCTCCATGGAGAGGGCTGGGGCTCTCCACGTGCTACAGCCATGGTGCTCAACAACCTCATGTTCATGACTGCTAAGGTAATTTGCACATATTGGTGTTAAAGGTGTTAAAGGGAAACTACTTTTTTTGAGCACTGATTAATGTACTAAATTGAAATAAGCTCTGAAAAAAAAAATTAAAGAGTCCACTACCATCTAACTTTGGCTGATCACATGCTTGCATCAATTTGGGTCTGCTCGTCTCCTACGTCATCACAATAAAGAATGCTCCTGGCTATTACTTTTACTTCAGTTGACCACTGCATCAAAACCCAACTGAAAAAAAAGACCGTTTTAGCACTGACTGCACTGGCTTACGAAAATAGAAGGCACAAAGAAAAAACTAGCACAAGTTAAATGCAGACAGTTACGGGCAAAACATTTAACAAGTCGAGGATAGAAGGTGAACAGTAGTAATCTAACTACGAACTGAGAGCTACAAATTTAATAAATTGTTCTAATGTACTTTGGAATGTACAGTAACTGAATTTTACCTTTACAGTATGGAGATGAGTTTGCCTGGTCGGAGATTGAGAATGTGTGGACCACGTTAGCAGACAGTTGGCCAAAGAACCTCAAAATCATTCTGCACTTCCTCATCAGTATGTCAGGAGTCAGCAGTGACCCCAGCCTCTTGCCCTATGTGAGTCGACTTTGGTTATCACCAAGTAATGCCTCTGTGCATGTGTATTACTCACTAATCCTCTTACCCTATGCCTCTGTGCAGGTGAAACGAGTGGTGGTTTACTTGGGCAGGGATAAGACTATGCAGCTGCTGGAGGAGTTGATGAGTGAACTTGAGTTGACCGACCCCGTGAGCTCAGCTGTCACTCACATGGACAACCCTCCATACTACCGCATCACCTCCAGCTACAAGATCCCCTCAGTCACCTCAGGTTAATGAGGGCTCTACATCAAAATAACAGGCCACAGCTTAGAGTTTTAAAAAGTGATGTTAAGTGTTCAATGTGTGTGGTTTCAGGAACAACATCCAGCAGCAATACCATGGTGCCAGGAAACGATGGTCATCATGACAGCAAGATAAAGGACTCAAACATGGAGGACAGGTACAAGCCCAGTCACAGCAAACATTTTAAGGACAGTAAAGTCATTGCAAGGTAACAAATAAAACTTGCAGTGCATTAGAAAGTAGCCCTCATTACTATTTATGCTGACAAGGAGGGGAATGAAAGTAATGTGTTTTAAGGCAATAAAATTATTTAGGGTTATATGATAAGGAGCAAATAGCACATAAATCTGGTAGTTCTACAATTGGGCAGCAGTTTATTCATGTAAGAAAAAGTAAGTTATGTAATTTTTCCATGTTAATCATTCTGTAAGTTAATCAATTTCACCTAATTGAAATATTTGTGAAGAAAAAATCAATATCAGCTTTGTTTTGATCAACAGTTACACCCATTTGGACATCTACGGAGGTCTGAACAGCAATCTGAACCGACAGCACCACCGTCTGGAGTCTCGCTACAGCAGCAGCTCAGGAGGCTCCTACGAGGAAGAGAAGAGTAAGGCTTAATTTGGTACACATTAAAAGTATTGAAAAAGGGTTAAAACATGTCCACTAATACTTAGGTTTATCTTCTTTACTTCCAGGTGACTCTATGCCACTTTATGCTAATTGGCGTTTGAAAGTGATGGAGCACAACCAGCCAGAGCCTCTTCCTTTCCCTCCCACTGGGGGATGTTGGTCTCCTTTGGTCGACTATCTTCCAGAGACCAATGCTCCTGCTGTAACGCTTCACAGGTAAATTATACACAACCTTTTACCTAAAATGGATACATTCTGTTTCTGTTCTTTTTGTTTCTGACTTTCGTTTGGTGTTTCCAGGTGTAACATTGCAGTCATCCTACTAACAGACCTCATTGTGGACCATGGTGTCAAAGTGGAATGGGGTGCCTACCTGCACCTTTTGCTTCATGCAATTTTTATTGGTAATTTATGTGAACTGTTTACAGTTGACTCCCTGGCTTCTTCCCTCATTCAACTTGAATATTTTCTAACTTTTGTGTCCTCACTCAGGCTTTGATCATCAGCATCCAGAAGTCTATGAGCACTGCAAACGTCTACTTCTCCATCTGCTAGTTGTCCAAGGAGCAAACAGCAACGTCCAGTCGGTGGCGATGGTGCTTTTACGCAACAGGGAATACAATGACCCCCGAGTCCTGACTGTGAAACCAGTAGCACCAGAGTATAACCTCACAGGTCAGTTATATTCAGTTGGACACAATAATTATATTTACTTTTTTCACTGTACAATTTAAACCAAGAGTAAACATGTTTTCTTTTATTTTAGAAAATTGGTTCAATCATCTAATAGGACATTGTAACATAAATCACTTGTAAAAAAATAGACCCTAGAAGATGTCATTTAGGCTTAATGGTCAAGAATTGTATTGCAACCTTGCTTAGAAGGCATATACCCCACTGGATAGTTGTTCTACACCACTTGTCAATATTGACTAATAGGCTGCAAAAAAAAAAAAAAAAAACTGAGAAAAGATTTTCTTGTTGACATGAAAAAAGAACAGGTTATTGTCTGCTGGGTAAAAAATCTTTGAACACTTTGCACATGTTTCCACATACAACAGAATCCAAGGCACTCTGTCTCTTGTATTGTTAAGAAGCATTTATTAAATCATGGCTCTCCAAAAAAAAAAAAATCATACACACCATTGTGTTTTGGCTCAACGTGGCCTTCCTCAGGGTGCGAAGACAAAGACTGTTCAAAGATTTTCTATCCAGCAGACATCAGCCTATCTTTTTTTTTTTCCTTGATATGTGTTTAGCCATGCAGCACTCCCCATCATATTTTTTATTGCTAGGATTTTCTTGTGTCACACAGCCAACATTTTTTCACTCTTTGTAATTAAAAACGATTTTGTGTACTGCTGTAGTAGAGCACTTGGTGGCAGTAAAGATCCAGCAGAGTAATAGCCATGACTCCGCTTCCCTGAATACTGAGCTTGTTTTAAACCACCTGCATGAATAAGCATCTTTTAGTATTTAATAAATATATATCAAATGTGAGCTTTCCATCTTACCTGACTCCTCATTCTTCACTACTTTAACTTAAAGGTGCTATGAGCAGAAAATATTTTGTATATTTCAAAACAATTACTCAAATATGTGCCAAGATATGATGTAAACATGTGTAATTCAAACATTAGTTTTACTAATAACAATGGTATGGCTAATTTACTTACAATTAAAAAAAAAATTGTTGTTTTTGTTTACATTTGTGTTTTGGTTCTAAAACTGCATCACAATCAGAAAAGCAGAAAGACTGGCAACCCACAGACCATTGTTTTGGTTTAGACTGCAGTACTGTTTTCAAACGAGTACAAGCACACGCCGCTCACAGTACCTTTTAAATGCCTATATTTATATTGGTTCCACAGGAGTGCACGACTTGCTACCAGTTGACTGTCATCCGTCACCCATGACCGACTCTGGCCTTAGCTGCAGCTCCACTTCGTCCAGTATAAGTCTTGGTACAGGAGGAAGTGCTCTGTCCCACCTGTCTCCTTCGCTCCTCAGTGAAGTGGATGCCACAGTTGAACAAGACGAGAAAGTCAAAGCTCTCATTGAGTTCATTACAACAAGGTCAGAATAATGTATATATATTTTTTCTTAACAAATGCTAATGACAACTCATATTATATATCACTCATCACCCTTGCCGTTTGCTTTCATGCCTCCAGCTATGTCTAAACGGATTGGGTATTTTTACATTGCATGGGTTTGATTTTGGGTTTGGTGTAACACTGTTTCTCAAAGTCAGGTGTGCTGAGTATCTTCCAGGTGTGATTCTCTATTAATAAATGTTGTCTCATGCATTTTCTCTTGCCTTGTAGGAAACGTGGTCCTTTGTGGAACCATGAAGATGTGTCTCCAAAGAACCCCAACATCAAAAGCGCTGATCAACTGAGTGTTTTTGTCCGGCATGTTGTGACCGTCTTCAGGCATTCTCAGTCAGGTTAGTGGGACACAGAGCTACTAGTTTACACAGAGGATTTACTCCCATTCTTTGTTTTAACGTCTTTTTTGTACTTGTGCACTTAAGGTTTCCAACTGGAGTCATTACTTAGTGAAGCAGCTCTACAAACGGCTTTGTCTTGCTCATCTCGTCACTATGCCGGCCGCTCGTTCCAGATTTTCAGGGCGCTCAAACAACCTTTGACCCCTGCCACACTTTCTGATATTCTGTCCCGATTGGTGGAAACTGTAGGAGACCCGGGGGAGGAGGCTCAGGTCAGCAATTATACACACATCACTTTTTACTAAACTTTTTTTAAATTTTGATGTATGACCAAGATAAATGTTGAAGAAGAGATCAAACTAGCAACAAATTATACTACAATGAAGGGCTCCTTGCTGAATGTCCTCAAATGGGACGCGAACAACAAAGCATGCAAGTACAGAAATATAAATGAAACCCTTGTCTAATAACTGGAGTTTAAAAGTTATGTAAAAGCCTTGCTGTAACTGGTATTGTCCTATTGCTGCATATGCACAACTTATTCAGATACTCAGATTAAGTTTGTACAAAGTACTCTTCGCCTCAAATTTGATTCTTTGTGAACTCTACATACTCTACTCTACATAGACAGACATTGACAGAAATCCAGTTAGAGGTCTTAATCGAGTTATAAGCATGGTCCATCTAATTGAAAACTTTTTGTGGGGAATTCCACATGTACACATAGCTTGAAGCTATACATAGTCTTTGTTTATTTTACCCACACTGACTGTTGTTGCTCGCTTCCTCAGGGCTTTGTCATTGAACTACTCCTCACCCTGGAGGCAGGCATTGACACACTCGCAGACACGCTCAAGAATTATGACCTCCTCACTGCCTTAGCACAGTAAGTCCTTATTCTCTTTGTCGCAGTGTGTTTGACTCATCTTTAATAAAAGTCGTGAAGTGATTGATGCACAAATTCCCCTTGACAAATTATTTCTCGTTACATTTGTAGGACGCCAACACGTGAGCACCTGCTTTGCCCCAAATTAGCTGCAAACCGGAAAAGCACAGGCCAGTTGAACTTGAACAGCGGTGGTCTGTCCAATAATGTACACGCTCGTAGCAACTCACTGCGTGCTAGCATAATGGGAGAAAGGAGAGGCGATAAACGTAGGAGTAACACCTTGGATGTTGCAGACAGACTCGGGGGAAGCCATGGAAACCTGGCACGAACTCGGAGCTTATCGTCTTTAAGGGAGGGCGGAGGAGGGGGTCCCGGTGTGGACAATATGCCAACTGTGGATCCTTCAAATCTGTTGGCCACCGTGTTCTGGATAGCGACTTCTTTGCTGGAGTCAGACTATGAGTTTGAGTATCTCTTGGCCCTGAGGTTACTCAACAAGCTGCTCGGACACCTGCCCCTGGACCGGGCGGACAGTCGGGAGCGTCTGGAGAGGGTTCAGGCCAAACTGAAGTGGTACAGTTTCCCTGGGCTGCTGCAGCTATTCTTAAAGGGCTTCACCTCTGCTTCTACTCAGGAGCTCACCATTCACCTGCTCAGCAAGCTCATCAGTGTGTCGAGACACACACTGGTCGATCCTTCGCAAGGAGCAGGTATGCTACAAGCTCAAGGTATTAACTTGCGCTCAAGGTATTAACTTGCACTTAATATGTTCACATGCAGGTATAGAAATTGAAATTATTGCCTGCGTTCTTATAACTGGAGTTTGCAACCACATTTAAATGTCTTAAATGCAATCAGAAGGGGGTCCTTTGAATTTTTTTTATTGGAGTAACACAACTATAGCTGCATTTTTATAGCTTAGTCTGAGTTGACACCAGCACATGTATACAAATGAGAAAATTGTGAAGATAAGTTCAGAGCTCATTTATTTTTAGACTATTGAAAATTTACATTTTGGGTAATTTTTGTTGCTGACTATTTTGTTTGCTGTTGTTTTAGTCTCATAAAATATCACCTTGATATTTCTAAAGGGATTAAATTAGCAGAATTTATTAGAATTAAGTGCTACCAATAAGTTTGGTGTTGCCCTAGCTCTTTTTCCTCAATTTGACAAAGGCTAAATACTATTAAATACCAAAACCACACAATTGCGGCATGAATTCACAGAAGAAGAAATCTCTTCTGTGCTGTGAGCATGTAAACAAAGTAGCATTCCTGAGGGCCTAAGTGAGCTACAAGCATAGCTGACTAATCTCTGCATGTAAACTCACAGACTATTAAACGTTTTCTGTTTCCTTGCAGGTTTCCCATTAAATATTTTGTGCCTCCTACCACACCTCATTCAGAACTTTGACAGCCCAACTCCGTTTTGTAAGGAGACGGCTGATAAAATAGCCAAGGTGTGCACCGATGAGAAGTCGGATGCACTGACCAATCTGGCTCACATGATGACCCTGTACAGGAAACAGAACTATTCTCGAGACTGTACCAACTGGATCAACGTGGTCTGCCGCTACCTCCACATGGCGTTTGCTGAGATAACCTTGAATCTTGTTACTTATTTGGCTGAGGTAAGGCCATACTCCATGTTAAATATTGCTGTAAACTGTACCATATAGTTGTGTAATGAATATTTGCTATGTATATATCTCATAGCTGCTTGAGAAGGGCCTTCCCAGCATGCAACAGTCCCTCCTGCAGATCATTCACAGCCTGCTGAGTCATATTGAGCTGTCAACAGCCCCTGTGAAGCAGTTTAACCTGGAAATTATGAAGATTATTGGCAAATATGTGCAGGTGAGACACCATTTGTAAATTTTACCCGTGAATACTTGAGGTAACAAGCCAGACATTGGTGATAGTTGGAAACACAACATTTGGCCTAATGTGTAATTCATTCCCCAGCCTCTCCTTGCTTTTTCTATATACTGTAGATGTTGGAGCTGAAAAATGAAAGGCCAACTTGTATTTTCCAGGGCTATTGTTAAGGCCCCCTTTTGATGGATGTACATCTCTTTATAAAAGCCTTTTACCCCTGACCTAGTGCATTATATGCTTCTTGCTACCAGCGCCATCTGACAGCTGTTATACCATAGTGCCCTGGGCCAATCCTTTACTGGCTCACGACCAGTGGTGCTTTGTGTTTGTGTGCAGCAGCATGCGCCCTATGCAGCGTAAACTCTATTTGTCTGCCTTTTTAAAGGTTTCGTGACATTACCTTGGACCATGATCGAAAATCCAGTAAAATTAACATAACTTCATAGATGTTGCTGTTGTGCCTTAAAATCAGTTTAGTGTATAAAATGATTTGTCTTTGTTAAGGTGATTTTTCTGAACACAGACACACCTGATAATAACATTAAAATATGTCTGTTGGATGCAGAGCCCACATTGGAAAGAGGCCCAGAACATCCTTAAGCTGGTGGTGTCTCGCTCGGCCAGCCTCGTTGTTCCAGATGATGTACAGCGCTCGTACAGCACTGAGTCATGTGGCTCTCCGGAAATCGCATTTACACGCATTTTTAATAACTCTTCAAAGGAGCTGCCGGGCAAAACTCTGGACTTCCACTTTGACATCTCAGAGGTGACATTTTGCCTCACAAGTCTGCTCATTTTACGGTCTCAGGATTCTCTGCTTAGTCTCACAAATGTGTTCAAACCTTTCGCTCTGTAGACACCAATTATAGGGCATAAGTATGGAGACCAGCGAACAGCAGCTGGCCGTAATGGAAAGCCCCAGGTGATTGCAGTAACCAGGAGTACGTCATCCACATCGTCTGGCTCCAACTCAAACGGCCTGGTGCCAGTCAGTTGGAAGAGACCCCAACTCTCTCAGGTGCCTGCTTGGAAGTATCTACCTGAAATATTGTCTAAATCATGTTTCTAGTCAAATGTGAAAACCGATCAGGCTAATAACACAGATTATGTTTTCATCGTGGCACCTGTTAGTGGGTATATATTAGGCAGCAAGTGAACATTCAGCAAAGGCACTTCTACTATTTACACTTCTGTTATGAACAAATATTTTCTGTGTTGTTTTGTTACAGAGACGAACGAGAGAGAAGCTCATGAATGTCTTGTCTCTATGTGGTCCAGAGTCTGGTGTTGCAAAAAATCCATCCGTAAGACTCCTCTCCTACTCTAAAGCCTCTGACAAGGTCTCTGTAAATGATAAATAAACACTGCTTTTGCTCATATTTTTTTTTTTTTTTGTATTGCTCCGTGTCGGTCCTACATTTCTCCTGTACATTTACTTTTCACCAACATAGAATCTTTTGCTTGCATTCAGGTGGTGTTCTCGTCTAATGAGGATCTGGACTCAGGAGACCAACAGACCAGCCTCATCCCCACAGTTGAGGAGGTGGTCAGAGAGGAGGAGGTGCAGGGAGAAGACACAGGCAGTGAGCAGCAGTTTGGTGTCTTCAAGGACTTTGACTTCCTCGACGTAGAGCTGGAGGATGCCGAGGTGAGGATTTTGATTAAAATATCTGCTTATGTTTACTTGATTTTGAATTAACCACATGAAAGCACTTGTCTTGTCTCGTATCAGTAGTAATTGTGTCTGTCCTCTAAGTCCTCTAATCCTAGATGTTGTAAAATTATTAATATTGTCTGTCTCTAGTCCAATAACACTTGTATTCTTTGTCTTCTCTTGCCACAAGGAGTTGCAGGTAAGGCTGTGGTCCGGAGATCTTCTGTCAGATGTTCTCCTCTGTGCCATCGTGTCTGTCATTACTGAGTTGCACTTTAAAATCATGAATGCTCATTGTGAATGCTACAGTATTATAAGTTCTCATATAGATGTGTTATGTGTTTGTCCATCCATTTGTGCAGTGCTTATGGTCCATTTTGATTTCAGTTTTTTTCAATATTGACATAATCCAGTGGTTCTCAAACATTATACACCAAGTACCACTTAAAATTATTTCTTCTCTGCAAGCACCACCTTAATGGTATAAAACACAGTCTAGGCCTATTAACGACATGCATCATTTACGCAACAGATTATTATATTCCTATACGCATTATGAAATGTTACTATTGAGGGCACTGCACATATGTTATGTTAATCATATTTAACCCCAATCCAGCCGCATGGGGTCACAAGACAGTGTACTATTTGTGCTGGTCCCAAGCCTGGATAAATGGAGAGGGTTGTATCAGGGACATCTGACTTAAAGCCTTAAAGACAATAATTTGCTGTGGTGACCCCAGAAGGGAAAAGCCACGCAAAAAGAATAATTATGTTTATGAGCATTTTTTTTTTTTTTTTTATATACTTTATTAAAATTACTCACGTATGTCCCCAGATACAATAAACATGTAAACATGTTTAAATTATATTAGTTTTACTGATTACAATGGCACAGCTAAAATTTTAAAAATATTTTACATAATGGCCAAATTTACGTTTGCATATTTGTTTTGGTTCTAAAACCCTTGCATCGCTGATCGTCCAATCAGAAAAGCAGAAAGAGCTCCATGCTCTGGTTGCCACAGAGGCCAAAAGTACTCACTGTAACTGGCAACTCACAGACCATTGTTTTGATTTAGACTGCAGTACCGTTTTTAAACCAGTACAAGTGCTGCTTATAGTACCTTTTAAGTTTTGAAGAATCCTGCATAAACCCCCTCTATCACAGTTTGAGAACCACTAAAAAGCATTAGCCTTGTGCTTTGTTTCCTAAAATCTTCCACCACCTGCAGACTTTTAACTATTCCTAACTTGAAACTCATTTGTCCTGTAGGGAGAAAGCATGGACAACTTCAACTGGGGAGTCCGGCGGCGCTCTTTGGAGAGCATGGACAAAGGGGATGGGGACACGCCGTCTCTGCAGGAGTGCCAGTACTCAGGCAGCACGCCAAGCCTCAACCTCACCAACCACGAAGACACGGACGAGTCGTCAGAGGAGGAGGTACTGAGCGCTAGCCAGATTCTCAGCCGCTCTGGCCTTGTAAGTCCAATCAGGGTCCCCACCACCACCACCAGCACCACAACCTCACCCAACCCACCATGCTCCTCACACAGTCAGCTGGCATGGTGTGTGTGTGTTCGTGTGCGCGAGCTGAGCTGGACCTGCTGCCACTGTGCACACACGGCTAGACGCTTGCTTCTTCGCTGGTGGTAGACGCCCCTTCATATTCTCAGCCCAAGCCTTTTGTCTTTTAAACACACGATTTTGCAACATTGCTATTGTAATCCTATGCCCCTTTTGTAGTCTCTTTTAGGAAAGTAACTATTAGGGCTGCACAATATATTAAGAATTTATCATTTTCACAATATCAGCAAACGCAATATATCCATATTACAAAAATCTAAATCTCCCAATAACGCTATGGTCTTCCATGTGACAGAGATTTACACTGTCACTATCATTTTTCTACCAGAGCCTTAAATGAGAATGGTTTGTGATTAAATGATTGGTTTAGCCTGTGTTAAGTTTTGATTTTGACGCTGTTTTGACTTGACGTGAATACTCAAGACTTACATATTTGTTTTAAGTGAATTTAACTTACTGTGTCAGAATAGTATTTTACTTTATTTTTAAATATTACAAAAATACTGTTATCGCAATATTCAACATAGTTATCGAATATTGCATGTTTTACCTATATTGTGCAGCCCTAGTAAGTATAGTTTTGAAAGACACAAAAAACTCCAGTTAGAGGCCTTAATTCATTGTCACAGAACTAATTTTGCAAGTGTATTTTTCAGTGTAATATCATGTAATGTGCTAACTAATCCTAACGTAGCCTGTCAGACACATTCATAGGATGGTTCTGGCTCCAATCAAGCTTCCACTACGATCAATCCATCTATGTGTAAAACAGTAAAGGATTTGGGACCTTGAGGCTAACACAATGTACCCTACCACATACTGAATCTGTAAAAAATCCTTATGGAAATGTATTTAGTCCTTCAAGTTTCAAGTATGCAGTCACTTTTAACCTGCTTGTTGCAACTGTGTGATTGTTTTGCTGCCTATCTCTAACCCACTCTTGGCCTTGTTTTGCCTGCACTGAAGCTTTTCACACTAGTAATGCTTTACCTCAGTATAATGGGGATATTTTCTTTCTCTTTTTTGGCTCTTCTTGATCTCGGTAGTGCACGGTGAGAGAATGAGTTTTTGCCTTCAGTAGACGTTTGCTACAAATATTAGTTGAATTTCTTGTAAAACACCATAACACAATGCTACACAATGGCATGTTTTAATGTTCAATTGCAATTATGTAATATACAAATATCATTAATACTATTTGATATCGGCATGAAGTTTAGTCATTAATTGGGCAAAAACACTGAAAAACTAAATTAACTAAAACTGCAAGTATATTTTTCTTAATTTCTGAATGTTACATAAAACTAACATGTTCTGTGTGTTTTGTATGTTAATGTTTTAGTTCCCTCCCAAGTGATGACCAGCCATAGTCTGTTGGTCCAATTAAAATCCAGTCTTTGAATTAGGGCAGGATTTAAACCTTTTTTTCCTGTATTTAAATCCTCTGTGTTTAGTGCTAGATTAGTTTGTGGGTGTTTACTTTTCAAAATTGCCTTGTACACAGATAACTCCCACCACATCTGTTTTGTATCAACAGAGTATCTAACCAGATCTTGTGTTTTCCTGCAGCTCAACAGTGACTCTGCTACAGACGACACTGCCTCTAACCACGTGGACTCACTGCAACAGTCCCAGGAGTCGTCCAGTAGTGCCATGACCGAGGAGGCTACTGTCCTACCCTCCTCTTTACCCTCCCTCCCTCGACTGGATAGTCCCAGGTTGGAGAGGGCCCACTCAGACAGCACCAGCAGCCAGCTGCCTGAGGTGCGATCATTGGGGAGCAACAATGGACTGTGGTTTCCGGGTGCTTTCTAGCTCACTTTCCTCTCTCTGTCCGTCTGTGTATGTGCTTACGCTGTACCTGCTGCCTTGTGTGCCGTTTAGACACGTGCAGATCGCTGGATGAAGTGTGGGATGCGGTGTATTTACTGACTCTAACCATATCTGCCTGACTGTTGGGCTTAGACGTTACCATCCTTTTTCTTCTGTGGTCCCTTTCTGCCAATGCTTGCTTTGCTTTAGGTCTGGGTGTCAAGGGCTGGCTCTTACTCTTCTCATAGTTATTGCAGTTGGGGCTTGCTCAAGTGATTGTGGGAGCAAAAACAAAAACTCACCTCAGGTCAGCTGTCACTGCTAACCTCAAATAACACAGCCATTGGCAACTAAATCCTCCATTAAAACCTAAAGGACAGCATCTCCTCTATCCCTATCTTCAGCTGGAGTCTGTGTGAGTATCTACTACAGCTGGTGTGTCAACATAAGAGTCAACTGAAAACCACTGGTGCAGCAGTAATGAAACCACCCATTTGATTTGTTACTGTATTAACACATTATTGACTTTGTATTGATGAACAGCTTGCTATCCACTGCTACTGACATTTATTGCTTATACTAACAACGTTTATGTTGTCCTAATTTGCATCTGTGCAGCTTGGGAACAGCGTGGATCAGTAAAAAACCTATTTTAATAGAGGAGAATTTATAACAAATAGTAAATCTGCAAGAAATTGTGAAAATAGAAATATTATATTTTATTTATTTAACCTATATTTAACCAGGTAAGACAATTGAGAACCAATTCTCATTTACAATAAGGACCTGGCCAAGAAGCGGCATAAAGGGCAGGTACAAGACAATTAGACAAAAGACTAACAAGAACGACATCAAAACATTCATACAATCAACTGATGTTATATGCAATGTGTGATAATTATGTTGAATACTGCAATAACAATATGATTGTCAGTATGTGTATGCCATTAATAAGGCATTTTTAACCATAGACATTGTAAACATTGTAAAAGTTCACGTTTATTTTAATTTAGGAAGAGAAACAAGGCAACAAAACTGGGGCTAAATCAAAACTTATTTAGGACTAAATTTAGGACAAAAGTAGGATAAAAAAATTATGAGCATTAAAGTTTATTTGGTCATAATATAGTTTAATTTAAGGCTCCAGACACTTTTGACTGTGAACATTTTTGTCAAATGGAAGACCATAACATTATAGTTTCCTGTGACAGATATTGAGTTTTTAGTATGAGTTTTGCTATAGGTGATGCTGATATGATTTTTAAAATTCAGAGCAGCCGATGGCCGATAAACACTGCAGATTTTTTGGACCAATATGTAGGACACGTTTTTTTATTTGATGAAAGAAATTAATATAATATAGCCATTTGTTTTAGTAATGCTTATTAAAACACAAACTGTTTTTCTGGTGGAGATGGTTGGGAAATCTGGGGTCCTTCACATCACATGGGTGTCTGGACATGTGCCTGACCAAAAATTGGCATAAAACTGCAAGGATCAGCCAATTGACTAAAAATGAAAAAAAAAAACTCTAGTTTGTAGATATTGCGACAATGATAATTTTGCTGATAATTGTCAGAGTCCAAACTTGAACCCATGATGCCAGGGGCAGGCTGTAGTTGCCCTGTATATGTGCTACAGCTCTACCACTGAGCCCTAATGAATAGTAATTTTATTAATACCTAATGTATTCTGTACATACAATGCATATATACTGTGTGTATTAATGGCAGTTGTCCAAACACATGTAACTTTCTAGGAACTCAGTCTGGCTGTGGGTCTCAAGAGCATTTGAAGGACATCAGCGCCATCACAGCCCCAGCTCTTAGTGAAATGAGCCCCAGATAAAACCATCAATACTCTTACTCATTCGCTCCAGGATGGCCACGACCACTTCTAAAAGCTTTCTGTAATATAGCTGCTGTCTCAAGCTGATGTACTGGCCAGCTGCCACGCTCAGCTTTCCCTAATGCATTCATTTAAAATAAAATATATATATAATATATAAAAACAAGTCAGGAAAAAAAGTAGTTTTAATTAGTGGCCAGACCGTAGCTGTCATTACACAAAAGTGGACAATCAAGTTTGTTTATCAGCATGTGTCTAATACAACGATGGATTGTAAAACCAGAGCTCATTTACTGTTGCTGCTGTAGACCCATGTTGTTTGATGAACATGTCAGTATGAAGAAGCTGTATTTACACATACTTGCATATGTTGGCCATGAATCACACATTTGCACACGCCTATACATCTCACTGTACCCCCCGGGTCTGTGAGCCCTCGCTGCTTCGTCAGTTTATTAGCACAAGGGTCAGGTTTTTAATGGCAGTTCCTTGATAGATTGATATTGGCTTCTGTTTATTGATTCTTTTTCGTTTTATTTAATTTCTCACGAGGGATGTAATCCCATACAGTGACATGAAGAACCATCTCACAAGGAGTTAAGTAACATCCAAAGCGCTGACTTGGCTCCCTCAAGTATAATTGAAGCGAATATGTGTTTCTGAGTTATGTCTATAGGTGTCTTAATTCACGAAATTGCATCGCATAAGGACCTGCATTCTTCGGTCCACTTTAGGAGCAGGACACATGCTATCGAAGCAGTTTAACAGAAATATGTGTGTCTTAATGTACAGTGTGGTTCTGTGGAGCATGAGCCCGGCTGCAGCTAAGCGCCCCCTTGTGGTCTTGTTTTGCAGGACGCCGTGAGCATGACGGCGGCGGACGAGCTAAGCAGCAGCGTGAGCGAGGACACGGGGTTTTGTAGTGCCCCGCCTCTGCCCCCAGACCCCCCAGAGCTCTGTGACCTCCACGACCCCCAGGACCCACCAGAAGCTCAGGATTTTCACGACCCTCAGGAGGATGTCCTGGAGGTGCTGGAGGTCCAAGAGATCCTGGAGGTTCAGGAGGTGCTGGAGGTCCAAGAGGATGTCATGGACCCTCAGGTAGACCTGGACCCGGCCCCCCCTCCTCCGCCGGCCATAGACACCCCTCCGGGGTCGCTCTGTGAAGATGATCCCCAAACAGTCCTGCCATTGACTTTACCCCTTCCCCAAGAGGCCAAACCGGACCCCGACTTAGACCCAGACAGCACATGTGGATCAATGTGGGAGGAGGACGTGACGCAGGCCCTGAAGGAGCTGGATGAGCGCTGTGAGGAGGAGGAGGCAGACTTCTCTGGGATGTCCAGGTATGCAACTCCAAAACTTCTTACGTTCGTTGATATCTCAGGCTATGGTATGTGACATTTTTAAGCACAGCTTTCCCCATCAATCCCATGTATAAGCCTAGAAGAACTCGGCTTCATTTGTGGCTTTACTTCTCCATCAAAGGTCTAAAAGTAGCCAAAACAATACATCAGTCCTTGTAACGTCCATCTGAGCATTAGTCTTTGTAGTCTACTCCACAGTCCATCAGCGTTTTGTTATTGCTGTTTATTCTTGCTCTAATTAAAAATCTGGGTACAAATATGTGTTCAGTCCAGCTTCTGTGATAATGGATGTTTTCTTCTTGGCGTGGCTCCCGTGTGGGTTGCAGCTCTGAAGGTTGGCCAATGCTGGCTCCTGTCCACTCTGAAACACTCACTTTTCAAGGTTGTGCAGTTTTTTTTGGAGGACAGTCGTAAATTCAGGCTTTAAACCTAAAGCAATATAAAGAACTGTACCGGACAGAGTCACTATAGCCTCTGGGTTACATCACAGTCTTTTGTTAACTAAGCCATACATGATTGATGTCCATCTGTGAGCACGGCTTAGAGAGAGGTTGGCTCAAATGTGGGGCATTAAATGGTTGCATGTTTTCTGAGTATGAGGATTAATGTGGGTGGGAAAGAAAAATCTCTGAGTTGGAAGCATTTGTTTTTAGCCAAAGCCTGTGCATGAATCAGTGAGAGTGGAGTGAAGAGAGCTGCAGTCCTGTGTGGGATGGGAGAGCAGTGCGCTAGTTGTGTTAGCTGCAGCACAGTGGAGCTGCGTATGAGGGGAGAGAGTGAGGCGAAGGAAGCGATAGTTGGGGTGAGCATGAGGACAGAGACGGTGTCAGCTGCAGCGCTCGGCAGCGCGGGCTTCAGATACCTGTACTCTGTCTGCTTCTTCAGGCTGTTTGGTCCCACAGGCCTGTGAGTATCTGTGTTTGTGTGGGGAGACCGGGGGAGGGGGTTTGCATGATGCTAATTGCTAATAGCTTGTATGTTGTTATTGTGCCAGAGCACTGCAGTAGATGGAGCTGTGTTTACTGCAGCACATTGATGAGTGCAGCAGGAGCCACAGTGCTGTTGTTTACTTGCTGTGAGTCGGTGGAGCATGTGTTGTTGTTTACATTTGTCCTTAAGGCTGAGAGCGTGGAGTGTGTTGTTCGGTAGCTCATTGGCCCCTCTCTGTGTTTTAGTCAAGATGAAGGTGACGCAGATTGTTTCCCAGAGATCCAGGCCTCTCCTCCACCGTCACCCTTCCTGTCGGCCATATTGGCCGCCTTCCAGCCCGTCGCCTATGACAACGAGGAGGACGCCTGGCGTTGCCATGTCAACCAGATGTTGTCGGACACCGACGGCTCCTGCGCTGTTTACACCTTCCACGTGTTTTCCAGGCTCTTCCAGGTAAAAGCCCTATTGGGTTTTTAAACAGGATATACTTGTTTTGATCGATCTAAACCAACTTTTTTTAAAACACAGGGCATCCAGAGGAAATTTGGCTCCATCACACACGCGTCTGTGCGTTTTCTGGGTGAAAGGCTCCAGCGAATGGGTAACCAGTTCCTCAGCTCTCTGGAGGTGATGACTGCTCGCTCACAGTGTCCCACTGTGCTTCTGGACGCAGAGACGGTGAGGCAGCGTTTGGCGGTTTAATGAACTGAAAACATTATTGTACTTTGTGTTAATGGCTTGTTTTGTCTTTGGGTAGCTTGTCTCTTGTGGCCTGCTGGAGACCCTGAAGTTCAGCGTGCTGGAGCTGCAGGAGCACCTGGACACATACAACGCTAAGAGGGAAGCAGCAGAGTTTGTAAGTTGCTACGTTCAATATTTCAACACAGGCATGTCATGCTTTTCAATTCTCTCTGATCCTTTTCTTTGAGGACTCTTTGCCGTAAATTCTCACGGTGCTAAAGACTGTCACTCGTGCATTATGGAGTATGGACTCCGGGAGTTTGGGCTGCTGTGTCAGGGCTGCTGTTGAGAGAGTTGTGAGACAAACTGTCCTTCATCCTGATGGCATCACAGCAGGAAGGCCAACCACATGATGCAGAGTCAAAAAGCTGATGCTGTAAAAGATAATCCCTCGTGCGTCTCATCATTGAGGCAGACATCGAATCAGTGTGGGCCATGAGTAGATTTAGCCGCCGCTCGTGTCTGCATCACTCCTGCCGTCCTGCACTGACGGGATAAAAATAACCGCTCCTAAATCAGTTATGGGAGCCGGGCAGGAGGAGCTGTGAGGGTGGGGTCAGGAGCGGGGGAGGGGTTTCAGGACGAGCAGGATGAGATTGCAGAGGGTTCTGGGATGCAGAGCGCTAATTGAATGAGACTGCTATGGTCCCCGGAGGACTAGATACTATCCCAGGGCCCATTTTAATTCGCTAAGTACAACACTCTTATTAAATCTGCTGCCTGCCATGCCTTTATTACACACTCACGTAAGCATACTGTCCCGTGGATAGGTGCTCATGTATACCTATATGTTACCTCTGCCCCAGTATCACGGCCTGGCTTGTCTCTCTCACACAAACTCCTCTGAATTTTACAGTGGCTGGAAAACTGCAGGAATACGTTTGGGGACAAAGACAGCAGCCAAAGACCCAACACTCATGCACAGGTAAGAAAGCGTATGCACACATATGCTGGTAACAGGACGGCCAATGAATTATTTCTACTCAAAGTGCTTAAATATTGTGATGTAAATTGAGATACAGGAAAAACAGTCAAACGTCAGATACATATCATAGATATACATGTCAATAATGTAATATTTGTTGTATACAAATCCAGCCACAGACGGTCACAAGCCAGTGTACTCCTTGTACTGGTCTCAAGCCTGGATAAATGAACAGGGTTGTGTCAGGAAGGGCATCCCATTTAAAATTTATGCCAAATCAATAAGGAAATTACTGAACAGCATCAGGCAGATTATTTAGTGTAGCTACCCCAGAAGGGAAACGTTAAAAGGGGACTGCTAAACAAAGAAAAAACAAAAACTTTGTAAAACCCCAGTAAAAGTGGCCTCATCATCTGACCAACAACATGTCCCAGCAGGGCTACTGTAGGGGTACACAGCACCTTTAGGACTTCCTACTACTCTGTTTAGGTTTATTTATTATTATATTATACACAGGGTTCCCACTGGGTCTTAAAAAGTCTAAAAAAGTCTTAAAGGCCTAAATTTGCTGAGATTTTGAGTATTAGGTCTTAAACACATTAAAACAGGTCTTAAATATGTCACATACTTTTGATGGAACTACCTGCATTTACTAGTTTATTCTAAAATGTTGAAAGGTGAAGTAGTAGTCTCCGATATGAGACGTCAGACCTTACCAAGACCAAAATGCTTCATGCCACTCACTGTCGTAAATGGACACAAGTAAACAGCGTAGGCGCATTTATGACTCCGCTTAAACAACTGACTTCATAAATTTGAGAATTTGTTTTGTTTTGTACATGCCTTTTCACTCTGCGTGCTTATGAAATAGGTGTTAATTTTCTTGAACAATGATCTGAAAAAGGTCTAAAAAAAAAAAAGAAAAGAAAAAAAAAGGTCTGAAACTCAACTTGACCCCTGCAGAAACCCTGTACACAGTCCTGGTACATAGCCACAGTGGGCTTCAGTGATGGTGGTTTGTTGTCAGTGTGATGCAAGCCTTTCTTTAGTTTACTGCATAGTTGCATGGACTAAATGCCTTTCCCTTCACACTTATTTCCACACAAATGCTCACCTAAGATTACACCAAAGGTCTTGTCTAAGGTCTCAACAGTGCACTTTCTTTCCTCTCCTCTCTCTCACACTTCTGTCTCAGAATAAACCTGACATGAGCTCATGTGAGTTTTTCTCTGACCTGTATGAAGCGATGTTAACAACCTCCTTCTCCATCAGGTCTCTGTGTCTCCGCTGCCATGTCAAAGCTCACTAATTCTTGGTCTTTCTCTCCCTGTTGTTTTGTTTCTGTGTGTGTGTATGACCTGCTCACCCTCTTGCTTAGCAAATGGAAAATCTGGCAGTAAGTGGTTCTCATATTATGAACTCTTAATAATCATGACATCCGGACAAAAATGCTCTCCCCATCACATCTCTTTTTATTTTTACTGTGCCTCCATCCACTTCTGTTTCAGTCTGGCATTGATTGGTTCATGTAATCCACCTGATCTCACCCACCCAATCACCCAATCCAAAAAACGCCTCTTCCATTCGCTAAATTTCCAGTTACATCTAACCTCCTTCGCAGACAGTTTTGTGAAGCTGTATATAGGTATTAATATCTGAATGGGTGGAGATATTATGTCATTTAAATAAGACAAGTGTAATTTTGCATGTTTATTGGTCCATAAAATGTTCTCCTGGATTAGGGTCATAACTCTTGAGTAATGTCCCACTTCTTTGGGCCATCCATCTTGTTAAACACTCGGTCACAGGGGCCAATATGGCAGCGTCCCACACAGTGATGGACTGTGGTCTAATTGAGATTTCATGACTAATTGTACTAGTGGTAGACTCACCTCTGGCTCCATGGCCCCAACCTTGAAACCATGTTAACCTTTTCATCTACTGCCATGTCTCTAACCCAGGACCGTCTGTCTAATCTGTGATCATCAGAATGATTTCAGTTCAGCCTGAGTCTCATGGTCGCCTCCTCCTCACGGCTGCTCGTCTCTCTGTGTTTGCAGGAGCTCGAGCTGTGCCGCCGGCTCTACAAGCTGCACTTCCAGCTGCTGCTGCTGTTCCAGGCCTACTGTAAACTCATCAGCAGAGTGGACACCATCAAGAGGGAGGCCGAGGTGAGACCTAAACCAAAGTCCGTTTTTAATTTTTTGATAGCTGCCTCTGATTTAGTTTCATGTAGGACTTGTATCTGCAAAAATGCACTTGGTATCTTTTTCCATCTTGTATCAAGAACAAATTGCATTAGGCAGCAGGCTATAAAAGCTTGAGGTTTGTCTTGTTTCAAAGCTTGCATTTGTTTATCTAATAGATTTTAAGAATTGTTACTGTATCTGTGCTGCAGTCAATGGCCATCCTGCTTGCATCTTAATGCAAGTTTAATCTGATTAAAGCATTTAACGAAATTAAGTCACTTAAGTCACAGAAGGAACAGTGGGGTTGGCCCTTCCAGTTAATATTTAATTAGGAGCTTTGTTTTACTGACCTTTTCACATTGATGCTTGTATTTATGCACTGCCTAATTAATGGTGGTGTTCATGTTTAAGGTTACCAACATGTCTGAGGAGCTGACCATCTTAGAGAGCTGCTTGAAGGAGGCAGAGACAAGAAGCGACTCTCAGGAGGATGTGTGTATGTCAGACAATGCCCAGACCAACACGGAGACCGCGATACAATCTCTGATTGAGACTCTGAGAGGCAGAGACTTCAGCTCTGCCCTGACGCAGGTCAAAGTCTTCAGGTACAGACCGATCCACTGACAATGACAGGCAGATAAAGCCAAATATTGTGTTTCTGAATGTGTGCTGTGGCTGTTTTCAGGTCTTTGTGGCCAAACGACATCTTTGGAAATGAGACTGATAACGCGGTCCAAACTCTGCTGCACATTTACTTTCGGCACCAGACGTTGGGTCAGACAGGCTGCCTGGCTGTGGTGGGCCCCAGCAGGGACCTGTCCCAGGCCAGCACCCGCCTCATGGAGCTCAACCTTCAGATCCGAGAGGCTCTGAGTCAGGCTCAGGCCCAGCCACACACCACCATGATTAGCACTGGGCTGTAGGCCTGTCCCAACAGGCCATAGGACTGGACTTACAAAGTCCCCCTGCTCTTCCCCAGAGTGGGACAGAGAGAGGGGCTTTAGAGGAGGCCCCGAGAGACTCCACTTATAAAGGGCTAAAGGATGTGTGGGAATAACTGAGACTCTTCATCTATATTATTACATGTATGAGCGTGTAAAGCTAATATTGTTTCCCAGACAAGCCAATCTGCAAAATTCAGTTGCAATAAGTCATGTTGTAGAGTGCCTGGAAAAGAAAGAGACAGGACCCAGAGGGCTGCACTGTTTCTGATTTTCATTAGTTTTTGCTGGATCTGACCTGGGCCTTCGTACCGACCGATGGGCTCCTAGGGGCCTTAAGTGGAGATGGTGTTGAAGCATAAGCAGCCCAAAGGAGGTGGTGTGTTTCAGGAGTCCAACAGAGAAATCTTTAGTTTTCAAAAGCATGCTTGAAAGAGAAGATTGCTGCAAGAATATTTTTTGAGAAATGTATTTTTATTAGAGCTAACATCCTAGGTTGTAAATGTTAGGATATTTAACGTGTAATTGAACCCTGTGGGCATGGTCTACCCTCAGGGATTGTAAAAAGAGATATATATCTGTTTATGGATCTGCTTTGAGGAGAATCCTTCAACAGGTCTCGGCGCAAAACTCACTCTTTAACCAAATAAGTAGCTGCCTTTAGTCCCGACTGTGTGGTGTATGTGAGATATTCTGATATACGCCACACACAGATGCATATACTTGCACACAAGTGCAGACTGGCTACAGCTCATTATGGAAACATAACTTATTTTACTCTGTATATATTTTAGAAAATGTATAGTGTAAAACCAGTATTTTTCCCTTGTACTTTTGTGTAATGCACTGTTCATCCCAACAGGATGTCTGTATAAAGCTAACGTGATGAAAGTCCAGACCAGATTTAAGTCTTTAATTATCCGCTCTATATTTTTCATCCAATCACAAACTTCTAAAATTACCAGAGTCAGTCTTGGTTGGTGGTTGTGGTCGATGGGGTCAGGCCACATTTGGGATGAGCCACTTGTCAACCTTAAGAGCGGCAGTGGCCTGTTTGGATCATGTGTAGCCCGTTGACTCCAGCTGGACCTCACCAACCCAGACCAAGTCATATGCATTCCTTCTTTTCACTGTGATTCTGTTGTCCCATTTCTTTGTAAAAGCTTTATGAAAGGAGCTTTGTGGGTCTGTCTGTGGGGGTCGATCACTTGCAGCGCTCACTGTTGACGCGTCAAAGTGGCTCTGCTCAGAACGGCCCTGTGTGCTGCTGTGACTGCTGGACATGAACCTGAATACTTTCTGGAAATCCTGTCACGGCACATTGTTGTCAGTCACTGTACTCATTCCTCAGAGAGCTTTTTTTTCCTGCTTGTTTGGTACATTTGAATGCTGTTATTTAATGAAACTATTATTTACCTGGAAAATGCATTAATGTAGAGGTGCATTATACAGTTTTTCTTCACTCACATACCAGCCTTCTCTGAATAAATAAAATCTAATCAATAAATTAATGAGCTGTGTTTCACTGACTCATAGGGGGCTAAGAAGATTTACTTTGTAGTGGCTAGTGAACTCTAAGGTTGAGACTTTTATTGCCTTTACTGGGAAGGGAAGCCAGAGTACTCCGAGAACATGCAAACTCCACACAGTCCGGGATGGTAAAGGAATCCACACTAAGAACTGTTTAAAGTTAAAATTGAGTGGTAATCTTAGATCCAGTGGAAGGTCATGGGACAGGTCTTTAGTGGATTTACATGGCAGACCATTAAACATTAGTACGGGACACCACCATAACTGATCATACCAAGGTCACTTAAGAGATTACTGGTCCTCTACGCCAACCCTAACCACATCAATTTAGTAATGGATCTACAGCAGTATATTGTCTAGCTTCAGGTGTGCTGCTGCCATTTACTGGGCTTTTGCCACACATTCACCAATATATTGTGTGGGACAAGTATCCAAGAGTTAAACCTCAATTCAGAGTGCAAGGTACCCATTTATTACATTTGCAGAGTGTCAGATGTGAAGCACATATTCAATTCATTAACACAAAAGAAATAAAGCCATCATCTGTTCATACATGATTAAGGACGCCCCACTCGTGACACGTACAACATGCAAAAATGGGCAAAGATGCTTTTATATGATGTACTTGAAGCTGAATGTGCTGTCGCAGGAGAGCCGCTTGCCTTTGCATCTGCCACACAGGTCCTGTCTGTGGGGTCGCTTTGGGTCGACGTGCCGTGGCGTTATCGCACAGACGCACCGGGCCTTCTTACAAGTCTGGACAGATATTAAAGGCGTTATCAATGGTCAGATTTATATGTAGGATAAAAACAAAAAACAAACGGGGCTTACATGACACGTGATGTCCTCGACACGATACGGGTTAAACTCCTTCTGGCACTTCCTACAGTACTGTTTGAAGTAAACCTGAGACACAGTCAATATTAGTGTGGGGGTCATATCAGGAGATTTCATTAAACTCAGGCTACAATGAGATCTTACCTTGTTCGTGCCCTGGACACACCACACATAGGCACTCTCCCATCGCAGATTGCAATCTTTGCAGTGGTAATATCCGTACTTCTGTTCAAGAAACTGAAAAGGCTCACAGTTAACGCTTTGTGGTCCGTAAGAAACCAACATGAACAAATTGTTGCATTGTTGAGAATAAAACTGAGTCATGCTGGGACGCTAAACCATTTTTCATGCCCTTTTTTAAGGCACACTATAGAGTTTTGATAAAGGGACTCAGCCTTAGTAACATTAATTTGGATTATTTTGTCAAGTGTTGATTTTGTGAAGCAGAGTAGCCCCACTACTGTTGCCAACCCCAACCCTTGTCAAGTGTTTTTACCTCACAAATCCATTTAATTTATACAGCACAGGAAAACTAGACAGCACATCTGGAGACTATTTTAGGAGATTCTTAAAACCATAAAGGAGCTACATCAACTCAAGGCAACCCTTTATTTTCCCAATGGTGACAGTAGCAGCATTATTAGTAGTTACATTTGTGTACTTTTACTTGTACTAGAGTGACATTTTGAAGTAACAGCGCTCAAGTACTGATTTGGAGAATACTTTCACCTCTGTGTTTTCTATCTCTATGCTCTTTAGGTAAAATGTGGCCCTTGTGTGGTGAGGGGTGCGTCTGTGCCAACAACGTATTAATGATAACATTAAAATTTAGCGATTTAATAAAAAGACGAATGTAGGGTGACCAGAGATCCCCATTTAACGTGGACAGTCCCAGTTTTAGGCTCCTTGTCCCATGTCCCAAGACATATCTGTAAAAACACTAATATGTTCCGGTCTTCCCCATTTTAAACAATAGATGAGCATAGGAAACTGAAAAACATTTGCCGAAAGATTGTGTTACTCAAATTATTTACAATGTCATTTTTATTAATAAACTGCTATTAAAATAAAAAAAATGTAAGCCGTAGCATCATCGACTTTAGACAGAAAATTGTATTTCGGAGGCTTTTTTGTCCCTTGACGAGTTCTAATGCATTGGACTACTGAAAAAAAAAGTCCCAGTTTTTTGGCCTAAAAATCTGGTCACCCTAGACCAGGGCTCTCCAACGGCTTTATTAATCCTATAAAAACCTGATTAGTCAAATTCTATTTATCACTTGTGTAAGTATCCAGTCAAATCTATAAGTGCCCGCACCCTTCTTGCACAAAAATTATTATTTGCCAATTAGTTGTCAAACTGTTGCTTGATGGGTCAGTAGCGACATGAGACCGACTACAGTATTTTCAGATTAGGAATTTCACAAATGAAAACAAAAAGTGTGTCAGTTGCTGCATACAGACAAAATAAACATGCAGGTTAACTAAAGACTTTTGTTTTAATTTAAAATGTGAGTTGTGGATACCAACATTTAGTAAATGTGAGGTTTTTTTTTTTTTTTTTTTTTTTTGGTTGAAAGAGCCAAAAAGAAAACTGGCCACTGTCCAGGCCAGGGTGCACCCTGCCTAAGGCCCATAGTTCCTGGGATAGGGTCCTGTAACTGCGACCCCCAAGAAGCTGACTAAATTATTGTTACAAAAAATGAGTAGCTCTCTGCCTTTTTTTAATTTGTAAAAGTAGCTCACAGGGGTAAACATATTGGAGACCCCTACCCTAGACAAAATGGCGCCACCTTCACTTTTTAATGTGGTCGATGTCCCAGAGCAAGGAACGGGATCGTGACGTCACATCGGTGGTCACGCAACAGCAAAACAATGGAGTTATACAACGGTATTGAGATACTTTAGTGTGGGATAAATATTCACCAAGAGTGACAAAGCAGTTAAAGTTGTTTCAAGGCTGTTTGTTTACTTTTTTATGCCGCTGTGGCATTTCTCTGTGGCCAACACCAACACGGCAGACCGGTCGTTTCACGAAGTAGTTTCCCGATCTCTATTGAGTTGTCCCGGACTCTGCTGTCACTGGGACAGGTGCTCACCTGAAAGCGCACGCGCGCCTTGCCCTTTGACCCCTCTGGAGTGCTTTGGACCTCTTCGCTTTTGCTCTGTTTCGGTTTGATCTGTTTCTGAGGCTGTTCCGTGGATGTTGCGGTGTTATTTTCCTCGGGGGCCCCTCTCTCTGGATCTTCGGGCGCTTCGCTGGTTTGGGTCTCGCCGGACTCCGTGTTGTTTTCGTCGGCCAAGAAAGACGTGATGGTCCGGTACGCGATGGGGGAGTACACTGCTATAGTGCGGGGGTAGCGGACATTCCCCGGGGATTTGGGACTACTGATGGAGCTCCCGAGCGAGCCAAAGTCGGGCGTCTTCTTCCTGCGCCGGAGGTCCCGCTTCAGGACCAGCAACGTCCGCGGGCCGATGGAGCACTGCACCGAGGCGTCCCTCTTCGGGTTCACCTGCACCGCCACGTCCTTGGTGTTGGCCTTCCGCAGTCTCGGGGTGAGTTTGGGGTTGATTTGGGATAAGATGGACTTGAGCTGGGCGCGCTGGTGGTTGTTGAAAGCCTCGGCGTCTCCATATTGGGACAAGTAACTTTTGTATTTCCACCCCGCTTCTTTGGCGCGGGGGTATCTGCCAATGTAAGGGTTGTAAGATGAATAGAAATAGCTGTCTAAAGGATCAGCGCCATACGTTGCCATTTTGTTCAACCAACCCGCGCTCCCAGCTGCAGCTGTTTAAATAAATCAGACCTGGGCCTAATTACGCCCAGGTGCGGCTCTCCCGCCATTTTTAATAGACGCACAATGAAAGAGACTTCTGTCGTTCCCACGCCTTTATTTACGTCATACACTTTATTTGTTTTATACATTTTGTACATTATACTTTACTTTAGCACATAAAGTGGGTTGGCACTGCTCGGTTGAAAATAATCCTGATATGTTAGTCTCATACACAGTGTAAGCCCTGTAGGTGTAGTTTCTGTATGGCTTTGAGTGACAGTAAAAAGCTTATATCAAGTCAATGTATGTATCCATCTTAAATCAGAGAGGAGACCATTCCCATCCACTTGGAGACTGTGTTTGGAGCAGAGAGGGCTGCTTTAGGAACATGTTTCTGACTTTGAATCATAGATGTGTCACTGGCCAAAAGTTAATCAAGAAGTGTTTTTACTACTTTTCTAATTGATGCATTTGCTGAATGTGTCTCTATGCAAATGTTTCTCCAATTGGATGGAAAGGCCTACAGATACATAAACAGACCTGTATGACGTTAGCAGCAGTAGTATGTTACACATGTGAAGTGACACTGATGTTTCAATGGAGCTTATGACATGAAGCACCTTCATGAGCATGCAGACGTGTTAACATCCTGGATACCTCCACACCTCTCTCTCTGAATGACAGTCCTCCAGTCTCCTCTGTGTTTTAGAGGAGCACATCACACAGGGGTTGGGTCTGGTGGACAGGGGTCCAGAGTGATGGTGTTGGGGTCGGTCACTGTCACAGCTCCATAGGACGACTCAAAGTCCTCATCTGTAAACCTCTGGTAGGAAATGTCCGTGTCTTCACTATCCTTCATGGGGTCTGGTTTGTGCAGGACCTCCTTCCTGTAAAACCTGTATCCCAGGATGAAGACCCCGGCCTCTGCGGCCTGGAACAGAGCATACAGCAGCGGGAACATGTACATACCCCCCATCAGCTGCGGGGGGAAGGCCAGCTTCAGGATGGCGGTGCACAGCTGCACGTTCTGGCAGCCGGTCTCCAGGGACACAGAGCGGCGGCTGTTGGGCGGCAGGTCAAACAGCACCGCCAGCCCATAACCAGCGGCATAGCCACACGCTGGCATCAGGATGGCCACAATGTACACAGAGGGAGGGATGGTGGACAGAAGCTCAGGGCCCAGCATGGCCCCTGTTAGGATGAAGAGCAGGACCAGAGTGACGAGCAGAGACCACAGAGAGGCCTGCAAACACACAGATAACTTTATTTATGCACCATTTCCTCACAATGACAAGCTGTTTATAAACTGAAGGGATAATGACCAACACAGTGTTGAATATATCTGAAGATCTGAGCAGTGGTACATTGGGCCACAGCTGGGCTCAGCCTGACCCAGCCCTGGTATAAGTGCAGCACTTGATTTTCTTAAATATGTTACTGTTTCTGAGCACTGTGGCCTTGAGACTGAGCAGGTTGAATTGGACCTGACAGCTGAGATGTGTCCAGTGATAGAGCTCAGGATGTTACTCTTTCTCATGATGTTCTGCTTTGAGAAGTACTTTTAAGTGTTGTGTTTGTGTTAAGTTAGTCATCTTAAATTAACTGGATAATAAAAGGCTTGTTTTTGGACTAAAATGCCCTTAGCATTGCTGATAATGATCATTGTCCTTTGGGAGTGGCTTTTATGAGGAGAGAGGGAGGAGCGCTTCCGGACACTTAAGTCGCTCTGAAAGGCACAGATTTACGCAGTGCGCTTATCTGCTGCCTTCAACCAAAGTCCCTCTGGTTTACATGTAACAAACCGCTGTGGTTATTTTACTGAAATGTGGATTTGAAAACTTGTTCCTGTGAAGTTTACCTTTAGCACCATATCTGCCACGCGCGTGTGCCGGTACCTCAGCATCACCCCTAACCCAATGGGGATGAGGGTGCTGCACAGCGTCAGGATGATGGCCCCAAAAGGCATGAGGTCCACCACTGGGGTGTTGATCCACGCGCGGCTGTAGATCCACAGACACAGCGGCATCAGCACAAGCGCCAGCAGCGTGGACGAGATGGTCATGATGATGCTGCATAGAAATAAGATTATATGTGGTTAGGTAAGGTACTCGCGCGCACAGATCATCACACGACAAGGTGTTACCTGAGGTTCATCTCCCCGTGCACGAGCAGTGACATGATGTTGGACAAGTTGCCCCCGGGGCAGCAGCCGCACAGCAGCACGGCCATGGCCGCGACGTCGTCCAGAGAGAAGGCCAGCGCCAGCAGAAAGGCCACGAGCGGCATAATGACAAACTGGCACACGAGCGCCAACAGTACCCCGATGGGTTTACGCACGTGCTCCCCGAGCTGAGCCACGTCCACCGTGCAGCCCAGCCCCAGCATCGTGAAGCACAGCACCAGTCCCACAAACACGTTGATCCCGTGGCTCAGCGGTGAGTCCCAAAAGGCAGGGATCCGGTGAGGAATGAGCGTGGGCAGCGCGGCCATGAGGTCCGACTCTGCCCCGCTCCCCAAGATCTCCTCCGCGAACACCGCGCCACGAGCCGCTGGAGATCCCGCCGTGGACACCTGCTCTGGAGCCACGGTGCGCCCCAGAGCGTGCGTCATTACCAAATCTATAAAGCCAACAGTCCCCGTTTGGCTGGAGTTGTCCATGGCGCAACAGGAGTCTCTCTCCAAAGTGGGGATGCTCTGGAGGCGCTCGTGCAAAAAATGAGTCTCCTAGTGGCGCGCGGTCCTTAAAGAGAAACTACTGTGGGTCCGGGGCGCGCGGTACGCAGCGGAGCCATCACTGAGTTTAAAGGCACGCGGTGAGTCACTCTGGTGCCACGGACTGGCTCCCACGCGCGCGCGCATTGCTGGAGGGCCGTGCACACGGTCTTCAGCTCGAGCCCGAGGATGAGCCAATCAATAGCGGCCAGCCCTTTTATACCGACCACCCGCACGGCCTGCCCCTCAGCGGAGAAGGACTCCCAAATATCAATCTTATTAAGCGAATTGACAGCATGCCATTTGGATCCATGACTCACAGTCAGGACAAGTGCTTGTGTGAAACTAAAATGTAAACAGGACCCAAGAAAAGAGGCAGGAGGCAGCTGTTTGTCGAGCTCCACTAAACACGTTCATCTTTATTCTCGTGCAGTGGCTGGAAAAAGCTGCGCGTGCTGCTTTTATCGCAAGGGCTGTTTTCCTCCAGATGTGCGCGCGTTACGCACGGCTCTGGCCTCACGAGGAGCAGCTCTCAAGACAAACGCAGGATTTAGTTTAGTCTAGGGGAAAAGTGAACAGCCTTTCTGCTGTGGATGTCACATAAATATTTACCAATATCTGTATCTGCATGGGTTAGGTCAAGAAAACCCTGAGGGTTTTTAGCCCACACCAGAGGACAAACCTTTTTGTGTCATATTTGTGTTTACATCTGCCTTCACTAAAGACCTGAAACATGTTGGTATTATTAAAATGGGCTATAAAAGTGGATTGTCTGCTAATGGGACTGTGTCCAGAGAAAGTGAAACGACTGAACTGAAATTGAATCAGGTTTGGGGTAGCTCTGACGTAGAACAGATCATACACGCCTATCACTTCTTTCGGGGATGGTGCAGGTGAACACTTAAGACGTCATCAGTGTCCTTCCCTTCCGGGAGCCCAGAGTGTCCCCCATCACTGAGGTTGACCAGACGGGCTACGTCATGCAGCCATTATCCTCCAATCCCAAACCACTGGCACTCAGCCCAGAGGTGTACTCTCAGATTAATGTTGTTTATGCAGCTGAGGCACAGGTGATCCTGCTGAAGCCTCTGTGGTTCACAGAGAGTGGTTTCCACAAAATATAAAATGAAAAAACACAACAGAGAGACAGCTTTTCTGCTTTTATTTTGAAATGTGACTTTACAGGGGAAACTGAATTTCATGTTTGTGGATATAAAAAAAGTTTAATAACAAAAACGGTCACACAAAAGGTGTGGTCTTTTTGCAACATTCCTTTCAGCTCCCATTAAACCCACGCTTTGACAGAGGCACCTCTCTTTTAATAAATATCTTCATTTACAGGATGCTTAAGTACTGTAGTTATAAATATGAAGGCGCATATTATGTTTTTAAAGCAATTATAAATGTCTTAATACAATTATTAACATCAAGCAGGCAAGCAAATCATTCAAGCAGATGCAACAACTGAAAATGAACAAACATGGCACAAAATAAAGACAAACAAAATGTGTTAAACGTAAGAAAAACTTTAAATTATAGGCACTAGTTCAATAACGCCCACCAGAGCACCGTCCTGACACTGGCACACCTTTGTCATGGCACAAGAGGTAAAAGCCAAAGTATTTCCTTTTTCTAACGACATGAACAGAGTAAACCTTAATAAAGGCTCTGAACAGGTTTGAGCAGGGAGGACATATCTTTCTAAGTTTTGGTTACTTTGTTGTGACATAAACAGGTCTCAGAGAAAACATGCTAAAGTCTTAAATTTTCAGGTCATAATTTTGGCAAACTATGGTATGAAATGCACTGGGGCTTTGGCTGAGATGTCCTACATCACCAGGTTTCATCCTAAACCCTGATCACAAAACAAAGGCTTTGGAGAATTAGCTGAGGTTCAAAATGTCCACTTTGAACAATTAAAATATCAAAAGAAATACTGATATGAATGTTTAACATCTTAAATAATTTGAATAAATAATTTCCAAAAACATTTGTGCATAAAATCTGGCTGATTTTACAAGAGTCATGACTCATGTTGTAGCCACACAGAGGTGCTTTTACTGTCGCAAGACACCAACAAATCTCTAACATTACGGGACGTCACCTGCACAGCATCATCATAGAGATCATTCACCAACATCTGTTAAACACAGAACATTAGAGAAATGCATTTATTTCAACCTGAGGGAGGTGAAGGAGCGGCGCGTGACGTGAGAAGATGTCTGTGGCAAACTGAGGCAGATGTGCGTTTGTCGGTGCAGCTGGAGAAAAACCGGTTTCTTTGGCTTCTGGACGTGTCTGCACCACAGCTGGGCCTCCAGAGCCAGCACTCACAGCACAAACAGCACAGGGCCCCAATGTTCATCTGTAGTTTGATCTCCCTTCATTGTAAAAAAACGCTGAGGAAGATAAAGTGCCATGTTGTGATGTCTCCCTCCTTGTGTTGAAAGTTTGTCCGGGGGGCCCTCTGCTGGTCGGCCTCAGTAACAACCCTCTCTCCAGTTCTCACCCGCTCCGCTGTAGGTCCGAGGGGCAGGCAGAGTCCTGAGGAGCACACAGACAGTAGTTTTACTTTACTCACATTGACGCTTGAGCTGATAAAGAGAGAGACGAGACACATACCTGCGCACAGGCTGTACCAGTTTGCTCCGTGGCACTGGGATACCCCCTCCTGCAGGGGCACTGGGGCGGGGGAGCCCACTGCGCGGGGTGGCCAGCGAGCGGGTCGGGGTTGACGTGGCGGAGTTGGGGGTGGACGTGGCCTTGACCGGCTGCCTCAGGGTCAGGGGGGACGGGGTGGCAGGCGTCCGCAGCTTACTGGGAGATGGGACTGAAGAGAAACAAGGAAATTAGTATCCAGTTTTTAGACCCTGTTTTAGTCTAACATCTGTATACAACATTTAACAAAGACGTCATGAGCCAGGACACAATGATTCAAGAGGGATCCCGTATGTGGCTCTTGTTAAGTTTCCACATACACAAGATATTCACAAATGAAGTTTAGAGACAGCTACGTTACACAGATGCAACATAAACAGCACAGGACTGATTACAGGACTGTTGCTAATGATCGCTGATGTGTTGAGATGAGGGATGCAGTAACAAACAGCAAGGCCACGTCTCAAAGCACGACATCTGCACAGCCACAAGTCACAAAAATTAAAAAGGTTTCAACTCTCAGTGATGAATACTCACTGAAATCACCTTCTTCTCCAAAGCAACAGGAGAGTGGGACTGGACAGAGACAGAGAC
Source organism: Bostrychus sinensis (assembly GCA_020698575.1). Lineage (NCBI taxonomy): Eukaryota > Metazoa > Chordata > Actinopteri > Gobiiformes > Eleotridae > Bostrychus > Bostrychus sinensis. Next base: position 24,486,383 of record CM036246.1, read on the forward strand.
ACGTCCTTCGTTCAGAGCCATGTGGTTTGTGACGAACAATGACCAACATCGCGTTGTGTCTACAAATGTGTTATTATTTATTTAAAGTAAGGTAATGTTAGGTGTTACTTGGCTTTATTGGACAAAATGAAGCTGAATATTTTGCTTCACCACTACTACAGTACAACGAACAACATCATGGTTTACTGTAAATAAAATATACCAATATTTTTAGACCAGACGACAGTTGTAGCGGTGCTTAAACCCAAGTCTAGTTTTGTAACTCAGATTGTTTTGGTGCCTAAACTTGAACAAACCTAGCCAGGCCATTCACTTTCTAAGAAAACTGAAGTAGGTCTGAAACATATTCATGCCAACGTCTGTCAAAAATCAGTCAGTCATCAGTAACAATGTATGTAAAGTGAGGTGGGATAATATGTAATGCTTTGTTTCTGTGGTTAAAGGGAGACACTACAGGTAAAACACTTGTTTGTTTTTTATTTGAGGTTTTGAGACCGTTTTTTCCCTTAACACTGAAATAAAGAAAATATCAAAATTACACATTAGATTAATACATTTAGTCACTTGTGTCCATAGATTTCCATTGGAAATATAAATTCCAAAGAGGGTTTTCTCAAAATTAGTTTTTCCTTACACTCTGAGTCAGAAATCTCCACTTCAGTAGCACAAAAATATTCCAGTCTTGTACGCAACTATATTCTGAAGGCTGTTCCAGAGGGATTTGAAGATGTGTAATCTTTATTGGGCATTTAACTCCTAAAAACAAGGCAAAATTGGATTTTTTAAGGCTTTTGTCAGTATTTTCTAGTTTACTGAAAGAGAAAATAAGATGTGGGTAGATAATACAGCTGTTGCACTGTGTCACAGTACTCTTTGCAACATAGTGTAGAAATAACAGGTTGTTTTTACTGTTTTAGACTGATTTTGAGGTAAGTGAGTAATACGACTGATTGTTAAAAATTAACAGATAATAATCGCAAAATAGTTGATAACTTATGTCCATATTGAGTCTTCTGGGTGCATTTACTTAGTAATTTGAGTAATTTACAAAATGTTCATTGCATTTTATAGACATGTTTTGAACTGTGGTGTGATGGAGTTGGTCATATAGTGCGACATTCAAAAGTATGAAAAAGTAAAAAAAAAAAAAAAAATCATTAAAAAAAAAAACTCTTGATGGAACAAAGGACAATACCTTCAGCAAGTACCTCAAGCATTTTAGCAGAAATTTATCAAGATTAAATCAAAATTAAATAAACATTTCTTTGAAGGCATTTAAATGATTATTAATAATTAATAAAAGGTACAAAATATAATAAATTTGTGCAGAGAAAATTACAAATATCTAAATAGCAATGAGAGGCATGTGTAGTGAGTTTTTTTTTTAAATATCTCATTTTTATTATGTCACGCCATATGACACTGATTTGAGTAATTCATGAAGAAAAGTAAATACAAAATTACAAAAAGTATTACATATCTTTCAAAACATGAATATATTTTTTCCTAATTATTATTATTATTTTTTTTAGGTATGCAAATATATGTATAAAACACCTAATTTGCATATTAGAACATTAAATGACTCAAAACGTACATAAATCTTTTTCCTATCTTTCTCTCCGTCATACACAGGAGAAGTTTCGCATTGATATCTGTTCCCTTTTCACCTGCAGTGTCTCACCTTTACATGACGTTGGTCCAGTAAGCTGCAGTTTGTTTGTTTGTTGGTGCTGCCTTTATGATTCTGATTCATTATGTATCCTCTTGCATTTACGTATAAATAGTTTCTTTTGCACCTCTTTGGCCCCAGGAATAATTTAGGATGGCTGGCCCCTGTAATAAGTTCACTTTTTTGGCATTTTACTCTCTTATATTGTTGTCCCGTTAGTTGGACAGTGAACAAAGTTGGCACTAGAGCTGGACTTACAAACCTTTGTGTGTAAGGAATCACAAAAAAAAGGCGCAGCTCAGCAAATAAATAACCACTGCATACATATCAATGATAAAGGCTCATTCTCTAAACAGGACATCAGCCTCCTTATGTTTGGGACAGAGCCGTTACCTCTCAGGGCGGTAGGACTTTGTAGGTGCTGTTTGGGTTTCGGGGAGGAGCGGGAGGGGACCTGGTGTCTGGAGTGAGGAGCTGCTGCTGGAAAACAGGGACATTTATAAACTTTGGCTCTGTCTAATAGAAGGGGCACAAAGAATCACCGCAGTGCCCATTTAAGCCTGTAGTTCAATCAGATGCCACTAGAGGGCGCTAGAGCCAAAGCCAGCAGACGCAGCTTCATTCAGAGAGCAGCTCGTGACACCAGAGAGTTCACAGCCAAAAGAGAAAGAGGCAGAGGCTAGTTTTAGTCACATGCTTAAACTGTGAGGAGAGGCAGCCATTAGGGACCCGCATGCTTCCTACGGCCAAAGCTCAAACTGTCACAAGAAAGGAAGTCTTTAATGAAAACACAAATATCACTGGATTTAGTTTGAACGTTAAACAGACAGCTCCTGAAAAACTAGTCCCTGACAGCTTATTGTAAAAACTAGACCTCGGCAATCTTGGCTTTATTATCAAGGATTTTAATAGATGTTCAGCCATGTGTCCCATTAATTTAGAAGATTACAGCGGCCCACCAAAGTCTAAATTTGGTCCCCCATAGTCCCCTTCCCATAAATACATATAGCTTTTATACTGCTGATGCTATACGTATATAAATAACTTATAAATATCTAAATTGTGGACAGGATACCAAAAAGATAAAGATAAATAAACAATGCAAAATATTAATAAAAAGCTTTAAATTGGCTAAAAATTAATTGATAATATATATATAAATTCAATACAAACTAAAATCATAAAGTCTTCCTGGATCTGAAATTGTATTAATAATTAGAGCTGACAGCCTCTGGTCGCTGAGGTCTTGGTCGACTAAAATGTTATTAGTCGATTAGTTGGATCCATGCCTTGCATCAAAAAAACATGTCTAATTTATTACTTTATAACTTTTATTTTTCATTTTATTTAGGAAAACACAATTGTTAGATAATATATTTCACAGCCATCTTTTCTAAATGTTTTATGTCCTCAGTCGGTCGATTAATCGCTGTGCTGGGCATAGCTTCGGTCGACTACAGTCCTGACAATAATTTACCCCCACAGACTCAAAGTAAGTTGGTGGGAAACCTGCGCATGCTTAAAGTTTTGGTGAATCCCAGGCTCGTGCAGAGAGGTCTTAACCTAGGGGATGGTCCAGATGCCGGCTGATCTATGCTGGCTTGTCACCACTACAATGGCTGATGATCATAAAGAGAACTGACTACATTTGTTGCAGTAAATGGCTAAGGAGAGCAACTATCTACTGTCGGGATAATGGGAAAAATTAAGGCTAGCCATGATGTTTAGTGAGGTCAAGATAGTTGCGGGATTGCATCAGTCCACTGTTGAACTAAGATATTATTTTTAGATAAGGCCTTACTGTTTAATTAAGTTGTAGATGTAATGAATTAGTATTTTTGCAGTAGCTAATTGGTCTAGTTTTGTAAGTAAGAAAGGTAGCTATGCTGTTGTTGGAAGGTGGGACAAGAAGGACAGACGAAAACTCAGATAACGTTTCTTCATCTCGTTCGGTGTTAACTACATGCAAAAATCCAAATCCTGTAGACACTTCTCCTTTAAAGAGCAGGTCGTAAGTGGATAAAGGTAGTCAATGCATGTTTAACAAGCTAAGATCTGCCCTTTGACCCCTGGGATCTCTGTTACTAGCGAGAGGGAGGGAGGGATAACTAACTGCTGCAATAAGGCCATTACCTTTATCTCACTCTACAGGATTACATCAAATGGATCAGCTTGACTCAGGCTGTGAGGCTTGAGCTCCTAAATGAATGTAAAGCCCTTTTCAGCCAGGTTGGTGGCTCTTAAGATCGAAAATCCCTGGTGCAGTTCTCCAAGTTAAGTTTCTCTGAAGTAAAAGTAGTGCCAGAGTGATAAGATGAAGGGCTTGTGTGTGAGAAATAAAATACACAAAAAGCATTCCCATTTACCAAAGGCACGAGTCCACAAAGCACAGCGCTTCAGAGCAGAGACACCAGAGTGAATCAGAGCTGAATAGGAGATTACACAGCCTGTCATACCGATAAACGCTGAAGACACCCGGAGAGCAAAACAAATGTGCGTTTTCCATGCAGTGGGATGCTGTAGGTGTGGGATAATACTCACTGGCAGACTGGCTCTGGTGCCGAGGAGAGCCGTTTGGCACTTGGAGGTTGGACTCACAGCTGCGACTGTTTTTGACAGGCTCTGGATTCTGAGCCGCTGCCACCGAGGGCCGCGTGAGGTTAGGAAGACTACGGCGCAGCTTTTCTACAACAACAACAACAAGACAGTTCGTATGAATTAAAACAGCATTGCATAAGCATCAGTTTCAGGCAGAGTGCTTCCAAAGTCTCCCGAGTGAGGCTTTAGACTTTAAAATACTGCCTCGGATTAATTAAAGATCAAATTCAAACGCTTTTCAAGTACTTTCAAGTTATACTTTCAGGGTTTTTTCCAGCACTTCACAAGTGGATGAAACTATATTTACAGCTGGATGAACCTACTTGTCCTTGACCAGTGCCTGAATGTACCGGGCGCTCTGAGAAGTGTTGGTACGCTAAAAGTTAAAATATCAGTCATGGTACTCCAAAGCCAGTGGTTACAATTTTAAGGATTTTCAAGCACTCCATCCAAAACCATTTTTAAAGCACCCGTATGAACCCTGTTACTAAAAAAACACTGAATTTGTGACAGTAATGCAGGTATTGGCTGCATCTGCCAAGCTGTTCCTACCTTCGTTCTTGACTACGTTGGTCTGCAGGTCGTGGCCGTGCCCCTGTAGCGAGTGTCTCGGCTGCTGTAGGCGGCTGATCATGGGCTGAGGGGACCCTCGCCCGTGGCTGTAGTCGATGGAGCGGGCCGGAGAGCGGGACCGGGGTGAGTTTCTTGGGGAGGCGCGGGGTGAGTGTCTGGGGGAGGGGCTGAAGCGGCTGGGCGGCATGTGGAAGGCCGGATGCACCGCCTCCTCGTCATCCTCCAGGCTGTGAGCGTCCAACTCCTGATCGCTGAAGGTGCTGCGCCTCAGGGAGTGGCAGGATGAGCCAGAGCTGCGCCGGGACGTGGTGGCAGCGTAGTCCTGCCTTAGACCTGGAAAACACGGACACTCAGCACAATGTTCTGCCTTACAGAGGGTAAAGGTTTGTACAAGATATTGTCAGTATCATGACTGTAATATCCACAAATGCCCATTCCATATCACACTACATGTATGAAAATAATGTACATCAAAGCCTGTCATATCTGGACTTGAACCCACGACACCGAGACAAGCAGTATTTGTCTTGTTAATGCCCTGCAGCTCAACCACTGAGCCCAGGGTAGCTCCAGGTTTTGTCTTGGAAAATTTAAGACCTTCTTAAGACTTTTTAATGCCACTTAGAATAAATATTAATGCCAAGATTGCTGGCAAAAAACAATAATCTGTATAAATTGTACACCAATGAAAGGGTTATAGAGTCATTGAAAAGGCTAATATAGATGAAATAACTCCAGTGCTGCATAAATAATAATGATACAGTTTAAAAATGTCAAAGTTTGCTAACATGTAATCACTAATCATTACATTACCCACAGCACTGGAAAGACTTGACTTAAATGTCACAATTTGACAATTTAAGACCAAAACAAACAAAATGTAATACCTACCTAAAAAATGTAATACTTTCAAGGCCTTGAATTTGACAACATCAAATTTAAATTTTTTAAAATACTTTTAAGACCTTGGGGCTACCTTGGAGTCATACAGTGGCGCAGTCTGGCTCAGCTTTTGCCGCTGGGTGCCCTTCCTGATGCTAGAAGCCTGTTCTGATGTAAAACCATCCAGGCTTAGGACCAGCACATTGAGTACACTGGCGAAAACTAAACTGTGGAGCCTTATCTCACAGAACAAATACACGCACACTGCAGAGGACACTTACTCTCCTCCTGCATCCTCGCCAGTATCTGAACATCCGTGACGTCGTTGAGTTTGTAGGTTGTGGAAGACCCCACAGAGTCCTCGTCCATCTCCGACGTGCTCAGCTCACTGTCCACCGACGACTGCGGACTCACGGCTGGGGGATTTCTGTCCGCCGTCGAGTTTCGCTGTTGAGCTGGTAAAATGACCGCACTTCAGTGACAAATATTCAACAAAAATCTGAGTTTTGTGAGTTGTACAGACGTGTAAAGAGTGTGACACCTGTGTTTGTGGGCATTAGCTGTTGTCTGACGATGGGTACTCTGCCGGGGGTGGAGGAGGGCGAGTTGAAGCCACTGCTGTAAGGGCTGTTCGCTGTGTTTGTGCTGTACGGACTTCCATAACCCACCTGCTGGTTGTAGGGGCTGCCGTAGAGACTTCTGCGCTTAATAGCTGCAACAAGACAGATAGAAGAACATTTAGCTTATTAACATATCTATACAATCAGTCAACATCCTTCTACTGATATATATTCACTAACCAAACCATCTCAGACTGGCCTCTCCTCTCTGACTTTATTTTCATAATATCTAACAAAAGCTGTCCCTCCCTCAGATGTACTCATTCATAATCCTCTCCAACAGCAACAAGACTCCTCCTTTGTACAGAACAGAAAGAAAAAAGTGACTGACACACTTTTCATGTCATTCAATCTACTATGGGTTGTGCGACTTGGTGGGACACAGTGGGAACGGCTGCTACAGTTTAGGGCTTTTAAAAACATTTGATGTGCTGCTTTAATCCCCAAATCTGCATTTTCTCAACACAGCAGCACCATTTCTCTAGAGGTCTTTCCTGAAACACGGGCAGCAACACACCAACCATAGATTCAACCCAGTGAGACAGGATGCCCACAAATACTTATTCTACATTTTACACAAGGAATACTGATCTTATCTTGTTGTTATTCCAGCGTTTTTTGTTTGTTTTTTGTTTTACTTTTTTAAGACCATTGTTCAAGAACAATAAGACCTACTGCATTTTGTTTTATAAGCATGCAGTGTACAAAAAGCTGAGACCACTTGAGTGCCGCAAAGCATTTTGGTCTTGGTAAGAAAATGTCTGAGCTCTTGTATTGGTGCCGGTAAAATGCCTTTGAGCATTTATGTGGACATTTTAGGCACTAGTTGCATCTAATGTATGCGACATACTTGAGACCTGTTTAAATGTATTTAAGACCTAACAATACGCATCTTGGCAAATTTAAGACTTTTTAAGGGTTTGAATTCAGACTTTACAATTTAAGACTTTTTTTAAGACCCTGCAGAAACCCTGTATTAACTTTAATCTTGTTTTTTTATAAGATTAAAGATAATAAGATAACTGAAAAAAGGTGGTGCATTATCTTAATAAGTGGGACGGGGGACAAATGCCTAAATGGCTGTGCAGGACAACCAAAAACTATGAGCCTTAGACAGTGTACACATTAGATAATGTCTCTGCTGACACAGAGACGGACAACTATTCACTTGCACATTCATTCACTATAGACAATTTAATTCACCAAGTCATCTACTAACACCTGCTTGTCTTGGGACAGTGGGAGGAGGCCAGAGTGCCCAAGGATAACCCCCAGACTGACATTCAGATTCCACTCAGAAAGACTGTGTGTCGTCCAGCACATGGATCGAACCCATGACCACAGTTATTCCAATATTCAACACGGTAATCGTATATCACAACATTTGTACAGCCCCTCTACCTCTCTAACCACTGTCACACTTTACCGTTTACTGCAGGATACACTCAGGTTACTCATCCCGGCACACGGCTAAATCAATGCCCGCTGTGCTCTAAGTGCAGTCTATTACTCCGTACAGTGGACACAGGCCTGACAGAGAGCTTCTGCATTATGAGCTGACAGAAACACTCGACACAAACGGACCATTCAACCTCAAGGCACAATGCGTTTCTCTGTGAGGCAGAAGTCGCAACTCTTCTCCAGCTCTGACACCAGACTGTGGACAGAGAGCTCGTCCGACGCTTTGTCCATTTGTTTCTTTGTCTCTCTCTGATTGCACGACGTGTTTGCACAGCCTGTGGGAAATGCCTTTTAAGATCAGCTTACTCTTCTCTCCACTTTCTCCCCTGTCCTAGTGATCAGCACTCAGTCAGTCCTGCTGCATTATTCAGGAAACAACATCGAGTCCGCTCCAATGGCATGCGCACAGATCGGCTACTGTAGCAACCTTCCTCACCGCAACATGTGCAGCTATCCTTATTTGGACAAGTGGTGAGTGATTACAGCCACAGCATTTTCATGATTTTTTTTAAACTGTCTTTGCTAAAAAGACAAAATCTAGTGGGAACTGTAGCAATGGGGCTAGGGCTGCACAATATATTTATCGTTATTGCAGTATCAGCCTCCCAAGAAATTAAATATATACAAATAATTTCATGGCCCTCTTGCTGAAAGTTACACTGTCAATTGTCCAGTAAAAACTTTAAATAAAATATTTTTTGTGACCAAATAAATCTGATAAAAAAAGTCCTGATATTATCCAGATTCAATCTAAGTTTTGTTCTGGCTCATGCTGCTTTCAGGTTCATTTCGGACACTTTGAATGGTAATTTTCTCTGAGAGCAGAATTTGTTTTTGTGACTTGTGTGCATTCGTGTCCTTTTGGTCGGACAGTGGGAACCCAGAAATGTCCCGATGTAATTCGCCTTATCTGTTTGTGGCCTATAATTACGTACCAAAATATATGTTAGAAGTTGCTACCTAAGTTGGTGCTTTTAGTCAGCTAAATACAAAGTCTTATGTAGCTAGCATAACACAGGTATTTCCAAAACATTATTCAACCTCAAATAATACAACTCTATGTTTAAGTTTTGTTCGTCAAACTCTCCCAAATAAAATAGTGAAGATGGTGATGCTGGACATCAACTCTGTCCAGAGGTGAGCAGCTACACATCGTGATGTTTTTTTACTGAGGAGATGCAGACTGCCGGGCAGCATGTGCACTGGCAGGTTTTCACTGAGTGTTGAGATTGTTTTTACTAGCAGCCACTGGGGCAAGGAGTCAAGCAGCAGTTTTAATGCAAAGCAGCAAGGAGTCAGCAAAAATTTCTCCCATTAACTACAAACTCGCGATTAAATTTCCTCCAATGACATGTCAGTGACGTCAGACAGTCCATGTTGCTTCTGCAGTTCAGATGTACCCAACTTGATCAAACAACTTTGCAGGGTGTTCATGTGCTCCTTCAGGTCAAAAACTCATATACAATAAACCTGACACTATTTAAAAGTTTGGTACAGTCCTATTTTAGTCTTTTGTTTTAATTTAGCGCTCATTTGTGCAGCTTTTCTTCATAAATTCAATTTGACTTGAACTTTTATTATGTCGCTCATATACAGGGGAGCTGCAGGTTTGGTGAAGTTAAAATTAAGACCTTTTTAAGACTTTTTAATACCAGCATCGTCAACAACAGAAAAATAATCTGAATGAATTTTACATAAGTAGTTTTTTATACCAATATCCTGAAATGCAAATATTTTATTTTAAAAGCCTAATACAGATAAAATAACTTCAGTGCTGCAATAAAAAATCCTAAAACTGAATCACACATTTAAATAAGAGTTATTTAGTTAAGAAATTATTATTATAGTCAGTGCAAACTCTCATAATGGTAATATTAACATAAAACCTTGACAATTTAAGACCTGGAGGAACAAAATTTAATACCTACCCATAAGATTTAATATATTTAAGACCTTGATTTTGACCATATTAAATGTAATACCTTTTTAATAATTTTTGGACCTTGGGGCTGCCCTAATATACAAATATCCGCATAAGCAATATCGCAACATTCAAATAGTTATTGCATATCACTTTTTTTCTATTATCAACCAGCCCTAGATAGGACAGGCATAAATAGACTGTCCTCATATTGTCCTCAAATTGCATAAGACAGAAATCCAACTCCCATCTGAACTGGACTTGAGGATTTTTGGCTTTGGCCATCCACAGTTTTTTCCACTGGGAGAAAATAAGCTACAACTTCCTGACAGAAACATTTGGATGTGAACTTAGAAAAGGGGGGAAAGTTTAAGACAAAGCTTGGCACTGAAGTCTACTTGGGTTAAAAAAGGAAAAAAACATGGCTTTAAGCAGTGAACAGACGCTCCGAGCTTATCACAAGAGGACAACTAACAGTGTTGCCTTTATAAAGAACAAGAAAACATCACAGAGGAACTTAGTGTGAGAAATGAAAAAGAGGAACTGACTCGACACAGCAGTGTTTCTGAGAGCAGAGGCAGACTATGAGAATGTGTTCTGACCCTTATGGCGTGCCGTAGATCCACATGCCAGGACAGCTGTCAAAGCACAGCTATGTAAGGAGTACGCTGAACTCATTTGCTCTCGTAACAAATGCTGTGATGTGAAGAAAACAGTGTCATCTCACTGCGTCCATCTCCAGAGTCTCCTCCCTGTTGACACTTATATAACCTGAACTCAGCAACTGGGATCTGAACAAACAGGGTGTGCACTGACAAGGGCCCAGTCATGTTTAAACTCGGGGAAAGCCTCATGTGAGTCAGCAGCAAGATGTTCATCCCAGCCTTTATTCAAAATGTCCTTTAGACAAACTCGAGTAATGCCATGATGGGGTGTGTCCGTGAGAGCGCTCTTGGCATGAAGCACTTTTATTGAAGTCTCCTCATCTCTTCTCAGGAGCGGTCGAGCAGAGAAAGAGGACAGTGAGGAAAATCTCCTGACTTCCTTTTGTCACAGTGATGACCGCATTACTGACAAATGAAATCATTTTGGACTGACATGGTTGTCTTTTGGGATATGTTCAGTCCCACAGGATGATGAGGCGATGCTCTACGGGGATGAGATCACTATTAATGAGTAATATAAAAAAAATTTCTGCATGTCCCCCAAAAAATATCAAACTAGAAGCAAAAGTGCAGACCTCCACCAAGGCAATGGTAAAAATATATGGTGCCCACCCCTGGACTCAGACTGTGGATCTTTTAGTTCAGGGATAAATGCATTTTCAGTCGTCCCGACACTGCACTACTATCCACTAAAATCTACTTCTTTACTAACCCCTTGTGGCTGGAGTTCGTATCTTTGTGGCATAGTCCCATCTCACAATGGTACATATTAAAAAAACATGGACCCAGACTGTGTTCTTCTAACCCCCCTCCTGCTTTTTTTTCAAAAGTAAGACCATTTCTTTCCGGTCTGGCCTGAAACTGGCCTTTCACAGAGGTTTATCAGCAGCGCATCTTACAAATATGGAAGATAATCTCCTACCAACAATAGCTAAGTGAATTTAATAACTTCTCTCACCGGATTAACAACATTTAGTGCTTTTCTTCGTCACCTGCTGATTTTGCTGAAGTCCGCGTTGTTGTTCAGTCCTCTGTGGGACTTTTTCTTCATCTTATTTCCATTTTAACAACAGTAAAGTCCCGTTGACTGCATTCAAACAAGATGACTTTCTTTGCAAGTCTTTATACAACTGGCTTCTGCTGCTGTCCCATTTCAGAAATAAGTAGATAGATGCTAACAGAGTACGGCATATTCTGGTGTTTTATGGCAAAACCGGAAAGAATCCACTATGTTTGTTTAGGATATAGGTCAGTAGTGTGCTGCTTACGTCCCGCCCTTTATTTCTGTGATTGGTTACTCCATCTGTGTTCTGTCCATGGAAATGAAACTCAAACCCCAAGGTACAGACTACATATTCTATACAAAGTATAGTCTAAAGAGTTTGTTGGGCCGGCCAGGCTAGATCCACACCAAAATGTACTAATCTTTTCTTTGGCCCATTACCGACCTTCGCTGAACACATCACTGAAATCCGACCTTTCATTTTTGAGTTATCTTGCTAACAGCCTAACAAACCATCCAAAAATACAACCAACCATCTGTCAAATTGACAGAAGAAAGAACTATACAGTATAATGCTTTAATAGTAATTATTAGTAATTATTATTAGCTATCTTATAACAGAGAAACAAGGGCCATGATGACAGGGCAGAGCAGATCACTGTCTATTGCTCAACATGATCCAAGAGTCACATGAGCGTGCCTCTGTCAAAACGGGACTGACCCCTCTCAGTTTAGACCAGGATTTGAGACCAGCGCTCTTCACTGAGGGATGGACTAAAATTAGTGTTGGTCAAAGCTGGAAACTGACAAGTGTAAAACTCCTCAACTGCTGAAACAATTCACAACTGTCTATAACGTCACACATTTTGGAAGGAATAAAACTATTACTGTGGCAGAAAGGGAAATGCTAAAGTGATCCGACGAGTTTTTCTGCCTATTTAAAACAAACAACCAAAGTTCGTAAAATAATGCTGGTTAATTACCTGTACCTTGATGGCTCACATTGTAGAGTACATACTGCATACTGGACCATCCTGGACCGAGCCTGTTTGCGCTGTCATTCCCCTTTCTCTCTCTCTCTCTCTCACTCCCTCTCCCATTTCCTGTACTCTGCTATCACTATGAAATAAAGTTAAATCTTTAAAAAACACTACATCGTGTACTTAACCTGTGTTAAAAGAGTGTAAAAAGACAAAGTCATAACAAAAAATCTTAGACCAATCACAGTTGAACTTGCGTCATACCGATTTAGGCAATGTCAACTCAACGTAGGCAAAAAATAAACTACCACTAGACACTCTGACGTCACATGTAGCTTCAAGCCTGTATCCTACTATGACATGCAATAGTTTCCACATGAACTCAGCAAAGATCACCAGACAAACAATCAGTCTTCTTCTGTGCTTTCGGCTTTTCCTTTCTGCAAATCATCTGCCTCCAACTGTGCAGTGATTCTCACATAGACCTGGCAATATTAGGTTTTACCCCTTACTATTTATCCAGGCTTGGGACAGGCACAGACAGCAGTACACTGGTATGACACCCCTGAGGCTAGATCACCAGACAATCCATTAGTAGTAGTTTTTTTTAATTTTATTTTATTGTCTGTGTCAGCTCATTGGAGTCTGAAACCAGTCAGTAGTCTCCTCCACTCGGTGACTCATCAGACCACAGACGCACCTTTGTCTCGTAAAAAGATGGCGTTAGGGACAGTGAGCCAAGTCCACTTGTTTGAGTGACTGCTGCTGTCAGTATGTTTAGAGGCAGAGCATACTCAGACTTTTTGCTCATAGCTCGATTAAGCCCTCACAGCAAGATCTTTCACCTTGTGTGAGTGCATTCTACTACTGGCAAATACCCGGACCGTTTGGGTCTGGGTATTTGCCAGTAGTGCTAAATGCTAATAAACTTGGCTAACTTAATCTGTAATCATCATTTTATTTAGAAACATCAAGAATAACATTTTGACTTTACAAAATGACACACAATTGTAGAAGAATATTGTCTCATCATTGTCTCATCATAAGTTAAGCCTGTCAAACCATATCTTCTAAATTTTTAAAACACAAGAGGCCAAAACAACCAAAAAACAAGCTCCCAACCCTAGACTTCATATTATTCTGCCTGTTTGCTGAGCATTACTAAACACCTCTTTGCCTTAATCAATAATAAAAATCATTATCCAGGTGCCTCAGTGCAATTAAGAGAAACTTGAAGGACTGCTTCCCCAATTAAAATCATACAAAGACTGCATTAAGTTTAATTTCTCCACTGGATGTAAAGGTACTGTTAGGGATGCACCGATACCGATACCAGTATCGGGTATTGGTACCGATACCATGTCCAGGTACTCGTACTCGTATTCATAAAAGTGGGCCGATACCAACAACCGATACCATTTTACAGCGCTGTCACGTGACATCCCCCTCTCAGCTGAGCAGTGAGAACCGAGTGGAAGGATTTCAAAGTGAACTGTATGGAGATAAAACGCAAAGCTGACTACATTTTGCTCAACCAGACATCCCAAATCATATGTGAGTCCTGAAACTTAAGCAGCTGTCCTTTTGTTGTCCTAGTTGTCCCGAAAATGATATAAGCGCGGAGTGTGAAGCAGTTGTTGTCTGATAAAACATAAGTAGTACCGTTGCTAATTGTGTTAGCTGCTGTGTTAGCTGCTCTATGTCTTGGCGAATCTCCGCTGGTTATGCGCAGATGCTCAATCTGTCTTTAAAATGATTTTAGCGACTGATTAGAGGAGAATCTAAGCTTTAAAATGAGGTATAACATGTACATATTGAGCAAATTTTAGCCATGGTTAGCTGTGTTCAAACCACTCTGTTGTAAAGATAACTTAGCATCGCAGAGCGGGGATAGACGGCAAAAAGACGACACCGTATGGGATGAATGAGATACAGTAGTGTGACTGTATAAACTATAAAGTAACCCCTATATAAGTACTCGTATCGGTACTCGGTATCGGCGAGTACTCAAATGGAAGTACTCGTATCGGTTTGAAAAAAAGTGGTATCGGTGCATCCCTAGGTACTGTGTGATTCTTGTGGCTCTGTACCTGACATGGAGAGGTCCAGTCTGTGGATCAGGGAGCGTTTTGCCGACTCCATCTCAGGACTGGGGTTGTCCAGGGCCTGGCGACACCAAACGATGGGACTCAAGGCCTTCTGCAGGGGACTGTTGAGTTTGGCTTCATATAACCTGGAAAAAAACAAAAACATGAAGACAGGAGTAGTGAGTGATACACAGCAAGGGTTTTTGGTCTGCAGGGAGCTGTGTGTGATGTGCTCTGATGGAAAATTAGATTAAAGGGATAACAAGTGACACAATATCACTGCAACAAGATATAATACAAGATATTACAGCCCTTTTTCATGTCTCCTTATGTAGTCACTCCTAAACAATAACATGGTCTAAGTTCAGAGTTAGAGAAAGCAATGCTGCCCCACAATTACCTACATCTTGCTAAACACTATGTCAACTTATTGTCATATTATCCACAACTTGCTTTGCTTCCCTTTTCTCTATTTTTTATTTTTATTTTTTTGAAGGGCCGACAGCCTCTCTGGTCACTTTCTGGCAGGGTTGCCAAGTCCGCGGCTTTTTAAATGTTGCCACAAGTGGAAACAATTGTCCGTGGTTTGGGCAGAGTTATTTTGCATGCAGATTATGTGAATGATAGGCTACTTCACCATATTTTGAATGACAAATATTTAAAACCTAAAGTCAATTACACTGAAACCTGGTCAAATCAGCTCGTCTCTGTGGGGAGGCTCCGTGTCACCGGTGGAGTACTCCTTTAGACGCAGCGGCACTATTTGCAGCCACACAATGTTTTCATACTGTTCCACGGGTTTGGGGCGGTTATTTAAGTTGCTGTTGGGCAGATTTTTACTTTCAGACCTGGCAACCCTGCAGTGTGGCCTCGGTTGACTAAAATTTTATTTGTTGCATGAACTCTTTGCATTAATAAAGCTGGTCTAATTTATTACTCGATAACTTTTATTTTTCATTTTGTTTAAGACAGCATAAAGTATTTTTAATAACAATATATTTAACAGCCATCTTTTCCAAATGTTTCATTGCCTAATTAATGTGAAGTCACATGAGACTCTTATAAGTCCTCACACATCCTCCTCAATTTCAGTCAATTAATCTCTGTACTGGACATAACTTGAGCCAACTACAGTTTCTTTGGTCGACTACAGCCCCACCTTTCGTTTACTTCTCTTTAGTTAAGTTGACATAGCTTGATCTGGAATAGACACGTTCTATGTACTGCTGGCAGCCATTAATTCAGTGGCGACAAGCAGTGTAGACTAACCATTCAATGAAAGTGTTCCTTACTCAAGTACTCCATCTATGAAAACATGGGACTGGGCAAAGCATTCTCATCTATTAAAAGTCCTGAATAAAACAGCCTAGATGACATGCAGAGGTCCCATTTATGTGATCCCTATTAACAATATGCATTAGGTAATCAAATTGTTTTCTTCAACTGTGAGAAAAAAAAACATTTAATTTAACCACTATTGATGAGGACCACACAACTTTTAGCACCACTGCTGCAGAGTGTGCTCCTGGCTCTGGGCTGGTCTCTGCCAAAGTCACTGGGTGCAGTTGGTGCTTACTCAGCTCCATTGATTACAACTGTCAAAGCCCTCAGATGTTGATGAAAGCCCGATGAAAGTATGATATAAAGCTTACTGATATGACCCAGGCTTTCTTGTCCTTCTCCTTATTTGCCAGTTATGCAAGTAGAGTAAAAGTTTGTGTTTATGTTTGAGAAAGATCTGAGTCAGCAGCTGTCAGCTCTGAGGCAGCCTTTCCTAGATGATACCAGAAACATTACAGACAGTGGAGAGCAAAGAAATACAAGCTCTCACTGTGTATCAAAACAATAGCTGTCCTTCATAATCTGCTAAACTAAAATGTGACCGTGCATCAAAGTAATGTCTGTAGTAGGGCTGCATGATATTAGAAAAAAAAGATGGTGACATTTAGATACCAAAGACAGAGTAAAAGTTAATTCAGTTTTAATTTATGAAGAGATACAAGGCACTGGTCAAAACTAGGGCTAAAACTTACTAAACCAGGTCTAAATTTGGGACCAAAGGAGTACTAAGGTTAGGGCTGAACCAAGACTAAACCAGGTTAAAATCTGGGACCAAAAGATAACCAAGGTTAGGACTGAACCAAGCCTAAACCCAGTCTAAATTTGGGACCAAAAGAGGACTAAGGTTGGGACTGAACCAAGACTAAACCAGGGCAAAATTGGGAACAAAACCCAGAAAACCAGGGCTTATCCAGAACAAAACCTAAATCTTAATTGGGACAAAACTGGCTCCAGGTGCTAATTTTGACAGTGTTAAATACAAAACTAACATTAGTATGGTAATGACATGAAATTTGTGATTTTGGGCCTCAGTTGGAAGAGATATCACTCACTAACAGAAAAGTTGGTGTTCTGATCCATGTTACCAGCAGTGCATACTGTTGTTGTGTCCTTGAGCAAGACACTTCACCCACCTTGCCTGTAGGAATGTGTTAGTGGTCAGAAATGATGTAGGCGAAGAATGGCAGTCCGTTTCTGTCAGAGTGTGATTGAGGAGTGAATATTAACCCACTCTGTCTAGAAAAGTGCTTTATAAGACTAATACATTATTATTATTATTATTATTATATTGTGCAACCCTAGTCTGTATTTTGAAGAGCTGCAGTAGAACGGACAGCGTTTAAAATCTGGTCAAATGCTAATTCAGGGATTACAGGAGTCTGTAGCAGGAGCTGGCAAAAGCTTGGCACTACAGGGTAATCCCAGATACCAGTCTGATCCAGAGGGCAGACAAACAGCCCGGGTATAAAAGACCAAGGATTTTGTTTGGCATGAGTGAGCAATGTTAGAGAGTAGCCTGAGTTTGAGGTTCAGCCACTGGAACAAACTGTGAAAGGACTTGACTTGAGCACAAAATGTAACTGCTCCATAGAAAGCCCTCTCTGCTTTAAGAGGCTTTATCACAGACGCAAAGCCAAGCACAAAGGGAGCCCTTTCAAGTCAGAATTAATGTCTGTCATCCCTGTTACAAATAATATCCTTCTTTGTCAAAAACAATCTGCATTTTGGCTGCAGACGTCAACTTCTTTCCTTTCAGCTATTCCCTTTTGGGGTCGCCACAGCAAAGCAACTGCTTCTAATGTGCAGTGATATCGCTAGATTAGTTGTAGACCTTAAAAACAACAGCATTTAATAGAGGAGAGCTTTCTTTGAAGGGAAAGTATCCTCTCTCCAACCCAACATCTTCAATAAGATGACTTTGACCCTCATTTGTCAAGACGTTTTTTGTGAAGTAATGAACATATATTGGCTATGTCTTGGAGTGCATTCCAGACCATTAATGGCCTGTCTTGGTCATAAAAGAGACCAATCGAGCAAACCCTCTCTGTAGGAAGACCGATAACAAGCTCCAAATCCCGTAACAATGGCCGCTCATCAACGTAAGCTGCCCAGCGCATCATATAACTCCTCCACCTTCTCTAAACTCCACCAAAGTCGATACGTGTGGCATCAGTGCCTGTACTTAGACTCATTTCAATGTAAACACAGCAGCTCAAGGCTATTCAGCGTGAAGCTTAAGGATTATGCTTTTGAAGAAAATCTGTGAAAAGCCAAACTAATGCTGTACTGCTCAGCAAAACATTTCTGCACATTTACTAAAGCAGTGTTTATGAAGACTAAACTGAGTTTAACTAGGATTTAACCAGAACATAACCAGAACAAAGCAGGACTAAACCAGGACTAAACAGACAAGAACTAACTTCTGTTCAATTACTTGCACACAGGACTCAATCTGGGACTAAACTAACAAAGACTGAGCCCTAAACAACTAGAGAAAGACTAAAACAGGACAAAAATCAGCTTTTAACCCCAGACTGACTCAAGATGAAACTTGAACAAATTCCAGAGACGCCTGCGAAGAGAGTTGATTTGGAGGTAGGCAAGGAGAGAGTAGAAGTTGTCCGATACTTTGCTATCTATGTGGGTCCCAAATAAAACCTTTTCATTATGACATAAGTGGAAACAGAGGCTTGTGATGTGTTTTCAAAAGACTTAACTCCTGCTCGATAAGGTGCTGTCACAGCTTTTTTCTGTCTCGCTGAAGCTGCAGAGCACTTGTAGCTGAGTGCCAACAAGCTCTGAGTGTTTAAAGGGAATTCACTGGAGGAAAATAACCATGGCTACCTCTCCCACATGACTGCCCGGCAGAAAAACAACTTTCATTTCTAAGTCCAGTCACTCACTTCCTGTAACCACTGGCTGCCATGACAAACCAAGCAATCTGTCACAACACAAACACAAGCCGTGCAACAGATGATAAGGGACTTTAGGGTCCTGAACAGCTGAGGGACCAACAAATGCACAACAAATGCACACCATGTACACACAATGTAGAGAATAATAGGCGCTGTAAAACAAAGCGTGGCTATTATTGTACAGGGAGCTGGCTCTCTCATGACTTGACAACAACATCCCTCAGTCAGATACACAAAAGGACTCATGAGATTTCAGACAAGTTTCTGAGGAGATGCCAAATATTTATGATGGTAGTTAGTGTGTGGAGCAGCTGTGCCCAGTCAGTGTACCCAGCTCTGGACACACAGACACGGCTGTTAAGGCCAGACACCTCCCAGGACAAGCCTGTCACTCACCAGCTGTCCTCGTCTTCGTTGAGACAGTCCATGTCTTCCAAGTCTAAGATTTCTACTTCATCTAAGATTGATGTTTCGCCTTCGTCTGTAAACCCTCCCGTAGTCTCTGAATATAGTGAGTTCCTGCTGGACAGAGAGGTGGCACCGATGGCCCCCTCGCTGTCGTACGCCCTCCTGAAGCTGATCCCGTCGTACGAGAGTCTGGGGCTCAGGCAGCGGCTGTTCTCCACCAGCCCGCCGAACCCCACCCCAGTGTAGCCGGCCAACCCGGCTGCCAGCCCCGCTGACAGGGGCGAGTCGTAGCCGGCGCTCAGGGGTCTGTGGCCCCCTGACATCCCCCCGGACGAAGACAACATCGTTGACCTACTCCGGAGCTGCTCGTTTTGTTGTTCGAGTTTCTTCACCAAGTCCTGGAGCTTCCGCACCTCCAGGTCCGCGTTGATATTTGAGTTGATATCCTCCATAGTGGCTTCCCTCAGCCGTACGAAAATCTGCGGTGCTCTGGGGTGTTCCCCTTCTTTTCTCTGCCCTGAGTCCTTTATCTGTGTTCACTTCTGTCTTCTCTACGTCGCCAGCCAAGACACAGCGCTGCTGAGTTCACTTAAACCGCTGAACACCGTCATCTTCTCCGGTTCTCCGCGCTCAGGGTCGAGGCCATTTTCATAATAGTCGTCACCAACTGAGAAAGACCAACAGGCGGCGGACTGCACACGTCACTGCGTCAGGCGCGGGAGCGAGCACGTAACCAACACCTATTTCCACGCGCACACGTCACTTGCCTGGTATTTGCCCAGTACAGCCATGGTTTGTTTACAGTAGTTACCTGCATCTTGTCAGATACATTCAAGGCAATATTAGTACAAGTAGTCACCTTTTTGTTTCAAGATATGAGCTGTTTGGTTTACTCAATTACGATACATCTAAAAACAAAGTTGCATGATCAACCTGTTAATTATTCTGGCAAAATTCAATATTAAAGCAAATGCTGTGATAGAAAACCACTATTCACACTTTAAAATATATTAAATCACATTAAGAAACTCTACAGCATTCAACCAACAGTAAAGCTATTAAAACTAGTGAACATTTTGATTTATTTAATTTATAAATTGCTAGTATTACTGTTTATTATTCTCCCCCTGGCACTCTACCCTTCTCTTTTCCTTTCTCACTTATCTTTCATTGATTACTATTAGTTATGTTAATGTCAGTATTTTTAAATCTCTGATAAATTGCATTTTTTTTTTGTTTTTGTTTTTTTTAATAAAAAAAAATCCTTAGTTTCCTGCAGGATTGGTTGATTAAAAGACTTTTTATAAAATTTTGCTAAAACAAAACAGCATCTTTAGTTTGTTTTTAGCAAATAAACTAAATTTTATATCTAAAATGCAAATAAGCAATATAGTGATAAATTAATATACAGTAAAAAGTATGTGAAAAAAAAAACAATCTTAACACAAAAACATAATGTCTTTATTTTTGACAGAAGTCTTAAACATGTGTGGTCAATATTACTATTTTACAAATGATTTACTATAATGAAGTATAGCATTGAGTGTTTAGTGGAACAATATTAAGAGAGTTCCAGGGGTTCTTCTGATTCCAGCTTCTTCTCCGTATCTTGACCTTCTCTGCTCTCTCCAGTTTGATCCTTTGCCATCAGACCCTCCTCCTCTTCCTGTCCCTGACTGGACATGGTCATATCCAGCACGTCCTGGTCAGCAGTCACATTCTGAGACTCAGCTCCTTCCTCATCCTCATCTTCTACATCCATTTCAAAAACTCGTATGTGCCTGAGGTTCGCACTCAGCTGCCAAGAAAGAAGTATAAATCTCTTAAAAAAGCAATTCCTTTAATCCATTTACTGGCAAAGAAATTAGAGGACATTAAATTTGGATCCATTTACGTTATTGATCACAGTCACTCACAAATGCATAGTCCACACACAGTACACTTCACGCATGAGAAACACAACATAATAGGAGCTGTCAGAGATGGAGGACATACCACACAGGCCACTTTGCGAATGCCATTCACAGCTACAAACTGAGCCTTCATGTTTTCTAGCTCTCGCCACTGATTACCCAACACGATCCCTTGGCATGGGATGGCACTGCTTTGCTGGTCCAACCTAGAAACATAAGACATTTACATTTTTATTTCTACTTTTTTTCCTTTTTTATAACTTTATTCTATAATAAGGGATATGATTTCTGGTTTTAAATAGCTAACTCTATAAGCAGGTTGGAAAGGGTAGAGAAAAATGTCAGGTGTGCTGTGTGACAAAAGAGTATGAGCAAAAATGAAAGGAAAGGTGTACAAGACAGTCACTGGGTATTCAACAGACATTATTGACAAGTAGTGGAGACCAATCAGCCAATGGAGTGTCCCCAACTCGAGACTTTTCTCTCTTCAAGCATAAGACAGATAAACAACAGAGTATGAGCAAGAATAGGAGTAACAGTGAGAATAAAAGAAAAGGTGTAGATGTAGATGTTATGGTTTAGAGCAGGGGTCACCAACGAGGTGCCCGCGAGCACCAGGTAACCCTTCTGGAGCTTGTGAGGTGATATTTATAAACAGTGACTACTGCAGTGTTTTAGTCATAATTTATTTTTTTTAACTTGTTTTAAGTTTAATTACAAGACTATTTTTATAAACATTATCATTAATGCAAAGCAAACAATCATACAATCCTAGTGTCATTTGAAAGGCATGTCAAGACTTTAATATAGAGGATTATTTTGCACAAGTAGCCCTCAGTACAAATTCTCATCTTTTGGGTAGCCCTCAAACCCAAAAAGGTTGGAGACCCCTGGTTTAGAGACACTGGCAATGAGGAAAAGACAGTAGGCAGAGCTTGAAGTAGCAGAGGTGAAGGTCTTGAGCTTCTTTTTGAGAGTGACGAGGATGGATAGGATTAGGAATGAGTACATCAGAGGGACAGCTCATGTGAGATGTTTTGAAGATAAAGCCAGGGAGGCCAGACTGAGAAGGTTTGGGCATGTAAAGAGAAGGGAAAAGGAGCGGCCAGATAGGAAGCCCTTCCTATAGGTAAACTAAGGAGCTGCATAGAGCCCCACAGACATTAGAGGGCCCTCGGGTTTATCTGTTATTTGTTGATTGGATTAATTTGCTAATTCTCTTTGATTATAATATTAAGCTTTTTTGAGAGGGTCTATCTGAAAGTGGGGCACAATGCAGTCTATATATATTAATGTGTTTTACTTCCTGTTTACCTGGGCCCCCCTTGCCATGTTTGCAAATTAAAAAAAAAACATCTCAAAGCATTAATCCCCATAGAAAAATAGCCAGTCAGTGTTTCAAAGAAATTAAAATGTTATATAGTAAAATTTCAAAAATGGCCCCCAAACCTATCCTACTTAGAGCCCCCAAATGTTCAGGACTGACAGTGCTGTAAAGGAAGCCTAAAGATGAGATTTATTGATGTATTGAAAGAGGACGATGATTCTCAACTTAAAAGGAAAAGAAAATTGCCGCTTAAACACACCTCTTATTGGGCTCCCACATAAATTCAGCCTCACAACTCAGTGCAGAAGCAAGAGGGAGCTGAGCCAGGATGCGCCTACTGTTTTCTTCCTCTGGTCCTCGCAAGACCACGGTTAACATTTCATCGTCATAGAAACGAGCGTCCAGGCAACTGTATACATAACGAGAGCTAAAAAAGACAAATACAGTTAATGACAGGAGTGGCCGAGCCTGCGTTTCAGTATCTGGGACAAATACACACACAGACTGGTACTCACTGTGCTGTGGCATTGTCATCGTCTACGTTGTCGAGGATGTGGCTCAGATCGATGGACATCACACTGTTTGTAATGTGTCTGGGTAGGAAATAAATGTTGTGAGAAATATTTTGTGCCATATTAAAAGACACTGAAAGACTGAGTGATACCTGTGTGGGTCTGTGGCTTTCCGTAATAGGTAAAGTTTAGAGGGTGAAATTTCTGGCATGCTGAAAACAACATTGTGCACTTTGGCTTTCTTGTCGTTCCACCTAAAGGGTCAAAGAACAGGTTCAGGAGAGGACAAACCCCATCATGTCATTAAATACATCATCTTTGTAAACTTACAAAGATGGAAGCTCAAACAGCCGTGGGGTGTTTTCTGAACTGTAAAAAGCAATAAAAAAAATGTTAACATATGAAGACTTTGCAACCAAGGACTAAAAGAGACATATGATTACCTTTCTGGCACAGTGTAAAGCGGCAAAAAGACAGCCTGATGTACAGACTTTCCAATAACTTCCTGCAAAGAAATACAAATAATATATTTACAGTTATTTCTATAGCTTAATATCTGTGACTATTATAAGTTGAGCAGTGTTAGACTTACTGCAGGTTTCTGTAGACACTGCTCAATGACACCCTCCATCATCTTCTTAACAAAGTGCAAAGACTTTTGGGGATATGAAGGAAAGAGCAAAGGGCTTTCTAGATAATCCAATCAGATTTTACATGTTAATAATACTGAGATAAAGACAAAACTCCATTTTTATTTGTCTATGATAGCATTTTGAATAATAATATATTTAAATAATCATTTTCCAAAGATCATAGTTCACCTTTCAAGTGCGTGCTCTCTTGTAAAAACTTAAGCCACTGGTTTCCCTTTGTGTTTGGTGGAGACACGAGGTCCTCCTCTTCATCCTTAAGGTACTGCAACATCCAAACAATATTTTTAGAAGTGTAAAAAGAGAAAAAAAGAAAGAGAAGAGAAAGAGAAAAAAACCTTTTAACTAAACTTACCTGACCCACTCTTTCAACGTTAAAGTACTTTCCTTTTCGATCAAAGAGTTCTTTGTTCTGTTAAATTATATATATTAAAAGAGCAGTAAAATGTATTAAAATTGTGTTTACAGATTTGACTTGCTAATAATGATAATGTGATAGAGGTGATTTTTTAAATTAGTTTGCTAATATACTGACCTCACTGAAATGCTCAGACAGGAAGTCTGAAACAAACGCTATATCCTTCTGTGTCATCTGAGGGATTTAAAAAGTTAACTCTGTAGCAATTTACCTGAGGTCAAGCCTTATTTACAGAATTATTTGAGATAACGTACCTTATTGAGTTCAGGGGGCACATGTTCCTCACACATTCTTAGCATTGCTGTGGGAAAATCAGGTGAAGTTTGAGCTAATTACAACAAAGAACAACAGAGGCAGATTTTACAGTGAAGTGTTGCAATTATTTATTATTTCAATGCTTACCTACATAAAGCCATCGAAAAAATGCTTTGAAGTTTTTCATACTTTTATCAATAACCCTACAGAACAAAATGAAATAATAATAGAGCATTAATTCATAAATACATATGAGACATGAGCAGACGGTATATTTATTATTTGTCATATCATAGGTTTTGACTCACTGTAGAAGTTCATTAGCCTTTAAAGAAAATGATCCCACAGCTGTTATTGCCCCTAAAAGGAGAAAATACAAAAGCAGTTGTAGCATATATAAGAAAAATATGCAACAGATTTACAGTCATTCGTGTAAATACCTTCTACAGCGGCTGAATCCAAACCAAGAGGCTCAAACTTCTGTTTCCAAAGGGACATTCCTTTAACTTCACTGAGGTGATACAGAAGCGCCTCAGAGCCACTACAGCCAGGAAAAAGACAAGAGATTTTATAAGAAATTCACATAAGACAATGAGGTGACCAATGAAACGTACCTCAGCAAATGTCTGATGACAAGTTTCTGAATACTAGAGTAGGAAGACTCAATGGACACACCAAGCTTCTTTAGGCCCTAACATTGAGAACAAGTGTAGAAGTTAGAAAGAATTTCATAAGACACTATTTGAACTTAACCTTGGGCTGAAAGAGGTCTCACCTTGACAGTTAGTTGGTTCATAAGAAGTGCTTGTAGTTCAGGGCTATATTAATTATATAAAAATAACATAATTGGTGTGGTAAAGGTTTTCTTACAACCAAACTAACTAAAGAAGATATTTGATTACCATCTACAGGACACTTTGAGCATTACAATATCATTACATACATAAGGTATATAGATAATATAAAAAAAATAGTCTTTTTTTACCTTGACTGTCCCCACAGCAAAAGCTCAAGAAACTCATCATGGACTTGAGTACTTGTGTTCTTTTCCTACATGACCCAAAACAAAAATGTGACCACTTGTCTTATTTATGAATAGTGCAATACCCAGCTGCGACAACTGACCTGGACAAATTTAGTAAGCCGATGGTCCATCTGCATCAGGATGTCGTCCCAGGCTTCACACATGCAGGTGAGGGACAGGTGCAGGTACTGGAGCAGAGTGGAGATGTGAGTGAACTTACGAGCCATCCTGGTGACCTCCGGTAAACAGTCAGACAGCAGCCCTGTGTCCAACTGTGGGACAAGAAAGATGCTAAGATGAGTAAATTAATGGAAGGATTAAAAAAATATATATTTAAAATGTTAAAAATCCTCACCTGGCAGTAGCAGATCTCTGGGTCGTTGTCAGCAGACCTAACCTCTGTGATGATAGACAGAGACTTCAGATCACTGGACAGGCTCAGGCTGCGGCATGTTCCCGAAACCTGTGTGGATTGAAATGTACAATACTGATTTACTTATATAGTAGCACAAAGAAATCCATGGTGAGGTGATCGTTTGTTTATAAATACTGCCCAATTTGTGTTTGCATTTCAGGAGGACTTTCTAACCCTCTTTGCATTATGGACAGCATATTGCACTTAACATTTATTATTAGATTTTTTTTTTAGCTCATACTGGTAAGCTTTCACCAGACACATGCTTGCATACATTCAGGCCTGCTATTGAATTATAAAAAGGGATTCTGACATGATTTAGCTTGTAAACATTATACCAATTGTGGCCAAAAATCCTCTAGTGAGGGGATTATTTCAGCACTGACTAGATCTGCTAACACAACGCACTAATATGTTGTGGAGGGTGTGTAAATAAATAAATGCTGGCAGTTTTTGGTAGTGTACCTTAAGTAAACTGCTGGGTTAATTCATTTCAGTCAATACTTACTCCTGTTACAGTGGCAATCTTGTACATCCCATAGGCGTAAAGCTCCACTGAGCCGCTGTCTCCTCCAAGAACAAGTATGTTCAGTCTACACACAAACAACAGTCCTCTCAGTCATAAAAAGTACTTTATCTTGTATTGTATATGATGAATTAACAGAAACGATATTTACCTGACTTCACCAAGGAGGTTTGTGATTTCATCAGACTTTTCCTCACTATGGTACAGACACACAAGCATGTAGTTTAATATAATACATACATTATCAATACATCTTTAATGGATCTCACCTGAAAATTTTTGATGTTGTGCTGTAGCTGAAAAAGAACATACCTTTTATTTAATTACAATTAATAATTAAATGTATTACAAGTGTAAATACTGCTGATACTGATGTTACCTCTTTGGAAGTGATGGCAACTTAGGTAAGAATAGTACGGATTCATCCTCAGAGTTGTAAAAGACAGTCAGTGCGCTAAGATAAAATAATACATACATTACAGAGTTGAATAATCAAGAAATATTTCTGTGTGACTAATGTCTCTTACCTGTTCTCCTCTGTCACTTCCATCCAGTGCATGCAGGTCACAGGGCTTTGTATTGGAAACACATGGAGGATTTCTGCCTTTTCAACACCACAGAGGACCACCTGCTTTGTGTCTCCAAGACTAAAAGCCAGTACTATAAAAAATAATATTATTTACCTTTTTTATTAAGAGCCTTTCTGAGCTAACAAAACACATTTGAGACAAGCATGTCTTACTTTTTCCATCAGGTCTCCAGGCAAGTGCTGTGATGTCCTTCCCTGTGTACTCACTTGGGGGTAAACTCCAAACGCGCTGAAAACTTGCCAAGCGATGGAGAAGCAACTATTGACACAAATATGGTATGGTGCGACAGAAAATGTTCAGTATTTATAATTCCTTTGTTGGTAAATAAATAGTTGGTTCCCACCTCTCCACTTGTGTTGGCAAGGGCAATAAGATCCCTTTTAGGAGACCATGCCATACACAGCACGGGGTTTGGGAGCTGCTTCTCTCCAACTTGGCGGAAAGCAGGCATTTTGTGGGCTGCAAAAATGACAACAGGTCTGGTTGGTTGACCAACTTCATCATAGGTTGTAGAAAATAATGCAGTTCACAAATGTATTCATTTTTCTATTGGGTGGACAGATTATCCATTCGTATCAAAGCATATCAGGCATAAAATTGTGATCACATTGCACACATCTGTTATGTGCTGTTCAACAGACGACTTTTTCCTAAGTTTGGCTAATTGACACGCTCTCAGGTTTGTGGAAACAATGAGATCGTAGAGCAAGCGACTGGCATTAATAAATAATAAAAGCTATATAAGCATGAATTATAGCCCCAATCATTAAGCGATGTAAAATTGCTTTGGATTTAGGTAAACTGTAGGATTTTGTTGACAAGTAATAACTGGCAATGTACTTTGCTATCATTTAGCATGAAGCAGCAGCTAGCTGTAATGCAAATACGTGACATGGACTACGACAAGAAAGTGCAACTTACAGAAGAAAAGGCGGAAAAACAGACAGAAAAGTGATCACCTTTCTCTTGAAAGCATAAACTAACGTATTTATGCAGTTGTGTTATGCGGATAGCGCCATATTTTTTCGTCGACCAATCACTGCGCTTCAACGGAAACTCAAGAGTGACATACAACGCAAAATGCGATTCGTAATTAAATGGCTGAGGGATTTTAAAGAGTCAAAATTTAGGGTATTCATTATTTTCTGGATAAGGAAACCTGTGTATTTTTTGCACACACTTTGTTTTTTTTAGCAATATATATTGAATTTTTTTTTGTACATCAACTCTTCTCATTGTATCGCAACAAAAAGTTAAAAAAGCAGTTATCTGGATTGGATTTTTCAAGTTGAAGACGTTTCACCTCTTATCCAAGAGGCTTTCTCAATTCTGAATTGAGACTTTTGAGACTGCTTTTTTAACTTTTTGTTGCGATGCAATTACCCTGGACGAGTGAGAGTCTTCACAGACATTTTACTCTTAATTTTTGGCACTTAGGTCATTTTTTATATGTTTCTGCTACATAATATCTCTTTTTTATTTATCACTGTGTTTTAGTTTGATGAGCTGGATTATTTAATAGCTGAACACCAAAGTATGTGTAATATGGTATGTGAGTGTATGTGTCCTCATGGGTGAACAGATGCCAGAGAGTACAGTGATTACAGTTGAAATTCCTTCCGGTGTTATCAGTGGTACTTAACTATAATCAGTAGATTGACGAAAGAACCAGAATAGCTCAGAGAGCACAAAATGTGATAGTGGCCTAGAAATAGACCCAGTGAGGCTTCATGGTTCTCCCTGTAAGCCAATGTTTTGGCATTAGTCTAAGCTTAGTCTTTGTCCAGGACATCAGGCAAAAAACAAACAAACTGTGAAATCCTGAATTCACTTTAGGCAAATTTGTTGCACTGTCTGCAAATGATGTAAGAAATATTGATTTTAGCTGACGCCCCTCTATTACTACGGCAGATAAGTGGGTGGTCTGGGTCACTGGGTCAACGCTGCTGGACACTTCAGCTGATGTGACAAGCTTCTGTAACTATGCCATCATATTACGCATCTTAATTAAACAAACCAAAAACTCAGACAGAAACCCTTAATATACTTTACCTTATTCAAACAATCTGCCTTTATAAAAGTGCAGGTTAACACAATAGTAGGTGTACGCTGAGGTTGTGGGCTCAAAATATATGCCACTTTTATTTATTATAAGTCACGTTTTCTTTAGATGTTGTTATTATGTTTGTGTGAAAATACGAGTCTATTAAAAATGTCTGCAATGGCTTCTGTTCACCAGGACTACCTTAACGCTCTGTCTTCTTGCCAATATTCTAGCTGTGAAACCTGAGCCAGGGGCCAAATATAGCCCTACACAGTGAGAAGTTAGAGACCGAGACAGATGGGACAGCGGGCCACTGCAGAGGCACCGTGCAATTGGACCCTATAAGCCTGCTGACTGTCCCACCAATAAGGCTCCTCTTCTGGAAAGAGACGTGTCGTTTTTGGACCCTTTTTTTACCTTTTACCAACACAAAGCTGGAACAAAGAACCACAGGAGACACCATTTGAATAACGCAAGGTAAGTTTTTGATGATTTTGTTAATGACTCTCTTTGTGTGGTACTTGCTTAAATGTGTGCTTCATCTACATATACTTGTTGTCCACACTCATTGTACAAACAAGCACTATATTGTTAATTTAGACGTATTTTTGTTTCGGTTATTGCTATGTTACTGTATAAAGGTCATATGGCGTTGAATGAAATATAAACAGGTTACTTTTCTGTAATTAAAGACATAATTTTGGAGACATGTTCTTCTTAGTGCCACTGGCAGGGCCAACAAAGCTCGAGTCCTCTTTGACAAATTTCCACATTCATATTTAATCAGCTGTGCAGTGTTATTGTCCACTGATACAATAGAGCATTCGAGGAACTTAGTGTTGGTTTACTTCCTCAGCACTTTAGGGCTTTGTCGGTTTTACCTGTGTCTGGCTCAAAGACCAGGTCCAGGGCAGGGTCGTACTGCTGCTGCTGCTGCTGCTGCTGCTGCTGCTGCTGCTGCTGCTGCTGCTGCTGTGAAACATTGCCCAAGGGATTAAAAATAACAACAGCTGGTCTTCAGGACGCCATGAGGCACTGAGTGTTGCTCAGTCTTACACATATCAACACCAGACCACTACAGTCAAACAGATCAAATGTAATGGTAGTCTAGATATTTATTCAGATATTAGGTGAATGTTTCTTTTGACCATATTGTGTGCTTTTAAACATACAGTACTTATGAGTAGGAACCTCTTTAGTAACAGTGTACTTGGAACTTGCACTTGACATTGACTTGGAATGACTTGTGCAATCTAAGTTCAAATGATGATCACAAAGGCTATACAGTTGTTACAGTGTATAAACCAATACGCATGTTGTTTACATAAAATATAAAGTCATGATGTGTGTATTCTATGTTTTCATTATCTTTCTATTATATTTTGTACAACACAAAATATAATATTAAAATACTGTTGTAGCTGTTAGAAGATCACATCACAGTTCTTCCTAACATTATATTTCAACATCTTCTGAACTGACGCCCGGGGCACTAACATATTAATACCTTGGCTAACTTGAAATATTGTGACTTGCAACCATTCACATTCACATTTAGTTACTATGGGCAGTTACAGCAGCCATCTCATCTGTAAATGCCTGGCTTTGGACAATTTTAAGAAGTTACCCCATGATAGACAGGCAGTGCTAAAAGGCTCGTTATCTTTACATTATTATTCACTATCTACTTATAAAATGTATTTGTTATTCTTAGCTGTGATTTTATTTTAACACGAGGCATAAAGGTACAAAAATATATTGTGACACAGCCAGAGTGAGTACAAAATACTGTTGATCTTGACTATGACCAAAGTGAAAGCCTCTGCTAATACCCACCAACTGTGATGGGACAACACTGGCCTGAGTCACGCTGCCTGCTTTGGCCCAGAGCAACTGACCCAGTACAGTACTCTATCTTCTGAGAATGACTGCTCTTGTGCAGGTCTATTAATGTCGGTATTGCAGTCGGTGTTTATATTCAGTCTAAACTGTACTGTCTAAATGTGGCCTCTGTGTATTTTAGGATGCAGGACGGGAGTTGGAACCAGCCACTCCCCTTCTCTGTGCTGCTGAAGGACCCAGCAGCGAGGCACCTGGAGGGGGATGGAGGTGTGTTTTCCGAGCCCTCCTCTGATGGGGAGCTCTACCTGGACCCCACCACAGAGCTGGATTCTGGAGAGGGGGACTTTGCAGACCTCACCGCTTTTCTGAGTGCAGAGGAGATTAACCATAGTTTAGACCTGGCCTGGGAGGCCTTTGGTGACACATTCGATGACCCCGGACCCCCTAATCCTCCATCACAGGAGCAGGTTCTCCCATTGCCCACGCAGACTGTTGAACACCTCACCTCCAGCCCAAACCTCCAGCACCAGACCAAAGCTCCCTATCCCGATGACAGTTCACCCAAAGGCTTGTCCCACCAGAGTGCCCCCAAGCCTGTTGTACAGGTCCCCAGTGAAGCTACAGGTGAAAAGGTCGTCCGGCACAAACCTGTTCAGCCGGTGTATAAGCAGGACAAACCCCGGCTGCTCCATGGAGGCCTGGAGCTGAACGAGCGTGGCTCTGCCTCAGAGTTCTGCAGCCGAGCCGCCACCTTCATCGAGGAGTTGTCCTCCATCTTTAAAGGCACGGCCCACGTGGAGCAGCAGCTGGAGGAGGACTCCTCTTCTCCCGACAGTGGATATCTGTCTCCCAGGAGTCAGCGGCCAGCACCACAGGGCTCAGCATCTGCCCCCTCTCTGCCCCCTGCCCCTCAGGACGTCCTGTACAGTCAGACCACTGTGGGCCCTCAGGCTGCGGCCATGGGGCCAGTAGCTGCTGCTGTTCGATACCAACAGTCAGGAGCCCCAGTGTCATGTGGACCACTGTCTCCTCCACAATTCCTCCAGAAACTCAAGAGCCAAGAGGTGGCCGAGGGCAGCCCCATCCGACTGGAGTGCAGGGTCACAGGGAACCCCCTGCCCCTCGTCAGGTATGGGATGAGCTTTCATTGTGTGAACACAGCAAAAAGTAAATGTTTTTATTATTGAACATATATTTTACCCCAGTGTGAGGCAAATGTTTATTTTATTTCTCCTTTTTATTTAGATTGAATACAGGTACAGTACACATGCAGTAGAGGTATATATTACATATAGTACACATTTGATCCTCAGTACTCAGCACTGGGACTACACCTCATCACATGTTTTAACATCATGTACAGTATATTAAAAAGGGAAACACGTTTTGTAAATACTATCTAGTTACAATCTAGTAAGTTAAATATTCTAAAGGAAAGGAAGGAAACTGATCAGGTCATATCTAGTGTGGTAGATGCTGAGCAGAGCAGCCTGGCTCCAGATAAAGTGAGAGAGGTGGTGGTCTGGACGTGACACAGAGCTGTGTGTTGACAGGCCGTGCACCTGGTTTGTGGAGGGGACTTCCACTCTGTGTAAGCAGCCTGTTTACCTGTGCCTCTAACAGCTCTGAAGGTGGCACCTCTTGGGCATTTGCGACAGTTCCACAGGAAACTAAAAATATACTCCTCTCTTGTTTCCAGAGCCACACAGCTCCGTCAACACCCCCGTGTTTACTAGAGAGACATACCTGCACTCATTTACTCATTATTTACATGAATTTGGATTTTAATTGTGTGTGTTCAGGTAGTTTACTTCTATGGGTGATTTTGCTGTCTAGGTTTGTTTTTACAAGCCATAATACATCTGATTTGTGCTGGTATTGATCATCTTTCTCCTTCTGTTCTTACCTGTTTTTAGACAAAACAACAGTAGCTCTATAGTGTATAAGTGAATTACTATTTTTTACATATGCATGCATTTAGTCTCTGCAGCTTCACCAGAGCTTTGGAGTTTTGTAGTTCAGGGTGCACCTTGTTCTGTCCTGCACATAGCACATGCAGCTGTTTTTGTGACAGGTTAAGACTACTATTAATTAATTTGTCTGATCAGAGGATATAAAGATCCAGGCGGTGTGTACTCCTCATTGGTCTGTGCAGGGCCTTCTCTGCGCCTGTATAAATAGTCCACAGGCCAACAGGAGCCAGGCGCAGGCATTCAGTCAATGTAATGACAAGGCGTTTTCAGTCACTTGGCTCCATATCTGCTCACACCTTCTTGGGAACATGAAGGTAGTATGTAGCATGTTTAACCTCCGAGAAACAGGAGAGGCCAGACTCTGTGGCGGTGCATGTCTTTATATAACACGAGAAATAAACAGAAAACTAATATAAGTCAGGCAGTCAGGTAGAGGATGAGAGGCCACCCTTACTACTGACTCTGCTGTTTCCTGTTTCAAGTTTCCTGTGCATCTCAATCAATGTGAGCTGAATAACACAAACACAGATAGGCTTTTTTTTTTTTTTTTTTAAATCTGCAGGAAATTTGCTGTGCAATCTTTTTTTGGCACCACTAAGTTGTCTTTCTTGATTCCCAGAGCTCTTATTTGTGAACACTAGATGGCAGCAAATTCACTTCTATCCTAAATAAGTACACACCTGTAGCTCCTTGCCGAGATGGGTCTACCAGGACACATACTATATTCTACCTGCATTATATTATAATTTCAATAGATTACACCTCTACATTTTCACAACAGCCTGTACTTCGATTGAAGCTGCATTCTTTTCTGTGCTGTGAGCCACAAATACCTTTGCACTTACCTCATTGATCGCACTGTCTTATGGGAGGCCTACATACTGTTCTTTCTTGCCCATGAAAGCCCACAGATGCACATACCTGCTCTGCATTCTTAATTCAGATGGTTGAGTTTAAAAGCATGTTTCCTGGTTTTGATAGTTAGCTCCCAGCAGCAGGTCTTTTGTAGCAGTGCCAGTGCGAGCAGGTGATGAACCCCCCCACCTCTCTGTTCATTCAAAGCAATGAGCCAGCGCTGAGGATGCAGTTTGATGCATGAGCCGGTGGAAGTGGCATTCCTGGTGGTTTTGGGGCAGGGCGCGGTCTGCTGTGGTCAGGGCCAATTTGTCTCAGTCCGAGAGGCTTACACTGCTATTCTTAAGACCTCATGCTTCTTCTATCCCCTGCTTTGTGCATCATTTCGAGTATAATTACGCTTTTCTGGTGTTGGTTTGATGTGCGAGTATGCGTTATAACTGGATCTAATTTGTGCATTTTTTGAGGCTGAGGTCATTGCTGGCTGGGGGAGCTGGTTTTGAGGTTAAAGTTGGCATGAGGCTCTTGGGAACGTGTGTAAGCACCGTACGATGCTTTTATGTTGTTAAAGAGATCATAGATAAATATGTGTGTTTGTGGGAGGTCTGGCTGTGCACAGCCCCCCTCAACATGCTCTCAGTGCCTGACGACGAGTGATTTTGCACCATTTCAATGCGCTGCGAGTCAGACAGGCAAAATCCACCTCCAATTGTGGCGTGCTCAACATGTTATTTTAGGCATTTTGTGTGATGCTCCTCCATGTCATTACCCTAACTGCCTGCTGTGCAAACAAGGGCAGCTCCGAACTCGACTTTGAATTAAAAGAGATGGGCAGTTAGAGGCTTCATTTCAAACGTACTGCACAAAACCACACAGGAAATTTCTAGAAGATGAGAGACTGACGGATTTTTCTACAAAGACATCTCAGCAGCTCCGTGTCTCCAAAAGCAACATTCCAGAGAGCAGCAGTGGAATTTGTCCTCAAATATATGATCCTTGTTTAAATTTAACCTCGCTCCTCTTGGTGCGAGCTAATATTGACCACAGGAGACATAGACAGTGCCCACACAGTCCCACTGCTGCTGCTGCTGCTGCAGAACATTTGGATCTGAACTGGACCAGGACCATGTTAAAATTCCACTGGTTTTAAATGGTTTGGCTTCACAAGACATGGTCCCGTTCTGATGTGCACCAAACCATTTAATGACATTGGAATTTTGTAATATGACTTGTTGGTTATATTTATAAGCAGAAAGTTTCCATCAGTAATGATGTCACTTGTGGTCTGTAAAGGTGTTGATGAAAATCCAGTTTTCTGTGCTCATGAGAAAAACTTTAAGAGAGGTCTTTAGATAAATAACATGGCTGCTCACAAGGACACTACTGAGTAAAACTGATCCACCCTCCCAACATGGCAAGAGAAACATAAACTTGTAACTCTAAGTTTTGGGGTTAAACCAATGCAATCCTGCAATTATCTCCTGTCTTGTTAAGCCCCTTGTGAATGCACTGCCAATATTTATTCTTGTTTCATTTTGGTTTAATTTCCATGGGACGGCAGTAGCTCTGGAGGTAGAGACATTTGCCCACTAATCCAAAGCTTGGCGATTCAATCCCTGCTGCTGGCATCATATACTGTTGTTGTGTCCTTGGGCCAGACACTTCACCCACCTTGCTTGTATGAATGTAATAGTATGATTTTGTTTGGTGGTGTAGCCCTGTTTATGTCACCGAGTGTGACTGAGGAGTAAAGGAATAATACACAAATTTTATTATTATTATTATTATTATTATTATTATTATTATTATTATTATTATTATTATTATTATTATTATTATTATTATTATCAGTAGTAGTAATAGTAGCAGTAGTAGTAGATTTTTAGTAGTAGTAGTACATTTTTTTATTCTGTAAACTCATAGTAGCCATAGCCAGAGCTGAAATAGCTATTATCCTACTAAGTGTTTCTGCCATCATTGATTCATTGTTGATAATCCATGTTGCAGCCAATAGCCAATTTGTGTGTCCCTCACCTGAGACCATGTGATTGGCCAAAGCTTACTGTCACAAGCTTAAAATAATCTACCAAAATACATGAAAGCCTTGATGATGTCTTGAGGTCATGTTTTTTCATTTTTATAACTATATCATTCACTATTTGCATTTGGGTATTTGTATGGTCTTCTACCTGCTTTGAATGAGAAGGCTGTGCTCTGTCTCTATTGTGGGATACATTACAAAAAAACAAATAAAGGGTTTTATTGCTGCACTTTATTTTTAGCCTTTTACATTACCTACGGTTTGGCACAGATAATGGGAAGATATTTTCTTCTCTAATTTCTTCAGTAGATAATGTCTGCAGCAGTAGCCCTCTCTCCCTGTTGTTTAAAACAGTGGTGGAATGAGGTCATAGCAGGTGACCCACTACTGACTCATGACGTCTTCCCATTGAAATGCTCACTGCTTGGAATGGAGCAGGAAAAGCCATAATTTTCACTTTGCCCCCTCATGGGCTCATTTGATCTCTGCAGGAGGAAGGGAAGGAGAAAAAAACTCTTAGAGATTTTTATACCTGCTTCTCCCAAAATGCTGCCAACATGATGTCATATCATATTTATGCCGGGAATAATGAGAGTCTGGTCTAAAACAGCTCAAATGGTTAGCTTAACATTCCTGGAAGCTGAAAGCATTTAGCAAGACAGATATTTAGCGTGTAAATGTGAGAGAGCGAGTTTGACGTCGTGCTAAATCAATGTTGAACGAACGAGCCTTTTCTCAGTGAAGGTTAAGACGTGGGACAAGCGTCAGTGCCATTCCTCAGTGCAGTGTTAATGGCTCTGGTGACGGTCAGAGCTGTCTAAAGTCTAAAAAGTCTCGGCGGTGACCTTTGACCTCTGGTGGCCCAGAGTGACTGTGTGAAGTTTCGCCCCAACAACAAGGTGAAACTTTCCCTGTTCACCGTTCAGCCGTGAAGTCTAAGCAGCATCTGACATTGACCTTTGAGAACCGAGAGTCTCACAGTTCAGCTTCTGACCACAAACTTTCACTATCAACCATGGACAAGGAAGAGGAACATGTTAGCTGTCTGGGTGATATACTTGTCTATTGGAAATTGATTTTTACAGCGGTGGACATACACAAGCAGTAGTTGTATGTTAAAGTGGGGATTTCTTAGATTGCATAATTTTAGACTCATAGTAAATAATATAATGATGAAATGCCAGATCCTTACTCATTTTTTTTACATCTCCTAAGGCTGTATTATTTATTCTTCATTCTGTTCACACTTGTCAGGGATGGGAGCCTGTCCCAGCTGCTCTGGGCCTACAAACAGACAGTTAGTAGCAGCGCTAACACATACAGACATTCATTCACTATAGGGGCAACAAAGTTCACTTAACACATGCATGTCTTTGGACGGTTGGAGGAAGTTGTAGTGATTATATTACAGCATCTTACAGTTATGGCTGATTAACTGTAATATGATATTATATTGTCAGTGTAGCATGGATTGCGTCACAAGTTACTTTCTACTCATTACTTATTAGGAGTAGAAAGCATTAGAGGAGGGTGAACGCTAAATCTAATGTTATGTTTAAATGTCCTGTCTGTGTGTCTGCTCTTCACTGTGACTCTACCCGAGTATGTAACAAATTTATCTAAAATATTTGATTATAATATTACCTAAAAACCTTTGGAGGGGTATCAAACGTTGCCCACATGCAGAGTTCAGCTAGAAGTGGTTCAACTCAGAGACAGCTGGTTCAGATATAAAACATAAAAGTGTGTGAAGCTTCAGAAACTGGAACAAGAAAGTGACATACAAAGTGTTAAATAATGTTAAACCCTACAACAGTGGTTTTCACACCAGCTACTACTTATAATACAGAATATTTGCATGTCCAAGTACTGTTTTGTTAGGCTAAAATGAGACTAAACCAGGACTGAACCGGATTTTAACTGAAATTAAGATAAAACCTGGACAAAACCAGGTCCAGATCGAGACTTGACCAGGATTTAATTAGGATTTAACCACTTGAATATGCCTCAACTAGAATTTAAATAGAACTTAACCAGGTCTAAACCACAATTTACTAGGAATTAAACAGGTCTATACCAGATCTAAATAAGGTCTAAATCCAAATTTGCCAGGTCTAAATCAGGCAAATTAAACTCCTTCTAGACCTGAACAGCAAAAGACTCCCGAGTACCACTCCAAAGAGCCAACGTACCACCAGAGGTACCTGTACCACAATTTGAGAACCACTGCCCTACAACTTCATTAAGTATTTCTATTGATACAATAATTACTGTACATTTGCAAAATATTGATTTTTGAAGTAAGTGTTTTTGTAATTTTCAGAAAAGATGTGATTTATAGTCCAAAGTAATAAGAAGTATTTTTATATTTTAGGAGCAGATGTGGAATAACTCACTGTTTGGATGGATTTTGTTTGGATAGGTTTTTGTATCATTGCGAGATAGGACCAAAGATACTAATTCCAGCTAGAGGGGGCAGTGAGGGCCAGAGTGTCATGAACTGATCCTTTAAACCAGTGCTTCTCAACTGGTCTGGCTTCAGGACCCGCCATCACCCAAACCAACAAGCCACGACCCAAATAAAAGAGATCTTGAGGGAAATTAAGCAGCACTCACTTCAGTACGGTGGCCCTGAGGTGCAACATAAAAACTGTTTTGTTCATAACAAAAATTAAAGCAGAGGAAGAATAAATAAATAAACAAATAAATATGTTGCCTCAAAAAAGAAACTCACCTCGAAAAAAAAGAGTGCTTTTTTTTTTTTTTTTTTAAGGGGATCTTTTTTTTTTTGGACAAGTTTATTTTATTTTGATGACTGAGTCAGGCTGAACAGGCTTTTTAAATTTGGGACATGGCTTTATTTTAATGGAATCGCTTTCTTTTTTTAAGGCATTTAATGCATTTATAAATCATCTGGTTTTATATTTCCTGTGGACAAAAACAATTTTGATGATGCTCCTTTTTTGATATAGACATGTATTTTTATTTTTCATGTATTCCTTTTTAAAGTTAAGGGAAGGATTTCTTTTTAACTTTAGATTTAAAAGAAAACCTCTGCTTTTATTTTTCTACTGGACAAAAACAATTTTGATGTTGCACCTCAGGGCCACCGTACTTCAACCACAGGTGCAACAGTTTTTTTTTTTTTTTTTCTCTTGTTGGGTTCCTTCTATACTTCTAATGTCCTATACTGCCACCTACTGTTAAGGAATGTAAATCAATTATATATATATATATATATTTTTTTTTTAATTAAACTTTTTTTGCCCACTTAAAACAGTTCTATGACCCACTTTTGGTTCTCAATCCACCAGTTGAGAACCACTGCTTTAAACTATGAAGATGCTGCCTATTACACATAAAACACAGCTGAAGCTAAGAGGCAGGATGGAAGTGGTTAAAGAGGAAGTCTGTACAGTGGGAGTCAAGGGAAAATGAGATTTGTAGAGGGTTATATAACTGGATCAGTGACAGTTGAAGAAGTGGAATACCAGATTTAATATGAAGCATGTCTGCTGTGCACAAAGGCGGCAGTCATGCACAGCAGGAACCGTAATCTAAGACAAGTTCAACAGCGAGATGTCCGGCATTCAGTCCATAAATCTTAGCTCTCTGGACCCAGGCTTTTCTCCCACACACAGGGTCAGCGGTCCTGTTTGACCCTATCTGTAAACACACATACACTCCGTCACCAAAAGCATGAAAAACTATTAGCGGCTCTACAATGGCTCTCACAAATGTACTCTTCTAATGTTGCACCAAACCACTTTATCACGGATTGACAGATGGATTTTCTGGATGTAACGTCATTTGGAGCTGAAAGAAAGCAAGGGACCAGAGCAATGTCATGTGGTTGTCCCTATAAGAAAAGTTGTAGACAAAATGACAAAGCAACAAAATGCATGTATTATAGCTATACATCCAATACTTAACACTCTTTTACTTTAAAAATAAAAAAAATTGGTGGTTGGTTCAAATTGGGTCATTGCTATATTTAGTCCCAGTTCATAGTCTGGTTCAGTCTTTAATATTGAGGCTTTGACAAGTTCAAGTTAGTCTAGAGCCTGAATTTTCAACTGGTGGGTCAAGGCCCAAAAGTGGGTCCCAGGGAGGTTGAAAATAGTTTCCATAATCAGGTAATTTGAAGCCTGGCTAATTAATTACATTAAATTGTGATTAAGACTTTAAATACATGATGTACCATGTAAAGTTTAAAATAAAGTCATTTAAAACTAAAAAGTGGGTCACGATAAAATAATTTGGGAAAAAATTGGGCCAAAATATCAGACCAGTTGAGAAGCAATGCTCTAGAGCAGCAGTGAGCAGCGGTTTAGACCTGAGTTAGTCAAGATTTAGGCTCATTTTACTTGGTAATCCTTGGTACTTGTTCAGCCAAATAT
Source organism: Bostrychus sinensis (assembly GCA_020698575.1). NCBI lineage: Eukaryota > Metazoa > Chordata > Actinopteri > Gobiiformes > Eleotridae > Bostrychus > Bostrychus sinensis. The sequence continues at coordinate 24,526,294 of CM036246.1, forward strand.
TTTCTGAGGTAAAAGTTTGAGAACAACAGCTCTAGAGTTTTTTTTTATTTCTTTCTTCTTTCCTTTTGGCTTTTCCCTCAAAGTGCACAGTAATTTGCATATTGATTTGGTTTTACTCCGCATGCCCTTCCTGACTCTCCAAAGAGTTCACTGGCTTTTGACCCCTTGTGGCTGGATAAGTAAATCACTTTTTACTAAGTCCAAATATCTTCAAATATTGCTGGTCATATAGCTATTGCATTGTTTTACTAATATAGCGCAACCTGACAAAGTATTGTGAAATTAAATTCTAGAGAAGAAAACGTAAAGAAGGCTCACAGTTACACATCCTATGACAGCCTTCCCTTCATTCCCTGTAATTTCTTGTCAGTGTCGAGTCGGATTGTTCCTGTGAGTCATGTGACCCTGGGCGTCTGCTCCACAGCTGTCCCATGAACAGTAAGCACCGCTCCACATTCCTCCTTCACCTGTTAAATGACTGTGCTATTCCCCTGCTCGATAAGCCACAGCCATTACATCCAGCTTACATTAATCCACCTTTTGATGAGATATTTTGGGCCATTATTCTCCTCGCTCTTTGGATTCCTGTGCTGCTGCCAAAGAGTTTGCGTTTGATCTGCTGCGCGATCCAATTATGTGTCTATGACATTAATGAAGTGGAGGAATTTCCAGAGGGTTAGCAAGTCTTTTTTGCTCTTTCACAAGTGATTCAGGCTCATGCAGAGTAATCTTGGTCAGCTCCAGTGCTAAAATTGTTCTGTGTGTTCGTCTAAAGGTACTGTAAGGCAGTGGTTCTCAAACTTTTTAAACGCCAAGTAACATCAGCAATATTTGGCTCTCTAAGTTCCACCTATAAATGTACAGATCCTCCAGTTCAAATATTACTCCAATACAAGTAAAAGTTGCTAAGTCAAATTTATACTTGAGTTAAAGTACTGGGGTATGTGCTTTCAAAAATACTTTAGTATTCAAAGTACTTAAAAACAGTGTACTTCAAGAATTCTCAAGAATTTTGGGTAAAACGTCTACTACATTCAAGTCACAAATTTGCAGCTCCAAAAATATGAAAAAAATACATTTTACATCATTTTAGTGAGGAAATGTGGGGCTCAACTTATAAAATCATAATAGATAAGATTGTTCTACAGCAAAAATGAACCATATGTATTATAAATAAGGATTGGTTTTATGATCATAATAATCAATTATTTTTAAATTGCTTTATTATCGAACCGTGTAAATTATGTTCAAAGCAAAAGCTAAATCACTTCCAGATTGTGTCCAGAGGTTCTTTTTAGTTCCTGACAGCAAACATGAGTAGTATTATGTAGTAAATGATTATCTTTAGGCTGCAAGTCTGTTGTCTTTTGGTTTTAAGACAATTTCTCTGCAGAAGTTACTTTTGCTTTTTTAGAAATGTAGTGGAGTAAAAAGTATTATATTTATCTTTTAGCTGTAGTGGAGTAAAAGTAGTAAGTTACCCCTAAAAATATTACTCAAGTAATACAGATTCTCAAAAACTATACTTAAGTACAGTACTCAAGTAAATTTACTTAGTTACTGTCCACCTCTGTGTATTACCAAATAAAGACTACACTGTGACTAAACCAGACCTAAAACAGGACTTATCCTAAAGACTAAGCTAGATTGGTTCAGGTCTAAATTGGTACTAAACCAGAATTGAACCAGGACTCCGTTAAGCAGTCTTCACCTGGACTACTGGCCTTGTCAGGACTTGTCTTGCAATGCAAATGACTCCTGAGTACCACTAGAGGAGTTACCTTGCACAGCAAGCTGGATTGTCAGTGAAATCTGTCAGTTCACAAATTAATGAAATCCATCTTGTCAGGCTCCCGCTGAACCATTTGGGTCCGAGCCGGTGGCAGCCGGGCCAGTGGTGTGGCAGTACTGCCGTGAGTAGGCGGGTTTTAGGTTTGCCGACAATAACAAGCTCTTTTAGCAATACTTGTTATCAACATGGCAATGTGGAAAAATCTAAGGTATGCTGCTCTACATTTACAAAAACAGCAAAAAGCTTCTAACAGCGTTGGATGTGTTGTTTTACTGTTGTAGCAGTTTGTGGTTTAGCTACGAAGCTGGGGCTTTATCCAGTCACCTCCAAGTATTCTACTGAATGTCCTGCCCCTTCACAAATGTTTTCAATGGGAGCCCTTCCAGATTGATATAACGTTAGCAACTCTTTTGCCAGGTTACTAGAAGAGGGCCTTGTTCCACCAGTGGGGCCCATACCACAGTTTGAGAACCACTACTCTATGGTCAATAGACCTAGACTAGAAGAAAATAAGGGGCAATTATTCTGTAGCCTTGCAGTAGGCATGAGCATGCTGGTTTTAACACGATGCAATTTAAATTATATTATCATGGTCATAGGTAGAGATTTAGATAAAATGGCTTTGTCACATTCTCAACTGCCCTGGCAAATCCTTGGACCTGAGTATATCTAAAATCCTGTGTACAGCCCTAGCAGAGATGTTTGTCTTTATGAGGTCAAGTGGGATCTATAAAAACGAGCTGGAGTCTTGCTTCCCATGTACGTGCAACAGGATAACAGCTGTGTACATGGTTAACTGTCTTAGGCATAAACCAGTGATGTGTATCTTTGTTTCTCAGGAGCTCTGGGTTTTCTTTTGTATCTTTTGTAGCATCCCGACCATTTCCCCAACAGAGCCAACCTGAGTCTTGGGATTTACAGCAGGAAAAGGGGGAGACAGGAGGATGAGGATGATGCAGACCGGCTCATGTGTCTACTTGGAGCTTAGATCGGACGCGATAAATTTGTACAGGGGTTAGAGGGCGCAGAGTTCAAACAGGCAGTGGAAGACAGTGATTTCACCCATATAAAACTGTTTTATGGAGTCAGGATGATATTAGGGAAAAGGCCCGTTTGGAAAAAGCAGAGCTGCCGAGTCCTGAATTTGCTAAACAGCCAGTAAAGTACGACTAAACTAAAGCTGTGTGATATGTAGTACTCAAGATGTAGAGATGTAGTACTGGAGTCCTGGATACGGACTGGTATCTTTATGACTTGACTTGGATTCAAGTCAGTGTTTTGAGGGGTCAGACTTGGACTCTCATCCCACAGACCAAGACTCATGACTCAACTCGGACCGGTAAACCTATGACTTAGACTCAGACTGCAAATCAAGCAAAAGCAAACAAAGACTTGGCGTTTCCTTCAGTACATTTGGACTCAACTTGGACTGAACTTGAATCTATTGGGACTGGACTGACTAGACTTCAACTCTTTTTAAGTGACATGGACTGGACTCTGATTCGCCACTCAACTGAAGATGACTTGACTTAACTTGACATTTTTTGAACTTGCACTAACACTCAACTTGGACTTGACTCTCATTTTTGGGGTGACCTGAACTCCCACTTAAAGTGTTAATGACTTGTCTTTAACCAGTCTTTAGTGACTCAGACTTAGACTTGGGCAACAACACCAGCACTGAGGATTTGAAAGCAGAGGTTGACCGATATATCAGATTGAGATTGCTTTATTGGGTTGTACAAAAACTCATCTTTAACCTTTTTTACTGTCAATTCATTAGAGTCCTTATGGCAGCCCTGCTCCAGACTTAAGATGCTTTGGGACGTCCTGAGAAGTCAACTCAGTACGTGTCCAACCAGCTTTTAGCAGTTTGGGCATCTTACACTGCATTTCATAGAAAACATCCAAAATCATGTTATCTTGCCCTGAATCGCTCAAAACTGCAATAAAAAGATTTGTTTCTCTGCATAGAACCTCGTAGAACCAAAAATCCAAATGCATTTTGCACAGTTTGAGTGAGATCTTATAACACATTTGTTTGCGTTTTTATAAGCATTACTAAAACAAAGGTCTATATTAAATAATTTCATTTATAAAATTAAGAAAATCGGCCCTACATATTGGTTGAAAAAATGTGCAGTGTTTATTGCCATCAACTGCTATAAATTTTTGAAAATGGTATCGGCATCGGCCAAAGAAAAACCCATATCGGTCGATCTCTAAACTGGTGACTCGACTTTAACACTGATGTAACTTTAACATTTTCATTTTTTATCCATTCATCCATTTCTTGGTTTATCCAGATCCAACAACAGTCTACTCAGAAATGCACAGTCTTCTCTGCGCTGATGTTGTTGCCTTCCCACTCTCAGAGTTAGTCTGTCGATCGCCTCTTCTGCAGATGTTGTATGTTTATGTTTTCGTGGCAAAGCCGTGGGTGGCTGCTGGAAGTAGGATCAGTTACTATTTGCTCATTTGGCTGTACCCAAAAAATATGCCATATGTGTAAAATGTCCTCAACATCTCATAATAACAACAGGAGAGATGTTTTTGTGCATGATATAAGGTTGTAAGTAACAGTTTTCTGTGACTCAGCCCATATCGATGACTACATATGTGCTAATTGTTATTCCCAGAAGCTTATGATACATACTGTCGCTTATAGCAGCACTGGCTAACACTGTAATGTGGTTTATCCCCATCTGTAGTTACTCTGTGGGAGGAAGATTGATAATTGTGGTTAGAAAGCAGCTTAAAAATCTCCCAATTGGATATATTTACTGTAAGGGATGTGATGTAAGTGCAGGTGTGGGCACATATTGAACGCAGAAGCCGGTAAAGCATCCACGTTGTTTAGAGAAATGTCCGGTTTAATTGGGATTTCTAACTTCTGTACTTCCACATAAAACGGCTGCTGATCTCAGCTCTATTAAACCGAATGGACATCTGTTTTGTGTGTGACCTCATTCATTTTATTCTGCTGATATGTTTAATTTAAGCCTCCTCTACTTGATTTTGTTGCTTTCCGGCTGGATTTATTTGACAGTTCGAAGCTTCGCAGCATGACATCATGAAGAGGACAAAGTCTGTTTTTGTTAGTGTCATGGCGTCTCCTTGGAGTAAAAGAAATTATACTATCACCATGACAGCATGCATCTATTTATTTGTGGCCTCATGTGACCTTTTGGTGACCTCTTACAAATAGTGACATAATGCACGATGGGTGTCTGACTGAAGATTACTTGTCTCTTGTTGTATGTCTCTATGTGTTTTTTAATTGCTTGGTGTATTGATTCTTGATAATTGTTGACTCATGAGTTGGAAAGCATTTGCCATCTGCTATGTCATTGCAGCAGAAAAGATCAGACACTAGTAATTAACAGGAACATCCAGTAAAAGGGCTTCCTCTTTTGTTTTATAGACACTGAGGGGAAGTGCTTTTCATGTTGCCATCACTACAAATCTTTATCCCAGCTGCAGCCTTCACTTTTTATTACAAGTCGAAGCAAAAATAAAGTCCGTAACTAAGTAAGTGGTTACCTAAAATACATTAGGTCCTGACACCTTATGGAAAAGTGGTCCACGTCTTCACATCTTTGGCATCCATACCTATAGCTGCAACTGCTTTAAAAACCTTTTAGGATTTTATAGTTATTTTTTATCTTCTTCTGTTTATTCCTGGTGGGGGCTGCAGTTTGACTAGAGCCTATCCAGCAACTGTGGGTTCAGGGCTGTACACAGAATTTTAGAAATACCAATTTCCATCATGTTAGGTTGAGGCCAAGTTTAATCCTGGGTTTATCCTGGTTTAGATCTGGTTTAGACCTGGTTTGGACCTAGTTTACACCTGGTTTAATCCTGGTTTAGTCCTGGTTTAGACCTAGTTTAGAGCTGATTTATTCACGATTTAGACATGGTTCAGACTTGGTTTAGATCTGGTTTAGGTATAATTTAGACAGACATTTAGACATTTAGCTTGATTTACGCCTGGTTTAGACCTGGTTTAGACATGGTTTAGTCCTGGCTTAGTCCTAGATTAAACCTGGTTTAGGCCTGATTTAGACCTGGTTTAGTCTCGATATAGTCCTTGTTTAGTCCAGGTTTAAACCTGCTTTGGTTCTGGTTTAGTTCTGGTTTATCCTTATGAGTACAGTACACATATGATCTGTGACCTTTGTGGTGCGTACCACCCTGCTTAGGCGGGGTCCGCCCGGGACAATGACCAGTCCCAGGGCTGACACAGACTCTGACAAACAACTATTCAGTCTCACATTCATTCACTACAAGTAATTTAAATGACTCAGCTGCTCGAGGATCAAACCCACAGCCTTCTTACCTTTGGGCAGGAACGCAAAGCACTCTTCCACCGTGCACCCATATTAGCTATGTAGTATTATTTAATCATTATAAAAGTATATTTAGTTTCATTACACAATTGCAAGTAATTTTTCATGTTGAGTCACTTATATTCTGTGAAATATGGGATATATACTTTACCGCTTATGAATGGACTATTAATGGTTTGCGATAGTGTGTGCAAAAGATTTGGTAAATAACTGGTCACCGGGCTTTTTTTGTAACATGGTATTTGCTCAGACCTAAATGTAACAAATGTCTAAGTCATTCTATACACCTCTTGTCTCAAAACAAATGGCCAGGACCATTCTCGTACCAAGAACCCACAAATAACCCCACCTGCCACGTCTCAGCGGTCAGCTCTGGGGTCTCCTGTTACCAAAAATACCCTCTTGTGTTCAACCCTGGTCTGACCTCCTGCTGTCAATTAAAAGCCAAAACGCACTTAGGCCTTTCATTCTGCATTGCCATCGACTCTGGTCACTGGCAAACCTCAAATAATAGATTTAGATGCTGAGCTAGGTGAATGTAGTCTCCAACTTGTGCAGAGAGCGTGAGCCAGTCCAGGAGCCACACAGCCATCTGTCCGGTCTATGCCAGGTGCTACCAACTCAAAGCGCTCCATTTGGATCCTGACTTATCCTGGCTATTCTGGTCTGTCCGTAACTGGGCCATTTTAAGTGGTCTATTAAGTGTATGACGCGCCAAACCTTCCTGTCATGTTTGTAATACCCACAACTGTTTTATTTACGTTTTTGCCAGATCACAGTTTGGTCATTTGACATAGTCCAGGATTTGCTGTGGTGCTTTTGATGACCAGCAGCCCATGACACAGACTCGAAAACAGAGAAAACTTACAGTTTATGTGCATATGCATGTATTTTTATATCAGACCACACACGTACCATCAGATTTCTGGGACACTTTGATCAACTTTGTATGATTTGTTCCTCTAAATCATTATATGGTGGCACAAACCTATTTCAGTCCTTTCATTTCTTTATCCACAAAAACATTTGTTTCATCTAAGCATCCGGATTTGTCCTGTCATGAAACATTATCATGATATAGCTGTTTAAAGACAATATCTCTATAGAAAAAGTGTTATTTCTTATGCATATATAGACTTATTATAAAATGTGTATGTGTGCAAAGGGAGGACTATGCAAAAATTACAAGCATGATGGAGACAGTTTTAACTTAACTACAATAAAGTTACACTCCAAAAAATGTAAATTCACAAAACCCTGCAGTGTTGTTCAGCTTGTAACTGTTCGCAATTATATCCAGTGTATTTTTGTATTTGACCACACATTTCCCATCAGAAAGACTTGTAGGAGTCAGCTTGTCCAGCTTTGTAAATTCCTCTAAATCATTATGCGGCAACCAAACCCAATCCATTTTAATCCATCCACTTCCTTATCCGCAATTTATCCATATGAACGAGCTGTAGTAGAGTATGTATCCTTTTTGGCCTTGTGTCCGGAGAGGAATTTGGCTGCCGTGAGCTGCTCCCGCCCACTCCTCCTCTCACCCCGGTGTCTGTCTAACTGTGTGACTCAGAGTGGCAGTCCTGGTGGGAGACTGTCAGTGTGAGTGTATCAGGACGAGACGAGCCTTTGTGCAAAACCTGGATCAGAGGGGGAAAAAAAACAGTAGTGGCTTAATTACGAGGAGAAACAAGCAGCTATTTAGGTAAGTTTTAATGTCAGCCATGTTGGATTGTAATGTCACTTTGTAGTTTGGACAGGTGGATGTTCACATGTAGTGTATTGTAAAAAGTAGAGGTTGGAAGATGTATTATCATTACTTCTTGTCTTGTATTTTATACTGTGATATGTACATAGATTTTATATATAGATATTTGTTAAAAGTCATCTTAACAGAAGTGCTGCAGTAGCTTGGTCAGGTGGATGTTTACGTTAACCATACTGAATGGAAAACTAACAAAGGATATTATTGCATGTATTGTTAATTGGATTTGTGACTTATGTATGTGAGCAAAAAGCAGACTAAAACAAATCAAATTAAAAGGACACAGCTGAAAAGAATGAATGCACAAATTTGACTTTAAGGTATTGTAAACATCTCTTTATGCTTTATGTTTCATAGATTACATAGATTGTAAATTACTATAACCAGAATTGCTCTGATATCCAGTTTAACCCAAATTAGATTGTATGATGTAGTGGCTGGATATCACCTGTTGCTTAATGAATGAATGAGCCATGTTGTACTCTTTGTCGCAAGCTTTAAACATCTTGGTCTGAAGCTTCAGGTTTCAGCAATCTCATAAAAGTAAATGTAGCTACATTGTATGTACATATTTCAAAATCACCAATCACAATATTGCAAAGAAAACATGCTTGTCTTGCAATAGTATTATGGTCTTACACACAACAGCCTACCTACCAAAAGAATTGATGAAAAGTGTTAGTTTTACTTTGTGTTACACCTAGTTTACCTGGTCTAGACCTGGGTTAGTCCTACTTGGTTCAGTTTTTGTTTAATACTGATTTAGTCCTCCAACTGGTGGAAGTTAATCCAGAGCCTTCACACTTTCAGCTAGTATAAATCACTTAAACTCTGTCAAAAAAAAAAGACATTTAAAGTTCCAATTTTGTCAATTCAAAATAATTTGTGCAAGTTTTTTTTTTAATATTGTGATGGCCTAGTGCACAGTTTATGTGGCTTCATGTGTGGTGTATCTCTGTGTCGCTCAGCTGCTGCTCTCGTCTGTCACTGTCTTTCTAAAATACCCACTGCACTGACAGGCTCCTTGTATTTAACTGTGTCTCCTGAAAAGCAGAAAAACACTACTTGCAGCAGTAACAGTAGTGGTTAGTGATTACTACTGTATGCCTGTTGATGGACCAGCCAGTTTAGGCCTCCCTCCCCCTTTTTGTTCAAATTCCTCAGAGACAAATAGGCCTGGTCCTGATCCCATCCGGTTGGACCTCTGACCGCTGTGTGCAGCTGTCCTCCATCCAAAATATTCCTTTGACCTCTGACCCCTGAATCTGTGCCACATTAATGGGATTCCATCACACTTCTTTGTAAAGATGATTTATGCCACCTTTATCTTTATTTGTAGATGCTTTTCTGAACACTTTAACTCACAGGAGGTAATATATCATACTTATTCTGTAAAACATTTTCTTTTGTTCCTTTGGGCTAAATAATCAACTACAGTAGGTAATGGTTAGCATAGAGCAGTTTGGAGAAGCCGACAGGAGCAATGACACTGGCTTTGTGTTATGTATGGCTTGTAATGAGAATAGTAAAATTACACTTTTATAACAAATAACAAGGCTTCTGAAACGTCAAAAACTACTATTAGTACACATGTAGATTATATACAGTATACAAGTTTGGCAGTGAGAACATACTTTTATTTTTACTTGGGTAAATTTTGGATGATTTTATTTTAACTTTAAATTGTCTATGGAAGTAAAAGTAGTTTTTGTCCTCTCCGGTGTAGTGGGTAGCACATCTGACTTGCAATTGGGGAAGAAGAAGAAGAAGTTTTTGTTAAAATATTCAAATATACTTTTTACTTTAGTAAATGTATTACTCAAAACTTTTTACTTTTACTGAAGTAAATTTTTTGCTGGGTGCTTTTACTTCTTACTTGAGTAATAATATTTTTGAAGTAACTACTTTTACTTGAGTACAGCTTTTGCGTATTTTATCCACCACTGCCAGGGACACAATGACAGTATGCACTTTGAGTATTGTCCTGGGCCTCGGGATCATAGGGGTCCTATATTTTCTAACATAATGGGCCCATGTGAAGCCTTCTTGCCCCGGACCCCACCAGGCCTACAAGCACCAATTCCCAACATACAGTAGCCTTTATTATGGAAATATCCACTCACATCTTTAAATAATTTTGATGCTAACTCATACAGCCATAATTACATGTGAATAAATACCGGGATTTCCTAACACATGTTCAACTGTTTACTTTGCGTGTTAAAATTAGACCACACAAGCCTCCTGTGATGACAAATGGTTCACTGTGCTCATTAGCTAGCCGCTAACTTTGCTTGTTAGGGTTTCTATCATAGGAATAGAACACTAGAGTGGACACTCTAATGGTGAACAGCAGTAACTGACCCCGGAACAACCGCCATATTATGACTGTAGCCATTTTACCAAGTGCCATGTAAATAAACAAACTTGGTTTAATTGCTCGTTTTAATTAATTGTGATTATTCTCTCATACTTGTTGCAGTGGTCCTTTAAAAATACAAACATACAGTGGATTTTGATAAAAGTACAGACCACTGTAATATAAAAAAAAGTTAATATTATTTTTTGTATTTCAGTGAAAAATGTACTGACTGAGAATGTGAGATTTATTACAAGTTAAAAAAAATATCGCTCTTTCACAATTTCCAACTTTTTTTTTCTTTCTTTTTTTTAAGTTATGTCATTGTTTTTACATTACTTACCATTGGAATTCGCTTTATCATACAGTCACAAGATGGCCGCTGGAATTGCCACTGAAGCAGTTGCCAACTCTAGTGTTCTATTTATCACTATGGTTTCTATTAGCTGCTGTCTGCCTTTAGCTAAAGATAGCCTCTTGCTAATGTGGCTTAAACTAACTCTGTGAGCCACAAATAACAGAGTTGCAGAGTCTAGACCTATCAAAATAGCTAACACTTATTAGTTAGCAGTGAATAAATGTAGATGTTTTAGCTTAGTTGTCAATTGTTTGTAAGTTTGTATCTCTTGTTTTAAAGCTATCCAAGCAATCGTAATCTGATGAATATAGTAATTAGAGATGAATTGTATGAATAATTGTCAGAAGTGTTTGTATTTACACAACATGACGTCTTTTGTTAATGTTTTGAGTCTACAATCCTTAGCAACTGGATTTACATAATGCGTGTTTACAGATTTAATAGGCCTATCACATCACAAGTGTTTATTTTTGGCAGGCTGCAGTGCTCTGGTTGTCTAACAATGGGATGCCCTTATCCCCCTAATAGTGTATTATACAATTATGGCTACAATGGTATAACGATAAGGCAGGTAAATGGCACATTATGTGTAATTATGGAAAAGTACTGTGGTAAAACTAAATATTTTGCAACTATTGTGAGCTTATACTTCTAGACTTCAGCTTATATTGTGTTTGCATGTGCGTTCATCAGTTGTTTGTCCCAGTCGTGAGAAAGTACAAACTTCTGCTTTTCATCTTCAGTTTCTCTGTTGTGGATAATAAAAGCAGAGAGTTGCTTCCTGTAGCGTTTGGGCAGTTTTGTTGGTCTGTTGTAGTTTGTAATTTGGGATAAAGACAGACTCAGATGCCGTGCTCGCTTCTTGTCCAGTTGCACTTTACTTGACTTTTGCGGTCGGTGTAACGTGGAAGTAAAAAGAGGGAAGAGAAACAACCATTTTTAGGAAGTGTCCACACCTAAATCCCCTCAAAATTATATTGTATCAGATCTTTTTATGACCCTGATCACTTCTCAGTCAAGGTTATTTCTCCACCATTCTTCCCATAATGCTTCTCTTTACTCTGGCTCTCGCTCCGTTCGGGTTTGTGGTGAAACTGAGCTTTGCTTCATAAAATTTTCCATCAACAGCAGCAAATAACAACAGGGTCAGCCGAGGAGAGCGAGACCTTGAGCACGCACTTCGTAGTCCGGGGCAATGATAGGCTTTGGTTTTTGGCTTCTCCAGAGGAATTTGCTCCAGTATCTGAAGACGAAGGATCCCCTTGAGAACTAGACGCTCCTCTCGCTGGGATCGATGCATCATCTGCCCACAATTGTTTCTAAATGCTTTCTCACATGCTACATTCATTCAGAGAGATGGTGACAGCCGGCTGCTGTTGATATAGCATGGTTAGTCATTCAGTCTCGGGGGTTTACTTTCAGAGCATCGACTATCATCATATTTGATTAAACCTTCTAACTGGATTTCTGATTCTGACGAAGTTTACACAGATAGACAGGAATTGAACTACTGTGTCCCTCTTCTCTAGTAATCCACTTAGGTTAATGCTGCACTGATGTTGTTGTTAAAGGGGCTTTATTATGCAGAATCGACTAATCTGAGCTTTCTCCTATGTTATAATGTTGTTTCTTCATCAAAAACATACCTGAAGTTGTGTTTCATTCATGCATGTTTGAATAATCATCTACTCTTTGACACTGAGTTTGTGAGAGGCCAAAATGTTCAACGGTGTCTGCCTTTTCCACCTGACCATGCCCCTCTCCCCTCATGGTCCTGTCCTGTTCAGGAAGCACTGCTACAGCTCATGCCTCCCCTGTAGCAACCAAACAAATTATGTGAACTCCACAGGCTTTGAAGTGCTGAAGGGGCAGGCAGGGCAGCAGGGAGGGAGGGCTCTTAAAGTGACAGGGACCTAATTTAAGTGTTTCTCATGATGAGTTTCTTCAAATAAGGTTTATTAATTATTGTGTTTTCTGACAAACGAAAGATCTAGATCTAGATTAATCCTAAATTAATTTAATAGACACATACACACAAAAACATAATATAGGCCCTTTACGCAACATTAGCTTTTGGTATAAGAAAAAGAACAACAAATTTAACTTGTTGAAGCAATAAAACTTTTCCTGGTAATCACTTATAACAACACTACAAAATAAAAAAAATAAAAAGTTGCAAAAACGCAAGGCATCCCAGGATCCCTCCAGGTTTTTGAGTTTTGTGGCCAACTTAGAAAAAAAAAGTTTTCAGCAACTAATATTTTTGTTCACCTAATTTGATCTTCATGTTTTTCATGTGTAAAATCTTTCAACTTTAAGTTTAACTCCTTAGCTCATCTTAAAGCCAACTTACTATCCATTGTCCAGTAAGTTGTTGTTAAAATTGTGAAATTGTTTTGTTCAATTTATTATACTAAGTTTTTATTATTATCAAAAGTAATACTTTTTCTGAACAATAGTTGGCTGTAAGATGAGTTAAAAAATATAGGTAGTGAGTAAAACTTAAAATTGAAAGTTTTGTAGACATTTGAATATTAAAACGTGAAAACTTGAGATTTTGAGTTGGCCCCAAGACTCAAAAATCTTGAGGGATCCTGTTGCCTTGAGTTTTTTTAGTTTTAGCAACATTTTTTTTACAGTGTGGGTGCTTTGTCCAATCTCAGTACAACAGCACCACATTATATCACATTTGTTACTCAAATTTAGAGAAAGCAATTCTTTATTGCCTCTTACTGGAGTAAGAAGTTTACATGCCTTTTAAATCTCATACAATTCCATAATTGGAAGTCAGTAAAGTATATTTGTGTACTTGCATGTACAAAGTAAATGTACTGAATGTGAGAGGAGATGAGTGACGATTTTTCTCAGCATGTTCTTGGTTATATTTCATAATTGTATTGTATTAGGAGGAAATGGGTGGCATAAGTACACTGAGCCAAGAAATGTTCCCTGACTGCTTCCTCTGCAAATGAGCTATTGATGGTTGAGTTCCTTCTCCCTCTGGACTCTGTGTGACTCAACACACTCCAGCTTTGATACAACACATGTAGCTTAGACTGTAAAAAAAAAAAAAAAAAAAAATCCCATAAAATTTACAGTAAAATAAATGACAGCTGTTGTTGCCAGAATTTTACTGTAGAAATAAAAAATCAAAAAATAAATTCTTTGAGTTAGTGAAAGACCATGAGCCACTTCAACACAGTGGAAAAGTGGTTTGTTTTATATATATTTTTACATTGTAGATTCTCAGAACATTTACTTCAATTTGTTCAATACTTTCACTGTAATTTTTAAAGTATCTGGCAACCACCACTGCCATTTTTTTTTTACTGTAAATGTACTTGTATTTTACTGTTCATTGAAATTTTACTGTTCTTAGAAAATTTTTTTAGTGTAGGGTTTCAGCTCCACATTCAGCACATTCTTCCCCAGTGGAAAGGGATTAAATAAACAGTACTCTGTCTTTAAATGAGTTTATGCAGTAATTTGGCCTAATGGTGGATCATTAAGGTTGATTAATAAAGGGTTTTATTGTGGTGCTTGTTAGGAATAGTCTGTTCTTCTGAGTTTATGCTCAGTCAGACCTCAGAGGACCAAGAACTGGGTTTCATCAAACTGTGCCATTTCTTTCCACTGTTCGTACTGCTCCTACCGCGCTGTGGGCCTGCGTTTTAGGTTCAACCAGGGAAGCCTGGTAAAACTATGAGACGCACAGGGAATGGAAAAGTACTCAAAAACGTTCACAGTAAAACAAAAGCTGACTTATAGTGTCTGTTGGTGCTGAAAACTGAAACACAAGTCTTTACGTTTTAGTTTAAACTGTTACTGCATGGGTATAATGGAAGTGCTGTATTTTCTTTAGTTGGGTTTCAGACAGAATCAGGCCGGTGCTTGGGAAACCTAGCCCTGTGCTATTTATTACATGCTTTTACTCAAATACAGCATCTTCATCACCAAAACAAAGTGATAAAGCTGTTATCCAAAGATACGGCTTTTTTTTAGTTGGTTAGTTAGTAAATGAAACTCAAAACTGGTGGTGTCCATTTTAAATGTTATGTATTGAAAGGTGAGTTCTCTTCTACGAAATTTCCATGGGTCTGAGATAGGAAGTTGGTGTTATTAGTTAGCATTCCAACACACTTTCATATTCGTATTTCATATTTATTTTATTTTATTTACAATATTAATCTCACTGTGTGGTATTTATTGCGTTATTGTAGGGAGGCTCACGATAAATGCCCATGATAATAAAAACAATAAACAATAAAAACAAAAATGCCCTAACAAGCCTTTAGTGCATTAGTGTTAAAGATAGTTCAAAAGATTAAGACTAAATAAGTGTTTAATAACAATAATTTTGTCATTTTGGCTGCACTGAAACAGAGCAAAGGATCAGTCTGTGTAGTTCCCTCAGCTTTTTTACCAATCCACAGGAACAAAACAATGCGTGTTAGCCCAGGAGCTCATCATTTGATATTTAAAAGTCTGTGACGATATTGTGAAACTTTTATATCAAAATTGTTACATCCCTATTAGCTAGCATTACAACTAAAAGCTGAATATTTTGAATTAAACAGCTTTTTATTGTATCTATGAGACGTGGTGTAAGTCACAAAGTTATCCCAAGTTATTTCTTTTAAATTGAGCTGATGTTCACATGCTTTTTTTTTCCAACTCAGGAAACATTTCTTCCAAGTTAAATTTACAGTGTATTGTTTTGTACTGCTTTCATAAGAATAAGTTGCACAACCATAACTATAGGAGAGCTGCCTTCTTATTTGATAAAAAATAATCCCATGAAAGAAAGTGTAGAGAAGTCCTGAGTTTCCCAGGCACATTCACAGCAGACATGGCAGTCTCCCAGTCCAGTTGTTTTCCTTGTCTGGCTATATTCCGGAAAAAAAGGATGTCAAAACCACACCAACATATTGGTTTGCTCAAACAATAAACTGCTTTTTTAAACTTTGAAACACTGGCCGCTGTCAGATTGAAGTATTTGTCTTGTGTGGCATAGCAAACTTGACCTATATATCCCATCTTTTCTCTGTCTGTGTTTTGTGTTTGAAGTTGTGACAGGTTGCTGGATAAGATCTGCCCCGCTCGTGCCTTCAACCGTTTCCTATCGTTGAACACACATCGGCGTCTGGCTGCATGATAGAGCTCGCCTAGTTTTTTTCGTATTTTCACTTCAACACTTGATAAGAAGCAGGAAGTAACCCTAGAGTAACTGGATGTTGCCCAAAGGGTTAGCGGTAAAGCCTAACCCTATCACCTCTGCTGATAAAACATGAAGTGTGATGTGTCTCTCTCATTGGTGACACAGCTTGTAATTTTTGTCTGTCTGGCCCGGGACGCTGACTCATGCACCTTCTGTTCTTGTGCATTCACTAGTTCTACCTTTGTCAGGTGTAAATCCTCAAATATGCTTTCGGGAAGACAAACCATAGCAGCCTTACATACCAGAGTGCAGATTAAGTCTAGTAACACATTGTATTTAGTTGTTGGGATTTTTTTATTCAGGTTTCTTGGTTCGGGGGCTGTAGACAGACAAGACAGCTGCTCTTTATGGGATTTTTGGGAATCATTGACCCTCGTCTGTCAATCTAGGGGTCAAGAGTTAAACAAGGAGTCATATATTCTGTGTCTTTTAGGGTGTAGTTTGTCATATGTGTTAGCTACATGTGAGGGAATTTATTGTTGTCCTGTAGTTGTAAAGGATAGGCTGGAGATTCTGGATGTCTGAGGCAGGACAAGTTTATTTACCATCAGTACAGGACCCAGAGACTCCCGACTCATTGTGGTAGTATTGACCGTTCAAGTCTGGCTATGCTTCCACGAGGGACAGATCATAAACCATGTGGAACAGAGCTAGCTGTCTAATCTAAAGGGAACATAACAAGTTTAAGATGTAGGTCACAATTTAGGATAGTTTAGTGATATGGATAAGAACATTGGAAAGCGGATCGACATTCTCTTACACATTCTCCTTTGTCATTATGAACAAGCATAAAAATCATTACAGAAACAGGACCAGAAATATAGAGAGCTGCCCAAATCAATACTCAGCTGATTGTCATGTAAAATACTACACAGTAGTACAAATAAGACCATTTGAATAGAATATACAATAATAATAATGCATTAGTTTTATATAGCGCTTTTCTAGACACTCAAAGTCACTTTACAATATTTATTAATTCCTCAGTCACACTCACACTTGTGTGTCAACGGCCCCTCTGACCACCACAAACAGACAATCACACTGGCAAGATGGGTGAAATATCTTGCCCAAGAACACAACAACAGTATACATTGCCAGCAGCAGGCTCGAACCGCCAACCTTCAGGTTAGTGGGCAAATGTCTCTACCAACTGATCTACTGCCACCCCAGAATTACTTTATAGTGATAATTTTACATGAAAAAAGCATTTGACCTGACACACATTAGTGAGGCAAACTCAATACAACCATCCAAAAGTATTTTATGTCTGTTGTATGCTTTTTATTTATTAAAAATAGATAACAGAGATTCTCCGAGTTGAATTCATGTGACAGAGAGTATTACTAAGGCAAACACACATGACCTCAACACTTAAGTAACACTAAAACATTTGCAGGAATCTACTATTACAAGCATAAATTGTGAATGTAAGTAGTCACTCTTCATTTCTTAAAAGTGGTTGACAGTGCTGACAGTTGCTCTCCGAGCCTTTAGACCACGTCGTGTTTGATCCTGTACTTGATGTGGCGGGACAGCTCCAGGGGGTCTGTGTTGATCATAAGGCGCTTGAAGACGGCGCAGGTGCTGTAGAAAGTGGTACCAGACAGTGATTGGGAAAAAGGACGTCTCTTCTTCCCATAATTCTTTGCCTCGTCACTACCTCCGGGGATACCGACGACTGACACATATGGCACGACTAAAACACGCAGAAAAAGCCACAGGGAGGTGTCACGGCTTGAAGGATGAGTGCTGATTTGGCAGGCCTCCATCTTATCCAGCTACGGTCTAGGAAAACCTCGTCATTGCCCTTGCATGTCAGATAAACTTTTTTTTTGTATAGAGACATAAATTACAGTAATAACTGGGTATTACCTGGAGAATAGGGTGGGGGTTTTTGCTGTTACAGAATATAATATTCGTTTTTTTTTGGCAAGACGTTAGCCAAACCCTCAGCCACAAGACAATGGTGAAATAATAATGGTGACGATATTTAAGACCTCTATGTCTGGAACTTTTGGATAACTGGGTCAATAAACAATATTATTTTAATGTCTTTTACTATTATTTATGTTCTGAAAAATCAACTGAAGACAACTAATTCGATTTTTCTTATTTCTTCAAATAGTTAAATGCAGATTAGTGAAGAAACGTCCATATACTTTATACAAAGCACCAGTTTCATCTAAGTGTTATTACAGTGGCTTAGGAGATAGAGTGGTCATCCTATAACTGAAGGTTGGTGGTTCGAAATCCTGCTCTCCCCAGTTTATACTGTTGTTGTATCCTTGGGCAAGACACTTCACCCACCTTGCCTATGTCAGTGTGTTTGGTGGTGGTTGGAGAGGCGCAGAATGGCAGCCTCTTTTCCATCAGTCTGTCCCAGGGCAGCTCTGGCTACAGAAGTTAATGAATAATGGACTAATGTAAAGCGCCTATAGATAAGTGTCTACAGAAGTGTCTAGGCCTACTTTTTTAACTTTTTTTTGCTTAAATTTTGACAAAATAAAGAAACTAGCATTAGTAGCACTTTGTACAAGTGGCATTAATTGGTTGTAAAAGTGTTTTTAATTATTTTATTTTTGTTTTAGGCTTTACTAAAAGATATGTCTGTAAAGTCAAGAAACAGGCAGAGAATACATTTGAGCCTTTACTGGACCTACAACATGTTTGTCTTACTGTTCTCAGAGCTGCCTGTTTAAAAACTGTTGTGTCTTCTTGTTTCAGGTGGTTCTGCGAGGGCCGTGAGCTTCATAATTCCCCTGACATCCAGATCTTACGAGATGGTGACTTACACACTCTGGTCATAGCCGAAGCCTTTGAGGACGACACTGGCCGCTACACCTGTGTGGCGTCCAACAGTCTCGGAGCAGACAACACATCTGCTGAAGTTTACATTGAAGGTAAGAATATACAGACTGTTTTTGCCTCATAAACATTGCGTGAAAGCAACCAACTCATTCAGTGTTGACAGAAAATCCAGAGGAAGGGTCCATAACTTAAACATGTGACTGGCCAGTGCTTTCTGGTACAATGAAATATGGTAAAATCCTTGGTAACATAGCTTTAATGATGTCTTAAGTTCATTACAATATACTGTTAGGTGTCAATTTATTGTTTTTTATGCTTAGTTGATTGCAAACCTCACCTCTAGACACCATAAGTCATACATGTAGGAGCTATTTTGTATTGTGTCTAAAATGTAACTTGTCCCATTTGTTTGCCCCCTACAGGAGCTTCCTCATCAGATTCTGAGGGAGAGGGCGCGTCGAAGTCCAAATCCGGAGCCATGCCTCTGTACGTGTGCCTCTGTTTGACCCTGAGACCTTTTGACTCCTGAACACATGAACAGGTTAAAGACAGCGGGTCAGCTGCCTGTTCATATTTAACTGGAGCCTTAAAAAAAAACCTAAAGACCCATAAATTTTAACCACTGCCTCAGTTTACATAATGGCAGCACACAGCGGGTTAATGTGGTCAGAAATCACCCTGCTCCTGTTTTCATTTGGGAAACTTTGACCTTTTCCCCACTTTCCTCTTTGACAGGTGATCTTTGTCTCTGGCTGAAAGTAAAAACAGCTTAATTGTGTAGACAACTGACTTTCCCCTGACGTATTTTTTAACAGTACAGTTCAGTAAACACATGCTCATTTAAACCCTTTTAAATATTGTACTTTCATTATTGCACAAAACGCTGTCCACCCTGTGCTCTGCTTGCCAAATATTTTGATTGTTATCTTTCTACAATGATAACATTTCTGGACCACTTCCTAGCTCGCTTTCTGTTTACTCACACGAGCCAAGGCCAGACTGATATCATCTTAATTGCTGCAGACAATTTACTTTGTACAAGTATCCTATCAAACCAAAGGCTTAGAGTTATAGAAGTGTTTCTTTCTTAATTCTGCAAATATGTCTTTTATTTTCATCAGAGTTCAGAAGAAGACTACTTCCATGTCCCTGACAATACGGTCATCCTCGCCCAAAACAACAGAGGTCCTCTCTCGTCGCACCACTCTGGTCCAGTCCTTGGCCCAGCCCCCACCAAGAGTAACACATCTACTATAAGTCACACTTTTGGAGAGCATGATTTTATCCACTGTTTGCTTATAATGACAATATTATGTTTTTGTTTTGTTTTTTTAGACGCAGAGCCCTGTGTATGCTGTTGATGTATCTGGTCCTCCTGTATTTACTAAGGTATGTCAGCTTTAATGTCATACAGGTTAGAAATTATATTTGGTTCATCACTGAGAGCAGCATTGATGATAGTAAATAAACCAGCTGCTGCAAACTGATAAGCTCTAAATAAAAATGACCTTTCTGTATTTTTCAACTTGGAGAGACTCAAACAGACTTAAATGTATGCAGGAAAGATGTATGCGATGCTTTGTAGGTTCGGAGCAGCGTAGAAAATTAAAGTCTTCCCCCTGGAGGCAGGACAATGAAGGTTGTGGAGGTGAGGAGGATCTTCAGGTGCAGAGATGAATATACTCGCTGATGGGTTGGAGGAGGGATGCACGCGCTGGAGAGCTGAGTGTGAAGCAGCAAGGCCTGTTTAAATTTGCTGACTGAGCGATGATAGACTGAGCTGAGGAGGAATAGCATTGGTGAGAGATGAGGAGGAGGAGGAGGAGGAGTATTTTAGGCAGCAGGTGTAGGTGAGCGGCGGCTGAATGAGCTGAGGAGTAGTCTGCCAGGCTAAATATCTCCTTCAGCTCCATTTGTCATCCTGTCGACCCACAGTACAGAAGTTATCTGAACTTCTAGCTCTGAGTTCAGTGTTAGAATAAGCTTTCCTCCACTTATCTTGTAAACATTGCGTGAAATCAGTCCATTGATGCCACGCAAGCAAACCAGTGGAGTGTAACTGACTTGTGATTGGTCAATGCTTGCCGGTACACAATTAATGTTTTCATACAGTGAAACGTCTCAAGGCCATTACAATGTGTTATTATGCGCCGAAGCAGTTGCATAGTTTTAATCTCTGTTTAAGTCACTGCAAACCTAAGCTTTTAAATAAGTCATACCTTAGCAGCTACTAAATTTGAAGTATCTATTCGAAGACTTCAACTACTATCATGTAGACAAGGCACATTATAGTAAACATTGTAGCATATAGCATGTACCAATATAAGTACATATTTTGTGGATTAATATTATTTATAGTAGTTGATATGAACACATCCATACTTTGCCTTCTTGTAACAGCACTGCGGCTCTGTGGCTTTCAGCAGTGGGGGTCATATAAAACATATCCTCCACACAGAGAGAGAGAGAGAGCTCCTCCCCGCCCCTCGCACCCTCTGCCCCGGGCCACGGCTCTAGTGAGGTCCAGACTGGGAGACAGGCCGGGGCAGAGCTTCAAACGGCCCCCTGCCAAAGCCACAGGGGTCAGCTCTCTTTTCACTCTCATCCAGCCAGTCAGGCC
The DNA here is from genome assembly GCA_020698575.1 of Bostrychus sinensis. Classification (NCBI taxonomy): domain Eukaryota; kingdom Metazoa; phylum Chordata; class Actinopteri; order Gobiiformes; family Eleotridae; genus Bostrychus; species Bostrychus sinensis. The sequence goes on from CM036246.1 coordinate 24,547,566, forward strand.
CTAAATCATTTTCCAGCTCGTTACAAAAAGAACATTTGTTTTTCTTCATCCCCCACCCGCCTCCTTTAAGAAACCATTGCAGGCTTTAATCATTTGGATGAGAGGATGTTCGCCTGCAGTGATGTCACCCCCGCACACATGAGAGCAGACACACACGTCCCAAAAACACAAAGACAGACTTAGCGGTCTGAATGCTTCATGTTGATAGATGACCACTAGGATGTCTTGCGTTATATGGCTGCTTGCAAGCTTAAAGGAGTCATGTTAAACTCCCCACCAACAGCAGCACTGCTACCTTTCCTGCTTCTGTTTTATTAAAATCATATAGCTGCGTTTAATCATAGCTAAATGCAAGGTATAACTTTCACCTTGTTTCCATTTGATCCAGTTATGTTTTTCTTTGCACTGTTTTGCTGTATGAGCAGACTTAGCCAGCAGTAGAATAGAAACTTTTTTCTGTATTATCAGCAGCCAATGATTTAATGTTGACAAGAGCTATAGACCAGCCAATGAGAGTGTTCTTTATTAAAGTATCTGAACATGTAATTGGGCAGTTTGCACTAAATTCCTTAATAATAAAGCATAAAGCCATCTTAAGAGCTCACTTTTTACAGATGACAGCTCTAACAAAATGCAATCAAGTGTTTTTTCAACAGTTTTCCTAAAATACAATATAAAAATGAGACACTTAACTCATTTTACATTCTTTCTCTTTCTATCCAGATGTTGCAGGACGCCCAAGCCTCTGAAGGCCAAGTGGTGGTCCTTGAGTGCAGGGTCCGAGGCAGCCCCCCTTTGCAGGTCCGATGGTACAGAGAGGGAGAGGAGATCCTGGACTCTCCAGACTTTCGCATTCTCCAAAAAAGTCAGACACTGTCCTCATTGTAACCTTATATTTTAATATTAAAATAACAAACTGGACTTGCTATTAACCTAAATGTTTTTTTCTTTTTACTAGAGCCCAGATCTGCAGCTGAGTCAGGTATGTCATCACCTCCTCCAGGGCTTTTGCACTAAATTATAACAGATTTTCCTCCCACACTCTCTGGTTAAAACCTGTAATGTTATTAGCTGCTGTGTGGCGATACTGATGATCATGATGAGAGTTTTATTGTCTGCCTTTCACTAAGTTATGACAACAGTAAGTCACACCTGAGTGGGTCAATGCGTTACATCACAAGACTGATCACTGCAGTGAGTGAGAGAGGGAACTTGGCCTAACATAACTCGCTCACCGGTAACAGCAACTGATTTATGTCCCACCTGTGTGACTCGGGTCAATTCAGGTGTTCACTTTGTAAAGTTGAGTCACTCAGATGTCCCGAATGTCTGTGTAACTGACTAGAGAGATGCTGACTCAAAATCTCATGACCAAACTATCACCTGTCTTGTTCTTACATAAGTTGTTTTCATGTCTGTTGACCCAACTACGCACAACTTAGGACAGTGTTTCCTAATCTTTATATGGGACTCATATTTATAGTTAGGATTGTGACCCAGCTCTCTGGTCTGGTTTGCCATTTTTAGACTTCTAGGTTTAGTTTTGTCTTATTGTTTTTTATTATTTTAACCAAATTTCTTTCTTTTTTATGTAATTCCGTAGTCATCATTCACATAATTTATTATCCATTAAATTAATACAGACTTCAGTTTAAGACCTCATTGAACTGAAGACATGTTGAAATTTTCCTTCACAATGATGAGAGAGACTGATTAAGCAGAAAACCATTAATAATAATGATAATAATAATTTCTACTGAATCTAATGATGAAACTTTTGAATAGCAAATGATGTTACCTGTTGTCTGTCTGGACTTGTACTTACCTAATGCTATGACTCACTAGGATTTGTCATAACTTTCACATGACATCAGTGAATAACAGTGATCACAGAAGTCTCTCATATATCTAATGATGAGCTTTAATAATAAATGTTGTTTTGGCAATGTCTGTGGCAAAATGATACAGCAGTTACTTGAATATATGTTTTTCTTTATTTTAAAATGTCTTCAGTTCAATTCAAACTGCATTTCCACATCTCACATACATTCCTTTTTAACACATATGTATAAAAAAATAAAATAAACATGTAGCTTCCACCAGCAGTGCTTGGTTTGTCCAAAATGTGTTAAAATGTAAAAAAAAAAAAAAACTAGACAAGTACTATGGAGATGTTTGATGTCTTCAAAACAAATGCAAAGAGAGTAATTATGTTGTCTTGAAAGTGTTTGATGTGGTACTTTGCCTTCACATATTACTACATTGCTATACCATGAATACCATGTATCTTGGCCAATATAAATCTGGATCATTAACAGTATTTGTTTTTCTGTGTTTCAGAGGAGATCTGTACTCTGGTCATAGCCGAGGCCTTTCCTGAAGATGGAGGGGTTTTCTCTTGTTCTGCCTCCAGTCCTTTCGGCTCTGTGAACTGTTCGGCCCGGCTCACAGTCACTGCAGGTCGGTCACACACGAGGGAAGATGTGGGGTTTAAAAAAAATTACACACGTCCAGCAAAGACAAAATCTGACTCAGTGTCATGCAAAACAGTGAAGCCTGCTCTCTGTTATGGTGCACACGGGTTATTTAATCAAAGGGAGAGAATTACATTATACCTGTTTGGAGCCTAATGCTGTGCAGACATCTATTTATTTGAAGTGGGAAAGTTAAAACAGTCACTTCTTGTCTGGATCTAAAAAGCCATTTATAACAATAGTCTGGTAAAACATCTGGAAGACATTTTACGGATATTAAGGCTTTTTAGGAGATATGTTAATCTTTATTGGACAATTTCCTTCTTTCCTCCTTTTATCTCTGTTCAGACGGTCACTGTTGTGTTGCCAAAGATGGAATGTTTTTTGGGAAAATTTTTTGTTTGTATGAGCTATGACTTGGTATCACACAGATCGTTGCAATACACTGCTGTGATATCAATAACATCATTATACAGTGATTAACAATGCATCTTTATATCTATAAAATGTTGGTAGTGAGTATATTATAGTTATTATAGTTTTTGTCAGTGCTGCACAACTTGTAAACATGCAATAACTATGATGACTCTTGAAACAATGAGACATGTAGTATTTAAACCCGTGTTGCCATTCAGGAGTTAAAATCAAATTGAATTATAACAAAATAGAAAGCTCTACGCTAGCTGAGGGGCATGTTTCCCTCTATAGCCGCAATGCAAGCTTAAAACTTTGCATAAAAACGTATTTTTTTCTGTCGGAGTGGGTACATTGATATTGCAACCGTCCTACCGTCAGATTCACACACATGCAACTGCCCAATGTGTACAGCCTAAAAAATTGCAAATTGCTAAACAACCCAACAATAATACATATGTATAGCCAACATAATTTTCTGTACATTAATAATAAGTAAAGTGGGGGTTGTTCTGGTCATTGCCCTCAGATAGCTCTTTTGTTTAAAATCTGCCCCCAACATATTTTGTCGTGTTTACACAGAGCTGGACACATATACAGTAAGTCTGTGTATTATTCACATAGACCCCACTGTGTATGTGTATGTCCAGAGCTCAGTGTTAAAGCAAAGGCTGAATAAACAGAAATCAGTGAATGGACCCAGCTGCTGCTCTGGATGATTCAGCTGGATGTGTGTAATCGTCTGTAGTTCCTGAAAAAGCTGGAAAATAGTTTCCACTCTTGGAAAACAAAAGGAAAGGGAAGAAAGAATTGTAAGAATCTGATAACATTACATTAAAAAAGGACCTCAGAAAGTTTTGTTTTTAATTGTGTAAATAGTCGAATTGCTTAATTGTTTATACATGCTTTAGATACAATGGGGAAAAAGTAATCTAGTCAAACTAAGCTTTTCTTTTTTTAGTATTAGACCTAGGGTTTTATCTTTTTGCTCTGTGTGACCCCCTCTACTTTTTTCATGCAATTTCTTGTATAGTCTGGCAAAAAAAGATGTCCCATAGCAGTGTTGTACGTCAAACTAAACTACTTTGTGTACCATTTCAAACTAAACTACTTTGTGTACCATTTCTTCCCTACAGCTGAGGACTCCTCCAGTAACGGGATGTCCGGTGACAGCTCAGGCCTTGAGGATGCAGCTTCATTCCCTCCTCCCCCTCCCCCTCCCACAGAGATCACCCTCCTGGAGCTCCCCCCCAAAGCTCTGCCCCAGCCCGGCCTGGTCAAAGAGCTGGACCTGTGGCCCAGTGTGTCCTCCCTGCCCCCTGTCCCAATGGCCTTGGACATGGAGGTGAAGGAGACTGTGCCAACCAGTCAACACCAGACTCCGCCATCACCTCCAAATAGAGAGCCAGCACCGCCCCTCCCGCCTCCGCCTTCACCTCCTCAGAGTGAACCTGCTGCAGAGACACAGGCCCCAGTCCCGCCGGCATCAGACTCACCCCCCACCCCCGGCAAACTGTCGCCGTCCCCAGCCAAGGACGCCCCACTGCCCCTCAAGCCCAAACCCAAACTGTGAGTACAAAAGTATCAGGTCCCATGTGGTTAGTGCCCCAAGGAAGGGAGGGCTGCTGGGGAGGAACAACATAGACACTAAAATAATGTGGTTATTTAACCTTTCTGCAAACTCCCAGTGGAACAAATTCATCTCCTATCTCTAGACAGGACATGACCTTATTTTTATCTGCTCTGGGAATCATTATTATTTTGGTTAAAGTTAAAGGCACACTACCTTATCATTTAAATACACCTCAGCCAAACCAAGCCAATATTTTGCTACAAAACACTACTACATAACATAAAGTTTGGAGCTTACCTTAAACTTCTAGCTCTGTGTTTAACTTTAGAGTGATGTGATCCTGCAGTTATCGCTGCCTCTGCCATGGTGTGATTCCCAATATTTATGTATATTTCACTTTTTCTATTTATGCTGGCATTTTGTATTTTATTTTAAAAGGATAATGTACCATTGTGAGATGAGGTAAAATACACTAACTCCATCTACAGTAAAGGAACAAAAGGTTTGTTTTTGTGGATTCCTTAGCAGTGAAAGATACAAAGGGCTTTGTGGTTCAGTGGATAGAGCATTTACCTCTGAACTAGAAGAACCCTGATTCAAGTATAAGTCTGTTTAGTCTAGTTATGTTTGTATTCTTGCACTGCTTCTTTGTGTAAACAGTAGAAACACATCTACTCTTTTATCTGCAGCCCCTAATTCATTTTTGACAAATAGTGTAGACCAACAGCCAATGATAGCGTCCCTTATTCAAGCCATATAGCATGTTAGATCAGGCTCACAGATTATTCCTGTTTCAATATATTTTCCAGATTTGATTAAATAAATACAAAATATGTTAAATAGATATTTCTTTGCAGGCTTTTATAAAAATGGCAGACACAGTTTTAACAATCTATGGGATATATGCTGTCATGCATTCTTTACATTAGTGGTTTGCAGAAACTTTCAATAACTCAGTTTTGGTTGCGTCCGTCTGCTGTAAATAATAAGGTTGTGTGTGTGTGCTCAGTGAAAGGGTTAAAGGGGGATTCCCAGCCGGCTGTCCTGAACCCTGATACAAAGCATTCCTTCTGTGTATGTGGTGTGGCTGTGTGTGCCAGGCCTGTGTGCCAGCTGCTGTCTGTCGTGCTGTAAACAGATCAGAGGCTGAGCCTATTGTTCCCCCCTGACCTCTGCATGCCCAGCCCAGGAACTGCCTTTGTGGGTTTTACCTCAGCACCTTCCTGTAGCCATCCTGGGACCAGTGTCGGTTCACAGCCATGGAAATCCAATCACTTAGTTTTCAATAGTCTAGTGTTGGAGATGCTTTGCCTTTTGTGCATGGGCTTTATCTCGACAGATAAAGCATTTTGTGAGTGTCTAGTGTCCATGAATTCCAGCAGTTAGACATTAGTATCATCTGGCTTATATACAGTATATGCTTATTATATGTACTTATTAATTATTATATTTTCAGTTGTTCTCAGCTGTCCTTGTTGTGGGACCCAGTTTTATTTCTGATCATGTTATTGTGACCAACTTTTTACAAAAAGTTAGTTATTTTTCTAAATTATTTTAAATGACAATTATTTTAGACACCATGGTTAGCAGCCTCACAGCAAGAAGGTCCCAGGTAATGTTGTAGTCAAGACCGCACTAATCTACACCAAGATCAGTCTGAGTCCATAGTGAACCGAGACCTAGACAAGGCCAAGACTTTCAGAGTTTGAGACAAAGTCGAGACCGAGACTTTTAAGGACCAATACCGAGTCAAGAACGCTGTGAACTAACACTAAATAAAAAGGAAAGGTAAAATAAAAAGTGGTTGAAATACATTAATAATTATTTAAATGATTTTTTAATAATGTTTGGTAAATAAAATACCAGACCGAGTAAAACTGCAGCCGAAACCAAGACAAGACCAAAACAGTAAAACATTTTTTAAAAAGACCAGTGAGACGCTACAACACTAGTCCCAGGTTTGATTTCAAGACCATGTGGACCTTTTCTGTGTGGAGTTTGTCTCCCCGTGTCTGCATAGGTTTCCCAAAAACATGTACAGTAGGTCCCCAATAGGGCCAGGACTTCCCTGCAAAAGAGATTATTTATCTCAGCGGGACTTTTCTGCTTAAATAAATGTCAAATAAATAAGACAATCTTTATGTATTTTACAAACCACCCATAGGGCCCTGACCCACCAGTTAAGAATGACTGCTGTAGGTAGTACTGTATATTACACACTATGGCTGCACAATACTTTTTATTGTTACAGCAATACTAACAACTGCAATATCTATATCACAAAGGACCTATAGTACAATAATAGTATGGTCATTCAGGTGACAGACATGTAGTGTGCCAAAATGTACTTCTGGTTTAGCCTTGGTTTAATCCTGGTTTAGTCCTCAATTACCCTTAATTCAGCATTAGTTTAGCTCTAGTTTTGACCAGTGGGCATTTGTCGTTTTGTGAGTATTGAATTAGCACAGTTATAGCATATTGCATGTTGTTGCATTGCACTGATGCAACATGAATGTAGATTGAACGCACTAACTAAGGTGTAAGTAAAGCTACATGCTGACCAAACGGCTGATCCGTTGCACTTGCTGCTGCATACAGGTAACACAGCTTATGTAAGTGTGTTGACTTGTTGATTCTGTGCTTCCAGAGCTGAGGGTAGAGTGGAGGAGGCAGAAAATGGCAGGTAAATATGCACTTGGGAAAGCGATGCTTGGATTTATGTAACACCATATTCTTCATTGGTACAGTCTGCTTCTTTAAATAGATTGTCACTATAAACGCTGTTCCTGGAGTTTTCCACAACAACTGCATGACTCGTGCTAAAACAATCAGCTCATGACTGCGAGGCAATTAGGAAAAAAAAATCCAAAACACTCTCCATGGACCCCTCCCTTTACGTTCAGTAATTATACAGTAAAACAGCAGCAGTCTGTCATTAGGAAAGGTCATGTTTGTGCCACGGCGTTTTGGTTCGTCAGGTAACACACATCAAAAGCGAGTGACCATGAAGGCTTTTCAATCAATCTTCACCAACGCCAAAGAGGTTATGCTTCTCCTGGCTTTACTTTTTTGGTTGGTTTTTCGTCTGGTAGCAAGATAACTCAAGAAGTAATGGCTGGATTCTTATTACATTTTCATGAAATATCAGCAAGGAGTGTCTGAAGGACTGTCTGGACCTAGAAATTTTTAAAACAATTCTGTAACACTGTGAGATACTAACTCCAGCCACAAGGGGTTGATAAAGGAACAAATATTTAGAAGATTTTAGTAGATTAGTCATTATTCTGCCATATAAGAGCTCTGTTGTTCAGTGGATAGATAGGATGGGCCAAGGCAGAAATTTGTTTTTGGTCTGGATCCAAGAATCTGTCCCATTGCAAGCTAAAATACTAACTCCAGCCACAAGAGGTCAGTCTTAGTTTTAGTAGATTCTTTAACAATGTGAGATATAAGGGTTTTGTGGCTCAATAGATGTAGCATTTACCCCTGAACTACAAGATTCTAGAGTTTAGTCCAGGTCTTTAGATTATATCTTTACCACTGCGAAATATGGCCAGTGTCTTGGTCTGCTCCGAGTGCTTCCAGTCATATTTAATATAATTTTTTCTGCATCACTGCTGGGGCACTGCCTGTTAACTTTAACAACACTTCTTTATGACCTTCTGTTTTCATGGACTGCTATAAATTCAATTGTGGAAAGTGTGACCTTTTAACGGCGCTCGCTCAAAGGCAACATCACCACCAGCACGAGACGCATTGTTTTAGTGGGCACTTTAACTGTTGTTCGAGGCAAAAGTTCCTAGACATTTAAGTTGTCCCCGAAACAGGAAATATTTCTGGAGTTGTGTGTAAATGCTGCTCATGCTGATAAACCTAAAATAACTTGAGGAGTAGAGTGTTTGTTGTTGCAGAGGAAAAGTGTCTATGTTCACAAATTTGGAGAAAATTATAAAAATAACACAGCGGCGGGTGCAAGGGATGATCTCTGTTTGCATAAAGTGATGGTGAGGGGAACGTGCTGTGTTACTTGGCAGACGGGACAGAGCGCAGGAGAGTTGAGGTGTGGGAGAAGTCCTGCTGGTTTTGTATTGAAAAGGGGTACAGGTATTTGGGTTTGATGCTATACAATATAGGCACAGGAACTGGGCCACTGGACTGAGACCAAAGGTTGGATTTTTAGAGAAAGCAAATTCTCATAAGCAATAAAAAGGGGTTGTTTCACTGTGTCTCTTTGCCTAACTGGCCAGACAGAAATAATATTTGAATTAATTTAGTTAGTAAATGCAGTTGTTATTATTTCATTATTCTGTCACGCGGCGCTTGTTTAAGGAGGATCTCTGCTGGCTTTTTCCACTTAACTTTTGAACCAGTCCTGTTGTTCCCATGAAGTTAATGTGATTAATCTGTATTATTTTGTATTGTATGCATGCATTTATAGATGAGTTGATAAATATATATTGTTTGAGAAGGCAGCTGTGACTGTGAAGGGTTGTCTGTGCATGCCCTGAAGTCTTGAAGTGCTAGCGCTGCAATTAGGAAGCCATGGTGGAGGGTTGTACTCCACCTTTTGCCAGAACTAGAGTATGCAGAAAGTATGCAGAAACAACTTTGACAGAGAATATGGTGGAAAAGTTGTCCCGATTGGTTAAGCTTAACATTTAGATTCCTTGTTCCCAGAAAGTACATTCAGACTGCAGGTGGTTCTGTTGTGTGGTTAAGGTTAAGAAAAGCTGGTTTGGTTTACAATGTTTAGGCAATAAACACTGTCATTCACGTGAGGAAAAGAATGTGGCTAGATTTACAGATCAGGTGGAGGCTATAAACAGACTTTTGTTAGAGTTCGTAGCCCTACTGTCCTGTTTCTTCTCCTGTTACATACCAACAGGCCAGCACAATGTATTTTCTAGTAAACCCCTGTTACAAAGCCCCATGATTTATTCAGACATCTTCACTTGTTTTGACAGTACACGGATTTATGTTGTGAATAATGTATAATAGTAACATTTGTTGGCAAAGTGCTGCTAAGTGCTTGATGTATGCCTTCGAGCAGATGTGTAATACCAATTGTGTGTTGCCTAAGTTGTCACATTGATAAAAGTCTCAAATGATTTAGAAACTTACGAGATGATAGTATGAGGTGAGACGCAGTGGGTCTAAGCTGGAGTTTAGTTTGTTATTATCACAAGGTCACCATAAAGTTACAGTTGCTTTAGACGACCTCATTCAGCTTATGTAGTGTGTAATGTTGACCTGTTGGGCCTCTGGGTGCATCTTTTTGACAGATGAAGTGTCCGTGCTTTTCCTATGACGTGCCTTACGAGTTTGTTGATAAAGTTTTACATATACTTGATATTTCTCAAGAAGGTTTCCCAGTATTCTGAGACTTTCGCCGAAATATAGGAGTCGAACATCTGGCAGTTTCCCATATTCTGACGTTTTTTTGACCAAAGACAAGGGTGTGAGTAGATTGCAGGGTGTTGTGTGACCACATTGATACGGTCATGATAACAGGGCTCTATAGGGTATTATGGCGTCGGATCGTGTCTGCGTGACTGTCACAATATGAAGCAGAGGCAACAATTATGCCTTAAACCAATCCACAGTTGAATCTCTCCCTCATATGACCAGGAATTGACACTGACGGCCCAAATTGTTCTCTTGCACGGATCTGGTTTCACAAAATGCTTTTTATGTGCAAAGCAAGAACTTAAGAAATGTTAATTTTTACTGAGTATGGGAAGATTAGTGATGATGAAAAACAGACTCAGCACCTTACACAACAGAGTTAAGCTTTTGCACACTACACTGAATTTCATGTTTTGGCATGAAAGCTAAAGAAACACATATTTAAAGGGGTTTTGGGCCAAAGATTTATGTCAGAGGATTGAAAGAACATGCTTACATTACATTACATTACATTACCTAATCCAGTTATGGCTTTCAATTCAATACAACGTAGTATGGACAGAAATCTCAGCCCTTTCATCTTATTGTTTAACATTGAATGATGTCCAATTTATTATTATATAGAAAAGTATACTGTACTTAAAGTGTCACAACCCAATTTTATTTAACTAACTCTACCCCTACTCTGACCTATGGTCATGAGCTTTTGGTTGTGACTGAAAAGCCTCCTGGACACCCCCCGGGAAAGATCTAGGACACGCTGGAGGGACTATGTCTCTCGGGTGACCAGGGAACGCCTTGGGGCCCCTCCGGCCGAGCTGGAGGAAGTGTCCGGGGAGAGGGAAGTCAGGGTGTGCCTGCTTAGACTGCTGCCCCCTCGACCCGACCCCGGATAAAGCGAAAGAAGATGGAGATAGCTCTACCCCCAACATCCATATGACCTTTACTTCTTGTTTTATTAAAACTAGACCAATATTCCACCAGCAAAACACCTGGACATTATATCAAATGTTTAGAGTTTACTTTAAACATCTGAGTTCAGTGTTAGACCAGTGCACTTCTGCATTTATCTCCACCAATGACCATCTTGTTATTGAAGTAAATAAAAGTGTACCTTTTGTGCCCTTAAGCCGGGATTTATGGAAATGGTTGCATCAGGAAGGGCATCCACTTTAAAAACTTTGCCAAATCCTTTTTCAAATCCCTGCTCGTTTGGAGGCGACACTAGAAGGAAGAAAACAAAAGAAAAGACTATAAACAACATTATTAGAAGATCAAGCACATGCAAGAAAAAAAATGCTTTCTTTCTTTTTAATGTCCCATACAAAAGGAGGTGAAATCGTTTATTACTTTGCATATTTTGGATACACTTTATAAACACAATTACATTACTTGCCAACATTAAATACCACAAATACTCCAATTACCATATAAAACAAACTTCGGAGCCCATTATGTAAGATCTAGGCCCATTTTGCTTGGCATCAGTGCTTTGCCCGAATAACTTTGGTTAATAATAACAGCGGGTTTGGACTTGAGTGATTACAGAGTGCTAACGCTGGGAGACGGGGAGTCTGTGATCCACAACATACAGGAGCTTACAACAACATGCCTGTAGTGTGTAAGTGACTTTAAGGCTTTTAAATCCAGCCTCAGACGTCTATAGTGTGGCGATAACATTGAGGAATGGCCTAATCCTCTTTAATGTGGCCAGTATTGCATGCAGCTTGACCTTATACATTTCAGTCCTCGTAGACTGACATAATTGCCATACCAGGAAGATTAACTGATTTGTGCAGTAGCTCCAAACCTCTGTAACCCCAGTGAGGCGGTCGTCAAGGGGGACAGGACACAAACTTAAGGCAACAAAGTGTTTCTATCCAATCACTCTCTCATCACAGAAGTCTGATTTTCAGAGAAGAAACCACAGATAGTAACTGATCATAACTTTATGTCTTTGCGAACGTCTTGTGGGATCTTCCTTCTTCATTTCAGCCTTTACCTTTTGGCTCAGCCTCCTAGCTTTCAGTGATTTCCTTATTCATTTGATATGTTTTATGCTGGATACCCTTCCTGATGTATTTAATTCTCTCCATTTAACCGAGCTTGGGACTGGCAAAAAAAGTACACTGGCGTGCGTCTACCACATACCAGAGTTTTCTGTATTTTTGATTCCCCCTCTCCATCCCATTTCCTGTGAATCAGCTATCCCAATAAAGGCAAAATGTCAAAACATATTTTAACATAAGTACAAAATACACTACATTTCTATTTATTTTGTCAGGAGCAACAGCTTTTCTGAGGTGCGACAATAGACTCTTCCACAAATGATGTAATCAAAAATAGCATTTATTTTAATAGATTGCAAAAATATCAAGTAATAGCAATTAATAAAGTGGATATCACCTGAAAAGTTGACAGGGGCCAGTTATATCTGGCCGAGGGCTCGGTCACCTACCCCTGTTGAACATTGACAAACAATCCTTGTAGACTACCCTATTTCCATATTTCTTCAGCATAACATAATAATTAATGGACTTCTACTATGTAGCCTTTTAGCGTATGTAGTGCTAATTGCTTTTATAAATGAAACAGCTACGTGTTGGCTCCCTCGCTAATGCTGTCTACCTACTCGCTGACATCACACACATGAAGTCATTTTGTTAATTTGAGAATAAAAATATAATGCTGCCTACTTAACTTCAAAAACTTTACAATTCTTGGGTCTATCGGCACAGAAAATCATCTGCCTCCCAGTGTGCAGTTATTTGCATATTGATTTGGCATATGTCTTATGCCAGATGACCTTCTTGACACAACCCTCTTCATTTATCCAGGCTTGGGAGCGGCACATGGAATATAATGGCTTGGTGGCTTGATTCATTTCATGTACCATTTACAATGCTGTGAATACTTGCATAATCTCTACTTGTACACTTTCAGGCATACAGTATATTTTCATACAGAAATGGTGAAACTTCATAGAGGCATGTTTTGTAACGTTTTAAGCCTGACTGCATAACATTTTTTAGGAGTTTCTTGTCAATTTTATCATATCACAAGTTACACAATGATTTCCTAAACTGCCAGCCTCTTTATTGCTGAGTAAGGCCGTGTGCATCTGCTAGCACTTGTCACATTTTTGCCCCATGACTCAGAGCTTCCTCTCAGCAGTGTGTTTGTGTTTATGAGGTACAGCTCATGAACTCCCATAATGAACTATAAACAATCACTTTCTTGTCGAGGTGTTGCTTGTGGTTTTGAGGGGGAAAGCTGTGAAGAAACACACGGGCTGCACACTGAGGCACTGCATGGGGTTTAGGATCAGCCAGTGTCCAGCTGACCATGGAGTGCTAAAGAGGTTGTGTTTAATATGTTTTTTCTATTGAATGCAAAGAATTAGTCACTTTAACATTGCTCTGCAGGAGGCGCAACAAATACATGCTGAATAAAAAGTTGGATCTTTGGGTCTGCATGTCCGAGTTACACAAGTTACTCTCTGGATACTCCGGGTCCTCCCGCCATCCAAAGACATGCATGTGTTAAGTGAACTGGTGACCCTAAATTGCCCCTAATGAATGAATGTAGGAGTGAATGGTTGTCTGTGTGTGTCTGTGTGTCTGCCCTGAGACTAACTGTCCAGAGCAGGGGCGTCAGACTGGGAAGGGGGGTAAAGGGGCCCTCAAAAAGCCTGAAATTAGTGTGAGAGATACTGATCAAGTGAGCATTGGGACCCACCAAGATGATTTACACAAAGGACCCAGAATTTTGTGCTACACCCCTGGTCCAGAGTAGCCTGGCGAGCCTGATTGTCCTACTTGCTTTTTTCAAGGACAGTCTGGTTTCCCTCTCAGAGCAAAGCGTTTCTCCAGTTTGATTTGGAAATGGCCAAATACTGTTGTTTATCTGCAGCGCGCCTTATGAAAGCAGAAGAGGTAACCAAGGTAGTGCTAGCTACGTAGCTAATTTAATAACATCTCTGACCCGATTAACGCCATTTAGTGCTTTCCTTTATCACCTGTTGGTTCTGCTGAAGTCCGCGTTATTGTCCAGTCCTCTGTGTGATTTTCTTTTTCTTCTTGTTGTCATTTTAACAACAGTTAAGTCCAACAAAAAACTACTTTTTCCACAAGTCTGTACAGCTAGCTTCTGCTGCTGTCCCCATTCAGAAATAAGCACAGAACTGCTCATAATACGGCTTATTCTGGTGTTTTATGGAGAAAAAAAATGGCAGGAATCCATATTTGTTTGGGTCAGCAGTGTCCCGCTTATGTTTCTCTGATTGCTCACTCTGCCTGTCATTGTACCGCCTCAGAAATGAAATGTTACCAAAGAGGTACCAGACGAACTTCTTTGTATAGAATAGGAAAAGAGATGGTCTGGCAGGCCAGGCTAGGTCCAGAGTATACCCCGCCTAACCCTAAATTCACATCGAAAACATCACGGGGGCGTTGCAGCAGCAGATCGTTTTACGGGCGTCTTTTCAAAAGCTTCAATTCACACCGAAAGCGTCAGAGCTGCGTTGACACCTGTTCGTCTGTGGATCTACTCCCTGTTTTACCAACTTCATTCCTATAATTGGTGGATATTCTTGCTTCTTCAGATGGTTAAGCAGAAATATTACGAACTGATTTATACCAAACTATTTTTGTTTGAATAAAATGTACTTTTATCTATAGTACGTGACCAATTATGCTTTTTTTATTATTGCGCTCGCTTGGCGATCAGACAACAGTACTACTATCGTGCTAGAAGTAGAATTACAGTCTTTTTGTGTCTTAAAGTATGTTAAAGTTCTCCACCTCAAGAATTAACTTCTCGTCGTCCATGGTGCAACATTCACTGAAGTCCTTGGTGCGATGTGCGATGTTTACATCAGTCATACATTTAGAAAACCTTTATTTTGAAAGTGTAGCGGAAGTTTATTTTGACACTTGGTGCCTGTTTCCTGTGTTTCTCTGGCTGTAGCGCTGCCGGTCGACACGGAGACGCTGGAAAAATAGACCGCCAACCTAATTTGAGCGTAGCGTCGCGGCGAGTCGGTCGTAAGACGTCCCTGGTGTGAATTGTCAGATTGAATAAAACAGAAAGCAATTCACTCGTGTCTGACGTGACGCTGCTGTTAAGGCTGATTTATACTTCCCTCTCAAAACCTACGCCGTAGCCCTGACGTGCACCTGGTCAAAAATGTAACTATGTGTCAAGGCGTGGTGCACGGTGGCAGAGCGGTTAGCGTTCTCGCCTCCCAGCAAGGAGGTCGTGGGTTCGAGCCAGCCAACCAACACACAATCTCACAATCTCTCTCTCTCTGGGTGGAGTCAGCATGTCCTCCCCGTGTTACCGTGGGGGTCTCCGGGTGCTCTGGCTTCCTCTCACCGTGCATGTGTTAGGTGAATTGGTGACTCTAAATTGACCCTAGTGACTGAATGTGAGAGTGAATGGTTGTCTGTCTGTGTTTGTCTCTGTGTCAGCCCTGCGACAAGTTGGCCCCTGCCTATGGCCCAAAGTTACTGGGATAGGCTCCAGTCACCCGCGACCCCTAACTTAATGTTAAGGTGACGCGGACGACAAGCGCTGTGATTGGTTGCTTGGTCTCGCGGTGAAATGGCACGACATGAAACACCGCAGAGGTATGAAGTGAGGTTTTCAACGCCATCGAGCCAACGGCGGTAGTTTGGCGTCAGGAAGATGCGGAAGTATAAATCTGCCTTTACGCGCTGCTGCTTTGGTGTGAATTGGGGTAGGGCCCGTAGTTGGTAGGACAGGCTCCAGTCACCCAGCAAAAGCAAAAATAATGATTTTGATAATTTGATTGATTGATCTACCAATCAAAAACAGTGGGCACTACCAACATTCACAGAATAAACAGAAATACAACATTACATAATGCCGCCTCATTTTAGTTAAAAAATATGATTGGGCAGGTAGATTTGATTTTGGTGGTCATAGCCTTAAATGGGACAGGCTCCAGACCCCCTTCACTGAGAAGGTAAATGGCTCTGTGGGCTAGTCTTTACCCAGTAGCAAACACAACCAAGACAACATAGTGAAAGCACCGAGGCTGATTATTTTACATCAAGCTCCAGAGTAAGATATGGGCAGTCCTTAAAAGGGCATGGGACTAAGAGGATTGGTTGAGACGCCAGACCAACAAACCGCTGGATTGGTCCGTGGAGCTGGAGTGACCTGCGAGGAACAGAGAAACTTTCCAAATAAGGAGTGGAGTATTTAGAGCTGACCTTCACAAATACACAAGAGAGAGAGAGAGAGAGAGAGAGAGAGAGAGAGAGAGGCAGCAGAGGGACTGACTGTATGGAAACTAACAGTTATATGTAGAGAGCTCAGTTTGTTTCCTGCTTTATTAAACACCAGGACAAAGACTCGCTAAAAACACTCACATACTATTACATTGTTTCCGGATGAAGTCAATCAACTTTAGATTAGTTCCTGACTCTAAAAAGTGGCGTGTGTGGCTTCATGTTTGGTATATAGACCACTGATTCTCTGCAATGACTAAACGAGGACTAACATGGGCCTAAACCAACACTAAACCAGGTCTAAATTACAGCTAAACCAGGTCTAATCCAGAACTAAACTACAGCTGTAGGACTAAATCAGGAGTTAACCAGTTTTAAAAGAGGATTAAAGCAGGTCTAAACCAGTACTGAACTACAGTTGTAATTAAACCAGGACTTAATGAGTATAAAAACAGGACTAAACTAAACCAAGACAAAACTAGGTCTAAACCAGGACTAAACCAGAGCAAAACCAGGACTGAAACAGGTCAAAACCAGGACTAAACCAGGACTAATCCAGAACTAAACCAGTACTGAACTACAGTTGTAAGACTATACCAGGACTTAATGAGTATAAAAACAGGACCAAACTAAACCAAGACAAAACTAGGTCTAAACCAGAACTAAACCAGGTCAAAACCAGGACTAAAACAGGTCAAAACCAGGACTGATACTGGTCCAAACCAGGTCTAAACTAGAGCTATTCCCAACTAAACCAGGTACCTGTCCCACAGAACCAGTGCACTAGGACACAGCTGCAAAAAACACATCACCATCACACTGTGTCCGGATGCAGTCAATCAAACTTAGATTAGATCCCGACTCTAAAAAGTGGTGTGTGTGGTACAGACATACCAGCGTTTAGACACGCTACAAACATACAACTTCCACTGTTAATTACAGGCTCTAAAAGCATCTGCACATGCTAATCTCAGACAAACTGACTGAAGGTGCAGGTCTATCCTGACTCGCCGGTGGAAACAAGGCTTAACAAAGCATGAGTCATTGGTTTAGACAGACGGACACCCCCAAATCCTCCTAAGTACAATACAGAGACAGTTACACACAGCGTCCCGGGCCTCCCACCTTCCCTCTGCTCGCCTGACTCACCACCAGCCCAACTCTAAATATAGCAGCATTACTGGCAAAAATAGAAAGAAATACATGTAATTCTCCAAAATCTGATTTCACCTCCCAAAAATGGAGAGGAAATTTGAGTCTGAATCATTTTGAGTTTAAGGTTGAGTAATGTGTTATGATGTTGCACTAATGGCCTCTTGATGACAGATCCTTTCAATTTAAAACAACACTATGTCAGTTTTTTTCCATAAAACAAATAGCCTTGCATCCCTTGCAATGTAAAGTCTCAAAGTCAGTTTGATGAGTTCTTGATATAAAAGGAAAATATTCTGTGCAATTAGTAGCCTGCATCCTTCTCCGTGGCGTTATGTGTTATCTTGTTATGTGTTATTTTAACTCATAACTCAGCAGATCAAACACAACTTATATAACATGCACCATACATTTTGAGACTTATATGGCGTCATGACCATGAGCAATAATGGACCTATTCAGATATTTTATTTTTGGGCAGAGGTTTTAAAATTCAGTCAACAAACAAAAGTTTGCAAGTTGTTTTGTTATAGGAGGATGAGATAGTGTAGCCGACCATTTATTTTTTATGAATCTCTGATTTGCGTGGGGTACTTGTCAGAGCTAATTTGTGCGCTGGCCAAAATGTAGTTGCTGCAATAAAACATAATGGCCATTAACATTAGCAAAGTTTAGCAATTAGCTGAGTAAACTGATAGCATTTGATTAGGGTGACCAGACATCCCTATTTAACCGGGACAGTCCCAGATTTCGACTCCATTTCCCAGGTCTCAATTCATATGTATCCATAAAAACATGCATATGTCCCACTTTTTAACAAACCATGTCCCAGTTATCCCCATTATAACAACAGAAAAGTATAGAAAACTTGTCGCCAAAAATATTTACAATGGCTTTAGTTTTAGGAATAAATTGCCATTAAAACTCAAAACTTAAGGCCTAGCATCATCTACATGACACAGAAAATTGTATGTACAAATGTATCCTATAATATATAGCAATGTTTTATTTGTATTTTAGGAAGCTGACCAAGTTTATCTCCCTGTTCTCAAAAATCATTGGTCTGGTCGTTTCCTAGTCTGGTTCTTGTTGGAGCTAGCTGGCTAATTAGTGTCCTTGGAGTTGCTGCAGTTAAACATAATAATTGACCTTAGGAAAGTTTAGCAATCAGCTGTGCAACTTGATAGCATTTGAACATAAGCAGCCAGCCCAGTTATACCTATGGCTAACTGTAATTGTCCATATACGGTCTCTTATAGCCCACAAATTAAACACTGAGCATTAGCCAAACATCCCCAAAACCTGTGGCTTGAATGTAAACCTTTACAAATTTGTGCATGACGTCAAGCAGCACACTTTGTATTCCTCTGACACGGCCTATGGTTCATGTATAGGTAATAAAAGTTAATGATACACAGAAACGTCTTGAGCGTGTTTCACATAGCATATTTATTGAAACCACATTTGTGCGGTGGAGCCGTCTGTACACACGCACTAGACACTTGAACTTTGGGTCCATTAATCACAGTTTTCCTAAAGCCTTGAGCCTGTACATGGTTCATAAATCTATCAGTCGCAGCGCTGCATGTTTTTGACGTGGAAATAATGGTGAGTGGATGTAGTGGATGTTTCTGTGTGGCCATGAAGTTAGCACACAGTGTGTATTTGATTTCAACTTGGACCGTCGTGCTTTACAACAGAGTGGAGTCACCTAACACTTCGGGACAAATTGTATTGGCGGTGTCTGGGATTGTCGAGATGATTCATTCCTTCAGTTCGCTGCTGTCAGTCACTCTGTCCAGAAAACAATATAATGTAAGAAATGGGCCAAGGACAAAATGATTAGTTTTGGTGTGAATCCAGATCACTTAGATCCAGGAGTGTTTTAAGGGGTTCTGTAACATTTTCAGATACAGACTGAAGATACTGACTTCACTCACTAAAAAAACAAATGATTAGTTTTAGTGGATTCTTTATCATTGTGGGATAGTAGGGTTTTTTGGCTCAATGGAAAGAGCATTTACCCCTGAACTATAAGCTCTTTAAGTTTGAGTCCAGGTCTGGGCACTGTATGTTTACGATTGCGAGATAGGACCAGTGCCTTGGAAGATGTCTATGGACTCTCTTGATTCTAGTTTGGAGTTTTCTTCTTTCTTTTTTTTTCTTTTTTTTTGCAATTTTGTGCGCTGATACACATTTTTCGGTTCATAGCCTTTTTTGAAAACCTGTGTAACACTAGAATAGCTCATCTCTATTAAGCAGTAATAATTCATTAATAAACACGCAAATAACAATATTTTTATGAATAGTTTATCAATACTGTATTTACACAGTGTTTTTATTTGCACTGTTCTAAATGAGCTTATTACTAAAGGATTAATAACAATGTTTATAACTCAGTGGTGTAAATACTGCTTTGTAACAGGGTAGCCTCAAGGTCTTAAAAGCATTAAATAGGTTCTAAATTTGATCTTGTCAAAATCAAGGCCTTAAAAGTATTAAATATTATGAGTAGGTATTACATTTTGAAATAGGTCTTAAAATGTATGTTAATTTAACAAAATATATTTATTGAAGAAATGTTATCATTGAAATGCATGATTCATTTCATGATTTTTTAATGCAGCACTGGAGTTCTTTCATCTGTATTAGACTTTTAAAATGAAAAGTTTCAGAGAGTAGTACGGATAATTCCTTAGTGTAAAACTCAGTCAGATTACTGCTCTGTGGTTGACGCTGCTGGCATTAAATTTCACTCTAAGTGGAATTAAAAAGTCTTAAAAAGGTCTTAGATTTCACAGGACAAAACCTGGAGCTGTGTAATAATCAGTTAACTAATTACTAACCTTAACTGATATTTAACTAATGCTTTATAGCGTGAGTTATTCTAAACCACTGTATTGTAAAGTACAGATATAAATGCTTTTTTCCCTTGACTTAAAGAGCAGATATTATTTTTGGCTCCTAACTCCCATTGGGAAGTTCCTCGGTCTGACTGCAGCCCGCAATCTTAAATACACATGGGGCTTTTATTGTGAAAAAAACAGAAAGAGGCAGCTTTTATTGTGAAGAGGCGGAGCTCCCAGACAGACCGAGAGTGACTCAGAGCAGAGAGAGAGAGCTGAGTCTGTCACTGTCTGGCTGCTGCCTGCTCTATATATGCCCCGCACACCTGGACCTCTGCACTCACTGTGGGAATAACAGCAGCAACAGCAACAAGCAAGGTAACACTGACTTCTACTGCTCAGGATATACAACAACTCTTACTAGGAACCTAACTGTATACTTGTTTCTAAATTGTATTGTATGCAAAAGTGAGTATCTTGGTTTAGTCCTGGATTAGTCATGGTAATGTGCTAGTTTAGTCCTGGTTTTCTGCTAGTTTAGTCCTGGTTTTCTGCTAGTTTAGTCCTAGTTTTCTGCTAGTTTAGTACTGGTTTTCTGCTAGTTTAGTCCTAGATTTCTGCAAGTTTAATCCTGGTTTTCTGCTAGTTTAATCCTGGTTTTCTGCTAGTTTAGTCCTAGTTTTCTGCTAGTTTAATCCTGGTTTTCTGCTAGTTTAGTCCTAGTTTTCTGCTAGTTTAATCCTGGTTTTCTGCTAGTTTAGTCCTAGTTTTCTGCTAGTTTAATCCTGGTTTTCTGCTAGTTTAGTCCTAGTTTTCTGCTAGTTTAATCCTGGTTTTCTGCTAGTTTAGTCCTAGTTTTCTGCTGATTTAGTCCTGGTTGTCTGTGCTGATTTTAATCCTTATTTAGTCCCACTTTGGACCTTATTTAGTCCAATTTTGCTCATCAACTTTAAATTGTATTCCTTTGGCAATGGAAATTTGGTTTTCTGTATTAATTTTATAGGTGGCTCTTGAAAGGTGGTGCTAAGATGAAGAGATAAGTGTCAAAAAAGTAACATTTTCTCTGGGATCATGCCTCTTAGCTTGATTTGTTTGCATAGCTCAGCGCTGGAGTCAGATGGATTAGTTAACACGATAGCCTTTGCGTTATGGTTAGCCTGCTCATTCACCTTGCCGGCTCTTCCTCTCCTCCTCTCCTGCTGCTAATCCCATTTGATGCCGATGTCTTTCCCACTCCAATCTTGGGAAGAATGTCTCCGGCATTCCAGGGGGAAAAAAAAAAGCCACTCTTGGTCGGACAGAGCCGGGAGTGATGGATGAATAGAGGTGTATAGTGAAAAGTAAAGGATTGTGTGGAGAGAGGAACACTTGAACTATGAAATAGGAGCTTGTATTGAGAGCCGACTGGGAATTATACTAAAAAGAAAGGGGAAAAAAATCTGGGCCAGGGAGAAAAGTAGGTGATCGGAGCAGCCCGTGAACTGTTGTTTGTGTGGCTTGAATAAGGGAAAAGAAAGAGCCCTGTGCTGGTTTAAACAGAGGAGGGAAAGGAAAACAGTCTGGTTCTGTTTTATGTGGTGTGTGTTTGTGTGTGTGAGTGCAATTAGAGCCAAAGACAAGAAGGGGGTGGGGTCCCGCTGGAGGAGAGGGACCCGAAATATGTTTGTGAAGGAGGAAGCGCACAGAGGGAACATGTCAGGGATGGAAGGAGTACAGTTTTGACTTTATCTCATGAAGCAGACGTAGGCATTTTTAACATTATATTATATTAACACTAGTTGTCCTCTGCATGGCCAGAATGCACTTTTGGGTTTTGCACAGTGTACTAATGGCAGAAAAAGTAATCCTCTTAGATATGAAATTATTGGACTGCAAAGTTAACACATTTTTC
The DNA here is from genome assembly GCA_020698575.1 of Bostrychus sinensis. Lineage (NCBI taxonomy): Eukaryota > Metazoa > Chordata > Actinopteri > Gobiiformes > Eleotridae > Bostrychus > Bostrychus sinensis. The sequence continues at coordinate 24,569,579 of CM036246.1, forward strand.
TGAAGTGATGAGCATATTTGGAAATCGTCTTAGCTGTTAAAAAGGTCACAACTGCTTCATACAGCTTTATTGAAACGATGGTTTGGCTTGACAAGTACCATAGCATTAAATATTGCACAACATTTGGGGAACAAAGCAGTAATATACACATGATAAAAGCAATGACACTAACATTAGTAACTGTAACAAGTTTTGTAATACTGTATTTTTTGAACAGTAGAAGCCCATCCTCTTGGAGCCGCCCCTCAATTTAACATTTAGCCATTCTTATCTTTGTCACTTTGTGCCATTGCTATGTATACAGTTTGTCTCTCTACTAAATCTATAATATGTTGTATGTCTTTGTATGGGCCGCACTTGGACAATTGACATTCAAACTTCTCACTTTCCTGCCTTAATCTTCCCTGTGACACTTCATTTCCAGTCGGTCGTGACCCAGGACACTTTCCCCTCTGTGCGTCTGGTCGAACCCTGTGTCACTTCATTCAAAACAGACAAATGTGTTACTCAGAGTCTGTCAGCGCTCGACTCACTCTCACAGTCGCTCGGTGATTCGCTCCAGGGCTTTTGACAAATTCACGCTGACGTTATGGCAGTCAGTGATGATGCAAGCTTAGACTGAGGAGTTTGCAGTTCACACGAGATAGACGCTAGACCAGGGGTTCTCAAATTGTGGTGCAGGTACTACTGGTGGTACGCAGGCTTTGTTTGGTGTAACTCAGGAGTCTTTTGTAGTTCTGCAGTGTAATTTAGAGCTAGGTTGATTCCTGATTTATTCTTAATTAGTCCTGGTTTCGATCTGGTTTAGTCCTGGTTTAGTCCTGGTTTATTCCTGACTGGGTTACTCCCAGATCACTCCTGGTTTAGTCCTTGATTGGTTCTGGTTTAGACCTAGATTAGTTTTGGTTTAGACCTGGTTAACTTCTGTTTTAGTCCTGGTTAAGTCATAGTTAAGTCATGGTTAGGACCTGGTTTAGAACCGGTTTAGTCCTGTATTAGTTATGGTTTGATTAGTCCTGGTTTAGACCCAGTTTAGTCCTAGATCAGTCCTGAATTAGTCCTAGATTAGTTTTGGTTTAGACCTGGTTAAGTCATAGATTAGTCATGGTTAGAACCTGGTTTTGACCTGGTTTAGATCTGGTTTAGTCCTGTATTAGTTCTAGTTATGAACAGACTGAGAACCACTGCAATAGACTTTTTTATTGTAAACTATGCAGGAATTTTTAGCTTTAGGCGCTTTGAATTCTGGGATATGTAGTCAATTATTTACTATTGGAAGGTTACACTGTTGATGAGTGCTTGCATTGTTGAACTCGTCAATAAAAAACTCACCTTTTTCTTCCGGGATCGGTCAGTGCTGTACTGTTTTTTCAGAAAGATTGCACTTATTACTAGAGAGATATGACGTCCTGTTTTCTCTTTCGCACGCTTCCTGAATCAGCTGGGTCTAATAAAAAGAGACCAAAACAATGACTGCAAGCGGGATGGTGTGGAGCTGGCACTAATCATGTGTTATTGTCGGAAGCACAAATAAGTGGCTCAAACAAGGCCATTTATCCATTTATTAGAACAAGATGGCGCTGATAAATACCCACTTTGTCTGGCATGACTCTTATTGCGGGGCTGTAAAAAAAACTCACTTTGTTTTAAGTTACTGTCAAGCTGTTTTTTGGCATTTTCATTTCGGGAAATCCACACTAGATCTGTTCTTCCTGCATTAAAAGTTTTTACAGACAGGATCTAGCCCAAGGAAAGTATTTTTAAAAGATGTAAAAATGCTTGAATGGGAACTACAAGATTTTGGACTGGAGGAAACTCATCTAAAAGTGTATTGTAATAGGAATCATCTGTGAAAAATTAGACTTTACTTAGACTGTTATGCACACTTCAATAAGGGACGCTCTGATTGGCTGTTAAATAATGGCAACTGGGGGAAGTTAGGGAAAGTATCTGTTTTAGCGGTAGATTTGGTTTGTTACACATAGAAACTAAAAAGAAAAAAACATGCACCACAGAGATCCGGACCTCAGTATTTTTCTCATACCTTTGCTGTACACCGCAGTAAGCTCCAATGTTTTAAACAAAATCATGGAAAATCCATTGTTTAAAAAGTCTAAACAAACTCACAATCAGGTTTTAACCAGGACTAAACCAGGACCAAACCAGGTCTAAACAAGGCCTAGACCAAGTCTAAACCAGGATTAAGCTAGGACTAAATTACCAGGTCTAAACCAGAACTAAATCAGGTCTAAACCTGGACTAAACCAGTATTTAACAAAGAATAAACTAGATCAACATCAGGTCTAAACCCAGGACTAACATGTTGGACCTCAGTATTTCTAAAATTCTGTGTAACGCCCTGGCTGCAGGTAACAGTTTTTGTCGTAACAGCAGCCGGCCCAGGATGGCAGGAGTAAAATCGTTTAGTTCAGCTTTAAAAGCGTGGGCTATTTTTACTGAGCTAATGAAAAAGGCAGAGCTGTATGAAAAGTAATGCAGTGTTAGCAGTCGGTCTGACAGACTCAGGAGCTGGAGCGAGGCAGGGCTCTTTGTGGGCCAGTTGGCTTGGACCAGGACTGCAAAACACAGAGCGGTTGGTATGGAGACAGAGGAACACTTCCCCTTTTTTAATTCAACCCCTGTCCCGCTATGAGAACAAAGAACTAGAGAGAGATGGAGGACTGCGAGAGCTGTGTTTAACTTCACTAAAAAACGCCTTATGGTGAAGTAACAGGATCTCAGCCCCAGGTCTTTGTGTTTTATGTGGACAGTCAGGATGATGAGGCGGGGCGAGGTGTTTGAATGTAAACACAGTGGGGCAGTGTGCAGTCTGGACAAACTGGACGACCTTTGACCACTGTTACTCAGAAAGAAGTGGGCCATAAAACCATTCAGGCTCACAGCGGTAGCACAGATAAGATGGGTGGTTATTAAATAACACACATGGACACATGGAAATAGGTAAGAAACATTTTTACAGTGGAATGTTTATGTTTTGGCAGCATCTGCGGTAGCCTTGTAGGGACATGCTGATCGTAATGAACAAACCCACTAAAATAGGTCCAAATCTAATCTTTCTAATCAGATTAGGCTTAGTTTACATACTATGTACTGTAGGTCTCTAAGCTCTTTATGCAAGATCCTGAAACTGTGGGTGTGCTTCAACTCCAGCAGTGCTCAGTTTGTCCACTCTGGGCAGTGTTAGGAACAGGAACTGAGATCTGGGATAGGCAAATGCAATGTTTTTAGTCTGAAAATATTCAGAACATTTTCCTGATTGCACCTTTAAAATGTTAATGGGGGTATTATTAGTTGCCCATGTTCAAAACCGTCACAACTTCAACTATGTGCCAAACTAACCTCTAAAAAGGGCTAAGAATACAAAGCCAAACAACTACAGTTCACTTATTCCATTCATTTTTCATCTATCATCACACACACATTAGCGCTATTACAGGTCCCCTACTCTGCTAAGTCAACTTTTTTGAGCTTTTAATCTTGTTATATTGTTGTTTCCGCCACAAAAACATACCTGGATTAGTATTTTGTTTTATTCACGCATTACAATGCCACCATTCTGATCATTTTAGTGCTTAAATTGCCCTCACCAAGAAGCAGTCAGCTCATTTATCCAACTGTTAGAGTCATGTCGCTCATAGTTGTGCTAAAGTCAAAGTGACACTTCCCCAAAAGATGATGTTTTCCATACATATACTTTATTTTAAGTTATAAAACATGAAATATTAATGCAACGATGCAACGGTGTCAAAAAGTATTTCAAAAAGCCTGAAAAAAGCATAATATGAAACCTTTCAGTCCAGAATCAATATTTTGTCTTAGCACATTTTTATACTGAAAGCTTTACGACACAAATGTCTGTTACAGCTGCTTAACATCCGTCATGAGATTATATTTCGAAGGTGTTGCCTGTGGAGGTCCTCGGGTTTGTTCGTACAACAGCAGTCCAGTGTTGTGTCAAACTGAGTCTGGGATGCAACAGCGAGGAAATGAAGTGTGTTTCCTCTCACACGGCCAGCGCGCTTCTGCTCGAACACGGCCAAAAAAGGAATTAAATAACTGCTCAGTGCTGCAGGACTCCTGGAGCTGCCAGACTATTCCTGTAAACGCACTCTGCTGGTGGAGGCCTGACCGGGAGATGTCCGGGGAGATGTAGGGGAAGTGTACACAAAGAGGTGGACAATGTGGAGAGACTGGTGGTGCTCAGGGAATTTAGTGTACAGTAGTGAGACTGAGATCTGTCTGGGACCCCATTGCACTGAGACCCAAGACTTAATGAACAAACTGAGACCAGCATAGCTCAGATTCCTGGTATTATTTTGGTATAAAAAGTAAAAATGGACCATTTTGCCAACACAATTGACATGGCATTAAAATAAGAGGTTATTTTAAAATCATAGCGCTGAGTTTAGTGTGCAGACCAAGCCATCCAGCAATTTTCTCTGTTTTTATGTTTACTTTGCACTTTGTTTCTCTCTATGTAGACATGGACCTCAGTCACAGCACAGAATTAGTCACTTTCTCTCATTAATTAATTGTTGACAAGAGGTATAGACAAACCAATGGGAGCTGAAGGATAAAGATTATAGATGAAATATGAAATATACTTGCCACAGGAAATCATCTGCCTCTTTACTTTCATTTTAAGAGAGAGCCATTGGTCACTGTTGTTGGCTCGTGTTGTTAATTTGTTACACTGGGCTCATGTTGTTAGCGCCGTGTGCAGGGGACAGGGCTGCACTGAAGAGGAGGAGGAGGAGGTGCTGCATTCTTAAACATGAAAAATAGTCCAACTGATTATTCGACATCTGGAAAGGATTTAGCCCGCTCGGTCCTGGCTGGTGGACTCCTGACAATGTGCACCGCCGGGATGTGCAGTATATTTGTTACAGGCGGCCTGTCAAGGACTCATCAGTGCACTCTGAAGGGGGCATCTGTCCTCTGCTCACTTCCTTCAGCTCATCTTCTCTGGTTTCTTTTAACGGCCTCTTGGTGAATGTAAAGCTTAAGAGACGCTGTAGGTTAGACAGAGAGGACAACATTCGCTAACTTCTCCCACTGTCCCTCATGGCTTAGTGGTTCTGAGACTTTTCACACACTGCCTCTCGAAATGGTTGGCTTACCAAGTTTAATTTTAATGGACAAATATGAGCCTACATCAGAATTAACCTAGGTCTAAACTGAGCATATATTAGAACTAACCTAGGTTTAAACCAAATAGATTAAACAATAACTATACTATACCAAGAACTAAGGCCAGAACTAAGCAAAGAAGGAGCGAAATCCAGTTCAAAAAAGCCTGAATCAAACCTAAACTAAATTCACATCTAAACTGGGCCTAAACCAGGACTAAGCAGTGGTCTGCACCGCCAAATTTCAGCCATAACTAGAGCCTGAAGACTAAAATCAGGAATAAAAACAAAACAAAAGGACTAAACCAGCCTGTAATGCATGGCCATTTCATCTTAAAATAATTCAGCATTAACTATTATTAATGGATTAGTGTTGTATTGTTGTTAAAATGATGCTGTTAAAATGGGGTGAACAGGAAATGTAGTTTTCTTCACTGTTGCACTTATCTCCTGATTCCTTCACTTTGCTGATGGAGAGAAAGTCTTTGTTTGAGGCAACAGGCCGATGATAACCTATCAGTGTGTGCTGCTGGTGCAGGGGTTTCCTTCCCAGAAATAGACGCTAATGCACACACATTCTGCTCATGCCATTGTACTGCTGCTATCACCTAAAGATGACTTTTACTAAAGGTTATGAGCTGTTTAAAGCTAAATGAAGGTATTGTTTGCAGATGTGTGCTTCAAGTAAATGCATAATTCATTTATGGTTTGTTGTCAACGCTGTTGTTAAATAAAAACATGCACTGACTTGAGAGCTCTTCCTAACATCTTTCTTGCCCAACTGTAATGGGCGTTGTGTGAGCCTGTGAGCTATATGTTGGTGTTTATGTTCGACTTGCAGGACAAAATGTACTGGTCTCATCTGACGCTTTGATTGGCATTTCAGCTTTCCATCAATTATCCTTACATCTGGTGTCCAACATTTCTTGCATTTGGCCTCGAGTTGAGTAGAAAAAGTGGGCTCTGGAGTACATCCCTAAATTGAAAACAGCTGGATGGTTTTGCAACAGTTTCACAAATGTGTTACTTTGCTTCAAGGCCGCTCACCTTTCTTTAAAACATGACGCTTTCAGTTTGAAGCCTGTTGCTGACGAGCTCTGTCCTTCACAGGAACGCGTCCCAGATCAAGCAGCTGCAAGACCAGATCCTCCTCGAGCTACAGGAAGCAGCCCAGTTGCAGCAGCAGCAGGACCAGCCAAGCCAGGACGTCCCACCTCCACCGCAGCCACAACAACAACCACCACCAGCACCACCGGCACCTCCTCAAGAAGCCACTTTCCCTGCACCGCCCTCACCGCCGCTCCCCCCGCCCCCGTCCTTTCAGGAGCTGGAGAGCAGCACCACCACCACCACCATGCAGGCCAGCACCTTCAACTATGCCCGTCCCAAGCAGTTCATCGCTGCCCAGACCTCGGGCATGTCCCCTTACTCCGCCCCGTCTTCCTCAGGGTCGGGGTCCAGTCTGTCCTCCCCTCTGTCCCCCAGCTCCTCACACAAGCCCTTCACCAGAGTCGCCCTGCCTCCGTTCACCAAAGCCCCCAGCGTGGAGTCGCCCAGCTCGCCGTCCTTCCCTCCTCCGCCTCCGCCCTTCCTCAGCCCCTGCAAACCTGCCCTCGCCCGCTCAGGACTTCCCCCCTCCACCTCCTCCACCCCCGCCCCCTATGTCCATGTCCCCTCCGCACTCAGAGACCTCCTCGCCCTTCTCCTCTGTGCCTCCGTCTCCTGCCTCCAGCTTCCTCTCCTCGGTGCTGCCCTCCACACCGTCCTCCCCCAGCAGCTCGATTGTCAACGCCCTGGGCCTGCCTAAAGGCAACGGGACTGTGTAAGTAACCGCCTTAACTCCTGTGCCACGATTAGGACAAAAGTGTCTTTTTCAAGTTTTATTTTGTTGAACTTTGCAGTGGTTTTTAGCTTTTCTGTAAAATTTGGCTCAGGTGTGTATTTTATCACTAATTTTAACATTCTAAATTTAATATAATTTTTACACTTTAACTAAATTTGGTACATTGCTTTTGTTAAGTGGCAAAGTGTCCCTGACAACAAAACATCATAAAAAATGTATACATTCATATTTTTTCACAACTTTTTTCCTAGTAAAAAACACACAAAAAATTTATATTTTCATTGCTCTCAATGTAAAGTGAATTTTTCTAGGGAGAGTTATTACAGCCTTGGCTATGTCAAAGATTACCAACAACACTGATTTAGATGGATTTGGGATTTTGAACAACTAGTTTTAATGGGTTTTAATGGGAGTTGGTGTTTAGATTAGAAAAATTATCCCTAAAAATAAATGTTATTGGTGATCTTTGACATACCCAAGGCCCCTAAAAATCCACTTTGCATTAAGAATAATAAAATTATCTAATTTTTTGTCTGTTTTTTACTAAAAAATTTAGATGCTATGATATTGGCATAAAAAAGGTTCAAATTCTGACAATTAAATATTTGGTATTTATGGTCAGGGCACAATTTGTTTAAAAGATTTAAATATTTATAAATGATGTTTATGATGTTTTGTGATGGGGACACTTTTGTCACTTTACAGGATATAATAAACGCTTAATCCAGAGAGAGCTAAGTAAAAAGTGCTACAAGGTTTGATGATTAGGACTAATCCCAAAAAGTGGAAAGTGTGTCCCAATGTTTTGGTGTTTCCTGGCCTTATCCTGGAGGACCACCTGTGTTAAGATATCTTACTCTGACCCAGTCAAGCCCTTGCAATTTGTCTTTTTCTTCTTCTTCTTCTGTTGTCTTGTCAGGGGCCAAATGTGGTCTTTGGGCCCCTTCCAGAGCAACTCCCCGGTAGAGCTTTGGTTACACAGTCTGTCAGGTTACATAATGTTCTTTAACACAACATCAGCGCAGAGCAGGATAAGGAGAGCTGACATGTTTAAGTTTTAATAATATGTGTTTAAGGGAAGGTGCTAAGTTTAGAGCCACGCAAACACAAGTCCATTCAAGGGAAGAAATTGTGTTTTAAATTAAAGTAATGGCTTTAATTGTAATGGTAAAAATGGTCAGTAGATAAGTTAGTATAAGTTAGATAAGTTTTTCTGGAAACACATATTTAAAAATGTAAAAAAAATATCGTTGACCAATATCATCGGCTTTTAATCTAATTTTAAACACTTTTTTATCTCTACAATGAATTTGCTTTGTGTTCTGATGCTAGTTTTTTTTAACATTATATTATATTCTTTAACCATTATGACCTAGTTTGAAGCAACACATGTTCATGACATATCTTTAAACATATTCTGTACATTTCAGTGAGGTTTTCTGACAGCATTTTTGGCGGCACACCTTTGGGCCCTGAGCCACCATTTTGGAACCAGTTTCAAACACAATAACTGTATATTTCTACATATTAACAGCAAGATTTCTTACATAAAGCTTTCACTGACATTGTATAAACTTGACAGTCGAAACATTGACATTCCTAAAAGGCCAGGTTCAGTGTTGTCCATCCCATTGCAATGTTATCTTACTAATGCTTTTCTGATAGCAGCTTTTTGAACCTAAATTAGCTTTTTTCTCCTCCTCTCCTGCACCGACATTCCACCTTTATGCCTTTGCCAGCCATTTTTCAATAGCCTCTAACTCAGCGCTGCACTCCCCCTTTCACCGCGGCATTCCTGCAGCAGATAAGAAGACACTGCTCCAGCAGGACATGCCCAGATAAGGCCCGGCGTTTTCCTTTCAGGGGCGAGAATGACTTTTAAACTGACGGATGTTTGGTTCTGTTTTTAGCAAAGCGTTTCCCAAGAAGCCAGTCACCCGGACGCCCCGCATTGTGTCAGACTCGGACATCCAGGGGTCCAAAGACGCCGTCATCCAAGACCTGGAGAGGAAACTGAGATTTAAAGAGGAGCGAGTGAGCAATGGACAACAGGTGAGTGCTGTTCAGGTCGCCGCGTTTAACTTCTCGATGTTTTGCAGAGGTGGAAAGTTACTATTATCTTTTACCTTAAATAATTTACATGTTACTTTTTTGTCTTCTTTCCTTTCAGCTTTTCCATTCTGTTGTTGATTTGACATCTTGTTTTTTATTGCCAGAGAGATGCCTTTCTGACACAACCCTCTTCATTTATCCAGGCTTGGGACAGGCACAAAGCGTACACTTGTGACCCTTGTGGCTGAATTTACCATTTACTTTTACGCAAACCATTTAAAAAAAATCTTTAACCATTAAAGTATTTTTAACCTTGGTAGTAGTAGTTCTGTTCATCACTAATCCAGCCACAAGAGGTCACAAGCCAGTGTTCTTTTTGTGCCAGTCCCAAGCCTGGATAAATGATGGGACGAGCATCTGATGTGAAGCCTATTCCAAATCAATACGTAAATAACTGCACACTGAGAGGGAGATGATTTGCTGTGGGTGACTCAGATGAAAAAGGCCAAAAGGAGAGAAGACTTAATACCTCTGATACTACTACTTTCACTTAAATAGTAACTTTATTGCTCTTTTTGCTATTTTGAAGTAACAATATTCCTCCTTTGGTACAGATGTTGAGTACTTGTTCCACCTCTGCTGTTTTGTATGACTGTGTGGTATCAATAACAAGAATAACAAGACAGGGATCCCATTTGAGTTTGCCGTCGAGGCCTTTTTTTTAACTCAAATATTTAAGTTTGATTTGATGTGAATAATATAATATAATAAAAATAAATGTGTGTCTGGCCGCTCTCACACACACTAACCCCGCTGCTTCCAGAGGTTAACCTATGAGGAGAAGATGGCGCGCAGGCTGCTGGGAGCCGACAACGCTGCCACAGTCTTGAACACGCAGGAGACGGAGGAGGAGCCGAGCACTCAGGTACAGTACGGGCCCAACTTTACCACTGTGATGTCGCATGGATAACGCTCACATACAGCGAACGATCTGATTCCTGCGTGATGCTGACGACACAGGAACATCGCTCTAGTTATTGTTCCATCCCATCAAAGAACCAGTCCCTCTGTTATGATGCCACAAGTCTGCGCCTTAAGAGTAGAAATGAACAATAAGGGAATGTTCGTTTTACACTCACACATTGTTGCTTGTATATGGTGATATTACACAATATATTTTATTTTATTTATTGGTAAAATAATGGGAATTCTGAGCCTAAATTGAGAAAATAATTAGATATTAAGATAAGATAGAAGACACAATGCTTAAACATAACCAGATAGGACTTCTAAATAAAATGTTACATGTACACTAACCCAGTGTTTCCCTACCAGGGGTACCGGGACCCCTAGGGGTACACAAGCACATTGCAGGGGGTACGTGGAGTTATATGATGTTACATTTATAGTACATATATATATTTTTGGCTTTGAAAGATTAAAATAACGTAAATCAAGAGAATGCAATATTAAAGAAGGAATAAACCAGGACAAAACTAGGAACAAACCAGGTTTAAACCCAGTCTAAAACCAAGACTAAACCAGGACTAAACATGACTAAAAGAAGTACTAAACCAGGACTAAACCAGTTCAAAAACCAGAACTCAACCAGAAAAAAAAAAAAAAATTGTCTAAAACTAGAACTAAATCAGAAATAAACCAGGACAAAACTAGGAACAAATCAGACTAGACCAAGACTAAAAGAGGACTAAGCCAGGACTGCACCAAAGGAATGCAACACTACAGAAGTACTAAACCAGGAATAAACCAGGTCTAAACCCCGTCTAAACCAGGACTAAGTCGTGTCCAAACCAGGACTAAAGCAGGTCCTGAGGATACACAAGACCAAAAAGATTGGGATCCAGTGCACTAACCTACACAGTGACCCTGTCTTTAACCATTGGATATAAAGTCTGAACTAACTCGAATCACACAAAACAAGGAGTTGACATATATTTTCAAAGCCTTTTAAAGTTTTCTAGTCTTTTTCCTAAGGTGCAGACTTATGACGTCTTTAAAAAGTGACTGTTTCTTTGCGGAGACGTTCCTGTCACATCAGCAACACACGTGATCGAAATTAGATTGTGCCACATAATACACACTTTTTCCGATTTGTTTTGTACACTTTTCCCACGAGAGTACACACCACCATCTTGTCTTGTTGAATTTGAAAGCTGGGTATAAACATTGTAAAGTGCTCCAGAGCCCGCCATAAATAGTTTTGTTTATGAAAAGTTTGAAGATATGTAGATATTTGTCTGACTGTGAGACAAACTTAATTGTAACTCACAAAAGCCCAGTGATGTTTCGATGCTCAGTGCTGTTTATTTTAAGTATATACTGTAATTAAATTCAGAGATTATAGCATATGCCACACTGAATCAAGATTTCATAAACTATTTCCATTTATTTATTTCAAACCAGAACTAAACAAGGATTGAACTTGGACTTTTAAGCCAGGACTAAACCAGAACTAATGTAACAGTAAAGCAAAACTCAGATCTTAACCAGGTCTAGTCCTACTGCTAAACTAATATAAAAACAAAACATGATTAAGCCAGAAAACACCAAGACCAAGAACCAAGAGAAGACCAAATGTGTGCCTACTAGGATTCAGTTGGGATTAAACCTGACTTAATCTAGACTAAACCTAGCTTAGACCCAAAACTAAACCAGGTTGAATCAAGTCAAAACAATAGACTCTAAACTACAACTAAACCTAAAATAATCCAGGATTAAGGAGATCCAAACCCAGCTCTTAACCACCTTCACTTGCTTTTTCTTCACCATACAAGTACACAGTATTACAGAGTAACAATGAACAGATGCTAACAAAATGAAACTGTAGCCACCATAAAGCAGACTGTGAATGTTCCTGATTGGTTGAACACTAAAGCTCTGCATGTGGCTGCTGCTGCAGTGGTGCCAGATGTGGAGGATATTGGCTTTCTTTGGCTTTTTCAAGTTTTATTGTGATGTTGTGCCTGTGTTTGCTAATTGTCAGTTAAAAAGTCACTTTATTTGGATCATCAACACCCGCACTTATAAAATGACACAGCAGTAAACACAAAGGCAAATGTTTTTTTTTCTGTCAACAGGATGACAGGTCGTCTGAGTCTTGCCCCCAAAAGGTTATTTAAAGTTTTATCATAAAATCACCTATCACTGTGTTATTCACATTGGTTTTGTAAGGTTTTGCACACAACATTCACACTTATATTGTTAATAGTGACTCCCAAACATTTCTACAATTCATTTCCCTAGTACAGGGGTGTCCAAAATATGGTTCGTGGGCCAAATGCGGGTTAGGGTTAGTAATGGGTAAAAAGCTTCATATTTGTGTGATATGGACCTGGCATCACGGAAGACAAAATGGAAATTAGTTGTCTCCAGAAAATGTCCGCTGCACTATGTTTCAGTCCCAAGCCCACATAAATGTAATTGCAGAAGGGGATTTGAAGTAAGAACTATGCCAAAGTTCCCATGTTACTGATTCACTGTGGAATCCCTGAAAGAAAAGGAACAACAGCTGTATGGGACGTTCATATGTCAGTTTAATATGTGATTCTTAAAAATAATCTGGAGAGTCACTGAGTACCATTAAACACACTCAGAGTACCACCATAAGTACTTCCTACCACAGTTTGAGAACCACATGGCTTAATGGACACATAAGAAGATCACAGACCTATCACTTGCAATAAACTTTCTTGTGCAAGTACAAAAGAAGCAAAGTTGTATGTACGATGCATCTGTGGATAAAAACTGTAACTGTACAGGGCTGGGTTTGTGCAGGTTCTGTATGTATAGTATAAATTTTGAAACATGTCCAGAACAAAATATGCACAGTAGTTTCACTGCCACACAAAGCATGCTGCTTCTGATGTCAAAATAGCACTCAAGTGGTATCTGTGGAGAGAAATTTTTAAAAAACTTCATCAGATAGGCCACAGCAGCTGCTCTGCTTCAGACCTGAGACGTTTGAGAGTCTTTGCGTGGTGCGTTCAGGGGCTGCAGCTGTGTGCCCAAACCCTATCATTATCAGTGCGATGTGTCATCGAACCACACAGCACTGCAGATGTTCAGTCTCCCTCTGCGGCGATGACAGATGAGGGAGCAGCAGGGAGTGGCTCAGGAGAAGAGTAATGGGAAATTTTAGACATGTTGGCAATATGCTTAATACAGTTTTTCTCAAGTGCTTTGGCTATTTTCTTAATCAATCCTACAACAGTTAAGTGGTACATATTAAGCTTTTTTGTAGCCCAATATCACAGCAGTTTAATCAAAAGGAAAAAGACAATATCCCCTGTCCTCAGAGCCTCCACCAGGATGACCAAAACTCTTCACCAAGTTTTTTCTATAGACATTTTTTTCCAATCAAAGCATTAAGTGTATGAGACACTTGCATACTCGATGTAAAATCGAAATCTGTAAGTTCAAATACAAAGACATCCTACATGAGAAATTTTCATAAACAGGACATCATAAGTTTTTTACTCTTTTGCATGTGTTATAAAACATTACTTGACAATTTCACTAAAATAAGCTGTTGTGAAGCTGCACAAATTAATAAAAAAAATTTGAGGTAAATGTTTTAAGAAATGCTGTTACCGTAAGAGTTGAGCCAAAGCAAATGAGAAAACCTGTTAAGCTTCACAGTCCATGCGCGCTTATGCCTCTGCTCTCTGGTCACCACCACCACCTTCCCTGTTGATTCAATAGTGTCCTGTCTCCTAAATCTCTCACCCGTCTGTGTCTTTGTGGGTCTTTAGGAGTACAAAGTGTCGAGCTTCGAGCAGCGCCTGATCAGTGAGATTGAGTTTCGTCTGGAGCGCTCTCCCGTCGAAGAGTCGGACGACGACGTACAGCACGACGACGACTCGGCTGAAGGAGAGGCACCAGCTTTTGACCAGAAACTCAAGCACTGCAAGGTGTTCGAGGGCATGCCCGTCACCTTCTCCTGCAAGGTCACTGGAGATCCTAAACCCAAGGTACATACAAATACATATTTAATTTTTTAAGTTTTTACCTACAGTCAAGTTTGCCTGTGTCCGGTAAATGGTTCGGCTGCATGATATAAAGAAATCCGGTGTAAGGCATCTGATGTAAAACCGATTTAAAGCCAAATCAATACACAAACAACTGCATGCTAGGAGGCAGGGAAAAGCCAAAAGGACAGAAGAAGATTGCAATAACAATAAGACTTGTAATATATGAATCCACTGTGACATAGTAAAGATTTATTGGAATGGAAATTCTTAGCTCTACACAAGCTCCCCTTATTTGACTATTCCAGCTAAATATTTAAGATATTTTTGGTTGTTTTTATGCTTTATTGATGCCACACAGTAGTTGGAAATCAGGGAGAGAGCAGGAAGAGATATTCAGCAAACTGTCGGAGTCCGGAGTTGAACCCATAACACCGAGGCAGGCTGTAGTTGCCCTGTACATGCGCCACAGCTCAACCAACCCAGCTATACTGCGGTGCAAGCTGAATATTTTTTAAATTTTGTCTTTCCACATTGAGGTTGAAAACTCTGCTTTGACTTATAAGCTTTTAAAATGTCCATCATGTTGAATGCCAGGACATTGTTTTAATGGAGCTGTAATATTGCAGTTATTGATACTGCACTAACAATAAATTAGCAGTATATTGTAGAGCCCAGTGTTAAACAGAAAAAAAAATTCAGAAAAAAGTAATAATTTACCATTAAGATGTTCTGTTTAGTCTTACAATAAAAAATTACTACATTCATTAGTAGAGGAGAAGCCTGGCAAATATAAACACTGCAGAAAGTATTCGAAACAGGCTTTCACTCAATCTTTAAGACACGTGTGTTTCAGGTTTCAAGTATGATATTTGAGTGTTTTTCCTTTGAAGGCAACTTTCATTCAGTTTTATTCGCTGACAGCTAAAACATTTTATTGGCGCCAGAGCATGAAAACTGCCAAAACAAAATGGCAACATCACTGTGATCACTTCTCTAGTTTACACAGCTTTAGTGAGTAGCAGCCACAACAAAAAGAGTATAGCCTGGTCGTGCTAATTCCTTTTCAAGTCTATGTAAAGCGTAATTTGAGTTGGATTTGCAGCTGTTGGCACAAATGGACATAGATTAAACCGCCTTTGAAACACAACTGCATAGACTTAAGACCAATAAGAAGACAGAGGGGCGTAGCATCATGCACCAAATGCTTCTGAGCCATCACAGAAAACATTTAACTAATCAGAGAAACAACACATTGCATAAAGCTCATCTCATTTTAAAGAAATTCTGCATATTTCTGCAGTTTTTACCCCAAATGCTTCTCCTTACACATTTATCCAGGAATATGTTATTGAAAAAATGACCTCCAGTGCCTAAAGTTAAAGCCAACTTGAAGCTAAAGGACGTGTAATTACTCTCTTGAGATTAATCAGAAGTGCGTCAGAGCTGGTGGCGGTGGTGCTGACGGCTTGTGTGTTTTTGATGAAGGGCGTAGAGCCGGGCCATATGCAGCGTGTTGTGATAAGGGGAGGCCCAGAGCTGGTCCTGGTCCTCTGTCTGCTGTAATGACACGCTGATGACAAGCTCCAGGAAGTAGGACCAAAAAAAAAAAAAAAAAACTGAAGATAGCAGATAATTCATTATTGTGCAGGTCTACTGGTTCAAAGACGGCAAGCAGATTTCCAAGAGGAGCGAGCACTACCGGATCAGCCGAGACCCCGACGGGACCTGCTCCCTGCACACGGCCGCAGCCTCCCTGGACGACGACGGCAACTACACCATCATGGCCGGAAACCCGAAGGTGAGCGGTCAAATAAAACACACGCAGCTTTGACAAGATGACACACTGGGGATGTCAGCGTTCATTAAGAGAGGAGAAAAATGATGAGTATCGAGATAATAGCCCGAAGAGGAAACGGGCGTTGAGTGAGACAGGAAGTAACCAAAGCCCTGATGAGGGGCCAAAAGTTCACTGCTCTGACAGATCACATTTGGTTTTTTGGACTGAAAGTGTGTGTGTTTGTTGTTTTTTGGTCCCAGGGCAGAGTGAGCTGCACAGGGAGGATGATGGTACAGGCCGTGAACCAGAGAGGACGCAGCCAGCGCTCCACACCGGGACACATGCGCAGGTGAGGGACCAGAGAGGCTGGACTGGGACATGTGAACTCAGTTTGAACATATTTTTTTACAATACTAAGAGGTAATGCTTTACAAATGTTTGCTTTGGGAGTATTATTTTTATAGACTATGATTACACTTAGCTATTTAGAGAAGTCAGCATTGCATAAATCTTGCCCCATTGGGATATTTCTATTTCTTTTTCGATTTTCTATAGCTATGCATAGCTATGCTGAAAAATAATCTTAGACTTGTTTCACTTTGGTTTTAACATTGAAAAGTTCCTGTGGCCCATAGATTTCATGCATATCCCTCACAGAAAACCATGATACTGAAAGATAAATCTTACAAATTATCCTCATGTCCTGGAAATACCAAGAGTATTTTGAGTCAGTTTCAACAAAGAAAGTATATACTATGTCTCAATTTTCTTCCATTTATTCCAGCCTATCCCATCAGCTATGGGCCTAAGACAGTGTACACCCAATTTGTTACAAAGTTTGGACTCAAAAATATACATAGACAAACAACCATGCACCTTTACATTAATTTACTAGGGGGGAATTTGGATTCCTCATTAATATAAGTTTATTTTAGTTGCACTCAGGCTCATTGCGACTCTGTAGAAAAACATAGTGTCAGAAAACACACTGATAGCCAACACCTGTTTGCTTTGTTCCCACCCCTCTCCTGACCTTCTATAGACGATACGCGCTCGTCCAAACCCAAATATAAAGATATGCCTTCAGGACGCCCTGGATTTGAACATAAACCTGTGTGATGTGTTATCTGTGACCACTCCCAGAGACAGAGACAGACTGAGAGGGAGATAGACATCAGCTCGTCCCAGCCTC
Source organism: Bostrychus sinensis (assembly GCA_020698575.1). Lineage (NCBI taxonomy): Eukaryota > Metazoa > Chordata > Actinopteri > Gobiiformes > Eleotridae > Bostrychus > Bostrychus sinensis. Next base: position 24,586,584 of record CM036246.1, read on the forward strand.
GTTATTTCTGCTCTGTGTGCAAACATTACAGTGATGTCATTGTTGTTTTAGGGCAGAGAGGCAGAGGCTTAATGACCTGCCACACAGGACTAGAGATCTCAGAAAGAATAGAGACAGAAGAGAGATGTCTGATTAAAGTTACACCGAGATGTTGTCAAGTTATGAGTGGTGCTCCTGCCTCTCAGAAACATCTCTTTTTCAGTAATTTTTGGAAGTGGATGAACCCAGGCTTAACCCATTAAATTTGCGTGCACAAGGGCAGTGGTTCCCAACCTTTTTGGTTTTGTGTACCTCCAGGACCAGGCTTAGTCCTGGTTTGGACCTGGGGTAGTCCTTCTTTAATCCTGGTTTAATTTAGTTTAGACCTAGTTTATCTTTGGTTTAGACCGGGTTTAGTTCTGGTTTTAGGTCTGGTTTAGTTCTGGTTTTAGACCTGGTTTATTTATTGTTGAGTTCTGGTTTGAGTCCTGGTTTAGTCCTGGTTAAGTTCAAGTTTAGTCCCTGTTTTGTCCCTCTTTAGTATTGCATGTTTCTGTTAATCTCTGTTTTATTCCTCAGCATAGTCCTGAGTTAATCCAGATTTAGGTTCACTGTAATCTTAGACAGCCAAACAATTTCTGAAAAGGTTCTATAAATGATCATATTACTCCACGTACCCCCTGCAATGTGACTGTGTACCCCTAGGGGTCCCCATATCCCTGGTTGGGAAACACTGCACTCGGGTAATGAATTAACAGCAACAACAAGTGCTTGACACTGATTCACTGATTCTTTTGCCTGAACTTTTAGGTCCAGGTCGAGGTCCAGGGACAGCGGAGATGAGAACGACAACATCCAGGAGCGCCACTTTAGGCCACACTTCCTGCAGGCGCCCGGAGACCTCATCGTACAGGAGGGACGCCTGTGCAGGATGGACTGCAAGGTACAAAATACACATCACTTTACTTTTACTACTGGGCTAATAACAGTGATTTTTTAAGGAGCTCATCTCCAGCTTCTCAACAACTTTCTTTCATTTGAGTGAAATTATCCAGTTTTGTTATACCTTAGGGTTGTCCAGACCTCCTCCTCCTTCAGTAATTTGAGCTCTTGTTGTGTTCATTGAGCTTTGTCTGCCTTTATCTGTCTTCTTTTGTGTTTACCAAATATTTAATGGCCAAATGAGCCATGTTTTAATGCTGTTCCCTCATCAAAAAATATCTGGAATCATGCTTTTTTTAATTCACGCTTGTTTGAGAAATCCTGTAATCTCTGATGCTGAGTTTCTGAGGCCTCAGGACGCTCGGTTCCACAAACCTCCGCCTCTCCCTGAACCCCTGTCCAATCCAGGAAGCACTGACCAATCAACAAGCCCTCTACATCCAGTCTGCTCTCATTCATTTATCCAAAAAACGGTGTACAGCTCTGTTTCCACTGATTCCTCACAGCTATCTTTGATTTTGTAGTAAAATTAAGAAAGTAAAAAGCTCTATTTCTGTGTTTGGAAACATTTTCTTTAAGTCAGATGTTTTTAAAGGCTGTAAAACATGCTGTGCTGTTCTAGAGGCAACCAAGACTTTCTTATCCTTTTGAAGCCCATATACTGTAAGGTTATGGAAACTTCAAATTTTTATCACGGCAAGTATTGAAAAACTTCTGAACAACACTCTTCTACTGTATTAGACTTTGAGATAGTACTTTTGAGATGGCAAGCTTTATTTTTACGAGGCAAGACCACAGCTTTGAGTAGCTCTCTGCGGCTAATTAACTGAACTTCAATTTAGTTTTATTTGCCCGTCTCCTCTCCCTACATTGAAGTCGGTCTTTGATAGAGGAAATAAAGCCCTGATATGGGTTACAATAACACGGGGAGACATGCCTGTAAATGGAGTACCGCAGCAAGGCAAATATCTTAATCATAGTCACCGAGAAACCCATTGCAGAGCCGCCCTTTAACTCTCCGTGCGCTCATTCAGGGAGGCTCCAAGAAACATTTCCCTTTCTGCGAGTTCCAGTTTCTGAGGCAATAAAATACCACAGAGACGATATGTTTCTTCACTTTGCTGTGTTTTGAATGGCTCGCAACACACAATACAGAAGTGTCGGCTTTCGGTGATTAAAAACGGGATCAGGTTTTTTTAGACGCTTATCCCCTTGTCTTCCCGATCCATGTTTTGCTCATTTTCTGTTGTCCCTGTCTGCTCCCGTCCTCGCACCGCTGTGAACTCAGAAAACTCTTTGAAAATGCAACACAGTAAAAGAAGGCCCACAATTAGCTCTCTATAAAAGACGAAAAGAGATGTTTGTAAGAAAAACTCAGTGCCCTTAAAGAGACAGGAGCATTTTTCTTGCATTTGAGGAAATGTGTTTAATGATATATTTGCATTTTGTAAAAAGAAGGATCTATGAAAAGACACCATCTAGCCTTTATTATTTAATGTTATGCTTTTATAAATATTTTTAAACCAAACTTGGTCACCTCTAGAACAGACGTTTCACAACCTTTAAAAAGTTAATCTGGCTAAAAGAGAATATTTTTAATAAGTCCTCTACTGATGCCATAAAGAAACCGGTGAAGAGGGCAGCAGAGAGCAGGCCAATGCCATCTTTTGAACATAATTTAAAGAATAAAAGGCACTTCACTTCCTTAAACTTTTTGTATGATACCATTTAACTACAAAATCAAAGATATCTGTGAGGAATCAGTGGAAACAGAGTTGTACACTGTCTTTTGGATAAATGAATGAGAGCAGACTGGATGTTGGCTTGTTGATTGGTCAGTGCTTCCTGGAGTGGGCGGGGCTTTGTGAAACCGAGGGTGCTCCTATTGGTTGTTGGTCTACAAAGCCTGTATACACTGAATGCCAAAAACCTATACTGGAAAACTGTCTAATCCAGCACTAACTACGTCTGCTGGGACAGAGGAACAGCGTCACAAAGACAAACAAAAATACATCTGAAAAGCTTAAAAAAGTTAAAGGTAAAGGTTTGATAATTGCACAGTTGCATTGGTCTAACATCAAACCCTAGGGCTAGAAGTTTACTGGGTAATGTCATGTATTATTAATAGACCATGTTTATTTCTCATCACTCGTGGCTTTCCAAACTTACAGAGCTAAAAATGGCATAAGTGTATTGAGCTTCTTCCAAGATGGCTCCAGCCCTGTGCACTCGATCAAACATGAGCTGTTTTCACACAGCCACATGAGTCCACAGCATGTTTTTGATGGACGTCAAAGCACGATAAACACAGACATTAACTTCTGTTTTCATTTTCCCAAGATACACTCTCCACAGCTCATATCCTGAACCAGCGCCAAGAGACACAAGCAAAGTTTTCCGTTCACATAATATTTTTCATTGGTTGTTTTGTTTTGTTTTCGTAGGTGAGCGGCCTGCCGACCCCTGACCTCGTGTGGCAGCTGAACGGCCAGATTATCCGTCCTGACTCTGCCCACAAGATGCTGGTGAGGGAAAATGGCGTCCACTCTCTGGTCATCGAGCCAGTGACGAGCCGTGACGCCGGCATCTACACCTGCATCGCCAGCAACAGAGCGGGACAAAACTCCTTCAACTTGGAGCTCATTGTTGCAGGTAAATAAAGCAACAATAAATATAGATTGGAACTTGTAACAGGACTTGGAAAGGACTAGTGGTTTTTTTTTTCTGTCCACAGCCAAAGAGATGCACAAAGCGCCTTCGTTCGTGGAGAAGCTGCAGAACACGAGCGTGGCAGAGGGGCATCCAGTTCGTCTGGAGTGCCGCGTTACCGGGGTCCCGTACCCACAAATCTTCTGGAAAAGAGAGAACGAATCCTTCACTCACAACACAGACAGAATCAGGTACAAACTCAAACATCACAGCACCTCATAGGCAATGGCTTAATGTAAGGTTTTAAAAATGTCTTTTTTTGTGTGTGCGTGTTTTCTCCCAGCATGCACCAGGACAACTGCGGCTACCTGTGCATGATCATCCAGCCAGCCATGAAGGAGGACGCGGGCTGGTACACGGTGTCGGCCAAGAACGACGCCGGAATCGTCTCCAGCACCGCACGACTCGATGTCAACAGTAAGTATTTCTACAGGGTTTCTGCAGGCTTCAATAAGTTTCATTTAAGACTTTTTTTTGACTTTTTCAAGACCACTGTTCAAGAAAAATAAGACATACAGTATTTCGTAAGTGTGCAGTGTACAAAAAGCTGAGACCATTTAAGCTGAAGCATTTTGGTCTTGGAGAGAAAAGGTCTAAGCTCTCGTATTGGCGCCTTTAAAATGCCTTTGAGCAGTGGACATTTTAAGTATGTATGTATAAGTATCTGAAGTGCGTGATATATTTGAGCCTTCAGACTTTTATAGACTTCTCAAGATATAATGAAATAAGAAAAAGGCTATACATTTGAAATAGTAAACCCAGCCTCCTTCTATAAGCACAATTAGTGAAATAAATGAGACAGCATGTGTAGGATGTACCTCACCTCGGGACTAAAGTAGAAGGGATAGACTCCATTTACTAACAAGTTTTTTGTTTTTTTTAATACCTTTATTTAACCTCGAAGTCCCATTGAGATTCAGAATCACTTTTACAAGAGTATGTCTGATTGTGTGTCTATGTTTGATTTGTATGTTTGTGAAGCCCTTTGAGGCGGCTTTTATTGTGATACTGGGCTTTATAAATAAAACTGAAATTGAAGAGAGACCTGGCCAAGGTAGCAGCCAATACGGCCATTAAGGCACAGAGAAATTATAACAACTATTTAAAAACATAGTGAGCCTCTCAAGAAAAACAAGCACGTCTCTTTTATCACACTCTTTATGATTTCCTTAAAGTTATCAACTGAAATGAGTGATTCCAATTTAAGATATTTGAAGATGACTGAATCAGTGAAATAAGACACCAAAAACATACACATATATATTTTAAACATGCGGATGAGTCTAAAAAAACTTGCACAAATCTAACCCATCCCTCTCCTCCTCCTCCTCCAGCTCAGTGGCAGCAGCCCAACCTCCCAAAGCCCAAAAAAGTGCGTCCCTCCACCAGTCGCTACGCTGCCCTGACGGAGAGAGGCCTGGACGTGAAGGCGGCGTTTTTCCCAGAGTCCACTCCTCTGCAGCCAGGAGGTCTCATTGAGAGCGACGACCTGTAGACACACAAGAGAAACCCACCAAAAAATCCTTTAAAAAACAAAAAACACTGCCCCACGTCCTGCACTCTCACTCCTTAAAAGATACTTTTACTGCAACAAGAAGTGGGTCAGAAAGTAACTTTGTCCTCGAAATGAACTGCAGACGACAAAGTGAAGTGCAGCAAATGGGGCTTTAATGTTTATACTGATGATATATATTTTATTTAGTGTCTCCCCAAGCCTTGTTTGATTAACTGGACCTTACCAACCAACTCTTACAAACAGTTGCTCCTTAAGTGCCTCTTATGTTTTCAAATATCACAGTATATGGTGCCATTTGCAAACCTTTTTCACTAATACATATGTAGACAACCAGCAAATGTTTGTAGGAAGCTTTTAAAAATGGATTTAGAGCGCAGACGAAGGAGAGCAGCGAGGATTTTCTTAAAATATTATGTAGCATTTGATAGTAGTACACCAGCATACAGAGTCAGCTTTAGGTCACGCACTAGCATAGAAATACTAATAATGGATGAGGCCGGGCCTTACAAACAAACAATAGGAATTTTTTTATTTAGTAGAATGAAGCGGTAAAGTTTGTGGAAGAAAGCTTAGAAGAGATTGATGAGGTCATGTGTAGGTGTGTGGTGGAGGGAAGTGAAGAGAAAAGGGCAGGTTTTGCGATGGATGTCAACTGTGATGCTGCGAGATAATATTTGATGGTGGTATGTTGGAAAAATGTTGGAGGAAGGTGCGACATTTTGATGATTTTTCCTTGTTTTTAGTGGTGTGAACTGACACTCAAAAAAAGGGGTGCTGTGAATGTTTGCCTGTCACATCACTCATTTTATTTTTGTATGTAATAAAAAAAAGACAATTTACTTTCCCATAAAAATAAGTTATATCCGCTAGCTTTTGTTCACAGACTATACAATCCTTTCTGTATTTTGTAACTGTATGTACTGCCTTAGATCACTCTGGAAATGCAATTATTTCTTCTTTGCCGTACACTTTTTTTTGGTGCCAAATATTTTTTACTCCGTTTTGGAGAAGCACTCTGGCTATGACTTGGGTGAAAAGTGCAAAGCAAAGGTGCTGTGCAAAAGTTTTGGGCAGGTTTTTAAGAAAGGCTATGAACAAAGAAAGGTGTATCCATGGACAAAGACACAAGAAAAGAAGAAAAAACAAAGTTAGACCTCTGCCAAGGCCCTGGTCCTAGCTCGCAGTGTTAAAGATTCAGTGCCCAGACCTGGAGACTGAACACCTGCCTAAAACTTTTGCGCAGCACCGTATATTTAAAGCTACTCTTTTGGTCACGTCTGTAACTCGAGACGAAGTGGACGTCTTCCTCTGTGTTGGCTCAGTAAAATGTTACACTTTTGCACATTTTTATGCCAATCGATGCCTGTATATGGATTGTTCTCCTGATGTTATTTTAGGATATGAAAGTTAATAAAAGGCTTCAGAGACACCGTGGGATGTTTTTGTAGACTGGCAGTCTCTAGTTTTTCTACAATAATAATAACACACAAAGCCAAAAAACACATACTGTAGAAGGGATACAAATCTTTACTCAGTATTTCAAAATAATGTAACATGTTCATTTAATACTACCAGTTCAAGTCGTTGCATTTATGATCGTCAACATTTAACAGATCAGAAACAACATACAGTATTTTAACATTATATGCAAGCATAATGGCTCATTTTGGATTTGAGTGCTGCAACACATCTCAAAAACGTTGGGACAAGGGGCAACAAGAGGCTGGAAAAGTAAGTGGAACAAATAAAAATCAGCTGGAGGAGCATTTTGCAACTTATTTTCCCTGTTTCCCTGTTCTCTTTAGGGGTCCTGCCTCCATCTGAACCTCTGCCTCAACCAAATAATTTCAGGTTCTCTTTGGTCTTCCTCTAGGCCTCTAACCTCAGCATCCTTCTATTCATAAATCCACTTTACCTCCTCTAAACATGTCCAACCCATCTCAGTCTGGCCTTTCTGAAGAAGCATTTCATAAACGGAGTAAAGATGGCAAATATCTGCATCAAAAAGGAACAGACACTGAATACACAACATGAACAGTACATAATATCATTAAATGCAGCCATGGAGGGTCACAAGCCAGAGAACTATTCTGGATAAATGGAAATTACTGTGATGACCACAGTAGTGAAGAGCTGAAAGAGGTGAAGATATCGCTCCTCTTTAAATGTCCATTTCTATCTGTCCTTTCTGAAAAATGCTTCTCAAATTGCATACATTTAAACATATCGTACCATCACTATAATTCCATCAAAACAAATAAAATATTCTTGAGATTTACAGATCATTTTATTCACATTTTACTCAGTTATGACATTGCATTTGTAAAATTAAATCAAAGTCAGACACCCGTGACCTCATCAGTCCACACTTCAACTCCTGGAGCCGTAACTGGACACTCAAAACATTCCCAAAGCTAAAAATATGCCCCCAGTACCTCCGCCGCTACCTTTAATTTCCTCCAGCTGCGGGCCGACACACTGGGCCCCTGCAGAGGTGGGCCAGGCCCGCTGTCAGGGGGTCCTTCCCCTGGGACGAGAACATGAGGCCAATACTCTACTGTCATGGAAAAGGAACGCGTTAAATGGGCTGATCGAATCTGGGACGTCCGGGTATAAAGGTCCACAGACATTTTGGAGTCAGCAGTGTTAGTCATGAAAACCATTAGTTTGATGTTGGGTTAAATACAAGGGACTTAACAAGTGCTAAACAAGTACTAAAACTGGACTAAACCAAGATCAATCTGGGACTAAACCAGGACTAAGCAGTCGTCTACACTTCACATTTCATTCCCAATCAGAGCAGGACAAGAGCAGGAATAAAACTGGCTCTGATTACAACTAGAAATCTGAGTACCACCAGCGGTACCCATACCACAGCTTGAGAAACACTGCACTAGTTTATGCGTAGTCTTTTGATCTGATTATTCATGGTTCAGGCCCAGTTTAGTCCAGGTGTAGCTTAAGGTTAAATAACTAGGTTTAGACCTAGGTTAGTCCTGATTTAGGTTCATCAGCTAAAAATGGTACTTTAAAAGCCAAATATTTTCTGTGATGGTACTAGGGGTTTTAGTATCACAGCCCATTGTGGTTGGACACATATTCAGCACAATTCCCATCTTTAATTTTAAACTTTTCTGTCCCAAAACCTGACAAACAACTTCACAGAGGTCCTTTACATTGCCAGTTGTAGCCCTCCGTCCACCACCAGCACCTGTCCCGTAACATATGGAGACTCTAACAGAAAAAGTGCAGCTCGAGCTACTTCCTCAGGCTCCCCAAATCTGCCCAGCGGGACGGAGCGCAACTTTTCCACTTCATTAACTCCGGCTGTCATGTCAGTGCGGATAAAACCTAAAGCAAAAAAGTTATAACTCCTAAAAAAAGACATATAAAGTGTAGATTTTGTGTTGTACCTGGTGTGAGGAGGTTCACCCTAATTTTGCGAGAGGCGACTTCTTTGGCTAAGGACCGAGTGAAGCCCTCCAGTCCGGCCTTACTGGCGCTGTAGAGGCACTGACCAGCATTTCCTTTACGGCCCACAACAGAACCTGCAAGAAATATTCACATAGATTTCATTATTAAAAGGACGAAATAGTTCAAACAGGACCATAAATATTGCTACAACTATCAACAAAACAGGCAATATTTGCACTTTACAATATAATGTGAAGTCTTGTATTATTAGTGACTTGCTTAGAGTACCTTTTAATGTTTTATGTGTAAAAAAAAAAAAAAAAGTCTATTCTATTCAATAAGTTAAAACAGTTTCATTGGCATTATTTAGAGTTTGAAGATGGTTGATCTTTGCTGCCATCAAGTGCCCAAATTCGACCATTACCTATGTTGACTATGGCTGCGTCCTTGGTGTGCAGCATGCTCCTCAGAGCCGCTCTGCAGGTCAGCATGGAGCCCAGGAGGTTTGTGTGCAGGACAGAGACCATGTCCTCGGGTCTGGTCCTCAGTAACAGGGCATCTCTGAACAGAAAGACAAAGACTTACAGCGCTGTCATGTGCAGAAGTTACATGAGGTGAGAGTTGAGAAGAGGTTAATGGGAGAAGTACTTACACATTTATACCGGCTGCGTTCACAAGGTAAGTGATGTTTCCACAGTTTTTCTGGATCATTTCAAAGGTTTTCTGCACTTCTTGTTCTTTGGAGACATCACAGCTGAAGGCCACATGGTCATCTGAGGAAAACTTTACTTTATACTTAAATAAACTACATTTTTATAATACACTGTCAATGCAATATAATTTTACATTTTTATCAAGGATTTCATTATATTGTCATATTGTTTTTTAATAGGTGGCGCCATTTCCCCATATATGGTAGTGATTGTATAAATTATCGAGCCTGCAAGGCAAATAAAAAAATCTGAACTAAAATGATTTGAGAGTGTTTTAGGGTTGTCCTAAATTGGTGTGAAATTGTTTTTTGAGAAATTAGTTTGTTTGTGTTTGCATGAGCGCAAATCCAAAATGTAGTTCTTACAGAGATGTGCACATCAGGGCAAAGTAGAAAAAGTGCCCAGACTGAGCAGATGTCTCTGTGTGAGCTGGATGTGTATGCACCACATAAAATAATAAAAATGTTTCATAAACAGAATGAATTTTTGCTATGTATGATGAGGACTGAAGTTAATAATTCTAGCCATGAAAAAAAAATAATTATTGACTATTAGATAATTTTTTTCTTTATCGGTGCTTTTTTTTTTTTTTTTTTTTTGTGCTTAGGGTGAAAGGTGTGACTAAAAAGTTAGGGATGTAGGAGGGATATAAATATGTAGAATATATAATGTATATAAAATATAAAAACAACATGTATTTATTCTGGACTTCACAGCTTTTGTTTCATCTACAAATCCTCAACGAAATGTGAGAGACAGTGAAGGTCATATATGTTGTTTATTGATATCAACCACATTGAACCACTCAGTAAATGAGGTCATTTCCATCTTTAACCCCAAACTGAGACATGGCCCTGAGTGTCACTGCTCTGTGCTGTGTGTTTGTAAAGCTACCTCCAGGCAAAGAAGCCACAGCGTCCCGAGCCGCGTCTTCATTCCTGCACAGGACAGCCACCCTGCAGCCCCTCTGAGCCAGGAGACGGGACACGGCCCGCCCTATCCCCCGAGAGCCGCCGCTGACCACCGCCAACCGGGACATGGCCCTGAGAAAGAGGGGCCGATACTCAAATGTACACCAGCAGTCATGGAGTACACGGATTAACGCGTAATTAATTAAAAACTTAGATCCTGATTCTCTCCTGGATTAATAAATATCCAGCTAATTTAATCTTAGAAGACTTACTTCTACCTCTGCTCTCACCTGCTAATATCAATGGAAATATCAAACTTAGCTGCTTTTTCACGGTAAAATAGTTAAACTTAAGTAAATTAAATTACACATTAAATCTTTTTTTACTGTTACCTACCCAGTTTTCCAGCCGTGTCCTTCAAATAAAGCACATCTTCAAGTTTTACTGCGTCAAAATAGAGATCGAGAAAAACTTGTGATGTTTGTGGACGCCGCCATGTTTTCTGTGTTGTTGTTGTGTTACTCCACGTGAGCCGCTAGAGGGAGCTCGCGGCTCACAGCAGCTTCAGGCCCCTGGCTCCCTTTAGGGTTTTTCGTTCAAATTTTTTTTTTTTTTTTTTTTGCTCTCAATTTGGCACTTCTTATGCTCGGGTGATGATATTTAATAAACATGAGCACTGATAAATGGATTTTATAATTTCAGCATCACAACTGAAAAACAAAACAAACAAACAAAAGAAGCAGACGTTTCTACTGTCTAGATAAAAAAAAAAAAAAAAAAACCTCACACTTCCTCTTAAAGCCATTTTGGTCCCATTGATTTTCATTTATTTTCACTCTACTGCTAAAAAATACACAGACAAAACATCACCACCAGATCCACCATTTTCTCACTGCATTGTGGGAAATAATTCCCATTAGATAACAGTGACTATAGAGTTTTTCTTTTAGGGCTTTAGGAGGAAGAAAGTGAGTTTCAACCTTTTTTAAGTAAAAATGTATCAAAATGTTAGGACTAATCAGTCATATATTATATTTTCAAATGTGACCCTGTGACCTACAAGGGCTTTAAGAGGAAGAACAGAGGGCTAAAGGAGGGTTAAACTCAATTTGTTTGTTTGTTTGTCCTTATTTTGATAACCTATTGTTTGCTATAGTTCTCAATAAGCCATCTGCTGTTTACTTTTTATTTTGCATTTAATAAGGCATAGGTTTAGTTAATTTGACAAGCGGAAGAGCACCTTAAACAAAAACTATGCAGGCTGGCCGTTAAGCTGGTCTTTAATACAAAGTGGGCCTATGATAAGAATGTTTTAGTTGTACTTTAATACATTTGTTAGCCGTAAGTGGTCCTCTGGGTGCACTTCCTTAAGACATCTGTTTATAGAAGGACACATGGGGGCCAGATTTCCCTGTACTCCTTTACTAAAATAGCTCACAGATTGTCCATTACGCTCATTTATTCTCCTGATTGTGTCGTACGTCATTGTTCCCTGTGGAAATATATTTGTGAAGTGGTGCTGGCTGTGGAACAGTGAGGGATGTTAGAGGTAGGTGGCCTGGGCTGCTCACACCTGCTCTCTCCATCAGAGCGAGCTGCAGAGGTTAAATCACTTTCACAGCCTGTGTCTAACCTGGACCTGTGACCTCCTCAAACATGAATCTCACTACAGGCCACTGAACCCCCCTCAAAACATGGGGCCTAAAATGTTCATCATTACAGACCAGAGAGTGTAGATTTTATTTGTATTCACTTCAGCTCCTCTCCAGTGAGCTTGATGTTTCTGCTCCACAGCTCAGTGATCTAATGGAGCCTGACAGAAAGCTGAGTTTGGGTTCACGCACCAGGACACCCCGCTCTCTGACATTTACACACACAGCACATATGTGACCAGGAGCAACAGCATTTCCACCAGAGTTAACCCTCGGATCATATTTAGAGTCCACCGTCCCGTCCCGTCCTGTCCCGTCCTGTCCTGTGCACAGACTACACTCAGGCTGTGCTCAGTGTGAAGCTTTGAAAAGTGTGAGTCTGTAAAAAAAACGTCTGACATAATGTTGTCAGGCTCAGCGAGCTGGATACAACATTTATTAGTTTGTTTTTAAATATACTGTGGACCTGTTTCACTCAGGTTTAATGGTCACAGGTGAAGAAGTATTCAATACTCTATATACTCCAGAAAGTACTTTAAAAGCTACTCAGGTAGAGGTTAAAGCACTACTACTACTACTATTATTACTAATAGTATAGTATAATAATACTACTACTCCCACTATTAGCCTACTACTAATACTTATACTACTACTGCTGCTGCTACTGCTACTACTACTACTACTACCACAATTACTACTAATACTTATACTACTAGTGCTGCTGCTGCTGCTACTAATACTACTACTACTACTACTACTAACACAGTTACTACTAATACTTATACTACTACTGCTGCTGCCTGCTGCTGCTGCTACTACTACTACTACTTCAACTACTACTACTACTAACACAATTACTACTAATACTTGTACTACTACTGCTGCTGCATGGTGGTGCTGCTGCTACTACTACTACTACTTCAACTACTACTACTACTAACACAATTACTACTAATACTTGTACTACTACTGCTGCTGCATGGTGCTGCTACTACTACTACTATTACTACTACTATACTACAACAACTACTATTACTACCACCCCCACTATTAGACCACTACTAATACTTCTACTTCTACTACAACATCTACAATTGTTCCCATTAAAACTATGATGACCCACTTCCTACCAAGGCCATAAAAACCTTCTTCACTCTTTCAGAGATTACTGAGTTGAAAATGACTTCAGTAAAAGTACTTTGGTTTACTCAAAACCCTTGGACAAAAAGTACTTAGAACATTACTGGAGTGAAAGTATCTCTTGTAGTTACTGTCCACCTCTGAAGATGGTTTGTGCTCAGACGTCCTGACAAAAGCCACACACTGTACACATGCTGAGTGTTTCCTGTTGTATCTAAAAATATCTATATTGGTCTTGAAACACAGACATATCCTCAATAAAACTGACTAATTGCAGTCGTTTAGGCCGCACTTTCCTGAGGTTATCACACAGTGGAGATATTCTGTTTCTGAAATCTGCCTCGGATGCCTCTTATCTCATGTTCAGTCATTAAGTGGCTGTGGAAAGTCAACAGTGGTGTCACTCTGTAGCAGTAATGGCCGCAACGCCCCAAACTCAAGCGCTGTTAAGAAATTCTTGACCTTCAGTTCCCAGACTTTATAAAGCGATAGCAGATAAAGCTTTCTACAAACATCCACGTATTGCTTTTTCTGTTTTCACTGCCTTATAAATCCACTTTTACACTCTTGTTAACCGAGCCAATAACTCGTGTCCAGGCTGCAGTGCTCCTGAGTCTGAGGACTGAGGAGGACATGAGGAAATGTCATAGGTCATAGGAAGGCTGAATGGAGTAAGGCGCAATCTCTGCAACTTGTTTGTATTATTTTCAAAGATAAATTACTCAAAATCTGAACTTAAGTAAGTATAAGTTATAGTATAGTTTTTGGTCAAATATACTTTGTTAATTTTTCTCTTAACATTGCAAGTTTAAACAATATACCATAAGCACAGGAATATACACATACTTCAAACTGATATTACTCAATCTGAAAGTACTCAACAAAATGTTTCTTGACAGCCTGTAAAGTTTACTTAGTAGAAAGCATAACAAAAGGTTTAAAAAGCATCATCTGGATTTGGTTTTTAAAGCTGAAAACGTTTCAGCTCCTTATCCAAGAAGCTTCCTCAGTTCTGAAATTAAACTGGTAAGAGCTGGTTTATTATTATTTTATCCTATTTTCCTAGGAAGGAGGAGTTTTAGACCTGAAACTAAATTCTATTGGTTCAGGAGACTAAATGGACTTTGAATAACGTGAGTGGTTTTCAGGTCTGTAGGAGTCCTTTGTCCCCAGCTGGAGTGGCAGAGTCATTATCTCTCAGTGAAACTGGTTTGTTTTGTTTTCAGGAGACTGTTGTAAACAGATGGGAGGTTGTATCTGAGACCACCATTTCTGTTTAAAGAAAGTTTTCTTTTTTGACAAAGATTGCTTCACTCAAACCATCCTCTCTCTCAGGATAAAATTCAGACCTCACTGTCTTCACAGGAGTGCTGTGTGTGTCCTTCAGGTGGAGGTGTACTGCAGACTAACTTACCACCACTACTACTATACAGCTACTACTATTAACCCTAGCCTACTTTTACAACGACTAGTATTGCCACAGTAACTGTTACTGATACCACTATTTGTAGCCTATAGTACTACAACAACTGCATCTATTAGCCTACTATGCCTTTTACTTCTACCACTATTATTACTACTATTACTGCTACCTATGACTATTGTACTACTACTACTACTGTACACTTGTCCCTGTGTTAAAATTACTCTTTAAAAGATATATAATTTCTCCTCTAAAACTCATTTAAAATGCCCTCAGAAAGTATATTTTAAATAGTATCCAGTTACTTTCCAGCTCTGAGTATTGCTGCGTGGTTCACATTTCCATCTTGGCGGTGGTCTGTGGGATGCTCCCACAGTGACCTCTCCTGGTGCTCGTCAGTTCGTGTCAGTGTTTCCAGGCTGAACATGCGGCGTGGCCTCACCTCTCTCCTCTCGATCTGCACGACATCCTCTCCTGCAGCCTACAGCAGGGCGGCTGTGCTCAGGTCTTTACTGCATCTGCCTCGTTTACACTGAAGCTCAGGTCGTAGAAAGCAGTGGTTTCCAAACTTTTTTGTCTCGTGTACCCCCTGGGCCTTTTGTCCAACCATGAGTACCCCCTCACTCATACATGCGGATGATTCTTGGTGGTCATAAAAAAATAAATACAACTCTATTTGTGCATTGACATTGTATATTTACTTTATTGTTAATGCAAATTCTCCAAAATTTCTGAAAACTCAAATTCAAAATGAGAAATAATAATCTGTTTTCCTTTAAAATTAAAATAAATCAAAAATTACAATATAAACTCAAATTATTTTACTTTACTTACTTTTGATTTTGCTAATTATTTTTACTTAATTTACTTGATTTACTATATTTTTTACTTAAACTAAATTTAAAGAATAATTTAACATTTTAAATAAATACAAATCTTAAAATAATGATATATTAGCCACAAAAATAAATAAATAAATAAATACTATTAACTACTACTATTAAACCTTTGTACCAAAATATATTATTTAGTAATATCTCTTGTTGTTTTGGACCATCTTCAGTCACTGGGACAAATAACCTATGCTGTCTTTCATATTTTCAATTCATTTAAATGTTTACTATAACCTTTATTCTGTAGCTTATGCATTTTAAAAACTGTTACCATTTAATATTTAGCTTCAAACACCAAACAAACTATGCCTTGTGCTGGTCCCAAGCCTGGATAAATGTAAAGGGTTGTGCCATGAAGTGCATCCGGCATACAGGGTTCATACACTTTTCCATGACCTTTCAATGACTTCTCCAAAACATTGGACTAAATTACCAGGAGTCAAAAAATAACTTAATAATATTGAAAATGCCCAACGTGGTAAATTAAAAACATACTTTTGATGGAAATTAATTAATTTAAATTGGAAATTAGTCAGTTGAAGAAAAAAAAAACTGCTGGGGTTCTTCCTGCAGAAACACTGTATATTATTCTCCTAATTTTACTGACTTACAGCCTACACACCAGTGATTAGAATATAATTATGCTTGGTAAGTTGGTTCAGAGCATAATTTTAAAAGTACATTAATAACTAAAATAAGCAATCATCTATGCTGTTTTAAAGCATCATCAAAACCAAAGCCAAAGACCAACAAAAAATTATTTAAATATTCAAATATTCTGAGAAAATTAGTTATAGGTCACTTTTTCCTACAGTGAGAACATGTGCATTTTAAAATTCAATGACTTTTCCAGGTTTTCCATGACTGTACAAATCCTGGGCATAAAACCTAAGCAAATCATTGGGAGATGAGCCACCATCAGATCAATTATGGAAATCATTAAAATCAGAATCTATTGCTCTGAAATGGCTGAGGTTTTGTTAACGGTCAGTATCTTCTTTATAGCCATTATTATCTTCTATTATAATGGGCCCATGTGAAGCCTGCTTGTCCCGGGCCTCCACACACTTTGCTGTGCCACACTTTTGGGCGCTGACCCACCATTTGGGAATCACTCATGTAGAGTCAACAGGAAAAGATCACAGTACATTACAGGCAATGACTCAGACTTTCTGGAAACCATTAGATTTTATTGTTATAGAGACTTTTACAAAATGTGCTATTCCCTCAAATACTTCAAAATGTTTTCACATAAGAGACTTGTGCCAAATAAGTCAATTTCACAATTTTTTAGACACCTAACTACCGACAACAAATAGAAAATCAAGTAAGTCACCTTGGCATGAGGAGACATGGTTAAAAACTGTAGTATGGACATGTGAAAATGTGCAGCAAATGCAGAAAAAATTACACTTAAAAAGTTCAGTCGAAGTAGAAATGGTAGTGCATTTTGTGTGGTGAAGGCTTCGTAGTGAAAGACACGGTCTGAGCCTGAGGTTGTGTGGTGATTGCCAAGAAAGGCGACAAATATTTCTAACAAATGTACCAGTTCATAGAAACAAAATAGAAAGCAGTGATTTGTACTGTCCACGCTCCAAATGCCACACACATCGTCCAGCAGTCACTTACACAGTGGTCCCTAAAGTGAAAAAAAACAAAACAAAATAAACGCTGGCTTTTTGATTCAGTCACAAAATTTGAAATATCAAAATTGGCACAAAATGGGATTGCCTAGTTTAAATTTCAACTTTGATTTAGGAAAACACTCTCATTACAGGCGCACGCCAATAAATTAGAAAACTGAATGGAGAAGTGAAAATATTTCTAATTCAAAAAGTTAAACGCGTAAATTCAGTTTAAGTAAAGTCACCACTATTAACAGGTCCTATATTATGTTGTTTTTTCACACTTTCTCTAAATACGTTTGGACACATTTGCATAAATATTTCACATTTTATAATGTAAAAAATTATGTATATGTATGGAAAACATCTTTTCTCAGCTCTTGAGAAGAACAAGCTCACCATACAGGTTTACTCAAACATGCATGAATGAAACAAAATACTACTCAAGCTTTGTTTTTGAGGTGGAACCAACAGTAAAACATTGTTAAAAGCTCAGAAAAGTTGATTTAATAGGTAGAATAGGGGATGTTTAACTAATGTTTTATAGGTGAGTTATTCTTAAGTTTTACCCATTTATTAAACTTATGGTGATTATTACAGTAATATTTAAAATTTTATGAGATAAACTCCACAATGTTCTAGCTTTTTTTTGTGCACCTGTAAATTGCATTTTGGCAACAACAACAAAAGAAAGAAAAAGAATAATTTGTGCATGTGTGACTCTAGACTGCACTTCATCTTCTCTACTCAATATATAAACTATCTACCCATTTATTTCTCTTTAAGCACCACATCTACACATCCCCTCAAATCACAACAAAAACACAAATTCAAGTCATTAACAACACATTAAAAAAACTTTGTATAGATTAAAATGTACAACCCAAAAATCAAAGGGGTCAAAGTGATTCAGAAATACCTTAAAGTTGGACACAGCTCTTCCGATGGAGTGATAACGATATGTTCCTTTAGGCAAATACAATAATGTGCTTTAGGGAGCTTTTATTGTCTTAAGTCACACTGGGAATGAGTGAAGAGTCTCGTGTGGAGCAGCTCTGTTTGTTTATGTAGGAAAATAATAATAACATACACCAATCAGGCATAACATTACGACCACCTGCCTAACGTGCAACAAACTACAATGCACTGTGTATTCCTGACACCTTTCTCTCAGGACCATTAAACCGTGCTGCGCTACTCAGTCGTCCAGCCGTCGCAGTTTGACCCTTGTCAAACTCAAATCCTTACGCCTGCCCATTTTTCCTGCTTCTAAACCTGAACACATCAACTTTGAGCAGAAACAATGGGCAACTGTAAGGATTTGAGAAGGATTTGGGTCAGAGCATCTATAAAACTGCAGCTCCTGTGCGGTGTTCCCAGTCTGTAGTGGTCAGTATCTATAAAAAGCACTTGTTGCGTATGTGGTTGCATATGAGGCACGTGGTCATAATGTTATGGTCAATTGGTGTGTGACGTTATTTGAAATGTTGCAATGATTTTTTGATTGAGTGGTTAGGGGAAGAGCAGCTACTCTGGTCTTTAAATACAAAACAATGTACAAAATAAGCAAAATAATCTGACTGCACAGTTTTGGAGTGGGGTGTTCATTTCTTTTTTGCTAAAATAACTTCATATCATCAAAATAGTTCAGCCTCGCCGGAGATAACAGTCCATACACCTCAGCTTCTGCCATACCAAGAAGAGGAAAAACTAAAAGGCCAATGAATGAATGAATGAATGAATGGCCTGTAGATATAGATTTTATGTGCAATGTTCACGTGGATGTGAATTGTAGCTATGATGGATCTCTTTAGATGATCCTCGGGGCGAGCAATGCCTTTTAAAACTGGCACAAGTGGCGACAATGTCCATTTGTTCTGGCGTGCTGCATCCTGCCACTGACGGCAATAGAAATACGTTAAAATATAGCATAATAAGGCATTGCCAGCTTATCCCCATGACAAAAGAAATAGGCCGAACTATGAAATAAGTTAAAGTGTGTTACATATCTATCAACAGTTCATAATAATGGAAATTTTAGGACTAATTATGTACAATAAAGTGAGGAACAGTACAAGGCACACATTAAACAGCTGTTACAAAGATATAAATTAACAAAAAAAAAGTTCAAGAGTAGTGTGTGCTCTCCTCGATCTGTGCTTTGTTTCAGAATAAAATGTTCTTCTCTGCATCGTTTTCATAGTATGCCATTAGAGGGCTCTTCAGAAGCAAAAAGTCTGACTTGAGTTAGCCGAGGTAAGGCATGGGACGATGTTGAAAACCAAGAAACTGCCACGATAATCATGGTATTAAAAACGCTCATATCATGGATTATGAAACATATGAGATGAGACCAGAAGCGGCTTTCTCCAGTCACAACTTAAACGGTTTGCACAATACTGAATAAACATACAGTATAATATAAAAGGTGCTATATGAATATTGTGATGTTTTTCCTTAATGGGACTATTTGAGAAAAATGTTTAATCAGGCAACAACATATTTTAATAGGAATCATCAGCAAAAAAGCAGGAAAGTATGCTATCATTTAAGCAGTAGTTTTTGGCCAATCATGTGTTTGCCTACATTTAGGATATTTCATGTAAGGACAAACTCCTATTGGCTGTTGACAATTGGCTATTCATGTGCTGACTACGTCTCCTGACACAGAAAAATGTCTCAAAAAAGTCAAATATAAATACAGAAAAGCACATATATTACTGGATAAATACCAGATGTATGTATGAGGTGATGTTTAACCAGAGATGGAGATAACTGCAGCTCCACACTGGTCTTATGCTAAACCCAGAGCCGGGAAAGGTTGTGCTGTTATTTGGGGGGGACTGGAAATGTAAAAGGTCAAACAAAAACAAAAAAAAAAAAAGAAAAAAGAAAATTAGGAGACGTGAAATAATTGTCTCAGTTGATTCTTCAATACCATGATACCATAACATTTTCCTAAAGGTTATCACACCGTCCCATGCCTGCTATCTGTGTTTGTCCGATATATATAAAGTGTTAAATGATGTCCACGAAGCTGCCGGGGAACAGGCCGGTCCTGCCGTTCCTCTGCAGCGTGCCTTTGAACCAGCCGTCCTCCCTCTTCCTGTGCACGAACACAATGTCTCCCTCCTTGAGTTCCAGCTCGGCCTCGCTCTGGGGCGGGTAGGACACCACCACACGGTACCTGCCACGGGACACCCCACAGTGAGCCACAACAAAGGCTTACATCAGACGGATACGGTTACAGTTTCAGTGCGCAGGGCATAGCAGACAACAATGCTACGAAACTCACTCTCACGTGGGACACATAGCTGAGTCCTGACAGGGATTTGTACCACCCTCACTCAATTTCAATATTTTCTAGCAGTTGGGTTTATACAGGGGTCCTCTCACTTTCTTTGGGCAAAAACAAGTAAAGTATAGCTCTGGCTTTAATTCATGTTTTCTCAACACCAAATAAAAAATGCTGGCACATGAGTGATTATCTCAACAATGTTTAAATGACCAAGCCAGAAAATCCTACTGACCAAACAATATATATAATGCGCATTTCCACTGGGGCGGTACTGGGTGTTTTCATTTCCCAAAACAGTGTCTCCAGAAAGCATCCCAAAGCTTGCTACCTTTGGCACCCTAATCCAAGAGGTCGTATTCCAGGGGAGGATGAGCTAAATGTTGTGCCTACTTTTTCAAAAAATAAAGCTAGTGTATATTAGCAACGGCTGTTTCTGGTTTAACCCAGTACGGCTCTCACTTTGACAATCAGAACATTTCATTTATAGTTATAGTAGACTGGATTAAACATGAGATAAACTCATGTCGTTATATGGTGAGTGGTTAAAATGTGTTAAAGTGAAGCAGAGAAGTGAATTTAAAGCACAGAAAGCTGGAGGTAAACCTGAAGTAGTCTCCTGTTTACTGAAGCTAATACAGCTTTACCTCCAGCCTCACAGACACACACCAGGATTTACTCTGGGCTTTTTGTTAAATATTGCCTCTGCCTTTTTGTTTTAAAAGTCAACTTCAAACATGTTTTTTTTTAAATCTCATTTATGAACTCATCTGTTGCTCTTGAGTAAATTCAGTGTTTAAATAGCAGATATCAGTCTCCTGGACCCAGAGTAATGGAAACAAAAGCAGGTTTTGGGGCTACCTGTACCAAACCGTCCTGTACTGACTCAACCCATGCTATACCACCCAGTGGAAAAAAGCCTATATATAATGGGTCAGGCCTTTTGCAGTGCTTAGTTTCTTATTTTTAAAAATGTGTGTCCATCATCCATTTGTACTGCCAATACTGAAAAGCCTAGGTCTTTGTAAACAAATGTAAAAACTGGAATGGCTGGGCAGGTTATAAACTGCCCCCTTGACCAAAGTAAATTCACCAAATACATGGACCTCTGTGTACTCTTTAGACTGCTTATTGTCTGTCCCACCATTACACATTAAAAACTTTGTGTAGATTAAAATGTACTATCACTAATTATTTACATATAAGCACTAAGCAGCTCTTCTCGTGGAGTGATAATCATGTTTCTATTAGGCAAAAAGTGTACGCACCTCTCACATATGATGGGGCGTGCATCGTGCTGCTGAGATGACAGAGAGGAGCAGGGCTGTCGGGGCGGGGGCGCGATGGGAACACAGACGTCCAGGGGGCTGCCTTTCCTGTGGGATGACTCTGGAACCGTGGAGGAGGAGGAGGAGGAAGAGGAAGCAGCACTGGTGGTTTCAGGTTCCATCGCACTGCCCGGGACAGTGGCAGTGTCCAGTCCCACAGCGCCCTGCAGCAGCTCCCCTACAGCGGCCTGCTCTGCCTCCAGAGTGGGCGACGAGGGCGGAGAGGGGCGAGACTTCTTCTTATTGGACAGCAGCTTCAGTAGACTCTTCTTCTCTCTCTGCAAAAGACAATGCATTTTGAGCAGACAGAACAACAATTACCACAGCCAGGGTTATTCTGAGTAAGAGCAAAGTAGGCTGCAATGTTTCATGTTTGTTGTGAAAACACTTATTTAAATTCACTGTTTAATTGTATTCCTGTTTGTCTCAGCCGCACCTACATAGTGAAACTAGACAGCTGCAGCTTGTATTGGATTTTTAAGTCCTGTTGTGTTTGTTATGTGCTAATGAGTCTTTTTGATGTGATAATGAATGAAATGTTGAGTTGGTGTACTTCTGGAAAAATACAGTATATTGAAGTCTGAGAATCTGAGGGGCGTAAGTAACATTCAGCCAACTTTTCAGGAGAAACAAAGACAAACAACTTTTCCTTTTCCTTAAAAATCAAATCTGAAAAGCTAAAATGTTTACAGACACAGATGATAAAGCATTTAGAACAGTTGTTGTCATTAATAATAAAATATAATTAATAAAATATATATTTTATTAATTAATTCATTCAGCGTCTTCTGCTTCTTCCAGTTAGGGATCGCAGGTGACTGGACCCTGTCCCAGTAACTTTGGGCCGCAGGCGGGGTACACCCTGGACAGGGGCCAGTTAGTCACAGGGCTGACACTGAGACAAACACAGACAAACAACCATTCACTCTCACATTCATTCACTAGAGACAATCTGGAGTCACCAATGCACCTAACACATGCATGTCAATGGACAGTGGGAGGAAGCTGGAGTGTACCCACAGTAACACAGGGAGGACATGCAGACTCCACACAGAGTTCGTGTGTTGACCGGCCTGAGGATCAGACCCACAATCTCCTTACTGGGAGGCAAGAGCCCTAAGCGCTTTCTCACTGTGTCTCCCATATATTCTTTAAAATGGTAAGAAAGTCATGTATGCCTTTTTGATTTTTCATGCCATTTCTCAATACAATGGTATACCAATTATATGCACATATGAATAAATTTCTATTTTTAGAGATAGGAGTTTGTGTTTTTTAATCAGCAAATATAAAATCATTGTAAATATTACTGTGATATTATGCCCTTAACGAGAGCTCAAAAATAAGCTTTCATTTGATACAGTATGCATACATCTAAATTTTGCTCAAAAGATCTTTAGATTCTCAGCCGTCAACCTGCTCTTATAAAAAAGTAATGTGGCCCATCACTAAGAGTTAGGTGGGCGTTTTAGTGTAGGTATAACTATGCATACTCGTATCAAAACTGTGTTTTCTCCTAGTTAAGAGTTAAGTTTTTGCAAGAATCTAAAAAATGGTGCATTCTTACACACTTGGCCCATTATGTAAACTCCTGAAGAAATAATCCCTTTCTTCTCAATATTTTATTCCATAGACTTGTATTTGCTCTCATGCTGTTAAATTACTGCAATAAAGCAAGCAGGTATAAGTTATAATATAAATACTCTCATTTATAGTTAATGCTGTTTAACTATAAATCTGAAAAATGCATTTTTTCAGTCATTTTATATTCTTTTGCCCCACCTTGCTGTCCTTGTCTAGTCTGCAGGCGAGGGCAGCATTGTTGGGAGCAGAGTTTGGAGCAGCAGTGGGCACAGTCAGGACAGGGATGGGTCTCAGGACGTCCCCATCCAAAGACGCAGCGCTGACGTTGGGAGGGGTCAGAGAGGCAGCAGCACAGCCCAGGCCCACTCCAGCTCGAGTACAGACCAAAGACGGGTTAGAGGGCTGGGGACACACTGCCAGATGAGGGAGGTAGGGCACTGGGGTCCCGGACTGGATCGGGGTCACCGCTGCTGTGGGCCGTTCCTGACTGTGAGCTGCCGCTGGAAGTGAAACAACAATATTAGACAGAAACAACTTAACAGGGTAATCCTTATAGGGCTTCACATTCAATTCCCAAAATATGGATATATGTGTGCGCCCCATACCTGTCCGGACAGCGTTGCGAGCCTGGTTCACAGTCATCTGAGAGGTCACGTGCATGGGGACCTTTGGCTGTTGTCCTGTAGCCGTTTGGGACGAGGTTACGATGATGGCAGGCTGGGGGATGGCACTGACAGAGCTGGTGGACACTGCCAGTGGTTTGGTGAAGTCGGGACCAGTAACAATGGCCCCCAGAGGAGCAGAAGAGGGGCTGACGATGGTGACACCTCTGCCAGCCTGAGTGCACAGAGTCAGGGGCACTTTGGGCTGGGTGCTGCCTGACGCCGTCCTGAGGGAGAAGATGAGATGAGAAGTTAATTAGCTATGATAAAAACATGCACTTATATATTGATTTGTATTAAAAAATGTTAGATTTACACTATCTTTGCACACAAAAACATGTGGCTAATGTATTAATTTAGATTTATTTTATATAAAGAAAAAGCTATACATTTTTTATATATTCAATTTTATATAATTTCACTGATAACTTTATGGAGCAAGTCCCTCTGCTTTGCAACAAATGGCTAATAACAGTTGGATACTTTGTACAGAGGTTGTTATTCAAAGTGCTTTCAACTGTTTTTGAGCAGTGAGTAAAAACTAGCTAACAAGTGAAGCCAACAAGTACCAAGCCTGCTGTGACGAGGTTTTGATCAGTTTCAAAGAAATCCTGAAAAGCTGTTTTAAAAGATTTGAAAAACAAAAACTGTCAATGATCCCACATATACAAAAAAAGTGGAAAGTTAATCAGAAATGAAAAGAAAGTTAGCCCAAATGAAAAAGTAAGCTTACTTTTATGCTGATTGTTTTGTAAAAAAACGGTTAAAATTAAACTCCTACTTGTTCTTTGGATCATTAACATTTGTGGGGATTCCTGCTAAAAAGCCAGTTGAGATTTATTTAAACACTTGACAAACTTTGACTGTGTCTGCTCACGCGCACCTAACAGCAGACAGAGGAATCTGTGTAAAATAAAACAGGTAGATTATGACCTACGGCAGCCCCTCGCAGTCAATCTTCAGTCTGTGTGCGTGACTGGGTTTACAGTATGACAAATGGCTGACCTGCTGACGGGGCTCATGTAGTTCCCGGGGAAGACTCCGATCTTGCCGGTGTGCATCGACGTGCCTTTGAACCAGCCGTCCTGACAGCGCTCCAGCACCAGGAACATCTCCCCTTTCCTCAGCTCCAGCTCGTCCTCTTTACGTGGCGTGTAGGGGAACATGGCCACGTAACTAAACCAAGAGAAATGCCTAGGATTATATGCTTATTAAATAGTTATACATACAGGCGTGCATAAAATTTAAAATAACTTTGTTTGAGGACTTGAAATGAATTGGGAGTTTAAACAATGTAAGATCTATGTACACATAAGCCAAAGCTAGGCAAGATAGGCGATTTCTCAAATGCTAGCAGGGCTTAGCAAGATTAATTAGCGACAATCCCCCTGCTGGCAGCGACTGCAAGAATTTTATAAGCATCAAAACAGCAGCAGATTGACACTTGAAGCTTTTTAAATGGGCAACATATTTCCTCTTTAGTGGAGTTCAGCTCTTTGTACACGAAGCTATTTGATCTGGCGTGATCCCGCTGACAAGCTGTACATCTGCCATTATCCCCTCTGAGACCCTCCAGCAGCGTCTGTGGCCCCTGACCCAGAGAAAATCAGTACCAGAGGAACAAACAGGGGTCATCTCTCTACAGCAGAGCCCCAGGAAGACAGGCAGAAAGGATTCTCAACTCAGATGTTATGTCATTCACTGGGGTTACGCTCAGCAGAGTCTTGTTGCATGTTAATGTCTTTTATTGATTAGGAGAGGGGCTAATTTGAATTTCTTTTAACTGAAATAACAGCTCATTTAATAATCACACTATTAGCTGCATGGTTACAGCTGGACAAAGGGCTCTAAGCATTGCTCCAGAGCTGACAGTGGCACAAAGTAACACATGTAAAAAAACAAAAAAACATGGAGAACAGTGCTTAGAGTAATTTTAATTTCTTTGGTACTTTTTTGGTAACCCTGTTAGTTTGGTCTCTCAACACAAACATTTAAAAACTACGGTAGCATATGTTGTGTTCATGTGCTTATGATAGGGCACAGTTTTGAGCAATGAATGCATTTTATCTGCCTTCTGACTATTAATGTTCATAAATAAGTAAAATCCCCTAGCCTATTAGCATTTGTAATCGAAGTCGGGCTTAATTTATCTTTAATCTGAAAAGGTTCCTTTGGTCTTCTACTAATAATAATACATGGATTTCTTATAGACAGACCAATATTTTTGTATCATACCTTGACATGTTTCGTACAAACCACATCACAGTAACACACAGACGCTTCTGAGGGAGGCCGCGGAAAAATAAGCGTCTGAAACATGTAAAGGTACAAAACAAAAATATTGGTCTGTCTATAAGAAATCCACATTAATCTATCTTTGCAATCTTGAACAGTGGCTGTGTTTAAGCAGTTTTGACACACTCAAAGAGACAAAGAGAAATCCAGTTAGAAGGCTTAACTTAGCATGTAAATGTATGTAGTGAGTGTCTGTGCCAGCTTGAAATGTGTAATTACCAGTGAGTATTGCTAATATTTTTGTCTGTTCTACTGTACTGTTTAATTTATTTAGAGATTTTGAGTTATGTTACCGGACTTTGGACTAAGGCAACAATTACATTTTTTCTACTTGCATGTAACCACACTGTCTCTGGGTGTTGGGAACATGAATGCCTCAGAGTCGGGACAAGCTGTTACACTAACACAGACAACAGAGGGGGGCAGGCAGGACTGGATCTAATTCCTATCAGGTGTGAGGCGTCCAGAAACGAGTAATGAGGCTACAGGGGTCAAAAGTCGGAGGTGACAGAGAGGAGCACGAGTGGGGCCCAGGAGAAAGTCACCAACAGGTTACGACCCCATCACCTGTGCACAAGTTCACAGCCGACAGCCCCCCACAATGACAGCTTGAGACCAGAGGGTGAGGGCGAGGAGTGACGTGAGGATGCCTGTCTGCTAACTGTACACTATTAAGGCCCCGGGGCAGCCACGCACAAACCGCAAATCTGACATCTCGATGCACATGTAGGAAGAGCAGATATTTGAGTGTGGGACTGTTTTTATAACTCACACTGTGGGCCTTTGTCTCCCGCTTTGGTCGCTTGTGCTGGGGGAGGGTCTCTGTCCAGTGGCCAATGAGTAGGCAGCTCCGCCGGCAGACGACTGCGGGGGTGGAGGTGGCGGTGGTGGGAGAGCATCCTAGGGGGAAAAAAAGGGAAAATAAGACGAACTGTATTTGATCAAATGGAAAGTATACATTTTTTTCTTGGATTTGATGAAAACCTGATAGCATTTTGCAAAGGAAGTAATATGTAAAAAAACTAAAATATCATCTAGGCTTTATTATTAATGATTTTATAATGCTGGCACGCTCAGTTAGGGATACATCTATTTGGAGAAAGTGTGTATTTTACCACGGGCTACATATGCATGCATACACAACAAAAACAAAAAAAAGGAAAATTAAACCTGGATACATGTTATAAATGTTGGCAATGTATACAGATAAAATAAGAAATGTAAAAAAATGAGGAAATGATAACTGCTCATCCAGATTGGTCTAACACTAAACTCAGGGTTAGAAGTTTAAGGTAAACTCTAAACACCACATATAGAGAATATTTTGAAATGGCAAATTAATCTAGTTTAACATTTTTTTTTATTAAAATCAGGAAAGGTAGCTATGCTGTTGCTGTGGGAGGAGGCATAGCTTTAAACCTTCACACTAATTAATCTTCATATTTCCAGACAAAAAGGAGCAACCAAATCCTCCAAAACAATAGTGTCGTGTAAGTGGAGAAACCAGTTTGTTTATGAACAACAAAAGAAGAGAGGAGAACGAGGGATCATCTGTTATCTGGGCTAGTCCCTTCAGTCTGTAGACAAAGTCGTGGTTTTGGCAGCCTCTATTGACTTGTCCCCGACTTCCCCTCAAACTAAGGATCTCCGATTCTGTTTGTTTGTTGCTAGGAAACCGCATAGTGAGATGTTAAAGCCATTGCCGAATTTAATTGGGACCATATGAAGTGAAAAACATGTCACTTATAGCAAATCATAGCAGATTTATCTTGACTCACTTGTTATTCCTTGTTGAATGAGCACAGTGTCAACAGGAGACTTGTGTGTTTTTTGGCCACAGGCAAAAAAACCATTGCCATTGCTTTTGTTTTCAATCAAAGGGATTAGCATGTAGTCGGCGGTCTAAGCTAGCATGAAGCATAAGAAAAACACTATGTGGCTTTAAGAGGACAACACCTAGCAAGTCAAGTTGAGAAGCTGAGATAACATTAGCCTCTCCAAAGACTATTTTGAAGGACTAAAATGAGCCTAAATCAGGACTAAGCCCAAGAATAAATAAATAAATACATGTAAAAGACTAAAATGATGCTAAATAAGGTCTAAACTGGGACTAAACCAGGTCTAAACCAAAAAATAAAGTAGAGATTAATCCAGAAAAATGCATTAGACTAAACCAGGTCTGAACCAGGTCATAAAAATGAGAAAAAACTAAACCAGGCCTAAACCATGTCTAAACCAGATGCCAACCAGGTCTCAACCAGGTCTAAATCAGGACTAAACCGGGTCTGTTTTTTTGGCCGCAGGGAAATATCTATCAGAGGGATTAACCTGTAGTCAGTGGTCTAATATCATGAAGCATAAGAAAAACACTATGTGGCTTTAAGTGTGCAAGGAGGACAACACCTAAGAAAAAACAAGACAAGTCATTTCCAAGCTCAAAGAAGCAGAGTAATAGCTTCCATGACACACTGGGGGAGGAGAGAGAGACACTCAGACAGTACTAGTGGTGTGTGTGTGTGTCTACAGGGCACTGTGTATGTGCGAGTTGTCGATGTGCGTTTCGGTTCAGTGCTGGCGCTTGGGCTGAGATAATTAGGTTGCCTGCGGGCTAGAGAAATCATCTGTACAAAAACATCATGTAGGGTTCCCAAGTGAAGCGAGAGCACAACCTTTTGTGTACACATTCCTGCTCATTCAGAAACTCCACATGCCAGAGCAACACACGCAGACAGGGAGGAAGTGAGGGAGCCGGTTTGTGGAGGCCAAAGGGATTTCTTGACATTTTTAGCTGTGGGTTTTTATTGAGAAAAGTCAGGACAAGTAAATTTGTAGGGAAAAAAAGTTTTTTTTAGTCAGAGGACTGAATTAAACTTAAAGTTACTGTATAAGGAAAACGGTTAAATTACATAACAGTACATTGTAATAGGAATCATTTGTAACAGGACCTTAATGATCTCATAGTCAATTTGGACCAATAGTTTTAAGGTAAGACCTAAGCTTAAAAATTGACTTTTAACCATGTTTTGATGTTGTTTCCACCGCAAAAACATACCTGAAGTAGTATTTTGTTTCATTCTTGCATGTTTGAGTAATCCTGTGTGTTCAGCCGCTGCCCTTTTCCAGAGCTCGAAATGCTTGGCTCTCACCGCTCTACATAAACACATGAAACCTGGAAGTGCTCCAGTACCTGCTCCTGAACACCGTCACAGGACTCGTTCTGATAATTTCAGTTCAGTTTATGTCCCCTAACTTTCCATACATATACATTATTTTAAGTTATAAAATGTAAAATACAAATCCAAAGGGGTCCAAAACTATTTCAAAAAGCCTGAGAAAAGCATAATAAAGCCCCTTTAAGTTTAATGTAATGTAGTGTCCTGTATGAATTGGTTCAGTCACTGTAAGTTTCTTCTGTAGAATACTAGTGTTTCCAGCAGCCCCAGGGCTCATATTTTTTCAGGTAATCAAAAGCAGCCAAGTATCTATGAGGTGGAAGAGGCATGTTTTCCGATATCAGCAGCACTTACACGACAAACACTTAACCCTAATGGCTGGGGGTTGTGATGACAGCGTGCAGCCATTAGCGCTATTATTTGTTTTAATAATTAAAGTGGACTCTGCTACACTCTGGCGTCACTGAGTTCTTGTGGCTTTGTGCTTGTAACAATGTAAGATAATAGCGGCGGTAATGGTGTAAGGATGTCTTTATCACACCCAGGTAGAGGGTTAGACGTACCACTGGGATGGATGTGTAGCTCGTCTCAGAAGGAAACGTGAAGACCGTCGCTGTAGTGACAGGACTGCTCGGGGGAGGGGTCACGATGAGGCCAGTTGTGCAAATGTGTACCTGTCAAAAGAAAGAAGAGCAGATTATCAACAGATCAATCAGAGCTAGACTTAAATGTCCTTGACACATCGGTCTGTCCTCGAAGTGGATCCCCTCTGTGGTTTTCCCTGTTAGTGGGTCAAAGGACTGGGGATGTTGTCTTTGAACTGTTTTTTTTTTGCACATCCGTTTGTCTGATTTTGTCTGTAAAGCCCTTTGAGGCAACCGTTGTGATATTAGGCTAAATAAAAATACATAAAACTAAATAAAACATTTCTTTGTTTTGTGTATTAAGTTGTCCTCACTGGCCTGATGCTCTGATTGGACAGGGCGCATCAGGTGACCACCCAGCAGCAGCAGGATATTTTATTGGTAAAGAGAGGAAGCCCTGGCACAGCAGAGATCAAGTGAGTCACAACGGTGTCCTGGTAACAAGGCCATCCTGTTGGACACTCAATATCTCCCTAAAGCCAGCGGTTTGTCCATGCATGACTGCTCCAGACAGAAACGCCTCTTAAGGTGAACTTTTGATTCTTTCTCCTCCCATTGCTTTATCTGTTGTGACCTGGGTGTGCTAAGAGAAAGCAAAAATATAACATTACTCTAAAAAAATTACACTCTTCACCTTCTAAAATGACATATGTATCAAACAATATAATGAGTATGTTAGGTTAAATGGAAGAACCGTGTGCCCTTAACAATGTTGTTGAAGATGGGAGTGGCGCTGTTTTCCCAAGACTGAGAACTCAGCCCCTAGGCAACTGGGGCTTACCTTTGTTGTTTTTTTGTCTGACAAGATGAGCAGAGATGAAGGTGGGAGGGAGAGACTAGAAAGAGACTCTCCAATGTTTTATTAAGCACAATAAGATCCATATCAAACAAAATGCGGTCAACAGGGGGATCAGTTACAGGTGTAAATACAAGGTGCTTTAATTCAGTAAGGATGATCATTAGTGGGAAAGACAAGTCTGGAGTCATTACATATTATTATAACATGCAACGCAAGGAGGGGGAACTGCGAGGAAGATATGCATGAAAAGGCGGTTTCTATGGACACTTCTGCTCCTCAAAAACAATGAAGATTAATTAAATATTAGCTGCTCATTTTAGCCTCAAAAGCTTGTGTATAATATTGGAAACAGTCAATTAAAATAGTTAAAGATACACTGTTACCAACACAATAGCAATCCCTATATTTGCCTTGGAAAGATAAACATAAAAAGCTCCATAGCGCTAACTGGAAGGACCCATTTTTATTAGGATACTTCCCTTGGTTGGCCCTAAAACTGCTCAAAGTGGACTGCTCAAACTGAGCAGTGGTGTAAAAGAAGCACAAAGAAGCACACTCGCACTTCTTTGTGAGCACATACCAGCAAGTCTAAGTTTAATGCTTTTTAATGCCATTTTAATGCATTTTTAAATATTTTTTATGCCATAAACATACAATCGCAACAGCTTAAATTGTCAAAATGTATTTGCAAGTATTGTAAAATAAAGTTCAAAAGCACAAATAATGTTGTGTCAAACAACCAATGTTTGGGTAATTTGGTCCCGCTGGATACAAACCAGTAACTGGTAAATTATTTATATATGCATATTTATATTTAGGAATAACATGTTTAATGCTTGTTGGAATCAAATTTAATGTTCTTTAAGGCCTTCATTTTTGCAAAAATCAATTTAATGACTTTAAATGCTTTTTAACGCCCTGTGGGAACCCTGTTAGCATTGGAAACTTGAGTGACTATGTTTGACAATGTCACGAACCCAACACTATTGCCATAGCTGAAGAGAGACAGGGAACATTTACACACAAGTCCCCACAAAAGAAGGGATCCATATATATAATCATAAAAGGTGTGGGATTAAACTGTTTAAGACCAGCACATGCCAAGTATTTTGTCTATATCTAATAGCTACCTCCAGTATTCCAGCAAATATTATCATAAAACCTCAACATATTTCTATACATGCTGTTCTAGCTCTATGATTTAAGCGACTCTTCATAAAAAATGAATGAAAATGAAAAACTTGAGAACCAGTCCACTGTCATTAACATACTTCTAGACTAATGTATTATGCAGTGTCTCTCCCAGAGGCATGCCTGCCCTGACCCCAGCACAGTGATATAAAATAAAATGAAAGGATCAGATAAAGACAGGTTGGTGGTAACATACTTGACCTTCCTGTCTGCGAGTCGGACTATTAAAACCCAGCTCAAAGCCGATCTACAGTGGCCATAAAGCAGCTGTGAGAGTTACTGTAATTCTGGGTTGGTGTGCCGAGACCTTGAGGGCTAAGCTGCAGTCGTTTTTGCAGACGAGTGGAGTCACGCAGCCATGACTTCAAACGCCATGGCCTGTTCACTATGAGGGGGAATAAGGAAGTTCGACTAACTGCTGACAGCATAAAGAGGAGCGTTTGAGGATCAACAAACATCCTGTGAAAATAATTTAAGTCTTACAGTGTGTGTGGTTTGATCATGAATTGTTTGATATATTTTTTGGGAGTTATGCAATTACACGCCACTCAACAGGATAGTAAGTCATGTGGTTGGGAGCCCTTTAAACCAGTTCAGTGGGCTAAAGCCACAACATGCCTTGTAAAATGTCTATAAGGAGCAAACCTTTTAAAATCCTGGGCTCTGAGGACTTTCATGTTCAACAAGAAAATGTTACATAAGTAGCTAAATGGAAATTGGCATGTTGAGCTGTTGAGGGACTGTAGTGTAGAGTCAAAGTGGGAAATTTAAACTATTTAGTCCATAAGTGGAGGTTTGACACGCATATAGACATCTTACTCCATTTGGGTGAGTAATTTGAATTTCTCTTAATTGAGTAACAAATTCTAGCCATTTCAATTTATTGTTGAACTATTGCAGCATAATGTACAACTCAGCCTTATACTGGTCAACCCCCTATGGGCATCCTTGAGAGACACACAATAGCACAGTAACACACGTAGACAAATAAAAAAACATGAGAACCAGTATTTAGATTGATCCACATTCATTGATTAACTTTTATAAGACCAGTTTTGAGGAGTAGCTCTTGATGTATTCATGTGCTTTTAGCAGGTCCAGCTGAAGAGTGAGAAAAATTGTTTTCTGACTTTGTTATCTTGCTTTCAGCGTGTTAAATTGTAGTAATATTGTTGCTATTCAGACCAATTGACAACTAGTATAGCACATTCGCCTTGAGCATTAGAAACTGGTCAGGTTAAACACTAGTTCTTTTTCTTTTATTAACAAAGGCTGAGTACTATAAATCACCATGGCCACCTCAATGCAGCATTAGTCAAAGCTGTGGATTTAGTAGTTCAGTTCTTTAAAAGCCATATAAACATGAACATAAATGTGACATAAATCTGATCATGGAAGGTAATTTCAGTTGAGTTGAGCATAGTCCAAATCAGCTTTTTATGTAAACATACTAACTATGCTGCTACCTGTGAAGGTGCGCTGCAGGACAGCCCCCCGCTGATTTCCCCGATTCGAGCAGCGGCCGTGGGGTTACTGGAGCTGATGAGGACAGGGCCGCTGATCTCCATGGAGTGTCTCTGAGGGGGCGGGGCCAGCATGGGCTTGTGGGACATGGTCAGAGAGGTGAAGGAATGTCGCTTCTTGCTGTTCTTCTTCTCCCGCTGGGCACCGTTGCTCTGGGGCCCTGATGAGGCCCCCTCACCAGATTCTCCACTGGAGTCCGGTTTGTCCAGCTCTATAAGCTGCCGTGCCGCTGAGTTGAACTGGAGGAGAGAACAAGGTCAGGGGCACAAAGAGGAGAATCACGTCAGACAGGGGAATGTTTGATTTACAGTGGAAGACACTGTTTTACACTAAACACAACCCCAACCCCAACCCAAGAAAAGTAAAGGTACTTTCTTGTTTTTTTACAGCACTAAAGATAAATCAGGTGTAGGTTGAAGCGTGCTCTAGACGAAATCCTCATTTTCAGAAAAGCCCCACACATATACTTTATTTTGGCTATGAACTGCAGTGTAAGAGCCCAAACTGCTACAAGATGGTTGGGGACCAAAAATCGGCATTAAAGTGCAAGAATCATCCGTAAACTATGCAAAAATCTGCCCGATATATTGGTCAAGCTCTAATAACAACCTCCAAAGGTTTTGCATAGACTTGCCCATATTTCTGCCCATATTACACATTGTAAGAATGCATTTTGTGTTTCCTACTTTGCAATGATTCTCTGTGTAAGCAGACAAAGTCAGTGTTGTATTACTGTCCAGGAATTATGTCAGTCTTGAAAATGTTGCTGGTGTAGAGCATTCAACCAACGCAAGCATCTTGACACCTCTGTCTACCTGAGCATGTGCAGTATCCACAGTAGACACCTTTTATAATAAGCAATTAGTTGATTAAATGTTTTCCTCAATTACAAGAAACACACATACTTTTAATACAAGATGTGTAATTAATCATTCAAAAGGAGGCAAAAACCCAATTAAATATCTATTCTCAACATAATAAGTCTCACTGCGCTGGTGTTTCTGATCTGGGGCTGAAGCTACGGCCTTTGTGACCCTTTCAAACGCTGTAATGTGTGACTGCGAGGTGAAAATCAAAGGTTGAAGCTAATCACAGGGCGCGCTCTCTCTCCCTCTCTGTCACACACACTGCCCCGAGCCGCTCCCTCTACTTAAAACATAAAAGCCAAGCCTCTGCCTCCAATCCAAGAGAAACCTGCACAGGTTCACCGCGACGCGCCAGGCAGGATTAGGCACAGATACAAGGTGAGGAGGCATAAGCTCATTACACTTAAGAGCACATTTAACAGCACTTGTAGATTACTGTCTCACTAAGTCAAAAGGCAACAAAGACGACAGAGGCAATGACAAAACTAAGCTCTTCACTGGTTTAGGTAAAGCTCATTAGTGGCCTTCTATAGAGTCTACATTGAAATGGTCACATAAACAAAAGATGTGGTCCAAAGCTTCAGAAAAAAGATAAAGAATTCTGAACTATCTGTAAACACAGCAGTAAATGTAAATCTGTTTTGCTGGCAGAATACACAAGAAGGGAATAAAGAAAGCTGTCTTGGCTCATACACTTTTGTTGTTTCATCCAACTCAAAAAAATCTCTTTTTTTTACCAACACTAATCTTACATATACAGTAGTTGTATAAAAATATAGACAATGAATGCCAACAGCTGCAGGATTGCTACATGGGGCAGTATAATCCAAATACTTTTAAAAGGAAAGCTGTATGGCTCAGGGGGGAGGGACTGTCAATGCATAAATCTTCAAAGACATGTTTAGTGCTTTTATGAAATATACGAACATATCAAAGAGAAGTGTCAGCCAAGTTGTCTTACCTCAACGTATGAGATGGGAAAAATTCCAATTTTATCTCCCAGCATTCCCTCTGCCCAGTTCTCGTCCACTCTGCGGATCACAGTCAAGATATCGTCCTGCAATTCAAGACAGAGAGAGTGTTTGGAGAGGGATGACTTCAACCCAAGGAACACACTGAAGCTACATGAGATATGGTTTAAATAAAGCAAGCTCAAGAAGAAGTCCTCAGAGAAGGGACGGTAAGCTTGGGCCATATGGTAACTTTTGTGAATATTGTGATAATTATCTACAAAATAGAAATACTTTTGAAATATATCTAAGTAATAGTTTAAGTAATTTCATAGATACATAAGGCTTTGGACTAACTCCCTCTCATAAAGGTAGAGCTAACTCAATATTAAACAAAGACTACACCAGGGACTCTCTTTAGGGCTAAGTAAGACTAAATGAATGACCAAACCAGGGTCATACCAAGGACTTCCTGCAGAAATAAACCAGAAAAAAACTGGGACTAAAGGAGGTCCAAACTCCTGACCAAACCAGGGCGATACCAAGAACTTCCTGAATGACTAAACAAGACAGAAACCAGGAATAAACTAGGTCTAAATTCCTGACCAAACAAGTTCATACCAAGGACGTCCTGAAGGACTAACCTAGAGGAAAACAAGAACTAAACTAGGTATAAACTCCTGACCAAACCAAGGTGATACCAAGGAATTCCTGAAGGACTAAACCAGAGAAAAACTGGGACTAAACTAGGTCTAAACTCCTGATCAAACCAGGGTCATACCATGGACTTAATGCAGAACTAAACCAGATCAAAACCTGGACTTAACTAGGTTTAGACTCCTGACCAAACCAGGTACATACTAAGGACTTCCTAAATGACTAAACAAGATGAAAACCAAGACTAAACTAGGTCTAAACCCTTGACCAAACCAGGATGATACCAAGAACTTCCTACAGGACTAAACCAAACAAAAAACGGGACTAAACTAGGTCTAAATGTAGGAATGAGGATTTGGATGGACCTCAGTTTATGGTCTTCTGTCCCATAGAAGGCAGTGACATATAACTTGTGATAGCGGGATAATAAATCTGCTATATTTTACGCAGGGTTAAGTGGCACATTGGACAGCACAATGTGAAAACCCAATTAAGGCTTGACGCTCTAAAACCTCACAATTCTCCCTCCACAGTCTGGCGGTTCTCTATCAAACCTAATTACAGCTGTTCATCAACATGTCTGGCTCAAATCTAAACACTTTCCCGAGGCGTTTGAGCTCACAACCCTGACATTTTCACAATAAAACACATAACTTAAGAAAATGAACGTCTGCTTTGACTTTAATGAGAGGTATTTTTATTTTACTACAGTCGACACGTGGCAGAAAAGGGAGGTGTCGTGGCCTGTACCTTGGAGAAAGGCAGACAATCTTTATCTGCCTCCTTGTCTTTAAGTTCAAAGTCGTACAGAGCCTTGCACTGAGGCGGCGGTTGCGGCAGCGGCTTGATGACCTGGACAAAGTTTGTGGGGAAGAAGCCGTGGATGCCGCCCATTTCGCCATGGAACCAGTTTTCGTCCACCTGGCGTCGCAGAATGATGATGTCACCCTTGCTGAACTTGAGGTCACCCGGTTCCTTGCCATCGTAGTTGTAAAGGGCTTTGGCGCACGGGAGCTGAGGTACGCCCTGCAAAAAACACAGAAGAAGATGATTGAGTGAGATGCACACTAAAGATGAAGACACTTGTCAAAACAGAGGCTCCCAGTTCTGTGCCACAAACTGAGCAGCAGCAGGACAGCCTTCAAACATGAAAGAGTGCAAACTTTGGAAAACATGTGCTTTTATGAAGTTTAGGATGGCAGGGGAAAATAGAGAATTGTTAAAAGTTGTAGAACTCATACAAAACTTATCACCAAGAGAAAGCACAATTTAGAAAGGCAATGTCCTCAAAATGCGGAAAGTGTGATAAAGTGGCTCTTGCAGTGAGGATTCAAACACTGTCCCAAAGAGAGATTAACAGCATTAGCAGTCACGTCACTGACTAATCAAGCACAAAATAAATCACTTGATGTCCTGACACTTCAAAAAACAAGTTTACACAATTAAGCCACTGTGTGATTAGCAAGAGTTTCTAAGCCTTTCTATTTGTGTCGACATCGTCAAACGATGTGTGCTGTGTGTTGACAGCTGAAGGCTGATGAGCTACGCTGGTTGTGACTAGCTGACTAACGCCTTCAAGGGGCCCGGGGCTCTGTGCCTTTATGAGGCAGAGGCTGTTTTTGTATCAGGGCCCGCGAGTCCGGACTCCTGAAAAGCCCATTCAGCCAATGACAATCCCGGGAAAGAGGGACAGCGAGTAGGGGGAGTAGCAGGATAGACAAGCATCAATGTTCTCCATTCAGGATGGGTGTCCATGAAGAAGGCTGCAGTCCAAACCAACCCCCACTGTTTATCCCAGTGCAGTTCGACATCCTCTGCAGTGAGCAGAATCACAAGCACAGGCACCTGACTGGGACCACTGGTGTCAAACTGACATGAAAGGAGAACAAGGGAGAAGCATAACATTAAGTGCTACATTTTTATTTGGCATTTTGGGTTTATTTGACTGGATAGTGGAGAAGTGACAGGAAATTATGTTAAAGTATCATTGTCAGAAATGTACTTGTTTGCACACTTGTCTGCATTGTGTGTGCAATGGCTGTTACTTCTTCACTCCTCAAGGGCAGAGTGCATCATCAACCAATGCACATCACCTAAGGACAGCTTCAAGGTTGGCGCTGTCACTCATCAACAACATCAACAACAGTCAACACCTCAGTTTTATTTAGTGACTGACTATTACTGTGTAGAAGCAATGGCACGTCATGCAGAGGCCTTTCCTTGAAAATGTCACTCATATTTGGGCTCATGACTCCTGATGCACCCCTAGAGCTAGAGGTGATATGAATGTAGCAGTTTCGAAACACATCAAAATCAAAATAGTTAATAATAATAATAATTTTTGGTAATACACAGGGTAGTGTTACCTGCTCATGCATGTAAAAAAAAATCTGTTTATTTTGATTTTGTGAATGTTTAAACAATACATTTGCATTGTTATTCAGCTCTACCTTTTATCATGCACACCACACAAGCCCACATAACTACCTAACCATATGTGAGGGTTGGATAAAAATGCACGGTCTATTTCGGCACCCTTCAGTTTGACATTTGTGTGTGGGAGATATGAGGAGGAAGTGAACTTGAGGCACATCCACAGTGACAAAGGTGATGCGGGGTGCTATATAATGAGGAGGAAGCCAGGAAGAGAGGGGTTAACAATGATTTTGGAGCAGCCTGTGCAGTCCTGTTAAAGTCTAATGAAGCGTTTAAAGAGTGAGAGAAGAGGAGAAGTGGTGTAGGAGCAGAGATGGTGAGCCAGGGTGACATTAGCCTACTGCGGAGAATCACACAGCCTGGAGCACACAGCCAATCTGTCTGTGCTGCTCTGGCCCGGGCCTTTTGGGGGGGGGTGACAGGGGGGAGAGAGGAGGGGGGAAAACCGTGGCCCCCAGCACACACTGCACTGGAACTGGGCCTCCTTTCAGGGGACAACTGCCTTTTGAGCCCAACCCATCCTGGTGGGGAGTGAGGGGCTGCAAATGCAAATGAATGCAGAACCATTTGTTACCAGTGACACCTCAGGTTCACAAAATCAATAGGATCTGATTACATGGTGAATATAAAATGCTCGTCTCCCTCTAAGTGTGGAAATCGAAGTGGCTGCTTGTACCGCCACTCAATGTTTTATTATTTCTTGGATACAATGTACAATGTCTAAAGTCAGAGTGGTTATGTAATTACTTCTGAATGTGGTGAAAGTGGTTGTGCTCATAAAAATGTGTTAAGTGAAATAAATCTCACCAAATGTAATTACAATACAACACATCCTACAGAAATGAAAGCAGGATAATCTGACTGAACAAGGCTGAAAAATTGAAGGAAAAGCAGAAATTGCTGCTGAATTTCCTCATGGCTACAAAGTTTTTAAATTATTGGGAAATATTAGGGATGTCATTGTAGCATTATGTTTTTAAACACTGCTATACAGAAAAAGGGTTGGTTGTACTGCAGTGAATAAAGTACTCGTATGGTAAAGAAAGTCAAAAGTACATAAGCCTACAGTATCAAGTACAGGTAATGGTATTTGGACAACTCTTAAAATATATGAATACAGGTTTGGCAATTAATTTGACAGGCAAAGTGACAAAGTAAATTTCTTGCACAGTAAATGGTAAAGGTTTGTTGCAGGTCAGTGTGTTTCTGTAATGTCACAGATGGTAGTAAATTTCAAATATATTTTCAATAAATTTTGTGCAGTCCTTATGACCAAAGAGGACTGTAGCATTTCTACAAAAATATGCAGTGAAATCTTTGCACTGGTATCCTGCCAAGACATCCATCCTTCAGTCTAAACTAGCCATACTATATCCTCAGCTGATTTGTTATGTCCCTGTGTAGGTCCTTAAAATTTTAAGTTGTCAACTCTTCTATTTGTTGGGGAAAATGAATAAATTAAGAAACAAGAAGACGTATGGGAGTAAATAGATGCAATGTTGCAGTATAAGTCAGAGACACTAAAGACTGGAGAAATGACTGGGGATAATTTCCGGTTTGCATCCGTGGAGCTGCTACTGTGGTGAACCTGCATAAAGCAAGAGCCATTAGTCCTGACCAAACATGGCCTCTCTGGAGAAAAACAAACGGGACAAAGAACACATGAGACTCCAGGGCTGAAAGTAACACACCAAATACACACATTAACCCATGACCTCATCAAACCTTCATTTATGCAGCTATATACAAGCCTCTGATGCAACTAAAAAAGCTGGTCTGATACATTTTTTATGATAAAGTCCTTAACATTACATGAGCTTATATTGCGCTGCAGTGTGTAATGAACATCTGAGACTATCACCAACACTGTCTTTTAACCCATTTGAAAATTTGACATACATGCCAGTGGCAAATGCAATAAATAAAACTACATAAATACCACCAGGATAGATACTGAACACTGCAGACCTGAAACACCCCACAAGAGCTGTAGTTTTGGAGACTCTCTGACCCAGTTGTCTAGCCATCACAATTTGCACTTGGTTCTATAAAATATCCCCAGTAAAAGGTGCCATGATGAAGACATAATCTGTGTCATTCACTTAACCTGACAGTGGTCATGTTGCTTGATCAGTGTACACAATATCAACCACGATCTTACTAAAGAAATACAGTACTAACTTCAAAGATATCTCTAAATAAGTAAAATGATGCTAAGCTAATTACCATTTCCTTTGAAGCTCCCTCTGTGCGTGAATGGGTACTAGATAAACATTTAATATGATACAGAAGTTAATGAAGTCACAGGCAATTAAGCCAGCCACCTGCTTTGCAAATCCTCCTGACACAACAGCCGGCAGCATACAACTAAAATGTGAATAAATAAAAATATTGTTTTTGAATCAATAGAAATAGTTGTTTATTTTATTAGTACTAATTATAAACAAACCTTTTGTAGTAAAAGTCTTGAATCTTTGTACTAAAACAAAACTGCAATTGCTTACTATGGCACTTCAATGAACTTTCATCAGTTTACCCAGAGTAAAAATATTTCAGTTTGTGAGAAAACTGCATGTCTGAGGTGCAAAGTCTCAGCTGGTGTGTGCAGTCACTCTTGTATTGCAGATAATGCAATTAGAGCTGTGTGCTAAAGGGATTTGGCTGCTAGTGCTGGGCTCAGATTATAACTGAATTACAGAGTGTTCGGCTCAGCAGCGCAGCCAAACACCAACTACCAGTGAGCAGCGCACAATCAACATGCACCGATGTAGGTCCACAGTTGTGATGCTGGGTGAGACGCTGATGATTACTCTAATAGTCTTTACACAAAAATGCAGCAAATGCACTACAGGACAAAGTCTACTGTAGGTCATTTTAACACTCTACTGAAGCAGGCTGCAGAACTGCAACAGTTACTATGTTTACATGCAGAGCTAGTCATGTTGGTTAATCCTTCTGTCGGCATTTTGTCACTGTGTTTCGTGAGTTTTTAGAGTACAACAAGCACAACTATTGTATCAGCTACTCAAATTAATGCTGCATTCACATGGTCTGTGTATTTAATGTTAAACTTTGTGTAGTGTTAAAAGTAGCTGGTTGATTAGTTGATTAATCGCTCAGAGTTCTTGGTTGACTAAAATGCTATTGGTCGATTAGTTGCATGAACTCTTTGCATCAATAAAGCTGATCTACTTTATGACTTGATAACTTTTCTTAACTAATTAATGTGAGGTCACTTGTTTTAAAACTCTGGTAAGTCAACCCACATTTCCATTGGTTGATTCTGGTCGATTAATGGCTGTACAGGGCATAACTTCTGTCAACTAGAAATGTATTTGCTACTTGCTTTGCATTCAGCTACTTTACTATGTAGTCACCAGTTCAATTAATTATTTGTAACACTGGCTTTACTAAAGGAAAACACAAGCGGGTCAGAGAAATGAATTGTTAAACTTTTTGACTTGTTTAACAGGGAGATAGTGGTGAGAGACAGGAAATAGGACAAGGAAATAACACAGAGCAAACTGACCCAACCCCTAAATCAAACCCCAGGCCACTCTGGAATGTGGTACATGCTCTACCAGGCGAGTCACTGAGGTGCTCCTGCATTTTCTAACTCTTCTAACTACACCTCATAGCCACAAAAAAACTTCAAAAGCTACAGTAGATTAGCCTTTTCTTTTTCTAACATTTTATATTTAACCATCAAACACCAAAATGACCAACAAACACGTTAGCCAGCAGCAGAGTTGTGAAAAATATGCGTCTTTAAAATTCAGACAGTAGTATTTTTTTTAATTTGGGCATTTCTGTTTGCTACTGCAACGATTAGGAGCATGCGCAACCAAAAAAACATACACTGATCTGACAAAGGCTGTTGAGCTGAAACGTAATCATCAAATAAAACATCTTTGACATGGATTGGCAGAGTGTGCCATGCTTTTTTTGAGTTTGTGAATTGTTTTCCAGCGTCTGCACCTCGACAATAAACATTTTTTGGGTGTGCGTTACCTCTCTATTTTCTCCTTTTTTGCATGCTCAACCATAGTCAAGATAGTAAGCTGTACAAAAAACAAAATAAATAGCATTATAATGCATTGAATCAATGATAAATTTCTCTACTTGCACATGTAACCAGAGTGAAGGATAATAAATTAAGGTAACAGTTAACTTTTGCCCCATCAGCAGTCTGGGGGTTTTGTGTTAGACAAAAAAACACTAATGTTTAAGTGCCAGACATGAATCTCGCCCCATATGGAGACCTACAGGAGCACTGTGGGGGGTGGGAAACGAGCAGAGCCAAATCGGTGCCAAAAACAGTGTGGTCAGGGGGATAAATCTGTCTGGTTTGCCGTTGTCCCAACACTACCACACCAGGATCTTGTCAGACATTACACAAGAACAGCATCTGCCGCTCAGACAGATGGTGGCTGGGCATTTGTCGTTCATGACCAAGGTGCTCCCAGCTTGTACCACCAACACTGTAGAACAAGCACATGATACGAGCGGGTGATTGTGAAAATAGGGAACATCTTGAGTCCATTACAGCTAAATGATTTCTAATGGTCGTTTTAATGACTTCTGTACAGCAGGCTTCTTTCACAGCATCCGAACAACGCCTGCAACCCGGGTTTTTCACAGAAAGAATGAAACAGACAGAAATAGGCAGGTCACATGCTGATGCCAAGAGAGTACAGTATACCTCCGAGAAGATAACGCGGTGTGTGTTCTAAAGTTATCGCACCACTAAATCAAAGTGAACAATAAAACATTTTACAGAAGGTAAAGGCCAATAAATAAATAAACAGAACTGCAAGTGCTTCTCAACTGTCTTGTCAAAAGGATTAAATTACATATCGAGCAAATCAGTTGAGAAAAAAAATCTTAGGTCTCACAATAATATGTAATGAAGACAAACACTGTATCTGAAAGGAGCCACCAGTAGAAAGAGGATAGAAATGCCTTAATTAAAATTTTCAGATATATTTAAGATAGGGCTGCACAATATATCACAAAATTATTATCACAATATCAGCAAACGCAATATCTGTATCGCAAGAATTTAAATATATCTCAATAACGCTACGGTCTTCCAGCTGACAGAAATTTACTGTTAGAATTTTTTCCTACCAGAGCCTTGAATCAAAGTGTGTTGTGACTAAATGTTTAAAAGTGTCACCTTTAAGTGGATTTTGTCGCCGTTTTGACTTGTGATGTTTGACTTACATTTTTGTTTTAAGTAAATTTAACTTACTGTGTCAGAATAGCAGGCCTTATTTTAACATATCACAAAAATATCAGTTATTACAATATTCAACTTAGTTATTAACAATAGCATGTTTTTCCCATATCGGGGAGTCCTGATTTAAGATATAGTATGTGGATATAAAATTGCACAATAAGGGGGCAACATTTATTTGAACAGCAACATTTATATTACAAAGAAACTGTTATGTTTGATAAATCAGAGCTTTTTAAGTCGCTGTGAAATGATTGGGAAATAAGTTTATACACTAGATACCCTTCTTGATGCAACCCTCTCCGTTTATCTGAGCTTGGGACAGCCTGGAACTAAGCTCTTTACTAACAAGGTAAGAACAGTGCAACTCTTAACTCTAATAATTTCAATATTCAACATAGCATATCCTGTTTTCCTCATATCAAGCTCTGCTGCGAGTGTATTTCCCAGAATGTACTAACTATGAGCAACATTTCCATCCAATTTAAAAACGTTATGTCTTGTATTTGACAACTTGACAGACTAAATTTGAGAGCACACACAGGTTGAACTAACTGCGGCTTGTACCAGTGCTCAGCAGGACTATGGCTCCATCAGGACTAAATCAAACCAAATAACGGTCAGGAGAGCAGTGTGTCAGCAGTTGACTCATTGACAGCTGAATAATGCAGTCACACAGGGAGCTCCTGACACAGCTCACTCATCTGGGCCTGCTGCTGTTGTCTGCCTCTGGGGCTAAGACAAAAGGGAAACCTCTATTCTCCCGTTACTGTGGAAACGGCACACAGAAACACTTATATTTTCTATTTATGGGTTGCTCAGACAAAGCGGGGTATCTTAAGAAAGAGTCATTGAGGATTTGCCAGAGTCCAGAGGGAAACGGAGAGTATAGGGCTGAGTGCAGATAAACCTTTAGTAAAGTGGCAGAAGAAATAACAACCGCAGTGAGAGAGAGTGGTTATTAACTGGGCATTTGTTGAGGGATGTGTTTGATTAAACCTATTTGCTATTGCTCTGAGGCTAGGGACCTTTGCAGCTCTGTCTTCATCACTCAGTAAGTGCAGAGCTTAGTTGGAGAATGTTCATAGCTTAATTAAGATAATAAAAAATAATAATAATAATAATTCTTCAGTCTTATATAGCACTGTTCTGGACACTCGAAGTCGCTTTAAAGTTGCATTATTCATTCATTCCTCAGTCACACCCAGTAGTGGTGAGCTACCTCTGTAGCCACAGCTGCCCTGGGGCAGACTGATGGAGACATGGTTGCAATTCTGTGCCTATGGTCTATCCAACCACTACCAAAAACACACAGACCCTCGCCTACTGGATGTGTCTCCACTCTGCCACTCCTGTCT
Organism: Bostrychus sinensis; assembly: GCA_020698575.1. NCBI lineage: Eukaryota > Metazoa > Chordata > Actinopteri > Gobiiformes > Eleotridae > Bostrychus > Bostrychus sinensis. The sequence goes on from CM036246.1 coordinate 24,631,502, forward strand.
GCGGAGCCCTGAGCAGAAGCAGAAAGACAGAAAACAACAATTCAATGTAAGTTCCCTTTGGACTTCACTTAAAGGGTTCTGCCTCTACAACAAGGAAGTAGTTGGGCACAAAAAAGCTATGCAAGTCAAATAAATGTTTAATCATGCCTGTCATTGTTTCTGCAACCTAAAGTTAAAGTAAATAGTGCCGCAAGTATAAATATCTTACAGATAATGTGAGAAAGATAATCAGTTTCCTGTTTGTTTTGATCTGTACTGCGTAGATTGATCTGAGTTTGGCGTCAAAGAGAATAGATTTGCTGCGTATCTCCAGTGCCGCAGAGCTGCGGAGGCTGTGGAAACGCTCTCATTCACTACAATGGAGTGCGTGGCGCAGAGGGCATGCAGTGGGGGACACACATGATGATAACTGCATTTTATAGCTCCTAAGTGTGCTTTCCGGGAAGCAGATGAACACATCAAGCTATGACAGACCAACTTCTTTTGAACTGTTCTTAACACTGGTATACTCTGTCACTTTGTCCAACCCTAATATGATTAATCTGTATACATGCAGTAATAGTCTATTACTATTAATCTATTAGTCTATAAATAATTAATTGAAATATCCAGGTGCATTACTCCAATTCTAGTTGCTGCTAAATTTATCTACTTACATGTAACTGCCCCTTCAACTACAAAGAGTAAATCAATGTAGTCTGTTGAAAAAATACATCTGAGCAATACTGAGTCGAGTGAAAGCCAATGCCGCACTAAACGCTATGAGACAAAATGTTTGGTGGTCCTAAATCAGTACCAGACTGGTTGAAGAGACTCCAGCTGTATTTTGCTGCATTTTCACTTTGCCCACTGCTCTAAGCATTGCCATCCCTACAAAACGCTGCGCTTGTTTGTTTCCTTCACCACACAGCAAATGAGGTCCCACACTTTAGTCTAGAGGCATGAACACACGGTGCAGTCTGGACACCAGATGGAGGCCTGATCACATGTGAGTAGAACAGGAAGTTTTCAAAGCCCTTGAATCTCTCCTCATGTTCCTCGTGCGCTTTCATGGTCCTGGGTTAGCGCTTGGACTTCCTTAAACTGATTTTATTTACTTTATGAAATATGGCAAGCATTATTTATGGCAACAGTAACATTTGCTAAAAACACTGCAGGATGAGGGGGATGCCTGTAGATCGATCACATCCTGCCTTACTTACATGGAGAGCCTAGTCGGACTTTGCTCACAGCTCAATTTGACCATACAACTGGACTTCTGTTACTGATGGTACATGCACAGGAGAGAAGTGAACTACCAATACTGCGCTCCACTCAGGCTAATGCTAGTTTTATGTGGTCCTCATATACAAATATAATAAGCTTAAAAAGCACAACGCTGAAGTCCATCTCTGCAAAGTGATGGGCAATAATTATAATTGCACTGAAATTAGTATCTACAATGACTAGCAGTGTCCGTGGTTAATCGGTATAATCGCCATAATTGATTGCAATACTAACAATTAATTGTTATGCTGTACAGTAGAGTAAAGCTACAGTACTACCGGAGAGTACTGTAGCTTAGTGAGCAGGGCAAAATAAACATAAAATATACAAGCCTTATAACTTGTTTTTAATTTTAAAAAGATACTTTTTCATTATGGTTCATGATTTTGAATTTAATAAAGAGCTGTTTTTATAAAACGTAATAGATGATGTCCACCTGGTGATCAATGGTTAATTGATGATCGTTTGTTAAGACTACCAATTAAAGCAAATTAACCAAATGTGCATCATTAACAATAACAGATCCTCGTTGAAGATAAGAGCTCTGTTTGTTATGTGAAAGTAACAAAGTGGTCTTCACTGTGTCTGTTCATTCTTCAGTTTATAGTAACAGAATTGGTAATATTAAAAATTTTGCTTCAAATTGGTGTCATATTTTATGCAAACAGTAAGCTATTACAGTATTACAGCACAGGGAGGAATAAGAATAGGAGGATCAACTATCTCCTGCATCCCTACGAGCCAGTTACTCAGGGCTGGAGGGTAACCACTCACTGACCCCTGCAATTTACAGTTTTACTGGCAGTTCCCGACCTTCAGCTGTAGCCCTGGGCCTCCTGGGAATATCGGCGCTAGACTGTGATCAAAGGCAAACTTCCTAAAGTAGAGAGAGCTGTGGCCTTTAAGGCTAAATGTGCAAAAGCAGGAAACACAGAGAAATTTCCATCTGAAGGGACACAGCGTAGAGGTGAAGAGGGCCATAAAAACATTCAACACATGCACATACAATGAAGACATTACAGAGCTGCGTGCACACTGTAAGCTGCAGATTAGTCATCAGAAGGGAAGCAGGAAGACAGTGTGGATTTTATGGCTTCTGTTCCACATACGGTTTTCATGAAGCCTGAGTGTTTTGGTGCATGTGAAAATACAGAAATCGCCACGCTCTTTATACAGACTTACATGAGCAGACTGGCTCCTTTACCTGGCTGGCCTCAGATGAGGGGTAACGGCTGCTGGTGGGTGGCCATGGGATCACCCTGTCTGCTCCTTCGACTAAAGACTGAAGAAACTTGGCTTTGAAACTCTGTGCCAGTTCATACACACTGGACTTAACAAATGCTCTCACAGGAACCCACTCATATTTGAGAGAGTGAGGAAACTGGCTGAAAGCTGCAGTGAGAAGAAGGGCAGAGAAGTGGTGTGAGATGAAACGACTGAAAAGCTAATGAAGCAGAGAGAGGAAGTACAGATCCGAGTGCAGAGTCTACATCTCAGGACTGTGGCACTGACAAGACTTCAGGTCAACTCCTCTGGTCTAGGGCATGGGCTAAACTACTACTAAGAGGAAACAGAAAAAAGGTTAGTTTGAGGACAAGGTCTAGATTTCATTAGATGTAGCCTATTTAGCGACTTCTTGTTAGTACTAATAAATAGAAAATGGATTAAACACTTTGTTTCAACAGTGCCTTGAGGGGAAGACTCTCTGTAAAACATACTGTAGTAGCTATATAGTTTAATATCCAAGTTAGAGCAGGATTAGCTTACAAAAGTCACAGTATCTCCGCACTGAGAGGACAGTCAATATGAGCTGAATACTAAGCATTTCCTCACATTACTCTCCACTGTGCTGCTGAAAGCGTGCAGTGTCTGTGGCCTTTTGTTCCTCGTGGTCTTTCAGAGAGAGCCACCTGCTCTGCTCAGCCTCCACTGACTTCAATTTACACCGGGCAGCCATGATCAAAGCTAAACTGATGCCTAAAGGTTCAGATTATTAACTAAACCTCTCTAAATGTCCCTTATTTTTACTCTCCATCTTGAGTTCATTGTCCAGTGTATTACGTGAAAGTAGTGGGCAGCTAGAGACCTTTTGCTTACACTGGCTACAGTTTGTACGCCTCTCTAATGGACAAACAAAGCCAAGATATTGACACAGAGATGGCAAAGGGCCAAGACACAAACACTGCATCTTTTCTCCAACTCAAGATGCAGCACTGACTGTCTTCACTTTCTTAAAAGTGTGTTTGTCCATTCCAGGCTCCACTAAACCCAGCTGTAACATGTAGCTGCTAGTTCTGCTCATCTACAGTCAAGTGACAGAGAGAAAAAATTAGGACTCTGAGTTTAGGGCCCCCTGAAAAGGATTTTGCAGCACTATTCTGGCGCTAAATGTGAATTACAAGATCCCTGGTTTGATTCCCAGTCCCAGTGACCTCTGTTGCGTGTCTCTGCTCTTGTGTCATGTCTTTTCTCTGTTGTAAACAAGAGCTATTGGACAGAAATGCTGACACAGACTAATCTCCAGAATACCATTACTGCACCGAAGCAGATGCTGCTGCCTCTAAATTAATCAAGATGTGCCTATACACAGTTACTAATGAGGCGCTCCTAAAATAGACAAGTGTGGACGTGACGCTTTTGAGAATAAACCTACAGAGTGCCAGGTTAGACCTGGGTGACATTTTCACACTGAGCTGTCACTAGCCCACAGTGTACTGACTGCACACCTGTGTTTATGGGTGTAGGCCTGAATGGGCCCTTATGGAGCTAAAATGGCTCTGTGACTCATTAAAACAAACAGTGACCTGGTTTCGTCAGCTCCCACACAGGGAAGGGCACGCGCTGGTGTAAAACAGAGCTTAAAGTACATTTTCAACTCATCACAACACATGAACCCAGGGAATAAGAAGAACGTTAAGGAGTATAATACTGTGTCTTACTTGGGAAGAAGCCTGAATATTTTATGCTAACACATTCAAAAAACAAATAACAGTGATATACAATCCTGCAGTAAGTGAGGCACACTGCAGTGCTGATATCTGTGTGCCCTCTTCCAGCAGTGATGAATGCTGCACCGGGGAACCAGCGCAGATTAACTGCACCCCCAGGCCTTGAAAGAAAAACAGAAAACTTTAGAGATGGCAGTGGAAGAGCAAACACACATCTAAAAGGAAAACACTTTTCCTGGAAAATCTTTTCTCAGCAAAGCAGACAATCATAGACCACACAATATTCATGTGGCAGCAAGGTGAGTTAGAGACAGCTGTTGTTGTATCAATGACCACTAATTGCCCCCTGGGGGTCAGAGGTCAAACAACTGAAAACTAGACTCCCTCCAAAACATGAATCTGCCTCAGGGATGGGAACTAAACACTTAACATGCCAGCAGTCAAACGGCCCATGGATGACCAATTGTAACCCACCAATCACAACACAAGGTGGGAGGTCAAACGGCTCTCTTAAGGCCACTCAGGTAGAGCCGGCAGCTGGGAACAGACAAAGACACAAGACACTGTCCTGCAGCTGACAAAATACTCAACATTCATTTCTACTGCAGGCAATGTGCGTGTTTTATAGCACCTTTCAATATAAAATTACACTTATATAATATTGATATTGATTGTTCTTGAAGAATAGCTGTTGAGACATTTTTACTGTGGGCAGTAGGCAACCAGACAGAAAAAAGAAAGATGAAAGCCTGTCACTGACCAGGTGTGACTGCAATGCATTGTGGTTAGAGGTGGTCATGGCTGCTTGACTCACTGTAGTAGCACAAACCTGAGACAAGAGGACAGATGGACACAAGGGACAGTACACGGTGGACCACCCAAAAAGTCAAAGAGGCTGAAACAACACTACAAAAATATTAAACCTATCACTATCTTCACTTCTGCACTTAAGTCTGTGGAGCATCATATTTAAAATTGCAACAGTGTGAAGAGGAAGAGATGCTAGGCAACGAGAAATAAGATGGTAGAGCCCAGAGCTTTTAGGCACAGTGGGTGAGCTGCACAATATTAGTAAAAATGCAATAATTGCTTGAATGCTGTGATAAGAATTAAATTAAATACAAGGGTTTGGATAAACTTTCTCTCATCAAAAGTGAACCTGGACTAAACAAAATCTTAACTAGGACTAAATGTATGTGAAATTTTGCTAAACATAAAACAGGACAAAAACCAAGACAAAATATAAATACTAAGGAACATTCCATAATGAAACCAAAGACTAAACCAGGACCAATCCAGATTTAAGCTAAAACTTAAATGCAGGAATGATCTTAAAGTCCTAAACCAACTTTTATTTTGTCACACCACATTTTTGTATTTGGGCAACCCTTGTACCGAGAACATCCTGCCCACATCACATTTACTGGCAGAGAAATGGAGCACAGAGCATAAAGGAGAAAGACCAGACCGAAACTAACGATGATGATACGTTGGGAGCACTTCCTGCACTGGTTGAATGTGACCGGGGAAGTGGGGCGAGACCAGACAAGCCCAGTGTTTAGAGGTGAAACATTGACCTGCAAATAGTCTTCACATTCCTGCAGCACGTACGCTCAGAGGGTGAAGCGTCCGACTCGACCTAAAAAACCTTCAAAGGAGCCTGAACAATGAATTTCAGAGATATAAAGTGTCTGAAATGGACAGAGACTAAAAGGTGCACACCCATCACCAGGGGAGCAGCGTTGGGACAATACGAAGCCTCCCATCATGGTTGCACCTAAATCACATGATTACACCTTTTGTACCGCTCTCAGCGAGTGATGTAAGGCTAGACTTTAAAACACTGTAATTTCACACGACAGTACTGACCACCAGAGCCATAAGACGAGCTAAAAACGCAGGTGAAGCGCAGGAAAAGTGATGAAGGATGAGACTATCATTTCTGCCACAAGATAACGCTGTGTTTCAGGGCAGTTGACAAGAAAACGGCTCGATATAACAATGACAAAGTTGTGTAGATTTTTAGATGGGTGTAATGGGCAAACTCTTTCCTAAAAACAAAGATGGCAAAACACTAAGGTACGTGTTAGTTAGCACTACTCAAGCAAACACTACATTTCAAAAGTTAGCTGCTATGGGAGGGTCCAAAAAACATAAAATCACAGTCTACCGCAGCCTATTGGTAAGTAACTTTTCAACCTAATATGCAGGTTAAATGGTAAAGGTGAAAGGTTTTGTAAATAGACACTTGTTTATTTGAGTTACACAAAATATAATCATTTACATGTCCTTGTTATACTACAAGGGTTCTCCCTCCCACTGTCCAGTTTCCTCCCACCATTCAAGGACATGCATATATCGATTAAATTAGGGCCACATACTAAAAAATACTTAATGGGGGGGGGGGGGGGGCTCGGCTACCTCCTTTCCTTCAGAGGCTTCCAGTGGGAATCAGTAACATGGTAGCTTCTTTGGCCCGAGTTTTATGCCAGATGCTCTTTCACAAGCACACACTTGTTCAGGCTTGGAACTGGGAAGTAGAATTGCTAAATATCTTTTTGTGCATCCAACTCCTAATTTCTATCTTTTCTTCCTTAATACCAGGTACATCTTAGACAAGCATTAAGATTTTTACCAAAGCAACCTGTGGCGGTTTGGGCCAATTAAGAATGACGCCTGTGGGCCAATAAAATATTGTCCACGGGCCCCATTGGGTTAAATGATAAACCAAAATGTCCCATAGTGAAAGAATGTGACTAACTGGTCAGGGTATCTAACTGTGTGTACCTTCCCTCAGCCCCATAGTTGCTGGGATAAGCTACAGCCCCCCACAACCTCCAAACCCAATAAGCAGAAGATATATGAATGAATCCTGAATGAGTTTATATGTTCTCACACCTGCCTTAAATTTCTGCACATTAGTGTATAATATCAGATTCAGATGATCCAGTGTTGCCTTGAACTGCGGTGTTTTTGTTTGTGTAGAATGAAAGTCAGCAGTCAGCAGAGCAAGCAGAACAGCGCCGGCTCACTGTCTAATAAACTCTAATCTCATTATACCTTTAACAGGCTCCAGTCTGGATTTAGACGGCATGGAGCAGAGAGGCGCACACAAGGAAAATATAGGAAAAATACAGTGTAAAAGCCACACAGATTAAATTACAGGTGACTCCAATGTCCCGTACAGAAGGTCAGGGTTATTCACCAGAGCAGTGGTTCTCAAAATGTGGTGTGGGCACTACTCGTAGTATATGGGCCTCTTCTAGTGATACTCGGGAGTCTTGCAGTTCAAGTCCTGATTTAGTTTATTTTGGGCTTGATTCAGTAGTGAAGTGTAGACCTGAATTTAATCCTAGTTTAGATCTAGCCTTGATATAGTTTAGTCCTGGATTAGATCTGGTTTAGTCACTCCTGGTTTATATCTGGTTTAGTCCTGGTTTAGCCCTGGTTCACATCTGGTTTAGCCACAGTTTACTTTTTTTTTTTTTTGGTTAATACACATTACCTGATTTAGTCCTGATTTAGTCCTGATTTATTCCTGGTTTTGACTTGGTTTAGACTTGGTTTAGACCTGCTTTACATCTGGTTTAACCACAGTTTTAGTAAAATTTTTCCTACATCATGGGTTAGTCTTCATTCATGCTCATTTCAGTCCAATAAAAAGGTACTTGGAGAGGCAAATGTTTTCTGAGCTGGTACTTGGTGTAAAAAAAGTTTCAGAACCACTGCAATAGAGCATGATGGGAAACTCAGAGGAGGCAGCAGAAAAGTGTGAGCATGTTGAGAGAGAGTGGGACTGAATAAACCGAAATGCTTTGAGAAATCCCCCAGAGGAAAGCAGTAAGTATGCCTCTGCCAGAGTGTGGGCAGTAATAACCGGGTACAGCAACAGAGGCAGAGGTCAGGCCCAGAACAACAGAGTGATGTCATCAAAGAGGGACGGCGGCCTGACTCATCGACCTCAGACCAGGGGGAGTCGCACAGGAATTTTAATGAGATACCGCTCCATAAGGAACTCGTAAACATTGGCCTTTTTCGCAGAAGAAACTAATCAAGTGTGGAGAGATAAGACTAAACACTAAACAACTTAATCTGAAAACGCAGTACCTGGCTGTTCCTGGGAAATACCAGCGTGTGTTATTCAATTGGAAGCACGTATTAAGTCTATTTAGCATCCTGATGGTTTAGATTCAATTAAGTGGGTTAGAGAAACACTGAGGGGGTGATATCAAATAGCTTATGCAAGATAAAACTTTTTATCTATAAAGCTCCTGCTGCTGAAGAAGAGTAAGTGACCCAATTACATCCCCAGGAGATTATGAAATGATAGTGACTGATCTTATGTTAGCTAACACACAGTCAAGCTGAAGTCATATCTAGATAGCATTTGTTCTTTTAAGCTGTGTCCAAATGTCTGGTGAATAAAAAATAGTGCCTTCAAGATTTCCCACAATGTATTTTGAAAAATAGCAGCCGTCGATGGTCACTAGTTGGTCAATATAGACCAGAATGCGTCACGAGTTTGGGAGGAGAACAGCAGGATCATAACAGGTCTTTGAACTGTATACAACACATTAGAATAAAACCAGTTAGAGACGATGTTTTTTGGTCACGTTGTTATCATGAATAAATTGGTCTTAAGTAGGGCTGGATACTGTTAAACGATACCTTTGTGTTATTGAAAGAAAAGTTATGATACTACTGGTACCAAAAAATATTTTTTATTCCAAACCAAGTTTCAATACCTAGTGGGACCTTTTAATGTTCCTTTGCATGTATGAATCAAATAAATAACACAGAATAAATCATACAAACTACTGGTTTTAACTTTAGCTAAGATTTTTGCTCTTTTATTCAGTATTATTGTGTTTCATGATTGTAGCAGAAGAATTAGCCCACCATAGGTATCAGGTACCAGTATCAAAAACTAGGTATTGTTTAAATACTGGTACAGATGAATAAATGAGAGCTTTCCCAAATAGCTGCTATAATCTAGAGCTTTTTGTCATTAATGTGATAATTCATGTTAAATATAACATGATTATGATAGCATGAGTATAATTAAAATTTATTTGTAAATATTTAAATATCACTCAGGTCAAGCTGGGCTTTATTACAGAAGACCATTATAAGTAGAGTTGGGCAAACTGTTTTTTACGTATTCGCCAGAGTCACGTGATTAACGGCAAGTTAAAAATAGTGAGCAAAATGAGTGCACTATAGTCTGCTATAGTGTGGGACTATATAGTGTGAGTGAGCTGTTAAAAGGTGGGGTGGGGGGGGCATTCGGACAAAGCCTTAGTGAGTGAAATAAATATTTTTGGTCAGTATTTCAAAATGGTCGAGAATCCCTTAAAGCAATCCCGGATCTAAACGGTGATCTGGATCCATGCCAAAATGAATCATTCTATTTTTGACCCATTACTGACCTTGCCTGAAATTTTACCTAACTAAAGACTTCCACTTAAATCTCTCTTAACTCCTCTCCCTTCACCCTTATCAGCTCTGACCTCTGACTGCCCTGACTCGTGAACTCTGACCTTTGACCCCAAGACTGCTCCCCAGAACGACTTCACTTGCTCTCACGCTGGAAAGAAAAAATTCACAGCAGTGTTCTGTTTTCAATCTGACTGAACAAAATACTGCGTTATACAAGCCAACAAGGGCAAAAGAAAGACAAAACATCCATGAAAGCGAGCTGAGCCAAGATGAGTCATCGACCTGGCTGTGCACAAGACAGACGACCGCAGCTCTGAACTCAAGGCAAAGCTTTTTCATTGCCCTCATCAAAAGAAATGCCAGGGCACGGTGTCAAACAACTGCGGTGGCTCTGGGGATGGGAAGCAAGGTGTTTCACTCAACATTTGCCCCGTTTGGTTCTGACAGCTTTTCTTTTTAAGTGTTACTGTGGCATTTTAGAAGTAGAAGTTGGTAAATGGCAGATCACTGTCAGTGCATCGTCTTTAATGAAGTGAAGCTAGAGGCAAAAAGACAACGCAAGAAGCTGCCTGTTCAGAAGTTCATCTAACAGCACTGGGGAGCAGGACAGGGACTCCACAGGCTTATGAAACTTTGGGACAGTATCCTTCCACAGGTGCAAGAACACACATTCAGTTCTATACAGTCATATGATGAAGTAATCTGGCAAGTTAGTGTGATATGGTTCATAAAAGCAAGCTGAAATAACTGTTTTCATTACTAAGTGAATTGGGTCTATTATAGGGCTGGGCGATAAATTGATTTTTTTCGATTAATTCAAATTTTTAGGGCAGATCGACTTGTTTAAATAAAAAATCGATTTAAAAAAAAAACATCCACCACCGGCGCTCTGGGCTCCCGTAGTTCATAGTGGGTAGGGTGGGTTTTAATTAGATTAATTACCACCTCACATATGTTTAAAAACAGATTTTGTTAGTTTTTACAGTTCTAGCTAATATTTTTAAGGAGAATTATAGGCAAAAAAATTGCAACTTTTAGGACAACTTTTAAGAAAATCCCCCGTAAAATCACAGGGCCTTCTCTTCTATTTGACTTGTCTGATTGCACTTTAACCTCAAGAGGAAATCAAAGCAATAAAGCTAAACTTGTTTTGGACAATTTCTCTGTTGTCTTCAGTTTGATATTAAGTAAGTGGGGGAAAAAAATTGTTTTTAAATCGTAAATCGAATTTTTTGTTGCCCAGCTCTAGTCTATTATCCCTCCCATTAGAACATATTTCTACTAAAAAACAACCTTTCCAATGAAGTGGACTTTATGCAGTGTTTTCTCTCTTTGATTGTTTGCTTTTCAAATTGTGCTGGTTATGAGGCAGTTTATTTTGCGTTATATTGGTACTATTATTAACCTTTATTTAACCAGATAAAAGACTCATTGAGATCAAGATATCTTTTGCGAGGGCAACCTGTCCAAAATCTTTGTAAAAATTTTAAAAAGCTCTAGAGTGTCTGACTGGGCTAAGGATATTTAGTAACTTTTCAGGTTACATTTGGTTTAATCATCATCATAGGTTAGAATTTGAATGCCACTTTGACCAGGTTAGTCTGTGGCAGTCCCTCTCCCTCTCCCCATGTTTCCGAGGGGTATGCAAGCACATTGCAGGGGGTACTTGGAGTTATATCACTTATAGTACCTTTATGGCTTTCGAAGACAAAAATCGCCCTAAATCAGGACTAACCCAGGACTATAGTGAAGGATGCAACACTAAAGGACAAAAAGGGACTAAACCAGGTCTAAACCAGGTCTAAACCAGAACTAAACCAGAACTAAACAAGATTACAAATAAGACTAAATCAGGGCTAAACCTGGACTAACCTGGGTCCAAACCAGGACTAAATCGGGTCCTGGGAGTTCACAAAACAAAAAATGTTGGAAACCACAGCTGTATACAAACAGCCTCTAAGCCATTGTCTAATAACTACAAAAATACATCTTAAAAAACAAGTACAAACAAACTCCTTTTCAGACACTAATTCAGCAACTATATACTGTTTGAGAATATATCTAACATTGTGCTAATAAACTGCTACTTACACTCATACTTGAAAAATAATTTACTTACACTTTAGCATTAGCTCCCATTATCATCACTGCACTCATACGTTGTCTATGCCATAGACTCCACGCGTGTCGGTCAGTTGGGAAGATCAGAGGGGGGCCCGAACAAAAACCCTGTTGTGCATCTGTCAGGCAGCACTCACCGCTGGGCCCTCGCGGCCATTCTGTGGCCCTGGAAGAATTGGAGGTGGAGCTCGCCCTCAACGGGGTTATAGCACCAAAAAAAGCAGCTTCAAGCCACAAGGTACCCCCCCAAAAATAGGAAACAGACAAGGAACAATGAAGAAGTTGGTCTGAGGGTGTCACCCGGGAGCAGCCAAGCGATCAATCCCCAAAGATCAGGGCGGGTAATCGGCAGAGGCTTTGATGTCATGCCTTTGTGTTCGGAAAATGCTACACCTGCACAACCGTCTTTTCTTGTTTGCCGTCATCAGGAAAACAGCCAAATGGTCAGGCTATTAGTCAGCAACACTGTCACTGACCCGGAGCAGAGGGTTCTTTGTTCTTGTCAACAGTCACTAACATGCACAGCTTAAGGGGACAATGCCCATTAGCTTGATTAAGGCCTCTAACTGGACTATAAGCACAGAACAAAACTGAACTACTCCAGTGCTCCACTCAGCCTAATGCTACATTTGTGTGGTCTGGTTTTTAAGAGCATTCAGCCTTTGTTAAACTCAGGAACAAAGCTTATTTAAACCTCACCTTTTAATAGTCTTAAATGCTAACTAGACAAATTTACTCCATTTGTAATGAATTATTTTGTGAATGTCAAGGGCAAAAATACAATATCACAACAAAGAAACAAGTCAGAAAAAGAACAACTGTGTTTTCCCATAAGCATATTCATAATAAGTGATCTTCATGTTGTTCCTAGGTGTTTAAGAGCACTTTGTCCAACTAAAGGACACACTATGCAGCAATAATTAATCACTACATTTACATGCAGATCGAACAAATCAAAAAGTGAAAGCATGACTGCTGCAGCTTTGAATCATTTATGGGGCAGCGTGAGACGCATTTACCATGTGAGATATGCTTTTGTGTAACTTCTAAGTTTTATTTAGTAAAGTAAAAGTGTTACTGTTTATTTTCATAAATAAAACTATCATTGCTGTATAAATTAGCCATGTTTATTAGGATTTAGAGCTACAAAGTGCTAGCGCTGCTGATAAATCCCCAGACCACTTGAACGCCTCGCAGCACTGTGGTCTCAGCAATTCTCTTTACTCTGCATATAGAGTGAGACAAGAGTAGTTTGACCATTTCTCTGGACTGAAGACGGACAATGAGCATAGTCTGAATATGTCTGAGTGAATTGAACTATCCAGATGTGTTACTCCAATTAGGAGAGATTTCAATTACTGCCTCCTAATAGAAATAGAAAGACATGGACGTTTAAACTGAAGATATTATCAGACTAAGGCAATAATTTGAATTTCCCTGCTTTCATGTAACCGCACTGACTGTCACTTACCCTGAGCAATGGCTTCTTTGTCCCTATCCACACCACACTGAAGCATTACCACCATACTGCTCACATGGCTTTTTATATCCAACTCTCTATTACCAACAAACGGGCTTTTCAGTTTTGAGGGAAATCCCATCACACACACACACACACACACAAAAAGAAAACAAGCCCTGAAAGCAAATCCTCAGAAGTGATACTGTGGCAAATGAGGCGGCTCCCCCAGTAGCGATTTACAGCACATCTCTGATCTTCATACCTGCAGATACACTATCAGGGCTTCGACATACCACCGATTCTACACAGGGGTCCGACATCTTTTCATCTACCTCCTTACACAGGCCAGCGCTGCTCAAAGAGGGGCCCAAAGAGCTGCCCGCTCACATTTTTTGGAGCTTACATCACATTTTTGGAGTGTGTGTGATGTTAAATAAGAACTACTTTGACATACATTCATAAAATCTTGGAGGATATACAGCTCGGGAAAAGAAAGAGACCACTGCAAACGGGTTGGTTTCTCAGGTTTTATCTTTTACAGGTAAAATATGGTGAACTGCTATTATTTTTATGCAACACGTTGACAACATTTTTCCAAGTTTCCAAATATTTTGACTAAAAAACATTCAGTTTTCCTGTGTCTTGCTCGCCACCAGTTTTTTACATCGCTGTTGGGTAACATTTTATCACTCTCCCAGCTTAGTCTCATAGTCTGTGAGTGAGGTGTGCCACGGAAATAAACAGACACTGGCCTGCAATAACTGTTAGACTCAGAGAGAGGCTAACTTATAAATAAAATTGCAGCAGGCTCTTATTTTTTTGTCCAGAGCTGTATGCGATCTTTTATGCTGCCCTCTACATAATAGGCGTCTATGCGGCTCAGACAGTCTTCACACAAAGATGGAGAAAAGTGTAAATATTTAAAGGAAGACTAGCTTTTTTGGATGTAGAAGTTCACCTAATACCACTATAACACTAACAGTTGGTTTGCAGTGACATGTGTCTGCTTCCACACCTTGTCTTTCCACAAAGTACAAAAACACTGTCATTCACTTACACCCACACTTCCTTGGACTTACAAAAGAGTCATTTAAGGTGCTGTTTCCTGCCTCGCATCATTAAAAAACGCATCCCTTTCATCTGCCTTTAAAAGCACTGCTGAATCTCTGGCACACAGCATTTCACAATTTAATTTAGCTTTCCACTTTACAACAAGCACTCGGGTCTGCACTCCCACCCCGCATTTGTCGGAGTAGTTCACTAGCGTCAACGCTACACTGAGCTCAAGTGCAAGTCTGCAGTTCTGGCAAAAGTCAGCAGTAGAGAGAGGGATCTGAGGAGACTCCTGAAGAGAGGAGAGAGTCTACAGGCGACACAAAGACCACAATCATCTGTTCACTCACTGTCAACAGCCCTGAGACACAAAAAGGGCTGCTGTAGGTTATATACAGAGCTTCACTGGACAATGCTCATAGCTTGATTAAGCCTGAGAAAAATGTGACTGCACCTTCCAATGAGAGCATAAAACACAAATCAGCAATGGTTGTTTTTTCTGTTTGTTTGGCTGTGGTCCAACCTTATGTGTAGCAAGCTGTATACAAGCAGTAATACTGTATAATGAATTGCATTATCAAGGTGTGATACACAAGAGACAATTTTTTTTCTCTACTTGTAAATAAATGCAATGTCTTTTAATGTTTTTGAAGAGACTATTTATAGTTTAGCAATGGTGCCATTTTGATTTCATGTCTACGCTGCTCTCATTCTCTCCCAAGTTTAAACTACTATGGCACCAGATAGGCATAATGGTTGCCTGCCATTCACTTCACATATTGGTGGCGCCTATTCTAATGAATGAACAATCCAACTTAATGGTCTCCATTAAAGCTATGTCAAAATAAATTTGAGATCTTTTGCAACCAAAAACACTTTCTGAATGACCACAGTAAACCCTGATAGTGTTGGACCATTAGTCAACTGGCCAGCTTTCAGACTGCAGCAATAACAGGTAATCTGTGGTCAAAATTACAGCGGCAGTAATGCAACATGCTGCTTTTATCCAGACAGATTTTTTTCAGTTTGACCTTAACAATGGGAAACACAGATTCATGCTCAGTGATCCATGGTCACTCAAAGAGACTGTACTAACCCTGACGACGGTGCTCTTGGCTTGGGCTCGCTGTGGCTGTGCCCCTGGGGTGCCCTGCTCTCTGCTCCCACTGCTGTGCGCTCTGGCAATGGCCCCAGATGTCCCATTTGTACAGACTCCTGCCCCAGGTCCAGCCCGCCGTGGCCTCTGCTTAATGCCATCAAGAAGGCGAACAAGAAGGATGTTACTGGGGAGTTCATCCACAGCACACTCCACTAAAGTCCTGCACTCCGGACATCGGAGCTCACCGCGAGAACCCACTATGCCCTGCAAACACCGGCGGCAGAAAGTGTGCTGACAGGGCAGGACCTTCGCCGTGGCATCGAGGCGCTCCAGACAAACAGGGCACTCGAGCAAATCCAACAAAACCGACTCGTCCATTCTCCAAGTTCTGCCTCTAGTTCAGCAGAAGAGCATGATGCTGATAAAGGGTTTTGTTTGGAAGCAGCAGCAGGGTCATCACGTCACTCCCATGCCTCGGCTGTGGCCATGGCATCTGCATCAGCTAGAGGAGAACAATGATGCGGATTAATCAACTGTAGGAATTGGTTTATGCATAGACATTGTATATGGCTGTTACAGTATGCACAATGTTACAATACATTCAAATACTTAAGAGTTTCTTGGTAAACTGATTCATGCTGCACTTGTGCCACAGATTACACTACATATAGGATTGAATTTAATCTAATTTACACCTCAGCGAATAGCTACACCTGTAAACTGTGATCTTGATCCTTAAAGTTGAGAAAACGGCCGACAGATCTGATTCAAAAGCTGAGATTTATTACACACCGGGAAGGTCTTTGAGCAATATCGTTCACTTGACTTTAAAATAAACGACTATAATGCATCCCGGCGACAAGAAAAGGGCATTCTCCACAACACTGGCTTTATTTTCCAAACTTGTTCAACACAGCGTAACATTACTCCGAAAAATGTCAACATTATGTAACATTTACTAGCGCAAGAAAAAACGTGTACAATTACTTATTCGCCTTGTTATGCCCTTAAAACTCAACGCATAAGCTTTTTTCTCAAGCAAACGCAAGAATTTAAAGCTTTCCATGTAAAACTAACACTTACATTAACTTTGCTAGCACAGTCGCTCGCTAACTGGGGCTACTTTATTGTTAAAATGTTTTATCGTGTAACGGGAATGATATAATTAGGCTTTTTAACTATCTGTACTTTGACCATACGCATTTAAAGTTATGAGCTACAAAGCAATCTAAACAACAACTGCATAACAATAAATCAATCGGACACCAAAAGCTACTGAACTTACCCCTTTTCCGAAAACAGGACTCCTCCTCTTGTTGCCCCGTATCTCCTAATTCTTGCTAACGTTACTAGTTAGCAGGCTGCCTCGGGTCGTTCCGCCACGACCACTTCAACAAAAACACTCCCCTTTTACTTACTTTGTGTATCCGAGGAGCACAAGGCGTGACGTAAAAAGAAGTATATTATTTGTTCAAGTTAAGCCGAACATGTAAAGGAGAAGAAGAAAAAGACGAGGAAGAGGAGAGGCGAGACAACGGGAGAAGTTCACCGAGCGCCATGCTAGTGTTTGTGAGACTGAGCGGAGCGGGGCTGCAGCCGGAGCGGAGCACTGAGGGGGCGGAGTCTGGCGGCTTCAGGTTCCTCAGAGAAAAAAAACACGTCCGAATAAACAAGACGCAAATAATCGCTAAAAGTAATCAGATCACACATTTCTCTTATATTTAATCTCTGTATAGTAACCGTCATACAAAATAATGAAAACATTGAGATTACATTAGAGAAATTTTAGGTACGTGTGTGATTTACGAGGTGATGAGAAAGGCGTTGTCAAAAGGGGCGTGGACTAAACGAAATAATGATATGTAATGATATGCTAAAAACAAAACGGCATTTTTTACAGATGTAGCTTGATTCGCTTTGCATATTATTATTAACGTCCACCATCTCATAGCTCACAGCTGTCTTGCTTTAAAAATAATAAAAATGCACTACTGCGAATAAATGTAGAAGTTAAAGGCACTATGAAAGCATATTTTTTAATACTTCATACCACCACATAAAAACTTCCCATTTATGTCCCCAGCTATGATGTAAACATTTAAATGTTACTGATAACAATAATGCAGTTGATTTATTCACTAGGGGAAAAAAATTACATTATGTCCAAGTTTTTATGTTTACATTTTTGTTTTGGTTCTAAACCCTTGCATTGCTGATTGTCCAATCAGAAAAGAGACCATAGTTTTGCTTTAGATTGCAGTACAGTTTTTAAACCTGTATGAGCGCATGCTGCTTACAGTACCTTTAATACAAGTGTGGGCTTTGTTCTTCAGACAACTTTTCGATAGCAACAGGTAACTTATTATAGAAGCATTTTGTTTTCAGCACGCGGTAAGATATCATTATTATATCATAATTTGTTCTGCTAATGATTTGTAAATTGTAAAGGCTTTCCACATGGAAGCAAAACAAACCTACAGACCTGTCATTACCTGATATAAAAATAGCCAAGAAAGCACACTAGATGAAGGACATATTTTTCCAAAGGCTTTTATTTCTAAATAGAAAATAGACCCTTGACTCCTAAACACCCTTCACAGTCTCTAAACTAGGTGAAATAAGGAGGAGACAGAGCCCAGACAATAAACATGTGATTTATTTTTATCTATTTGCCGGGACACTGCACTGCTGAGCACTGAGGTGGGGTGAGGAGATGAAGAAAGGAGCCATAAAGAAGGAGATTTATCTCTAGGTGGCGCTCTCCTGTCACATGTGATCCCATGGGAGCTGGCTGAGGCCCTTAGGTCATATTTCTGACTGAGGACAGACAAGCAGCTAACGCCCCTCCCCTCCATCCCTCTGCCTCAGACAATGGACCCCTTAGCTTTATATTTTTCTGCTTGACCTTTATGTACAACCACATTCATTCTTGCAATCATTGTTTTTTATTATTCAAATGGAAATCTGGAATTATTACTAGTGCCTGGCAGGTACAGGTGAAAAGTATTGAGATACTTTTACTCAAGTCATTTTCTTAAGTACATCATTTTGAAGAGTACATTTTCTTAAACATACTTATATTTTATGTGAATGAATGAATGAGTAAAAAATGAGAAAAAGTATTTTTGATCCCTAATAGCAGTAGTAGTTGCAATAGTAGTAGTATGCAGTAATAGCAGTAGTAGTAATTACACTAATAGCAGCAGTAGTAACAGTAGTACCATATATGAACGTGTGTGTGAGTGTGAATGGGTGAATGGTTCTTTGATGTAAACAATTTGAGTGCCCATAGAGGTAGAAAAGTGATGTATAAATAATTTTGTCAGCCTCTACTTCTTGTGTAAACTTATTTTGAAGTAACAGTACTTTTACTAAAGTACAGATTTGCAGTACTTGTCCGCCCCTGCATGACAGGCAATAATCTATTAAAATGACTTCACCTTGAGGCAAAATAGTGAACACAGCACGTCCGCACACACATTATTTACACCTCTGTAAATGATGGAGGTGACAGCCGGGCTACTTCCTATAAATAAGGATTGTGAAAAGCATAGGAGGAGGACAGGCAAGACATATGTCCCAATTTCCATGAAGGGATAACCCTGACAGTAATATTGCTCTCTCTTGTACAGTTCATTACTATAAATATACCTACAGCTAACACAGTGTTCAATATCAGAGCGAACTGAACATTTTCTTTATGATGAATATTGACTTTGAAATATGATGGCTTAATTGGAACCAGCCCGAGTTCTCTCTCTGGCTCGATATGCAATTAAATTCAGGACACTTATATGCACTGATCTCCATTTTGTATTACTTTGATAAGGTTTGAAAAGTTACAAACTCAGCCCGGGGCAACCTGCTTTCAAATGAGATTAGAGACTATTGCTGAATGTCAATGAACTGGATAACGCTTGAGTGCATGCATTTCTCTGTGTGGTAATTCTGGTCCTGTGAGAGCGAGGATCAAGTGGTGCACGGGCCGTGTGGAAAAACAAGAATTCAATTTAAATATCACTTGTAGAAAAAGAAGAAATGAGAGATTCTGTGTCGAATCATCATTAGTCTGTCTTAAAATGTTCACAACAAGTACCACCTCAGAAAAATGACTTTCACAGTAACGCTATTAACAGGAGTAAAATGAGCATTAACAATAAGACCAAAACAAGGTCTAAACCAGGACCAAACTAGGTCCAAACCAAGACTAAACCAGAACCAAGCCAAATGTAAACCAGGTCCAAACCAAGACTAAACCAGGACTAAATCATTGCTAAGCCAGAATTAAGTAGTGGGCCACACTTCAAATTTAATCCACAACCCGAGCAGGACTAAGATGGGAATACATCTAGCTCCTGAAGAAGCCTGTGTGCCATCAGTGGTTCCCCCACCACAGTTTGAGAACCTCTCAAAACATACTTTTACTTGAGTATTTTATGTTCAGGAAAATTATTTTTAGTTTTACTACTATTTTACTATTTTTCAAGTCAGTGGGAATGCTTTCCTTGCAATTATAAGGTCCTCATTTCTACACAGGTTTGGGGACGACAGTGTGTAGTAGTACTAGTAGTAGTAGTACTAGTAGCAGTCTACGTTTAAATTCTCTAAATGAGTATTTTTGACCCTGTGGTAAAGAGGATAGCAGTTGTAGTAGTATCAGTATTATTAGCAACAATAGCAGTAGAGGTAGCAACTGCATAGTAGTAGTAGTAATAGTATTAAAATTTGCTTGTAAACATTATATTTTTGTATAACTTTTACACAAGTCATACATTTGTTGAGTGCATTTATTTCTTCTTGAGTAATATTTTGAAGTAACAGTACTTTTACTTGAGTACATGTTTTGAGTACTTCCTCTGCCTCTGACCAAATGTAACAAACTGTATGAACAACAGAAGATCTACTTTATGTCACCCTTGTCTTTAACAAACAAACTCAAGTGGGCCAATGGTTTATCAATAGATCCTAACTTTACATACTGATCCCGGGTAAAGGCCACAGAGATAATGAGTAGCAGCATAAAAAGGGCTGCAAAGTTTATGATCACACTGCAGCTTCAAATATAAATCTTTCCTTCAAACAAGCACAATGTCAGCGTCTGCCTGCTAACTGAATGTGTGCACAGCCAATTAAAGTTCAAAGAAAACCCTCATGGTTTTAGCCCCGTTTTGGAGTACTTGCTTTTCAAAGTACAATATTAAATCAGTTTTATCATGTAAGATAAAAAATGTATGCATGGCAGTGAGTAATATATATTGGCTTAAAACTGAATTATTTGATCAAACATGTAACCACAAACAAACACACAACTGCAATGTCCCAGAAATGTTGCATGAGCTGTTTTGATGCGTCCCGTACGAAACTATAGCCGCCTCAAAGTCATGTTCTGTGGATTTGAACAAATTCACATAAATACTACAAAGGCTGTAGTAGGGAGCCACTTACAACCATCTTTAGCTACAAATGAATTACATCAAATTAAAAATAGCATGAATAGAAGTTACTGGTACTCAAAGTCTATAAAAAGTAAATGTACTGCTACTACTGATGCTAGAAGTAGATTTAGCTGTGCCTTACTAGCTACTGCTATTACTACTATTACTGCTTTGACTACTACTTAGTCCGTTAGCCTGCTAATACTAATACTGCTATTACTTACTACCTCTGCTGTGACTATTAAAAATACTACTGCTACTACTAGTATTTCTACCATTACTACTACTCATTGCAATAATGAATACAACAACTTCTGGTCACAAGGTCAAAAATACTTGTACTCATTTTTGTACAAGTACTACTACTAATACTACTACTAATTCTACTGCTATTGCTACTAATACTACTCACTGAAACAACCAATACTACTACAACTACTTCTTCTACTACTTCCGCCCACTTTATCACAAGGTCAAAAACTACTATGTTTTTCTGCTAATACTACTACTGATTTTACTTCTGTTACTATTACTACTACTCACTGCAACCACTATTACATCTACCACGGCTACTACAAATATTGCAACTACTTCTACCATTAGTACTACTCACTGCAACAACTGGTACTACTACTACTTTTCCTGCAACTGTTACCCACTTTACCACAAGGTCAAAATACTTGTAGTCATTATTTCTACTAATACTACTAGTGCTACTATCTACTGCTATTACTATTACTACTACTTACTGCAACACAAATGCAACTATTACTTCTTCTACTACTGCTACCCACTTTACCACAGGGTCAGAAATACTTTTTTCCACTAATACTGCAACTAATTGTACTTCTATTATACTATTATTACTTCTATTACTGCTGCTGCCTATTTTATCACAAAGTCAAAAACAAAAACAAAACAAACAAACAAACAAACAAACAAACAAAATCTACTACTAAAACTACTACTGAGTGTTTTTCTATTACTGTTACTACTACTACTACTACTCATTGCAGCATCTAATACAATTACTTTTTCTACTATTGCTACCCATTTTACCACAAGGTCAAAAATACATGTAGAAATATTTGTACAAGTACTACTAATACTTCTACTAATTCTACTGCTGTTACTACTACTACTATCCTACTTCTTGTACTACTACTAGTACTAATTTTTCTACTAATACTATTATTGATTCTACTGCTGTTACTATTGTTACTACTACTACTCACTGCAACAACTACTACAACTACTACTTCTTCTTCTTCTTCTTGCACTACTGCTACTCACTTTACCACAAGGTCAAAAATACTTGTACAAATTTCTTCTACCAATTCTACTGCTATTCCTATTATTACTACTACTGCTGCTTCTACTGTTACTACTTGTTCCACTACTACAAGTACTACTATTACCATTACTTGTACTCATTTAGAGACTTTAAGAATATACAGTACATGACTAAATAAAAAATGCCTTCAAATGTATGTGTTAAATGTATGAAAGCATTTTCTTAAAAATAAGTAAAAAAGTAAATGAGTAGAGATACCTAGTTACTTCACACCTCTGCATGTAAACACTGTGTATTATTAAAGTGACGTGTATTTGGCGTGTCTCTACATAGCAACAGAATTATAGGCTGTCCTGTGCAGAGATGAAAAATGCATGTGCTGGTTTTGCATTTTGATTTCAATAATAGCCGCTCGATGCTGGGCCTGTTTCTGGATCCAGTGGGCCATAGATCAGGACTGACAGGCGCTGTATACAATAAACACTGCTTTCTATCTAAACCCAGCCACGTGGGACGCCTCTGCACTGATTATTTCTGTTTTTAATTTGGTGGCAGTTTCAGAAAAGGCTTATTAACACATTGCAGAATTAATATTACCTTGCAAGACGGCGTGTGCTATATTGGATGTCTCAGTGTTTTATACATGGAAAGCCTATAGTCGTCGAACACTTGTGATTCAGTGAAAAACACGCCCACTTCTGCCTGTCGCACTAAATCAGACATGGTTTAAGAAAAAGGCTGGAGGCTCTGGGTATATTACTCCACAGGGATTGGTCCACAAATAAATCTTGGCGGCTGACAGAAGGGTGAGCTGATGTGTTGAAGGGCTGTGGATGGAAATAGGCTTGTGTCCCTCTATACTCACCGTTGTACAAAGGCGGAGATATTGTTACAAACGCCTCACCTTTTGATTGGAGGAGTTTGACTTGAAAGTGTTTTATTTCACAAGACAGACATTTTAGCAGAAGGTGTGAAAAAAAATTATACTGCGTGCTGCACTGGGAACAGACTCGCTTTGAAATTAAAGCCTGACAATTGTTCCATATACTGTATGCCTAATTGAAAGTGGTTCTGCATTTGTCAGTTCATGCACTGCTGAGAACTGATGAGAATTTCATTTAATTGTGTGTGCAAGCGTACAAAGAAATAACAATAAAAAATTCATTCATTCATTTAGACAGGAATCTATACTCTTTTTTGCCTTATTTATTGATAACATAGATTTAATAAATTGCTGGCATCCTCACTTTGGTTTGTTGCTGCATATGTTTTGGTTGCCTATACATGAGGCTAAAATAATGCTTCACCACCAGGGCTTGACATTTGCACTAGCGAACCAGCCAAATGTGGGCAGATTTCCATTTTGGCTGGTAACATATTGACTTCCACTGACACTCTGGCTGACAAATGTAGGCTTGAATTTCTGTGGTTAGAGTTAAGTTTTTCCATAAATGAGTACATAGTAATTCATCTTGATTAGGAAAAAAAAACAGCCTTAAATGACAAAAAATGAATTAAGATGTGTTTCAATACATGCAAAAGATAACATTCTATCTATGTATTAAAGTAAACTAGCTTATTGTGAAAGATTGTAAAATTAAAATGTGATGAAGCCTACTATATAATAAACACGAACATTTCAACCAACTAAACTGTGGCCAGTAAAAACCTTAACTAGCCAGTAACTTTTGAAAAAGACTGGTCACAGTGGCCAGCGGGTAAAAAAGTTAATGTCAAGGCCTATTCACTACACTACAAAGTTGCATTTTTGGCATCAGTCTGGAGTACACTAAACATATTGTCATGTTAAAAAAACAAGTTTAAATGATTTGAGCTCTGTGAAATTATTCTGCCAGAAGTAGACACCAAAAGATGGGTACAGTATTGTCATAAAAGGACAGTGTGGGGGCTTTCTGTGTGGAGTTTGCTCTGTTGTTCTCTCGGCTGTCTGTTACTGTACTCCTGACCAAGACCCTGGCTCAAGAGAAGGAAAACAGTCTCCCAGTGCTCCTAACAGGTTGGCCCAGCAGCACTGAAGGACGGGTCAAATGTAGAGAACAAATTTCCCTACAGGGACACAAAAGTCTACCTTAACCTTTACCAGCAGCAGTCCTCATGTAGGCTCTGGTGTTTAAATAATGCTTAAATGTTAAAAATTGTGCCAAGATCATGTACACCCCATGACATTGCTTTACGTATTGATTTTAAAATGATTTTTTTTTTTTTTAAATCCCTCCATGGTCCCGCCCAACTAGTATCTGTCTAAACTGCTTCAGCCTTACACTCACAGATCAGTCTTAGCCATCCCAAAAACAAAGAGGAAACTAGTTGCTGCCCTAAAAGTGTAGAATGAGCTGCCTTTGCACCTTAGACAGGCTGATTCACTTTCTGTTTTAAAGTCCTCCCTTAAAATGCACATTTTCTCTTTGGATTTTACCTTTTTTTAGTTTGAGATGTTGACTTTTACTGTTTTATTTTGGTGTTTTTACCTTTGTTGTACATTTGTTATTCTTTGCGGTTTTTATTTTCTTTATGCTGTGTACAGCACTTAGGCCGACTGTGTTGTTCTTAAAATGCTCTATAAAATTGGATTGGAACTTGAAACAGAGACAGTGGTCGGAGACATGATACTAAGGAGAGAGAAAGGGGAATGACAGAGTGAACTGGCTGGAGTTAGAAAACAAACCCAGGCCATCTCAAAATGTGGTATGCACTCTACTAGATGAGCCGAGGTGCCCCAAATCTGTGCCGTTTACACCAGACCAAGAGTCTACCCTGTGACTGTTGCAGCAGAAACTGAGGCTAAGTGGATCAAGCAATGTTCTTCCAATTTTCTATGGTCCAATTTTAGTGAGTCTGTGTGAACTGTAGCCTCACTTTTCCTATTTTTAGCTGACAGAAGTGGCACCCGGTGTGGTCCTGGGCTGCTGTAGCCCACCTGCTTCTGTGCTGTGTGATCACAGTTGGTCTTCTGTGTGAGAGCAGGTGTATCTAATAAAGCTTATATTTTGTTATCTTGAATTAGAAACTGCAAATAAAACACAAATGTCTTATGTCCCCCAACTTCTGTAAAAAACAAAACAAAAAACAAAACCTCAACTAGGGATGCACATTTGGTTGATTTTCCTTGATCGATTAATGGGTCGTCTTAACAAACAGCTCTTTTTTAAATTCAAAGTCATGTGCCAATAATAAAATAGTGGGTTTTTTCAACTAAAGACAAGTTATATGCTTGTATATTTTAGGAAACAGTTGCTCAGCTGTATGTTTAATTTGCCCTAACTCTCCAATACTGTACTGTACCTTCACTCTTCTGTACAGCATAACAATTAATTGTTAGTCTTTCTTTCAAGCAATTGTAGTCATAATGCTGATTAACTGATTAACCACGAACACCCCTATAACTAATGATGAAGTATGCTAAAGACTCTGTGCCTTACTTTGGAAAATAAATCAAAGAGAAGCTATGTTCTTAAGAAAAGTGTTTATTAATATAAAGATTTACATAATTTAATAGCAAATATGAGTTAATTTAATTCATACCATTGCTTACTTCATCAGTGCAGCTCAGCACTTATTCATTTACCTGATTTGTCATATCACATCGACCCTGCGACCTTTGCTACAGTACTGTGGCAACACACAACACATCCTATAACACTCACTGATATGAACTGGACGCACTAAAACAATATGTGACAGAGACTAGCTACACATTCAGTGAAAAGGGAAATAAGAAAAGGAGGTTAACCTGTTGTATTGTAATGACTTGAGTTAGAAATGATGCGGCAGACAGAGAGAGCACCGTAGAAGACCCAGGAAAATTATATCAGCATAAAGTAGTGTCATTCGTTTGAACACACTTGGACATTAATCAATATTTGATCCAAACCTTGAGGTCGACTTTGGTTAATAGAGACAGACTTCTTAATGCACTTCAGATCCAACACTGGTTAGAAAAGGTCATGGGGGTTTGGTTGATAGTCAAAAGTAGGAAACACAGCCTCTAGTCGTTCTTCATGCAAGTGCCTCAAAAAAAAAAAAAAACAGCAACAGTCGGATGCACGGCTGCAGCTGGCGCGTCATGCATAGATCCTGCCAACAATGTCTGTCATGGGAAGACATTAAATAGCTAGCAGATTGTTAAAGCTGCCAGCCGATCCTCTGAAAATCTCACTCATCATTATCTGGAAGAAAAAAAACAAAAAAACAACAAGAGACAGATTGAGACTGATGTTCTGTTTGCAAACAAATGTGCAAAGAGGTCACATGCAACAGTTTCTCTGGACAATATTAGACAACAGAAACAAAATGATAGAAGCTTGATTTAAAACAATAAGTCAGTCTGGCCCCCAAAAGTGGGGGGAAAAAGGGGATCTGAATACCTCTCTTATTAAAGCAGTCTTCTACTAAACCAATCCTACTAACCAATCATAATGTCCTAAATTACATATTAAGCCAGTGTACACTTTTTGCCAGTCCCAAACCAAGATAAATGAAGAGGGTTGCTTCAGGAAGGGCATCCAATGGAAACCCTGTCAAAACTACAATATATGCAAATCAATGCACACTTAGAGACACAGTGGTATATATGGCGAGGCCGCAGTGCAGACTTTTAGAATAGGCCCTAGTGGTATAAAGCCAATCAGTACTTAAAGTTTATGTAATAATGCTTCTAATTTATAAAATGTGACCTTCAGCTGTTTTTACAGGATTCAAAGACCAGTCTTTACAGTCTGCATAATTTATTTCAAAATACATATGACTGATACAAACATTGATTTTGAACATAAGAAAATATATGGATTTCCTGACATAAACGCACTTGCATGATAGATCTGTCCAGGTATTATTATTTATAATGAGTTGGTTAAAAAGTGAGCATGAATTAAAATGAATTTACAGTAAAGACTTGACCATAGATGGACAAACAGAAGAAAAACAGATTGTGTGTATGTTGGTACTGCCACAGTTTTGTGATTAAATGTCTATCCAAATGTATTTGTTCTGCCGCTGTGAAAATCAAACTCAAATCAAAAGGGAGACCACTGGAGCAATATTTTGTACAGACAAGAAAATAATTTGCACAATTTGCATAATTTACACTTTGTGTTTTTTGCATCTTGTCCATTTATTGAGGGAGAAGTGTTGCCTTAGCATTCTCTATTTTACTGAAGAAATTAAAAATAGAAACAAAAGCAAGGACACAAAGACAATTCTGTGTGAGCCAGCTTCAAAACCTACTGCCATCTGAAGGGAAAGCTGTCCAACATTAAAGAAACATTTTCTCTTGTTGTCTGTCTGACAACTGACTTGACTGGGCACTATGGAGTATAAAGAAAGGGCAGTCATGGTTCAGGGTATTTCACATCCATTTAGCTTCTTTTTGATGTAGTAAAGCTGTACCAACATGAGGGGAGGGGATAAGATTGGACTGATTAAAAGCTCCCAGCTCTGACACAGCTGTATGATGTGGGAAAAACCAGAGATGACAAACCAGTGCGGCTGCTGCTGCTGCTCACAAAGACACTGAACTGTGTCCAGAGCGGATGAAACAGCTGCATTTCTGTGGTTTACACAAGCGGCCTAATAACTCATACAGAGGTGAATCCAAACAGACTAAACAGAGATGGGGAAAATGCACAAACTGGCTGCTTTATGGGATACAGCAGGGTACACTGGGGCTGCACAATATTTCACAAATGTATCAGTAAATATCGAAATATCGGCAAATGAAATATCCATATCGCAAAAAAACTAAATTTATTACAAAAAAAAAGTTATGATCCTCTATCTCAGTGATTCCCAACCTTTTTGGTCTTATGTAAATCTGAATTGAGGACCTGGTTTAGTCCTGGTATAGTATTAGTTTAGCCCTGCATTAGCCTAAGCCGAGGACCTGGTTTAGTCCTGGTATAGTATTAGTTTAGCCCTGCATTAGCCTAAGCCAAGTCCTGGCTTATTCCCGGTTTAGACCTGGCTTATTCCCGGTTTAGACCTGGCTTATTCCCGGTTTAGACCTGGCTTATTCCCGGTTTAGACCTGGCTTATTCCCGGTTTAGACCTGGCTTATTCCCGGTTTAGACCTGGCTTATTCCCGGTTTAGACCTGGCTTATTCCCGGTTTAGACCTGGCTTATTCCCGGTTTAGACCTGGCTTATTCCCGGTTTAGACCTGGCTTATTCCCGGTTTAGACCTGGCTTATTCCCGGTTTAGACTCGGTTTTGTTCAAGTTTAGTCCCCGTTTTGTCCTTCTTTAGAAATTATTTTTTCTGATAATTCCTGTTTTGTCCCTCGCTATAGTCCTAGGTTAGTCCAGATTTAGGTTTATTTTAGTCTCTGAAAGCCAAATATATAAAAGGTACTATAAATGATCAATTAACTCCATGTACCCACTGCAATGTGCTCACTTACTCCTAGGGGCCCCTGTACCCCTGGTTGGGCAACACTGCTCTATCGAACAGAGATTTTCTCATACTGATTTGGCAAAGGTTTTACACCAGATGCCCTTTCTGATGCAATCCTCACCACTTATCCATGTTTGGGTCTAGCACTAAGAGTACACTGGCTTGTAACCCTTTGTGGTTGGATTATTTATTGCATGTTTTTCTAATCACATGCCTAAAGCTCACCTTCTTGGTACGCCCCGTCTGCCATGACCAGGTGAAGGATGTTGGGATACAGATGCTGGTGGTCGTTTCCCAGAATGCTCAGGACCAAACTGGAGCCAAGGTCGATGTTCTCATCCTCGTCTTCGTGCATCGCCTTGAACGAAAGTGAGGTGTGTTTAATGGACCGGTTTAAAGTGTCCGGTTACTGTCAGCACTTACAGTAAAAGTGAATCTTGGTTAGTGAGGGAGACCTGTACCTTAATCTTGTTGTAGGCCTCGATAAATTTCTCAAAGCCCATCTGCTGCTCCAGGTTGAAGCGCAGTTCCTCCAGACGGCTGAAGATACTGTCCTGATGCTCGGCCTCACCGCTCTGATCCTCACCACTGCCATCTATGAACACAAGGGTTTGAAATTAAAGACTATGTTGCACACTGACTACATGCAATATTTCACTGATGTTTGAAATAAATAACTCACAAAAAGTAGACGCTTTATGTCAGAGCTGTCAGCATGTTTTGTCACAGAAAACTGAAGACTTCAAAAGAACCTTTGTGGGCAGCCAATTACATCACTATAACAGGGGCCCCGCTCTTCTAAAGACTCATTTTCCTGGCATTTCTTGGATTCTTTTGCAAGCCAGACACTTTTTGTTGATAGTTACATGTTTACAGCAGACTAGGCTTGATCAAAAGTTTTCTGCTTGAATTTAAACACCACAAACTACAGCAGCCTCAGAGGGTCAAAAAGTCAAAGTGAAATTTCCCAATTGGTTTACAGATAAATTTGATGTTGCATTGTTTATATTGTGCACAAAAGGAATCTATAAACAATTCTCAGGACATTGGAAATATATGAATCTATTTTTTGGTACTTTCCACAAAAAAAAAACAAACAGAAAAACTACACTGCCTGGCCAAAAAAAGTCACACACACTAATATTTAATTGGACCGCATTTAGCTTTGATTACAGCATGCAGTCGCTGTGGCATATGGCAAGCTCCTGCAATGTCACAACATTTATTTCCATTCAGGTTAGCATACATTTTTGCCAAGATCTTGTACTGATGATGGGAGAGTTGGACCAGCGCAAAGTCTTCTCCAGCACATCCCAAAGATTCTCAATGGGCTTAGGGTCTGGACTCTGGGGTGGCCAGTCCATGTCTGAAAATGATGTCTCATGCTCCCTGAACCACTCTTTCACATTTTGAGCTCAATAAATCCTGGCATTGTCATCTTGGAATAATCCAATGCCATCAGGGCAGAAAAAAATCCATTGCTGGAGTAACCTGGTCCTTCAGTATAGTCATGTAGTGAGCTGACCTCATTCTTTGGGAACATAACGCTGCTGAGCCAAGACCTGACCAACTGCAGCAACTCCAGATCATGGCACTGCCCGCACAGGCTTGTACGGTAGACACTAAGCATGATGGGTGTCACTTCACGCGCCTCTCTTCTTACCCTGATACGCCCATCACTCTGGGACAGGGTAAATCTGAACTCCTCAGTCCACATGACCTTCCAACAATGCAGTAATTATCCAATGGGAGGCTCTTGCTTATTAGCTTAGTTGAATCCAGGTGGTCACTTTTTATTTTTGGCCAGGCAGTGTATATTCTTCAGCTTTTAGTGTGTTTAAGTTTATACTATTATTTTTTTGGCCATTTTTAGACTTTATTGATAGGACAGAGACTGAAATCAGAGAGATAATGGGAAGAGACATTTGGCAAAGTGTTGGAGTCTGGACTGAAACCCACGACATCGAGGCAGGCCGCAGCTGCCCTGTACATGAGCCGCAACTCTACCTCTGAGCCATACAGTGGCGCAAAGTTCATATTAATTTTGAATGCAATCTTTGACGTAGCATTTGTGTTTTACTTCAAGAGAACATACTATCTATCTGTGTTTGGACAATAGGGAACTTTCCCTATTGTCAATGTAAAAAGTGGGCCTCTGATGACACAGCTTGACAATATAAATCTTTAGGTTAAAACGGCACATAATCACTTTAATTTGCAAACTATCAAAGTCCTTACAGCAAATACAGATTGCTCTTACCTGATTGCCACTCTTCATTAAGCTGCCTGTCGTTGCTGTGGCTCTCTTCTCCCACACCGTTGCTCAGCAGCTCCCCTGCCTCCTCGTCTCCAGGACTCCCATTAGAGCATTCCTCGTCCTCTTCGTCGTCGTCCTCCTCCTCTTCCTCACCATCATCATCCTCATCCTCATCATCGACAGCCATCAAGTTGTTTTCATCCATTTCGGCTGCTATCCTTTGGAGAAGCTCTTGTTGTTGCTGCTGTACATCTGGGGGATTCCCGTTAAAGTCTCCAGCTCCAATTTCGGTGGGACATCCCATTAGGTCGCCCTCTTCCTGGAGCAGTCTCT
Source organism: Bostrychus sinensis (assembly GCA_020698575.1). Taxonomy (NCBI): domain Eukaryota; kingdom Metazoa; phylum Chordata; class Actinopteri; order Gobiiformes; family Eleotridae; genus Bostrychus; species Bostrychus sinensis. Next base: position 24,662,616 of record CM036246.1, read on the forward strand.
CCATCGAGGCCCGGATGTCCCTCAAGTCCTCGTCCTCGTATGCACTGAGAGACACAGCACACAGTTTTAGGAAATAGGACAAACTTCAAAGTAGGCATGGCATGTCCAGTTGTGAGACAACAATAATCAAACTATTCGAAATCACTAATACCATGAGAGAGAACTACAGAATAAGCTTATGCAACAAGAGCAGAAAAGTGCCCAAAAGACACATTTAAAACAGTTTTTCAAACAGAGCCTTAGGCCATTGATGTTGTCAAAATATCAAACTAGCTAAAAGTACTTTATAAAATCATTATTTTAGATGTAGCAAAATGTTAGGCCAGTAACGCCAATGCAACCAGTGGAAAAGTTAGCTTGTTTATTGTAATTAATATTATAACCAAAACATTTGCCAACGTCCCAATTACCTGGAAATGATAAAGCATTTACATTTGTGATTGCAACTCCACGATACTGGCTTCTTCTTTTCATGCTTGTGATACAAATGTTTAATTTGCCATAGGTTTTATGCCGGATGCCCTTCTTGACACAACTCTCCGCATTTATCACAGAGTGCACTAACTAGTGTCACCTCGTGGATGCATTTAACTCCTGATGGTTGTAAATCATTACATTTTTTCCCCTCAAGGTTATTACACAGTCAGAGTCAGATACTGTCCGAAGCTTACTCCTACATTTTGGAACACTTGCAGAAATACTGACAAGAATGAGACAGCATACTCCTAAAAAGTACCATTGCACTGAATATTCTGCAAAAACCTTACATTGATTTTTTTCCAGCACAGTCTTTTTTGCACAAGAGTCATGTCATGTTTGTTTTTCTTACTCTTCGGGCTCTGACTGGTCATTGTCCTTAGCAGCCTCCTCCAGGTCCTCGATCTCCAAGTTGTTCTCTGGGGCGACATTTGCGTTACTGTTCTCTGCTGAGTCTCGCTGGGAGCTGAAGATTCGGCTGAGGTCTGGTAAAGAGCATGTCCGCAGCATCTGGCAGTCATAACAAATAAACTTTAATGAGGAGTTGAATGATGAGGGGAGTATACAAGGACATTTGAACTAGCCCGCCCTCAGTCCTTCTGGGGTCAACACAGCTAGTCATCTGCCTCCTTAGTGTGCAGTGACTCACATGTTCATTTGGCATTGGATTTTTGCTGGATGTCCTTCCTGATGTAACCCTTTTCGTCTATTGTTGTTTGGACTGGCACAAAAGCTGAACTAGCCAGGTAACTACTATACAATTAAAACTCAGCTTCTTATGCCATCCTATTCAAGTTATGTTGATGTTGTAGTCTTCAAAGTTAGTTCATTCATTGTGCTACTGTTTCTAATTTGTTTTATGAAAGTCATGGTAATAACATTTGCAGACAGGAGCCATCTTGACAGGGCTAATCGGAAAACCAGGGACAATTGATAAAAGTCAACAAATCATTACAGACTGATTTACAGTAGGCTCTAGAGTATGATTAGATAAGAAATGGGCAGCATTGGTGGAAAAAAGGTGGTGTGGCAGTAGTAGCAGTCTTGAGAGCAAAGTTAACTTGAACACAAAATGCAAAACATATTGCAAATATAAATGCATGGCAAGATGTACTATTTACAAGATGTATGAGTGTATTGTGTTTGCCAAAATATAGTTCATATTGTGTTTATTGCAGAGCTGGCAGTCTGCTTGTTTCTTTTCTCTCTACTGATAACTTGTACAGTGTGTGCTGTGCATTTACAGTACACAGTACAGTAAGCAGCATACATGCACTTGTACTGGTTTGAAAACTGTACTGCAGTCTAAATCAAAACAATGGTCTGTAGGTTGCCAGTCTTTCTGCTTTTCTGTTGGCACAATCACCAATGCAGGGTGTAGAACCAAAACACAAAATGTAATCATAAACAACTTGGCAATTATGTAAAATATTTTTATTGTGAATAAATTAGCTGTTACCTTTGTTATCAATAAAACTAATATTTGTTCACCTCATATCTAGGGATACGTGGGTCATTTTTACTAGACAAAAAAAATATATACTGCTCATAGCACCTTTAAAAACTAAAATTACTAAAATGTGATGCAGTCTGCTGAACTATTTGCACCAAAATGCACATTAAATGAATCTATAAAGATTTAATTTTGAGCCTATAATGCCAGCCCTTGCAGAATATACCCTTGGTGAGTCAATATACAGCAAAAATTTTACCAAGCACTTATCATACTATTACAAGATTGTTGCAATGAACTGAAAACTCAAAGCCTCGTGGGATTCGCTCCCCTCAGATTCAACTTTGTTCGCACATTTGCACAGAAAGTTACCTCCACTTTCAAGTTCTTCGCAACACACTTAGACAGCTGTGTTAAGTTACGGTCATATTGTCTTAGTGTTAGGATATAAAACAAACCAGGATATTCTGTACTTCAGCACAGAAGTAAAAACTCTCATTGCTGGATAAGGCTTGAGTTTACTTTTTGGCTGCTTGAGACAAGATTTGAACCATGTCCTGTCATTCGATCCACTTAGATTACCACAGACACTGGTGTCCTTGTTCCCGGATTTACCATGCAAGTCCGTGTAATAAAGGACCAGGGTTTTGTAGATCTCAATGTCCCTGGTGAATGTTATGAAAGATATAGGTTGATGGATGCTCCTTCTGTCCTATCAGACCCACTGCGAGTTTAGACTTGTGATTAATTGCTCTGGCTCCACTCCAAAGCCCCTCATTAATAAAGAAGAGAAGAAATTTGACCTAAAAATACCACACGTGCTGCTACATATACACCTCCAGCTCAGGAGTAATTTCCTGAAGCTCTGTAACATCCGCTCAACAGATCACTATAACATCTAACACTGCCATGGATCATAGGTAGTCATGTGATGCTCCAGATAATGACTTTTTCTCAACATGATATCTCATTCCCGTACAGAAATTAAAGTGTGATCGGCACGAGCAGCCGGTAGTTTATATTTGAAATGTTTGAATACTCTTTCATACTAAAAAAGTAGAAAAATACTAATCAAAGCTACACCTTAAAGTCCCTTGGCCCACACTGCTCTCCTTAAAAAAGGCCCTTTTAGTATGAGGTTATACCATCAAGTACTCTGGGTGCGTTGGTTTATTTGAGTATTAGTATAACTTTGCTGTGTGCAGATGCAATTATTTTTCTTATAGTCTGTTCTGGAGCTGTTTTGTTAGTTCCGTTTTGTGTTCAAATGTGCTTTTGTCATTTTGTCAGACAATTAAAAAACAACAACAAAAAAACAAACAAAAAAACATCATGGATCCAGACAGTGTTCCAGATCCACACCATAACTGACCTTTTCCAAAAGTATTATCAAAATATGACCATAACTTTTTGAATCATCTTGCTAACAGACAAAACTGACCCTAATTCTCAATGATAGAGAATTTACAAAAGAGACAGCAACTTCACAAAAAACACATGAATTAATCTTCTTATTACTGACTTTTCCTGAAAATCTGAGTTATTTTGCTAACAAACAAACCATCAAACAGGCACAAATACAAGGTAATCAGGTCCTAACCAGTAACATTTGAATTGAATGCACCACAGTTTGATTTAGGGCCTTAACTGGGCAATTATTTTCACATAATCCAGCCAGAAGGGTTACAAGGCAGTGTATACTGTGTGCCAGTCCCAAGCTTGGATAAAAGAAGCTGGTTCAATATGCAAATCACTGCAGGCTTAGAACCAGGGGATTTCCTGTGGCAACCCCAGAAGGGAAAAGAAAAATTGTTCAATTACTTACACATATAAAAAGTAAACGTCTATTACACACTAGTAAACCAAAACATTATTACAATACGGTGTCCTTTGGGATGTGGCTAAAATTAAAGATGTTATTTGAGTAGGCAGTGGTTACCTTGGGGTTGTTGGCATCAAACATGCCTGTGGACAGGCCAATGAGGAGGGAGTCGTGGTGTTTGGAGCGCAGAGGTGAGACCGAGCGTGAGCGTGAGGCCAAAGAGGACGATGATTCATCCACGGAGGACTGGGCCGAGAGGATGCAGAGGGCAGCAGTGCGTCGGTGAGCCGGAGAACACAACTTCATAAACAATGGCTCCTCACTCAGCGCCGGTCCTGAGAGGGGAAGACCAGAGCAGATTTAATTAAGATAATAATAAGCACCAAGTAAAAGTGGCTTCCTCTCACTGCTCATTAATCTTACCAGTCGCTGCTGCTGGTTTCTCTGTACTCTTCTCAGCATCCCCCTGACTCACTGGTCCTGCATCGCCACCTTCTGGCCTAGAAAGAAAGTACACATACATGGGTTAATGGCAGAAATTAATAACAGCACACCTACAACAGATACAGTATATGCTAGTGTCAAGTTACTGCATTATTTTTTCTCTGCAGTTTCTCACAAAGCTGACCTTCCTCATTGCTTTTAATTTGGCCCACCTCTAATTTCAACATTTTGATGCACATTTGTTTGTTATACAAAGATTGGCTGCGAGAAAGGAAGTTACTTCAAGCAAATCAAACTTTAGATGACTGCTTTAACATTACAAATGCAGTCTTTCTTATAGCAATTATTACTTTAAAAAGTGGTCTGAGAAACTGTATGTTACTTTTTGTGTATTCTTTTAGATATAATGGACAATTCAAAGTATGGCTCCATGTTACACACAGTAACAAGGGCAGAATAGAACTCACATTGGCTGCTGTACTTCCTGTTCCCAGGCCTGCTGCACACCAGCTGGAGGATGTTGAACTTGCTTTGGCTTCTCTTCCAAAACTAATGACTCGACATCTGCTGGGTCTATAACAAAGCCAGATTGGATTAGGCCTGACAAAAAAACAAAACAAAAAAACAAAACAAAAAACAAATACTGAGGAAATAAAAGATTACATCAGGTCGCACTAACCCTGTGTGTCTGTGATGTTTGTTGGCAGTGGTTTGCTGCCCTCTTTGGCCACAGTCGTTTCCTGATGGGAGACCTCTGGTGTAACAGTGCTCTCCTTGTGAACATCTGTGCACTGAAACTCTGCAGATAGAGCGGGGTCAAGGGTCAGCGCTTCTTGAGGGGTCCGTACCACCTCAACTACTGCTGCTTTGATTGCTGAAACTGTTGAGAATACAAGGCAGAATGCTTAAGAACATATTAAGCATTCATGGAGGTTTCTCTTTTCAAGAGAATTGGACAAGCAAAGAAAAGAAAAACATGAACAAAGAAATGATAGCAAAATGAAATTTAGATAATGCAAAGCAATCATGCCATATTGTGTGAGGTGTTGTGGGATGCAATGGGCTAACATTATACTTGGAGACATAGGATTAAGGTCAGCTGGTGTCATGTATTAGTGTTTTGCAGTGGTAGGTGGTACCTCCAAACCACACAAGACAGGAGACAAGATTACTCATCAAGAAACAGATTATGTAATCAGAAAAAAGGCATTTGCCAATTAGGGCTCTCATTTGACACATTGACAAGATGTTAACTGGTAAAATAGCAGAAAACACCTTCAGTGTGAGAGTATAGTGCAAATTAGGACTAAATGCATTCATCGTGGAGGAGAGGAGGTGACAGGACGCGAAAGAACTGACAGACAAGCACCAGAAGTAACCTATGGAAAAAAAATCTAAAACAAAAATCATATTTTTCACACAGTCACAACCACTAGATTGTACTGAAGATGAAGCCAAAACCCATGGAATATAAATTTTACAGTGCATTTCATCTAATCCAGTGGTTTTTAAACTGAGGTACGATACCCCTGGTAGTACACGGTTCGCTTCTAGTGGTCCTCAGGACTCTTTTGCAGTTCAAGTCCTGATTTAGTTTATTTGGGGCATGATACAATAGTGAACTATAGCCCTAGTTGAGCCCTAGTTGAGCCCTAGTTGAGCCCTAGTTGAGCCCTAGTTGAGCCCTAGTTGAGCCCTAGGTGAGCCCTAGTTGAGCCCTAGGTGAGCCCTAGGTGAGCCCTAGGTGAGCCCTAGGTGAGCCCTAGGTGAGCCCTAGGTGGGCCCTAGGTGGGCCCTAGGTGGGCCCTAGCTGGGCCCTAGCTGGGCCCTAGCTGGGCCCTGCATCAGGCCTGATTTAGTCCTGGTTTAGCCTTAATTTTTTTTAATTTAAATTAATCTCCACTTTATTCCTTAGTTTAGATCTAGATTAGGCTCATTTGGTCCACTAAAATTGTACTTTGAAAGCTAAACATTACAGTACAAGTGGTACTTGGTATGAAAGGTTTGAGAATCACTGCTATAATCTATTAAATAGGGTGCCTTATGACTGTTCATACCATTGGACAAGTCTTCCTCGCAGATGCTGGGATTTTCCATTTTCTGAGTGAGAGGCTGAAGTTCTGCCTCCTGCAGGATTTTCAACACGTGAGTATCAGGATTCACACCCCACACCTTTCTTGGGCCCTCACCCTGAAGCACACTCAGCTGAATAACTTCGCCCACTGTCTGGTCTGAGGCAGTAGACAAGATAAGATACATCATTAGAAATATAATCTGAATTAAACTGCATACTTAATACCAAAATATACGTTTTTTGTGATGCACCTGTAGAAATGGTGTAAATTAAAAGAAAACAGCTAACCAATTGTGGTGAGGCAGGTTTCCTCCAGCGTTTGTTGGGCTGCAGGAAGGACAAGTGAGACTCCAGCTTCCCACTTTTTTCTGTCTCCTCCAGAGCAGGGCCTTTCCTCTGGAGAGTTAGTCATGGCTGGTGAAAACATACAACATTTATAACTGTTTCTGGTCATGCAACAGACAAAGGATCAGGTGGATCATTAACTCACTGGTGGTAGTAGTGGCACATGTTTCAGTTAACGTGTGTGCTGCAGGGAGCACAGGCACTTCAGCTGCGTCCCACTTCTTTCGGTCGCCGTTTGAAGCCGGCCGCTCTTCAGTCACAGGTGGGCGTTGTTGTTGTTGTTGTTGTTGAGGAGGAGGACTGGGATTGGCGGTCTCCCCCACCTCCTCCACCAGACTCTGAGCCTTTAGATTATCATTAAGTCTGCGCAGGATCTGCCTTTTGTCACTCTGGTTACAAAGAAAGCAAAGCCAATGTTTGTTTTGAGAGAATCTAATAAACTACCTTCATTAAATTATAATATTTACTCTAAATTAATAACTTTTTCCATTATCAAATCCAATATGAGTGCTGAGACCCAAACAGTGAAATTAGGAGCAGGCCTGAGACCAAGTGCACTGGACTGTGTCAATGTGTCCTAATGATAAATCTCCTAAACCACAATTTTCAAGCATTGCCTTAAACAGAGATGTGGTTATGTCAGTGTATAATATCTGATCTAATCTTAGTGTTTTTATTTTTATGTAGTAGAGAAATGAGATAACATAGCAATGACTAAATATGTCTAAATTACATACACACTCACCTGGGTGACTGCTGCAGCCTCAGGCTCAGGCACAGTCTCCTTCAGTGAAGCGATCTGCTAAACATGTCATGCCATATTAGTATAGCCGGGGAACAATGTTAAATACAATGTTTGATGTGTATTGTTATAAATGTGAATGTGTACTGACAGCTCCAACGTTCTGGAGGGCAGCGGTCATGGATATAGCTGGCGTGGAGACAGTGGATGCCGGCAGTGCTGGAGCTCTCACAGCTGGCTCCGGCTCAGAGGGAGCAGCTGGAGGAGCATCTGAAGTGGAGGGTATTTCTACAGCTGCGGCCACAGCTGACACTGGAGGTTCTGCTGCTATGCCAACCTTCATCCCCCGGGCTGCAAGCTTCATGTTTCATAACGCACAATGGGCATGATTCAACTGTACTTTCTCAACTTAAGTGAGACCACTTTCAGTACAAAAAAAGCTAGGAATGAAACAGATTGGGACTTACATGGTCCTCCCATGCTTTCTTCTCTCTCTCATGAGCTTCTCTTCTTTTCTTTTCCAGTTGTTCTTTCAGGACAGCAGCACGAGCATTGGCTTGGGCCTAACACAAATAAATACAATATAACAAGAACAATAAGTACATTATAATTCTTTTCCTTCTGGGATGGCCACAGCAAATCGTCGGGCTTATAGACTGCTGTGATTCGCAAACTGTTTTGGCATAGATTTTACGCCAGATGCCCCTCCTGATAAAACCCTCACCAATTGTCAGGGCTTAAGACTGGTTTAAAGACTACACTGATTTGTGAGCCTCTAAGACTACATTGTGTATATTATAATTCACAACATTAAATAACTGTGCAGACTACTTAAAAGCCATCATAGCCTTTAAATGCGTTTTTCTCTGAAGTAACGGATTGTATAAAATTACCATTAATGACTCTCTTGTTCCTTTTTGAATAAACCACAATGAAGCCTAGGAAGATGAATTATTTTATATTTCAACCACATTTGACCTACATCTAAACCAGCTCTGCCAACACTTTAATGTTGTATGTGGAACACCAACTTGACTCACCTTCACAGCTTCAATCTTCTTCCTCCTGAGCTCCGCCTCCTCGCTGGATTCCTGACTGTCAGATCCATCGCTGTCGTACTGAAACACAAACCAAACAACAGCCCAGAGCCGAAATGTCACAGAACTGCAGGAGCACTTTGATTAATGAAGCAGTGTGATTCTCAGATTAAATTGGACTGTACCTTCTCCCCTCTGAGCCGCGCTTTGATCTGCTGCCGCTCATTGAAGTTCTGCAAGCGGATCTGCCTCAGTCGTGCCAAGTACTCCTTAGAACAAATACGCAACTGTTACAAACCTTTACAAAGTCACAGAAATGTTACATTATCATTACAATGCAAAGTGCAGGCATACATACACAGGGTCAAAAATAATCATAGAAATATAAATTATAAATCGAATGCACCTTTTACATAGCAATACATAATGCATGGGTATTATTCAAAACAAACGTGTTCATAAAAACGCATGGACGCTTGTAGTAAATGAGAACAGACATGTTTGGCTAGCCTGGCCAGTCAACCCATTTTTGTATTTTTTGAGTTTGGACCCCTCCTTGCTCAAAGTAATTTCCATCAAAGACTTTACTGTACCTGTAAAAAATTATTTTGATTTTCATTTGACCGATCCTTCCAATGCAGCTGGGCAACCTGTCAGGAGAAGTGGGCAAACTGAGAAGTTCCCAGGGACCCATCTACAGATCTCCCAGCTGGAGGTATAGCCCATTGTGCATGTTTTATTTCAGATTAGGGAAACCTAATTACCTGAAGAAAACTTTCTGTGATAGTATTTTTCACAGATTGGAGAATGTTTATGCCTGTATTGGCAACAGTCACTTTGTTTCAAATTATTTGTAATGTCTATCCAATGGCATTCATAAAAAGTTTACTATGCGTCCATTTGTTCCACCTCTGAAAATCCAACACCAATCAACATGGACCTGACACAATTCTTTGTACAGAAAAAAATGGATGGCTGGCCAGGCTAACCTACAGGGGACCAAACAAACACTGTAATGAAATATATTGAAAAGTTAAGTGGGTTTGGGTTGAGTTATGGACATGAGCCAAGCCAGACGTGCCATGAGTTGGAGGGGGAATGGTGGGGGGGAACAGGCCTGGACTCCTACCTCCTCCTCTTTGTTGGCTCGAGGTCTCCTGCAGCGAACCGAGCCAGCCCGGCTTCCTAAGATGGCTGCCAGGTTTTGCCGAAAACCCTGTTTACCGTTCAATTTAGTTCAATTTATCACATGCTCTGTTTCTTTAACACCTCATTATATATTTTACAGTTTTAAAAATATCCTTGTGCCTAGTCTAGGCATTAGATCTGCCTTTAATTTATCAGTGCCACTTTGATGAACGTTTATATGAGCACAGCCAGGCAAGTACACAAGGAAGCTACTGTATGATGGAGAGGTTTCAAAATCATTGAGTCATTGTACATACCAGCTGTCCTTCAGCACGGACTTTGTTGATTAGGGCTTCTTTCTTACGTTGTAAAAACTCTTCAACCTGAAAGGCCCGCTCAGGAGGCATCTGACCACGCTGCCTAAAATACAAATTAAAATACTTTTTATACATTGAAGTGACACGACCTGAAATCCAGCACCTTTCTCCATTAATATTATTGTTAGCTCTGTCAGTGCTAAAATAGTCACCCTCTCTGAATTATCAGCATCCTTTACTTTTAAGATGACATATACAAACCAACCAAACGGAGCTAGAAAATAAATCTGAGGTGATGTTATAAGGTGTTGTTTCTACAGAGCCTAGTTACAGTATACTAATAAAGGCGCATTGAGCAGTATATATTTTTATATTTCATCAAAATTACCCAAATGTTTACCAAGATATGAGGTAAACATGTTTAAATCAAATTTTTACTGATAACAATGGTTCAGTTAATTTAATAACAATTAAAAATATATTTTACATAATGGCCAAGTTGTTTTGTTTACATTTTTTGTTTGGGTTTTAAAACTGCATCGCCTTATCATCCAATCAGAAAAGCGGAAAGACTGGCAAGTTTTGGTTTAGACTGCAGTATTGTTTTCAAACCAGTATGAGCGCCGCTTACAGTACTTTTTACTTTTTACTGTACATTTTTTCTCAAACTCAAGAAAAGGTTTATAGTTTGAGTTCTGGAAACACTCAGTAATGCCGGACTGACCTATTGATGTGGGCCTGCTTTGATACATGTTGTAGCCTCAGTAGTTCCTGTTTTATGGCATTATGGTTTGCTTGTTTTTCGTGGCCATTGGGCAGCACTGGGCCAGCAGCAGGCGGCACGCTAGTTACACAAAAGGAAAAGTTTAACATAAACATATATAAATATACAAAATAAAACTAGCTGTCATGTGAACTTACCCAACAACACTGCCTGAAATAGATCCATCCCTGCTGACATCTTTTGACTTTGGTTTAGCCATTTGGTCCAGAGCCACATGGTAGTGCTCATAGGGGCTTCTGTTCTGGACAGGAGCTGGAGAGTGACCCCCGGCAGAGCTGGGGACATGGCAGGGGCTGACAGGTAGAGCCCTTTTTGCACCACCTACAAAGCACTATAGACAGGAAGCCGAGATTCCCACAGAATACAGATGTAGATTATAGTGGGTTGGCATAATCTTTAAAAATAAGCTTATTGACATTACAACAAAACAGTTTAGCTCTTTGCACGTACTAATAAATGTGGTTAATGAATAAATACAAGGCATCTTGCACCTTCCTTTCTGGACTGCTTCCACCACTGGAACTTAAGACATGCTTCCAGCCCTGCTCTCTGGCCTGGTTTATTCGATTGATCTATAACAAACACAACACATTCATTAATTATTTAAGTCTTAGATGGAGCAAACACTGTGTGAACATAATGGTTTGGCCCATGAGAGTGGTAGCCTGTCCAGCCAGACCTACTCATGTTAAGCTTCTCCCATTTAGGCCATCTTTTGCTGAAAACCATCCCACATAGCACTCTATCCCTTCTGTGGGGGAGGCTTTCTCTGATTTGGTTTACATTTTTCAAATGACACTGGTTTATTGGGCAGCCTCTGTTTTAGTCCTTTAAATACATAACAAATTGCATTTAATCTGCATTAGTTCTTTCCAGAAACAACGCGGTTTTCGTCCCGGTCGCGGAACAGTGGACCAGCTCTACACCCTCTATCAGGTGCTCGAGGGTTCATGGGAGTTCGACCAACCAGTCCACATGATCTGGAGAAGGCGTTTGACCGTGTCCCACGTAGCATCCTGTGGGGGTGCTCTGGCAGTATGGGATCCGAGGCCCTCTGCAAAGGGCTGTTCAGTCTCTGTACAACCAGAGCAGGAATTTGTTTCGCATTGCTGGCAGTAAGTCGGACCTGTTCCCGGTGCATGTTGGACTCCGGCAGGGTTGCTCTTTGTCACCGGTTCTGTTCATTATTTTTATGGACAGAATTTCTAGGCGCAGCCAGGGGCCAGAAGGAGTCCAGTTTGGGAACCACAGGATTTCATCTCCGCTTTTTGCAGATGATGTTGTCCTGTTGGCTTCATCAAACCAGGACCTTCAGTGTGCACTGGGGCGGTTTGCAGCAGAGTGTGAAGCAGCTGGGATGAGAATCCGCACCTTCAAGTCCAAGGCCATGGTTCTTGACCGGAAAAGGGTAGTTTGTCCTCTCCAGGTTGGAGGAGAGTTCCTGCCTCAAGTGGAGGAGTTCAAGTATCTTGGGGTCTTGTTTACAAGTTCAGGGTCTGTAGCAAGAGTGGCTGGGCACTCCCTTAGAGATAGGGTGAGGAGCTCGGTCACTCGGGAGGAGCTCGGTCACTCGGGAGGAGCTCGGTCACTCGGGAGGAGCTCGGTCACTCGGGAGGAGCTCGGTCACTCGGGAGGAGCTTGGAGAGGGGCCAGCTGAGGTGGCATCTGTTCCGGATGCCCCCTGGACACCTCCCTGCAGGGGTGTTTTGGGCATGTCCCACTGGGAGGAGGCCCTGGGGAAGACCTAGGACACGCTGGAGGGACTATGTCTCTTGGCTGGCCTGGGAACACCTTGGGGTTCCTCCGGGCGAGCTGGTAACGTGTCTGGGGAGAGGGAAGTCTGGGTGTCCCTGCTTAGACTGCTGCCCCGCGACCTGGCCCCGGATAAAGCGGAAGAAGATGGACGGATAGTTCTTCCCTGAAAATAATGTTTTTATACTGGCAAGTTTCCTGTTTGGGTCTCATAAGTGTTTTCTGTAGCAAATTAAACTGGGCTATAAAAGTAACAGTTTTTATAGAGCCCAATAAGGCCACCTTGTAAAGAGCTCATCATGACCACACCCAAAGAAGTTTTTAGCAACTTGATTCTGAATATGTCTATATGATTTTGACTGTTTTCGCAGTAACAGTAGTGTCTATAAAAAAATAAATAAAAAAAAACATACAACAATAGACAACAAACCTTTTCCTTTTCATATCTCTTCATTTGCTCTGCTTTCAACAAGAATATCTAAAGGCAATTCAAATAGGCATTTAGATAGTGACCTTTAAATGCATCTTTATTTTCCTGGTCTTAACAATATGTTCACCTGCTCTCTCTGTTTCCTCTCCTTCTCTATGAGCTCCATCCTTTTCTTCCTCATTCCCTCCTGCAGAAAAAACAAAGGTCAGCTTAAGAATAAACAGCAAAGCTACTTCTGGTAAAATGATGGCTGCATCACTGAAGCAGGACTCAAACGTCAACAAATCAAAGAGAAAGTCCACATGATCCAAAAGCTGAAAAGTAACATTGAATGTATTCAGGAGTTCGAAAAAATGACAACACTGGGACTTCTGCGAACAAAGTAGTAAGGGCAATAACAAGGGGTGGGAAAGTAAGATTTTATATGGGGCTCTCAGCTGTACCTCATGTTTTTTTCTCTCTTCCTCCACTTGACTCACTCTTCTCTGGGGAGCTGCTGGGGGAGGGGCCTGAGCGACATACACAACATGGTGGTTCAGACATAACAAACGCACCATGGTTTTCAAACACACACATGAACGCAAGCACACATGGGTGAAGCCTTTACCATAGCAGGACTATTGTTACCCAGAGGAAGGAGAGGGTGTGATAAATTGTTGTCATAAGGCCATAAACCTGTTTTTGTTTGACAGCAGGTTTCTTCTCTGCAGCCTTCTTAGCTGCGTCCGGCACCTTCTTCACAGTTAAAGGCACTCCATATTTGCAGGCTGGCTTGGTGATCTTCTGGGCTGGAGCGAGTGGAATGGCACCAGGAGCAGGACGCTTGGCTGGTCACACAAATAAAAAAATACTAGCCTAAATAAAAGATAATACAGTGGATAAAATAGCCATGCAACAAAAGCAATACAGGTCAATCCTTTATTCATCTTCTTCTGTTTTAGTCGATGGAGCCTATCCTACCAACTGTGGGCCTGAGGCAGGGTACGCCCTTGACAATGGCCACTTTGAACTGACATTTAAGATGCAACAGGCAACCATTCAATCTCACATTCCTTCACAATTTGGATTTAACAATTCACCTAACACATGCATTTAATTTATTTGACAGGGAAAATGCAGTCAAACATAGTTACAATACAAAGCCTGCAACTGATGCAGTGCATATAAAGTTTATAGCTAATGCTAATTTTCAACTCCTGTTCCTGGTTGGGCTTTTCTTCTACAGCACATTACAATATACATCGATAATACAATTCTATTCTATGCCTCCATCAAATACCTCAATTCATCAAAGTATAAAACATTTACATTACATCATGCATTCACTCATTCACTCACCAACACAGAGCAGCCACACTCTATGAGTAAAGCTTTGGTTTGCCTTTAGCCAAGACTTAAGCCTGGAAGTGAACATTTCAAAATCAGATAGTCTTGATTTCAGGTGGAAGTGAATTCCACAGCTTACAGCTCTTAAAGGAAAAGGCTGTCTGTCCAACAGTTGTTCTACAGAATGGGATTTTGCCATTTTGATTTGTGGCGCTTCTAGTAACTCTGTTGCTGTTTTGTCTCTGAATAAATTTATGTTTAAGTGGCTCAGGGACTAAATTATTAATGCACTTGCACTTCAATATTCACTTCAATTTAAGAAAACTATAATATTTTATTATACTATATTTCTTAAGCATAGTAGCAGATAGGCTTTTTATCTATAGTTTTTATTGCTTCATTGCACAAATAAATCAATGCGTTTTGTTGCAGTGGAAGCCTCTTGTGCCCATGCGGTCATACAGTATGAGATATGAGTAAAGACTATAGCATGCATGTACAGCAGGGCTGCCTGGTTTGGTATGAAATGCCTGCTTAGTTTAAAACAGCTAAGATTACTCTGTATTGTTTTTGAGATTTTCTTAATATGTTTATCAAATTTAAGTTGAAGGTCAAGGACCAATTCAAGATATTTAAAATCTGTTACGGAGTGATTTTTTAAATTTTGTAAATCAATTTAAAAACTTTGTTGTAGATTTAGCTATTTATTGGAAAAACACATAGAAACTGTCTTTGTAAAATTAAGCACCAACTAATTTTGAATGAGCCATTGCCTGACCTCAGTCATACATATATATAGAACATCAGCAGCCTGCTCTGGTGACTTGGCGGGTGCATAAAGGATCTATCCTGGGCAATTTTAACACACGCTACTCTCAACTGAAGATATGATGCAAACCAATAGACTGCCTCAGTAGAGAAATTAACAATGATGTTTTGTGTAAAACCAAACTGCTTTCGCACAAAATCTCAGAAAAAAACGAGAGGAATACTATATTTTTTTAATATAGTTCCTTTATCGCAACAAAAGTTAAAAAAGCAGTCATCTGGATTGGATTTTTCAAGTTTAAGACGTTTCACCTCTTATCCAAGGATTGGATAAGAGGTGAATCCAATCCAGATGACTGCTTTTTTAACTTTTGTTGCGATGCAATTACCCTGGACGAGTGAGAGACATATAGTTCCCTTAGTTATACAGAATGGAATGTTTTGTGGATGATGTGCCACATATGAAGTGTTGAAATATGCTGAGAATGCAATGTTCTCTATGATCTGTGAAATTTAAAAATCGTCAATACTGAAAAAAATATTTTGCCAACTTTGCAGTGTAAATGTGCTTACCTGGTTGCCCCTGCCCCCCACCCGCTTTAGGCTGCTTGTGAATAAAGGTGTGGTGGAATTCCTGAGCAATAATCTGGAACACACGTACATATATATTAGCACAAATATGCTATAAATGCTACCAATTTGTGATAACATTATTAATAAGGTGCATGTTGTACCTGTGGTGTGAGGAACCGTTCTATCCTGGATGAGAGGAATGGTTTGTCCAGTATACTGCTGACAGAGGGCCTCTCTCTGGGGTTACGTTTAAACAGCTGGGCCAGGAGAGAGCGCAGTTCTTGGGAGTAGTGGACGGACACGGGGGGGTAGGAGCCACGGATGATTTTCAGCACTAGGTTTTTCATGTTGCCTGCCTCAAACTGCAAAAAAATATTATGAATTACGCATTTAAGAGCACTGGTTCATTTGAAAAGAAACTATTGTGAAACAATATGTATGAATGATTTGAAAAGGATTAATTTATTTTTAATTAATACTGCAAATGCAATCTGTTAAGCAATAATTTTCCTTCTGCTTCAATAATTTTTTGTAGGCCAGGGTTATAGGTTATTGAGAAGTTATATGTTGCAATAATCATTATCACTTACATATTTTTATATAACAATTTAAATCAAAGTACCATAGTGACTGACTTGTTGGACATCAAACCTTGTAAATATAACGATCATGAAAAAGCATTGACAACCTATCTCTGTATAGTAGTAATTGCAATAATGCATTTTATAATACTGTAAATACAATTAATTGGTCAGGCTGTTGGAAAACTACAAATGTCAAAAAAGTTGAAATCCCTTGTCACATACTAGCAGTAAAGAAGGGATAAAACCGCTGAAGCAGACAGACACTGCAATGTTATATAAGATAGATTTACATTTATCTGCATCACTCACACAGCAATAAAGTCACACAATACTTACAGCATGCTTAAGAGTGCACATTTCATATAGGACACACCCTAGGGCCCAAATATCACTGTAGAAGGAGAATTAGGGAACGTAAGAGGTTACAGGCAATTGGACAAACAGACAAACAAGGAAAAGTAGTGGGATAACATTGCATTCACACAACGCATACTTTAAACCAGCAAATGACAAATGACCAGGATCCTTTACATAATTAAAGGTTAAATATATACAATGTCTTCATGTTGTTAGCAATAGCCCGATCAATACACTAGAGACCTGATACTGTGACAGCTCCTGGAAACCAGCAGCTCATTTTGCACAAATCAATTTTTAGCATGTAAACTCATCCAAACAAATGACTGGGCAACTAATATTGTCAAATTTTGGTTAATCATAAAAGTACCTTTTGTTGTTGTAAGGTTTATTTTCACAGATCTCTGGCGACAGATAATACGGTGTCCCAATGCATGTCCTTGCCAGCTCAACAGTGCTGAAATAAGAGAAGAACATCAATTGGATTATGCTTGTGGAGTCTTGTCTTGGTCATTTAAGAATCACAGTACACACCTATTCAGCACCCTTGCGATCCCAAAGTCACCGAGCTGGACAGTGCCATCTTTTGTCAAGAATATATTCTATGTAGATAAAGATAAGAGGATTTGCATAAGAAATGTTTTTCTGTGTTTTAAAAAAAAGAAAAAAGTAGTTTGTTCCTCGCAATACCTGTGATTTTATATCTCTGTGAAGAATCTTTCTGTCATGTATGTGTTTCAGAGCCAGGCAAATCTGCACAAACCAGTCAAGGATCTAGGAGAGGATGTAAATACCTTTATTATACTGACTTAACACAATTACTGAAAGCATAATGGATACTGATAACGTACTTGTGCCTCTGAAAAAAGCACTCCCTTCTGAGAATTGATCCGCTTGAAGAGGTCTCCACCCTCGCAGTAGTCCATCACAATGTACAAACATCCTCCCTCTTAAATTAATTTATTTAATTAAACAGCACATACAACATCTACATAAATTATTGCTCAGACAATTCCTTATATGTTTTACCTTCAAAAGACTCCTTATACTGAACAATGTTGGGATGACTCATGTTGGCAAGTACAGCAACTTCTTTTCGAGATTCTTGCCTCTCTTTATTTGACATCTTCATAGTAAACAATTGAGAGTAAGAAAGTATAAATGTATAGTACTTAGTATATAAGTATAGATATAAGATGTTTACCCCAGATATGTTAATCTCTTTGATGACATATTGATGTTCATCTTCTTTTGATTTTACAAGGATAGCTTTTCCAAATGAGCCTTCTCCAATTTTCTTCACCTTTTCGTATTTGTCCATATTAAAGAAAAGACTGGCTCGTCATGCCTGGTCTGCGGGAGAAAAAAAATCACACGCTGGGCTTTGAAAAATGACAGCTGCATGGTTTGGTGTAACAGCTATATGTAAAAGACATTTTACAAAGAAGCGAATACATGTCATTGTGTACCCTTAGATATATCATGATCTTAACTCTTGCTTAGGACTTGAAGAAACATTAAAATATATATTGTCGTAAAATGAAGACAGTGATGCTGCGAGGATATCTATCTTACACAACTGTTAGTAGCTAAGGCTGCTACAGCAGCTAATTTGAAAGCAGCCACATTCAGCCTAAAACATATTTTTCATACACAGAGCGGCCATTACAATTAACAACATATACGAAAATAAAAACTCTAATACGCACCATTAGTGTTTTTCGTTGCTGTCTCCCAGAGATTTGGATACATTACATGCTACTGTCATCGCACTCTAACTATAGTAATTTTATAGGATTTTCATTGGTTAGCGATTTGTTTTCTGTAAGCCGATTGGTCCACACACCTGTCCATCATATTTGACTGAGAGGCTCCGCCCCCAGGCTGTTGCTGTAGACATTTACCATAGCAACCACTCTGACTGTGGACATGAAACAAGGACTTTTTGAAATGAACTATTTTCCGTTTTAGATTAAAATGTACTGTTTAAGTTAAAAAGATTTGTGTCAATATTTAAAAAACACGTTCAAGTAATATTTTGACCAGCTCATTCACAATGTTGTGTTGTAATTTTGCTGATACTTGACATTAAAAAGGCATTTCAAACCTTGAGTCAGATTTTTTTATAAGGACTGTTCTTCAGTGGCGGAGCTGTGGTCATGTGACCAGTACGTGCACGCCTCCAGATTGTATCAACGTCAGTTCAGATGACGCACTGAGGAACAGAGTGTGAAGATGGCTCCTTTTCCGGACGAGGTGGATGTTTTTACTGGCCCACACTGGCGAATGAAGCAGTTAGTGGGCCTATACTGTGAGAAGGTATGTACAATCAAATAATGGCTGTAAAATTTGAAGTTTGAGGAGGAATTAATTAAGCTGCATCCTCAAACGAGACACAAACACAAGCTAACATGCTAACTAGCTAGCAAGCACACTCACTAGTCAAAGCAAAACTAGTGGGTGTTTGTGTCTCGTCTCTGGTTGGACCGTTTAATAACAGGGTGGTTAATAATAATTATTGAACCGACAACACGGATGTGCTACAGTAAATGTGTCACCTTTCAGGTTGCTTAGGCTAATTGAGCAAAACAACCTGCGTGCTTCTTATGCAATATAACAAATATTGCCCGAAATAGATTTTCAGGCTGAGAAACAGAGGACTTGTGAGTTGTGACAGTTTTTGCATACAGAAGCTTTATGAATTACTGAGCTACCCAGGTGTATGGCACTATAGCTACTTGGTTTGCACTGAAATATGTATAAGTGCCTTATAGATTGTGACCAGTTATGATACATACAGGTTTTTTCTTTTTGTCTTTCTAGCTATCAAAAACCAACTTCTCCAACAACAATGATTTCCGCTCATTCCTCCAGTCGCTGTGCGTCACCTTTAAGGAGTTCAAGATGCATGAACAAATAGAAAACGAGTGCATAATCAACCTGCTGCAGCAGCGCTGTTGCACTGTGTACAATGTACACTCTGACAACAAACTCTCAGAGATGTTGTCTCTCTTTGAGAAAGGCCTGCACAATGTCAAGGTAAATAAAGAACTGTTAATCAAGAAGGTAATACTAACTTTTTTTTTTTTTTAAACTCAAAGTCATTGCTCTACAACTTCTTAAAGATGGTGGATAAACAGATATTAAATAAGTTATATTATGACAACATCTATTATTTGACAATACAATTTTGTTGCTGTGGAATTTAACGGCCCTTTGATCGCTTTTTTATTTACATTTGGTTACTGTTCTTATCATGATTCAGATATTGGTAATAATTTTCACAACCTGGCCTTCTGGCAGTAATTGTGTAAAATAAATATGTCTTTGGAGTTCTAACAAGTGGAGTGATGGCATGAATTTGATTTACTCTGTAGTTTCTTTAGTGAATGTTATAACCATGTTATATGTGTCTTTTCTTTGCTTCAGAACGAGTATGAGCAGCTGAACTATGCCCAACAACTGAAGGAGAGACTTGAAGCTTTTACTCAAGACTTTCTACCCCACATGAAAGAGGAAGAAGAGGTATAAATCATAAATCATCTTAATAATTATCAGACTAGGATGAACTTTTCAAAGACATTTGTTAATGCAGCATATTTGTTGCAGGTCTTTCAGCCCATGCTTATGGAGTACTTTACCTACGAGGAGCTTAAAGACATCAAAAAACAGGTGATCGCTCAGCACTGCAGTCAGCAGCAGTGTGACAGTGCTGCAGAGGTGTTGAAGGGATTCAGTTTGTTGAGCCAAGCAGAGGAGCTGCACAAGGCCTTCAAATATTCTGACCACGAGAAGGCAGATTATGGTTTGTATTGTAATTATAACTTTGAAGCAATGATCTCTTTCACATTTATTTACAAAGAGCTGTTATTATCTATGTCCATTAGCTTATTCATGATCTTATAATCTCTCTATAATATAATTTATTAGAGCCAAGTCATACAGAAGTTGAAGTATGTTTGTTTAATTTTAGTGATACTGATTTGTCTGTTTTTAAGTTATAGGTACATGTGTTCATATTTATCTATAGTTTTATGATTTAACAAAATCTTTTGCCTTTTGTCTCTGAAGTGGAAAGAAATGGAAATTCCTCTACCCACATCTCCCAGCTTCCCACAGAGATCATGCTGAGGTTGTTCCACTATTTGGGCCCTGAGGATTTGTGTCGCTGCAGTCAAGTGTGCAGCTCATGGTTTGAGCTGGCCAAGACTGGCTCCTTATGGAAGCATCTCTACCCTGTGCGCTGGGCCAGAGGTAAGCTCAAAACATGTAAATATTTATATGTTGGCATTTCTTTAGTGTATTATAGAGCTGATTTGGGATGGGTATCATTAAGATTTTACAGATTCTCCTACTCTTATTTATACTGCTTATCGATCTGATCTTTTAATGGTGCTCTTATTGATACTTTTTGAGCAAAAATCTAATAAAGAACCGTAATTACTCCGTTTTTTTTAACCTTTAGGGGCATTTTTCATTCACAATATAGGCTACTTTATGTTTGTAATAATATTTTAGATACAATTTTAATGTAAATCTAAATAAAAATATGAAATAAGTATAATCTAAGAAAAAGCAGTAGCCTATTTTTATATAAATAAATGGATAAGCTATTTGTGGCCACAACTGCACTCATGGGTAAACACTGGGTTTAGTTGGTTATGGCAAGTTACTCCACTTGTGGGCTGCTAGCATTAGCGTACCATCTTTCTGTGTTGTTTGCCACTTGTTGCGCTGTCATGCGACGCTTGTCCTCACCTTGTACGCGCGCAGTGTCGGCGTCTACTTTGGTGAAGTTGAGCCACACTTTTTCCTCTCTCCGTCTGTGAGGTTTCGCCACTGCAGCGCGCTGCTGTGTGCGGCAGCCCCGCCCGCTCTGCTCCGCTCACACAGACAGCAGCTGAGCTGAGTGAGACGCAGCGTCTCGTCTTTTATGAGAGGAGCGAAAAGATTTTACGCACGTATTTGACGGCATGACATTTACCGCGACTACTCAGAACCGTTAAGGCAGAAACTTATCAGACCGTCATGACGTGGCACCGTGTCGGTACCCATCCCTAGAGCTGATAAGTATTCTTTTTCCAGGTGATTACTATAACGGCCCTCCTGGAGATCAAGACCAGGAGCCTGATGAGGATTGGGTAAAGAGTCGTCAAAAGGAGGGTTTGGCCTATCAGGAGTGGGACGAGGATGCTGATGTTGATGAATCCGGTAAGTCTGACTTTTACATTTTACACATTTTGGTGGAGAGACTGAGTTTCTTTATATACAACAGTACCTTTTAACCTGTTTGAACTAATCCTTGTTGTTATCGATTGTTTTGTCAGATGTATCAGGCCATACAGATGGCTATGTGGCCATCAGTAATGCCCAAAGGGAGAAGAGGCTCCTGAATGGCCTGATTCAGAACCTTTTGCCTGCTGTTGGCGGCTCTGTCAAGTCCATTGTTTTGGCGTACAGTTCAACAGTCTCCAGTAAAATGGTATAGTGCACAACACAATATGAAACATTTTAATGTCTTATACACTGTCACAGAGTAAATATTTTATTTTTTTTTATCTATTCTAGGTTCGTCAAATGCTCACTCTCTGCCCAAATATCTCTCATTTGGACTTGACACAGACTGATGTTACTGATTCTGCGTTTGACAGGTGAGTCATAACACTGTTAATACAAAAAAGAAGCAAAAGCTTTAAAACATCAGGGCTTTGATGAAAGAAATGCTTTTTCCACAGCCTGAAATGTAGCATAAGCCTGCTCTGTATTAGGCTGCTTTGTATAGTTTCCATATTGAATGAGGCTGACTCATGATGAGGCTTTTTCATAAACAGATTGCAACAAGTTCAGGCTTTCCTAAATTAAACAGACCTGCCTGAGTTGAACCAAGGTTTATTCTGGCCTTACAATCTGGCTCCTTTATTTTCTTTGTTTTTTTTACACTGTGATCATCTGACAACCACACAACCTCAAATATTTTTTCCCATGAAAGCAAAGGAGTAAAATGGTGTAATTAAATCAACAATCAACAATTCTAATGGCAGTATTTTTGTCTTCTTGTCTTGCAGCTGGTCATTTTTTGGAGCCTGTCGTTCTCTGGTGCACCTGGACTTGTCTGGCTGTGAGAAGATAACTGATTACACACTAAAGAAACTGTCTGTTGGTTTGGGTGACCACAAGACTTTTTCAAGCTCCGATAACTGCTCTGATCAACAAGCCAAATTTCTCAAAGGTCCTCCTGTTCCAATTACACTCATGGATGGGAGAAACCTACATCGGGCCATGAGGAAAAGGCAGGCCATCATCTTCAAGCAGAGGACTGGTTCATGGGCCACAGGCAGCACTCCCTCTCAAGTCTGGGTCCTGGACTCCTCAAACCTGGCCGACATTGAAGATGCTGCAGAGTGGAGTCACCGCAGTGGACTGTCTCTGCCTGAAGCGGACCACTTTGTTCAGACACAGCTGGTAGCAGGCTCGTGCTGTTGCCGGAGACGAGGGCACAGGACTGGCTCTAATGTCTCCTATTTACAACAGCAGTATGTGTCTGCGGAGGTGTTGTGTGGTCACTCCACCTGCTGCACCAATGACACGGCTCTCAGGACGTTTACAGAGCCTCAGTACGAGTCATGCAGCAAGAACAACACTGCTGAATTTCGGACTAAGTGCTCCTCAATGGGGAGCCGGCAGTGTCTGGAGCATGAAAACAGGACTGAGCCGTCAAAGCGCTTGCTGAGATTTCTCAGCCTCTCTGGATGTTATCAAGTCACAGATCCAGGTCTTAGGTAAGGAGACATTTTAAGTCAAGCAACATTTCACTTTGATGGGCGTTAAAAGCTTTAGAAGCAGTTGGTGCATAAAGATGTACAATCAATTCAACTCGGCTCTAAGTACTACCTTGTAGCATAGATGGTGTAATCACATGGGTGAGGTAATTTGTACAAGCTCTTTGTCACGTAGTCAAGGAACCTCCTCCCTCCAACCTTTCTCACATATTCACTTAGGCTCCTGTTACATTTTAATGCGTGCTTATAAAACAGATAAGCACAAGTCACTCAGTCAGCTGTATTTTATTTGCTGTGAGTGCACCTTTGTCTTACCTGCCACTACATGTCTGTTTTAGGGCATTGTCACAGTGCGGGGGACTTCCTGTCTTGGAGCATCTGAACTTGTCAGGCTGCCTCTTCATCACTGAGGTGGGGCTGCAGGAGCTGGTGTCTGCTTGTCCTTCCCTTAAAGATGAGCACTTCTATTACTGCGACAATATCAACGGTAACACCTAATGGAAAAACTTAAATATTTTGAATTTTATGAAAACAGATTTTACACAAATGTATTAAAAAAAAGATAGAATGTGGACAGTGTGATTATATCAAGACGCCAGGTCACTGGTGCGCTTAACTGTAGACAATGTTGGCTTTTATATTTATGAAAATAGATGTATATTATTGGAAAATATTTCAGATGTAACAAATATTAACCCAGCTCACACAGCATGTGTCCTAGTATAATGCTGAAATTAAGGTAAGTAGACCTTATTGTAGCCAGTAAGATGATTTTTTAAACTAGACAATATCATAGCAATACTTAAGTAATAATTTTCATGGATATTTGAAAGCAGTGCCTTATACTTCACTGACTGTAGTGGTTGTCCTCAGGTCCTCACGCTGACACGGCCAGCGGCTGCCAGAACCTCCAATGTGGCTTCAGGGCGTGCTGTCGCTCTGGAGAGTGATGCTTCCAGTGTTGTTCCATCACTTTTTATTGCACTTTATCCTAGAAATACCATTTACTGTATTTTGTGTCACTCAAAAGGGTTTCTAATGCAACTGTAATTTGCTCCTGATATTTCCATTCTGTGTTTTAATAGAAACAAACCTTAGAAATGGGTGGATTTGGAGTGTAGATGCAAATGTAAATAGAGGTTTTGTTTGTTTTGGAAATGTTCAAAACAAGAAATTGTAAATGCCAAGTGCTTTGTGTTTATGTAGTCATACTACCCTTCATCTGTCACTAAAACTCACACCCGTCTGCTTCTTCCATTATTTAGTTTACCGATTTGTTGGCAATGTAAAAGTATTTAAAACGTCAGCGTACTGGTAATAATCCTTATTAAAACTTATTACAATCCAGTCAATCAACTTATGTCCTTTGTGGGCTACTGTATTCAGGAAGACATTTAATTCACTGTTTTACTACTACACAACTTTACAACTTTATTTTTTAGTTTTTGTTTTTTTCTGTAAAAACATTTAGACACACATCCATGTTGCAGTTGTAGTTTGGATCACTTCATGTTACATTTAGTAATGAAGCAAGAATTATTTTTGCAATGCACTCCAGTGTGAGCTAAGAACTGGACCAATATTCATAACGGATTTGAGGCAGCCAACTCTGGAGTTGCTCAGTGGTGACAGAATAACTCATGGATTGGGAGAAGACTATGCTGTAATTCAGCTTTCAGTGCTTGTGCATGATGCTTAAACGTGGAAATCTCAAAGTGACAAGCAGCTCAATAAAGCAACTTGGACTCAAACCTCTGGGATTTGTTTTAATAAAAAAAAAACTACTGTCACATCATAATATTTACATATATATACACAATAAACTACATAAAATGTTATTTGCTGAACAATTACTAGACAAAGTGTGCAAAGGGAATGCATTTCTACAAATCTGTTACCTCTGCGTACATGGTTAGTCTCTCATTAACGATGCCAAGTAAACCCACACAGACAGGACGTTACTGGGGTAGGGGTGAACGTACACAGCCAGTGCAAACTCCACATTGGACGCCTGAATATTGTGAACTCCTGTGCTGTAGACCGCTTCAATGATCGGCTTTATTTCAGAGAAAGGCAGATTCAAAGGGAAACCTGAAATCTAAAAGGAGAGGCAGTACATTACTCTAAAGTCATCATAAGGGTACTTACACTCTGTGCCATTTCCTACTTACTCTGTGATCTCCCAGAAGGCTTTGCAGCTCATGTCGGTGCACCTCGGCCAGGTCCTGGCCACCACTAATCTCCAGTTTAGGCAGAAACTGTTTGAGGGTGCTGGAGCAGTAGCGGTTCCAGCGAGTTGGATGACGAGGACGCCACTCCATGATCTTCTCCTTCAGGATTTTTTCAATTCTAAAAAAAAAAAATTTAAAAAGACAATATTACTAAACTAGAAACAGAAGCACTCTGATAGCTCAGACCTCTTTCAAGATGCACGGAATGGCAAAAATTTAGTGCCCAGACTTTTCAAGCGGGCAAGAAGACTCCTTGACTTCCTTAAGTTTTATATGACAACATTTTGATTTAATTTAAATTTCATTAAAAATCACTTAACTGCAATCCCATCAGTGTAATAGGCGGTTTCAAACTATCTCACACTCTTCTTAAAGAATTACTATTAGTAACACTGTTTGTATACAAAACAATGTCATTACATTTTTTTTCCATAGAACTGGCCTTCATGTCGCCTTATCAAAGAATGTACCCTAATTTTTTGTTTTAACTTTAATTCATAAGCACTAAAATGAGGATGGATGGATGAGTGATGTTACAGCCTTACAGATGAGGGAGGCCTGTTCATCAGGACTCACACTGAGATCAACACTAGACTAGTGCACTGTTAATGCTGCTACACTCTAATAAAACCTCAAAAGAAGCCTTACACACCACACCACAAACCTCCTTAAAAACACCGCCTCACTGACTCTCACCTCTCTACTCAAGCTGCAAATTCAGTCCATGTTACTTTTTTGAAGAAACGTCCTGTATTTCCTACAGCTGAGTTTGTCCAGAACAACCAGAGCCCAGTTCATTCACAGTTCTGTAATATTCACATTCATTGTCGCTGGCTCCTCTCCACTCCTCCAGCACCACTTCTTACGAACATGCCTGACACTTAACGATGTACGTGAGGCTGTCATTTACATGACACGCAGTTTTATGCAGCAGCATGTACTCATGAGAAACATGAACAGGGTTTAAGCTACAATCTATGACTTATCTGTAGAAACGCTGTTAGACACTTTGGCTGCGGATACTTGTGGAAAGTTTTGTTGTCTATCGCGGTGCATGCGCACTGTAATGTATGGGGCTGTAAGCTGCACAGTGCGCTGCTTGTCGCCCGCTGCTATCAGCCAGAGATCTCTGTCACTGGGCCTGAGATTGACCCCAGCAGAAACAGTACACCATGACTCCGCCTCCACGGAGGTGAAAATGACAGAAATGAATGGCAGAGGCAACCTTGCTTGCCTTGACAGTACCTGGAGTGGCCAGCAGGGCCCAGAAAAAAACCAGAGAGACTGAAAGCAGGTAATAGACTGATTCTCTATTGAAGTGAATGGCAAAATTAAATGTTTGGAGAGATAGCAATTTAATTTTGTTTTAGTTTTCATCTGTGTGTTTTTTAGTTTTGATTGGCCAAGCACTACTTGCCTTGCTTGCCCTCATGCTTGCCCATGTCAGATGTAAATTCTCTATACATTGAGCCACAAAGCCCTTAGCTCTCACAATGGTAAATAACGGAATTAAACAAATGATTTGTTCCTTTACTGCCCCCTTATGGCTGAAGTAAGTATCTCATAAAGGTACACTTTTTTTTTTTTTAACAAAGTCCTGGATCTAAAAGATGATCCAAATCCACATCAAACTTTTTTTCTTGACCTATTACTGGCCTTTCCTAGAAAATGTAAATAACATCTGACTATTATTTTTTGCGTTATCTTGCTAATCAACAAACAAACCAAATAATGCAGGCAAAAACATAATCTCATTAATGGAAGTAATGAAAACAGAATGTCAGCAATGCAATGCAAGTAATCTGATAACTTGCCTGTCTTGAAGCTCGGCTGCAGCTACTTTGTCAATACGACGGTACACCAGCTGCTCTGGCTATAAAAAAAAGGTAACAGACCAAATATAAAATATAAAAGACACTTAAAAATTAAAGAGAAGAGATGACAAACACATACCTGAACACTGGATAGACCAGGGTGAGTGAAAGACCGGGAGAAAAATGGCCTCCACAGATTGGCCTTGGAAGTGTCAAAACTCATTCTCATTGGGGAAATGTACTGTTGAATGTTAAACCAGACCTAAAGAAATTGAATTGTTACATACCGGTTTATCAATTTACTTATGGAAAAAAATAAGCTGCATGAATTAGTAGTAGTCATAGTCTGACTCACATTGTCAGCATTGACCAGGCAGCCGATGGTTTGCAGCGGGCAGAAGGTGTCGTACTGGCCGTAGTACTGTCCACTGCTGGGGTTCCAGATCAGGTAGCGGCTCTGCTCGTAGGTCAACACATACGCCGTGGGACCCTAAAAATAAGCAGCAAATAATCGTCTCAATTTCAGCACAAATCATTTTACTGACTAACATGACTTTTAGGGGTGCGTGCCTATGTTCCCCTAGTATTTATGTTCCCCAGTTTGTATGGAGTGGTGAACATAAGTACTAGGGAACATAGGTACATGCACTGGATGTATTGGAGGTATTGTAAGTATTTATTGAGTACAACCAGTCACGAAAGAAAAGCTGCAGTAGATACAATCATAAAACAAACAAAATCAAATAAATATAGAGTGAGCAATCTAGCCATAAGTGGTCACAAACTGGTGTGTTTTTTGTACCAGTCCAAAGCCTGGACAAATGAAGAGAGTTGTGTTAGGAAGAGCACCTGTCATAAAACCGATGCTGGGTGCCCTTCTAAACCAGGAAGTAAAAAGCAGAAAGGAAAGACAGAAATATTATAGAGTGCATTAAATCTTGCCCTTAGCATAGAGCAAAGAGTTAGCTGTTCACTAACTCTATGCTTTTGAATGTATCCCTAATATTGCCTCTATATATCACACAGTATTTTCGAGGTAAAAAATACAAAGAGACAACCGAAGACATTACAACTTCCAATCACCCACCTCTGGTATAGCAGTACCAATTATAAGCCAAGCCTTCTTGCCCATAAACAAGAAGTAGTTACACAACAGGACAGCATGCTCCTCTTCATCTCCAGCCAGGAAAGTGAGAAATTGCTAAACCCAAAAAATAAATACAATAAAGTTAGCTTTTGGCAGATTTCGGTGTGTGTAGCAATGGTATATACAGTGGAAAGAAAAAGTATTGGCACCCCTTGGAAATACTAGGATTTTTGCATGATTTGGTCATAAAATGAGATCTGATCTTCATCTAAGTCACAACAATAGACAAACACAGTCTGCTTAAACTAATGCTGCAAAAAAATGAAAATTTTATCATGTTTTTATTGAGCATTTATGTAAACAATCACAGTACAGGGTAGAAAAATTATTGGAACCCCTAGGCTAGTGACCTCTTCAAGAGCTAATTGGAGTCAGGTGTCAGCCAACCTGAGGTCCGATCAGTGTGAGAAGATTGGGGGTGTGGGTTAAAGTGGCCTGACCAATAAAAAATGTCCCCCAGTTTTGAGTTTGCCATTCTGAAGAAGCATTACTTGATGTGAACCATGCCTTGCACAAAAGAGCTCTCAGAAGACCTGCGTGTAAGAATTGTTGACTTGCAAAAAGCTGGAAAGGGTTACAAAAGTATCTCTAAAAGCCTTGGTGTTCCTAAGTCCACGGTACGAGCAAACGTCTATAAATGGGGAAGGTTCAATACTGTGGCCCCACACTGCCTAGGAGTGGTTGTCCTGTAAAGATGACTGCAAGAGCACAGCGGAAAATGCTCAATGAGGTGAAGAAGAATCCTAGAGTGTCAGCTAAAGAGTTCCAGAAATCTCTGGCACAAGCTGACATCTTTGTTGACAAATCTACAATAGGTAAAACATTGAACAAGAATGCAGTTCATGGGAGGACACCACGGAGGAAGCCACTTTTGTCCCAAAAAAATTTTCCTGCACGTTTAGAGTTTGCAAAAGAGCTCCTGGATGTTCCACAGCACTACTGGCAAAATATTCTGTGGACAGATGATACTCAATAAAAAATGTCTTTTTTTTGCAGCAGCAGCATTAGTTTAAGCAGACTGTGTTTGTCTATTGTTGTGACTTAGATGAAGATCAGATCACATTTTATGCCAAAATCATGCAAAAATCCTAGTATTTCCAAGGGGTGCCAATACTTTTTCTTTCCACTGTATAAAGTGTTGTTTATTTACATCACATGTGGTCCAGAGGTCACAGTTTCCAGAAAATGAAACTCTATCCGGTAGTGATGGGATAAGTGACACAAATCTGGCAACCATGGACTACAAAAGACAAAACAGACACAATATTGGGAATGAAGATATTGCAATTTGACAAAAATGTTATATCACCTGAATGGATTAAACTGACCGTGGCCTCCTGAGTGTTATTGGGAAACATGTCCAGTATTTCTCGAGGAGGGTTGAGTGCTCGAATGTACCGAGTGATGAAGACGGTTTTCCCGTTCAGGTCTATGACAGTGGTGAGGCAGGGTCTGTCAGGGTGACTGTGGGACGCCTCTCGTTCAAATCTCTCTGTGGCCAGCAACAAACTCTCCTCCTCCTGACTGTCAAACTGAATACATACAAAAAACAAAAAACAAAAAAAACAACAGATGAGTGATATGAGTATAAAATTGTCAGGGTTAATTTGGGTCTAAATACAAAATGCAAATGTTATGGACGATTACCTTTATTTCCTTTAACTAGTGCATGCAGCGAGCAAAGCAAACAAAGCATATATGACAAGAAGTAACAAAATTAATTCAAAATGAACAATGAAGTCAAAATGAAAAGCAAAGACGTCTACAGCATAAGTTGGCAAGACATTGAAAAATGCAAAGCAAGAAATGAGGCAACATAAAACCTTCTTAATGCTCAGTACCTTCTCCCTTATGGACTCTCCGGGCACCAGCTGAGGTTCGATGGTGATGAATATTGTGATAAACGCCCCCTCAGTTAGACTCCAATTATCGTAACCACCGTTGGGACCATGGCCTCGCTCCTTACTATAGCCAAGTAACACAGCTGGGGTATTCACTTTGAAAGTACCATCAATCTGTTTGAAATAATAACATAGTTTAATAACATAGTAACAAATTTAATAATCATAGTTATACACATAACAGTGGCCCTCGCCTTGGACTGAGAGTAGATGGTGCTGAACGGGATTTTCACTGACCCCAACCAGT
Organism: Bostrychus sinensis; assembly: GCA_020698575.1. Lineage (NCBI taxonomy): Eukaryota > Metazoa > Chordata > Actinopteri > Gobiiformes > Eleotridae > Bostrychus > Bostrychus sinensis. The sequence continues at coordinate 24,693,148 of CM036246.1, forward strand.
GCCTCTCAATCCGAGTGTGGATGGACTTTCCTCTGTGTTTGTCACTTTCGCTCTAAACAAGATAATAGGGACTAATTAAAATTAAGATACTGACAAAAATATGCAGCATTAGGGGTGAATATAAAAATGTCCTTACTGCTCCAGTTTCATAGACCATTTCATCAAATATGTTGATGAAGACCTCATCTTTGACTGACTGCAGGTTAGCAGTGCTGTAGTCACCGTTTGGGGCACTACAAGCAAGACACTGAAGAGTCAGGTTTTTGTGATTACCAATTTCTTAGATTTACATTGTTATATTAAAGCAGGGCTGAACAATTTTGAAAACATTTCTAATAAAATAATATTTAATCTAATAAGAAAGCAATTTTTACGACAGATATTGCAGATAAGATTCAATGTGTGATATATTTTTAAGATCAATGTTCCGTTCACAGTTTACGTTTTAAGCCTGTGACAATTGAGAGAAGACTGAAATATTTACTGTTGATCTAATACAAGGAGCCACATGCCTTTCACATCAGGTCTGTAGAGCTCTAAACTACAGTGGACCTGAGGTGCAACATCAAAATAGTTTTTGTCCACTAGAAAAATAAAAGCAAAGATCTTTTTAGATCTTTTAAAATCTTGCTTTACAAATAAACCCATCCCTCAAATAAAATAAAAAAATATGTGAAAAATTAATATAAATGTCTATATAAAAAAAGGGCATGATCTAAATTGTGTCCACTAGAAAATAAAAGCAGAGGAAGATTGTTTAATGTGTTGCCTCAAAAATTAAACCTACCTCTAAAAATTAAAAAGAGCCCAATTAAAAAGTCTCAATTTTTAAAAAGCTGTGTAAAACCCTGTGGACGCACAAAAATGTGTTCTCCGCAGACAACATTATATCACCTAAATAACTGCAACCTTTGCGATTTGCTACAGTTCAAATTGCAATTTTGATTCGATTTCGATTAATTGTTCAGCCCTAAATTACTTGAGCTGTGGTTCCCAAACATTGACACCCAAAAAGGGACTTTCAAAAGTCCTGAAAAGTATTTTTGCAAAAATAACTATAATGCATAAAATCTTCTAAGCTGCACCTAAAAGGAAGCTGCAGCTCCTCGTTCCAGCTCGGGTTAGGTCCATCTGCTGTGGTCGTCTGAAGTACTGTGCGCTGGAACGACACCTCCACAAAAGGCCTTACTTGTACCTGCAGATCACATACAAAATATAAATATAAATATAACAATGATAAATGATGGATGCGTGTTATACCTGACTAAGGAGCCAGTCGCTGCCCTGAATGGCACTCTGAGATGACTGTCCGGGTTTACTGAAATTGAAACGCATAACAGTTTTTTCATTCAACCATTTTCTACATTTTATGCCTACACATGTAAAATCAACAGGCTACAAAGGTCGCTCACTTGGTCTGGGGTCTTCGTACAGGGATGTCGTAAGCTCTGATGATGTTGACCAACAGTCTGATGTCTCCGTCTGACAGGTTTTGGGCAGTCACCTTCTTCCTCTCCTTTCTCTGTGGTTTCAGCGGTCGCTTGGGCTCGGCCAGTTTGAAAATGTTTATACCCAGAAGCCTTAGAAATCATTAGTCATAACAATTGGTTAATGTAAACAAAATATAATTATTATTATACACAACAAGCAATATGTTAAATACTATGAAGGACTTTTTACACCAGTACTTTAGACATTAATCATTTGTTCTACTGACAAAAAATAACCTATAAACAAACATCAGAAAACTGTGGCATTTCTAGTGCAATAAAAACTGAAATCTGTGAATCTGCCAGTAACAGAATTACAAAACCAAAGTGGTCGACTACAGAAAAACAAGGTGCAAAAATGATAACTTGTGTACACACATCACAAATTTCAGACTTATTTAAGATAAAGCCACAGTTGTCCAGTCCTGAAACTAGGGGTGTCATATTAAGGATAAGGTTGTTGAAAATACAAGGATTTTAATTGCTAGTATAGTTGGCCACTGGGGAGAGGGTTTAGAGGTAAATTATGCAACAAGTGTTTACTACATACATAAATGTCTAATTAAATAATGTTTGAAATCTTGCTCTGTACAAGTTAAAATCTTGGGTTGTGAACCAAAACCCAAAACCACACATACAAACTACTGGACTGGAGTGTAACACTAACAGGAAAATAGAAAGGCTGGGAGGGAAATAAAATCACTAAAAACATACCCTGCACCTGCCCCACTGTAACAAATGCACCACAAATGAAATACAAAAAATTAAAGAACAATTATGAAACTTTACACATAAAAAGGTATAAAATAGAATATTACACATTTCCAAAATATTGTGAAGAAACCCAGTCTCTCCCAAGGATACATTCATATAGATTTCTCTTTGTTAAGTCCATGTGTTGGGAATATGCCGAGACCAGACCTCAGCCAAGAATATGAAACACTGGCTAGTATCAAATACAGAGTAACTAAAACAGATTATATACTGACACCAGCCTGTGATTTACAAAGGCAATTTTAGGATTTCAAGAGTTCGTAATTCATAATTAAGATGGCATTTTATATAATACAGACATATCATAAATTTTAGTTGTAAGATGTCCGATGTTTTTGGTGCACTTACCCAATTGTAGGAATCTCCTCTTCTACAACCAGGTCTGTCAGAATATAGTGATGCTTAGCAAGAAGAAATCTGTTGATGACCGACTCTCTGATCTGCAAAAATATGAAATGAAAATTAATATTCATATTTACATATAACACATGTACAACACTGATAACGACACAGACGACATGCATTACTCACTTTCTTAAGGTAGGTGGCCACTAAGGCGCGGTGTGAATCCAGGTGTTCTTTAGTGTCAACTATCTCTCCCTCTCTCAGTCTTTTCTCATAGTCCTGTTTCATATTAAAGCAACATCCAGTAAAAACGTACAACTTTAAGATTTCGTTACAGGGTAGCAGAGTAGACTCACCTGGAAAACCTTATCAGACACTTCTCTCTCAAGGGCAGGGACAAACTTATAATTTCTGAACTCAGGGACTCCTTGGTTCCTCAGTCTGAGCAGTCTGTACCTTTTTGAACTGTCCAGCTCTTCATCACTCACAAAATTAAACTCGTCTTGCAGCTGTTCGAGGCGGAAATAGTCTGGAGCGGTGACTTCTCCACTACTGGCTACCTACAAAACAATTGAACAAGATTATTAGGACCTATATCAATGGTAGAATATTAAAGCATAATCTAAATGGTACTTACTTTTAAAAGCTGCATGATAGAGGCATTTTTTGGATCATTAGGGTCCAACCTTGATTGTTTTGCCCACTCCCCAATTTTCTTTAGGTCATACAGCCCAGATGCTCCAATACATGAGACAGCATCAAGTTGTCCCAAACCACTAAATACACAAAGAACAAAAACCATAGATGCATACAAACGTGTTCCTATTTGTGTACAGTAATGTCTTTGAGTTAGTTTCCTGCACAATATATAGCTAATTTATCATTATCACAATACATATAAAATATCCAAAACCAACTCAACATAATACAATGCAACTTTTATATTATATTTGACAACTGTGGTGCTTAACTGGTCTCATCGTGGGACCCAATTTGTGGAACCTAGTTTTATGTTTTCTTTCCTGAAATATTTTACTATGACTTGGAGACTTCCTAACCCACCTGCTGAGAATCTTTTGATTTTTTTTGATACATACTGTACACCCCTAGCAAAATTAGTGAATGTAACTGTATAACCTGTGTGCATGTTGCTGAGACACAGGAGGTGCTAGTGGTACATCATCCTCTCCAATCCCCCAAGAAACACTACATGCAAGTTTTCCAGAGGTTAGCAGGGTAATTTTGTTACTGCCATCAGCTTCAAAGGACAGGGGCACATCTACAAACAAGTAAGACAAAAATGATTTATGCCTAAGTGTTTCTGTACAAACAAATAAGGATCACAGTGAAAAGAGAAAACACACACCACTTCCGACTCCTTCATGGTCAAACATGACTCTCTGGTTGCTGCTGAACTCAAAATTTTCAATTGGAGCACTGCCTGTCAAAACGGATGGTTCTGGCACTGGCACAAAGACTTGTGTCATTAAAGAGCATGTAGAACCAGCCTCTTCAAACACCTACAACACATGCAAAACTACTAAAATGACCAAGGTGCAATGGTAAGTAATTTGTGATGCTGTCAAACTGAATAGGTTACTGTACCTGCAGACAGATGCTTTGGGGACCATTTATGATTTTGAGATTAAAAATTTGTCCAAAGTGCACCCTGAAGTCAGAGTTCAAGGTGCAGCTGTTTGTCCTAGACACTTCTTTGTCATTGTAGAGGATTTTGATAAAAAGTGAGTGCCTTCCAACATCCGTCCTTCGAGCTACTTCAGCCCTAAATAAAAGTGAAAACAAAAATCATTATTATATTGTATACATTGTAAATTGTAAAATGATTTGTAGGTCTTATACTCATACCTGGGGCATTGCTCAGTGGCTGTGATATTGCCAGATGCAGACAGCTCAGGAATGAGGATGGGCTCGCCTGGTTTTCTGCGGATCCTGGAAGCTTTTTCTCTCACTATTTGCTCTAAAGATTCAAAGTCCGGTTTCTCAGGAGGATCTGGTTTTGGAGGACCCTCTTCAGCTGGCCCCTCTAATTCACTGCCATCGTCTTCATCATCTGAGTCAGCCGCTGTCTGGCCTTTCTTTTTCTTCTTTGATTTCTTCTTTTTACTTCTCTGCAGGCCATAAAAGTAAATTTATCTTTCTTTTGCATGAATAGATGATTGCTATGTACATTGTAATGAGAATTTATTGAGAGTTGCACCTGTTTCCTTCTCCAAAGTTTCCACTCTTCCAGCTGTTTCTTGTACTCAGCCACCTTTCTCTGGTATTCCTGTTCAGTCTCTGCCTCTAATTCAATAACTTCTGCCAAGATTCCTCTTTCATACTCCTGCTCATCTAAGTCACGGTCTACATTTTCTCTACAGGAGCAGCACAAGTTTGACAAACCACAAACATTAAAATCATTCTATACTTAGATCTCATGGTATTACATAAAATACAGTATTTACCGCCTGAGCTGGAGCCTGTATGGTGTGTTGGTAAACTTCTGAAAGTCTCTCAGGGCCTTGATGTCCTTCCACACTTTAATGATATTCTTCAACAAAGTCCGGTCTTTCTCCTGTTCACTGTCTCGCAGCTGACGAGTGTCCCTGCAGTAGTTACCAAAAATCATGTGACTACTACCAACTGTGTGACAGCCATTTACAACAGCTCATTGAGCTAAAAAGTTTCCCAAATAAGTGCAAGTTACATCGCAGACATTGCTGCCCTACACAAACATTACCTAAACTGAACAGCTGTACTGACCCAACTAAATTTGGCACTGTCATTTGGTGAATCCCACTGAGCCACACTGGTCACTAACTTCATTAGAGCTGCTGACAAATTGGGCAATGATACAGACTCCTTTAAAATAAAAGCATTCCACTGAGCCCATTACTGACCTTTTATATCAACAAAAATGCAATTTTTTTTGTTTGTTTTCTTGCTAGAAGACAAACTAATGAAGATAATAAATAATGTAAAATAAAGCAATTGGTTGGTAATCATCGATGGATCCTCTCTCATGCCCTAAGTAACAGGGACAGGCTTACCTCCTGATGACCTTCAATAGAGGTTTGCATAGAGAAAATGAATGATCTGAGTCACTTACCTAACCTCCACACTGTACTCTGAAAGCCTCTGCTGCATGGTCTCAGGGAGGTTTTCTCCACCGTGGAGTTCAATCATATTCTGTAGACCTGTCCTCAACCCTTTCAACTACAACCATCAAAACACAAAAGAAAGAAACACTTGGAAAAATACATTAAAGTCTGACCAATAATGGTTTGGTTGGAATGTACCTTATCTGTGAGGTGTCCTGTGAGATTATTGTGTTGCCTATTAAGGTACTGGTCATAAAGCTGGACAAGGCGTGCTCCCAGGACATGTTCACGGCTGAAAAGAGGATGATGGGAGAAGATCAGTCCAGACACATCAACATCGAGTTGGTAGTCTCCATCAGAGTCTCCAACCCCAGCGAAGTAGATGTTTTCTTGCTTGGACATAACTGGCTGGAAAATAAAACAATATACATGTTAACTATGAACAGGAAGTAAAGAGGTGCTACATAGGTATGCTGCTTGCTTGTTTTTGTTTTAACATTTCTACCTTTCTGAAGACAGTCTGAAGTGCAGGGTCAAGATCCTCCTCCATATGAAATAATGGAGGTCGTGTGGATGATTCCTTTATGGGGTTGGGTAAAGCTATGATCCTTCCATCATCGCCAAACCACTTTTTCCCCTTCACAAACAATGCAAGCATATATCAAAAACAGTTCAAGAGTTTATGTATGAATTACAGGTTAAACATTATTACCTCCTCCATTTTCAAAACACGATTCTCCAAAATGTTCTCATTGGTCAAAGACACTGGGGGCCTCTCTCCAACATACAGACCCTCATCTTCCAGATAGCGAGGCTTAATGTTTTCAGGCAGTTTGATGGATGTTGGGACTGTGGAAAAAATACAAAAAAAAGAGATAATGAACATTTATTGGGGAGACTGTATATAGTGCAGTCAGTCACAATGGGGTCAAAAGCCAATGTACTGTTTGTGCTAGTCCCAAGCCCGGGAAAGGTTGGGTCAGGAAGGGCATGCAACATTTAAAAATTTGCCACGTGAAATTGCAAATTACTGCACGCTAGGAAGCAGATGGTTTGGAGAAGCAACCCCAGATCAGACATGGCGAAAGTAAAGAACATAAGTAAACAATACCTGGTCGTAAACTCGGTGTGAAGAGGAGCTCGCTCTCTTGTTGAAGGCGCTTGTGGTATCCAATGTACTCAGCTTTCTGCACCACAATGAAGTCTTGGGTTGATTGTTCAATGACAAATAAATTAGCTCCGTCATCTTGAACGAGAGGGGCTTCTTCATTCTACAACAGTAAGAATATGAAGCAGCATATTTTACCACATATTCATTTATTCATCTTGTTCACAGCAACTATTGACCTTAGGTGGTGCACACCCTGGACAATGGCCAGTTAGTCGCAGGGCTGACAAACATACACAGACAACCCTTCATTCACTAGGGGCAATTTATCCTGCCCAAGGATCAAACCCACAACCTCCGTGCTGAGAGGCAGAAGCACTATGCACTTGCATAAAGCAAAAGGTATCTTACATGGTCTTTATCTTGATTGGCCTGATCTATGTCAGACTCTTCTTTTTCCTCCCTCTCACTGTCCTCGTCCTCTCCAGCGCTTGTTCTCTTTTTTTTAGGGCTTTTCTCACTCTTTTCCTCACTCTCTTCACAAGGCTCTGGTTCAAAGTTGAATGTGAAGAAATGATATGCTTCTTCAGCTGTCGGGATCCCGCTTTCAGTCTGCGGACAGAAAGATAAAATATATATGTGTATAAGTATAGCATTACATAATTATTACTGATAGCTGTTTAAACAAGCCTTACTTGTCTTGCTGCCTCTCTGAATTTTACTCTCATACTGAGGGACTGAGGGATGTCTTGTATGTCTGATTCAGGCTGTAAGAAAATATAAAAATAACCATTATATGATTGTTATACAAAGGTTTGAGATGTGTATACCATAGAGTTTCTCACCTCTCTGTCAAATCTAGTCACAGTGTCTCTGTCTTTTAATTTTTGTAGTCGACTGGGCGGCTCAACAGTGGATTCTTGCTGTTGAAGGTTTTCACCTCTATGCTGTAAAACAGAGATGAAAACATGCTTACAAATACACAAGAAAAAGAGGGGGAAATGTTCTAAAAACTGAATAATTACTCTGGCTGCTCTTAGCTTCTCTTGCAAATGCTGTGTCATGAAGTCATCTAATTGTGAACCAGGAACTGGCTGAAGTTTGGAAGATACACCTTAACAATCAAACCATAAAAATCATATTAGAATCTTGTCTAGAAGATTTTTGCATGCATAACATTTATATGTAATGTTTATACTACATTCTTTTTATTGGACAAACTGTGAATCATGTTATGGCCAACTCAGACCATTTTACCAATTGTTGCACTTTTTTGCCATAATGTGTAAAAAATGTTGCCTAAATTCAGATGTGCACCTTTCTTTGAGCCTTTTGGTGGTTTTGACAAAACCACAGGTTCGGCAGCCTTCTCAGCTGGTTCAGTGTCTTCAGTTTGATGTTGAATGGGAGCGATTTCCTCCACAACATCAGTAGACTCTTGGGGAGAAGACTGTTCAAGTAGCTACATAATATTTTTAGACAAACGTTTAGGTTTGTACATGGCAAATAAAAGAAAGTAGATTTTTTTTGTACAGAAGATAAAGTACCATTTTCTTGCGCCTCTGTCTCTGGGCCCTTATTGTGCGTTTCAGAGTCTCTCCTGGGTCTTCCTCGCTGCTGGGGGGTTCCTGGCATTCATCAGAGAAACATTTAGACTAGACACAGAAATTGCACTGAACGGAAAGCTGTCACAATATCAGAAAAGTAAAGGTTAGAGGACCGGCCCTTACACTGGCCATAGGTCAAAATACAAATACCAATCTCTTGTATTTTGTGTTTTCTGTATTGTTAAGGTTTGACACATGCTATAAACATGGGAACACGTTGTATTGATCATTGAGCATTGGTTAGCGCTACTAATAAGTTACCACCTTGATTAGACTCGGAGTGATATAAGTTAAAGGTTGAGGTTGGTCGTTTTTGAGAGACGCAATGAAGCTGACAGGACACAGATACAGAAAAAGCCCACTTTGGTGAAATAGTGCCAACATAGTTACCTGGAGGTCTTCTTCATTCTCCTTTCGTAAGCTTTCCTGCAAGGCACGTCGTTTCTTTCGCACTTTATCCCGAGAGTCACTAGAAACAATCAAGACTTGTTCTAACATACTTTGCTGGCATTTATTTACTGTTAATATCTGCGCTATAACTACATCTGTTTAGGGAACATTCCAAGAAATGAAAAACTTACCTCGAAGAAGACGCCATGGCGCTACAGACGACAGTTCTTTTACGATAGATTAGCTTAGCTTAGCCTGTCAGAGTATTACAGACTGAAAGACCAACTCAAAGCCTCATGATGTCGCCTCATTACTTTGCTACAGTAAAAAAGGAGGATTGTATTACCACACATTGCACAGAAGCGCCGTTATCGCTGCCTAGTAACGAGATAAACTACCGTGAAACCTACCTTGTTAATAAACCTAGCCTGAGTCAGATGCTAGCATTTCATTGGTCCAGGGCGCTGTCAATCAAAATGCAAAGGCGGGGAAAAGTCCCGCCTATTCCGGTTTTGGCAAAGAAGGCAAAATCAGTGTTGCCAGTTTGGGCACATTGAGTTTTCGCCCAGTTGGGGTACTTTTGAACACCTAGGGCTGGTTGAAAAAGCATTGGGCTGGTTTATAAAATGTGGGCAGCTTTTCGGTACATTTGGCGGGTTTTTAGAAAATATTCGTGAGGGAGAAAATACAAACACAATATTCGTAATTTTATGACAAGCAATGTGACAACTGCTGTGCCCTCCCACTCTTAACATTTATTCATTTGTTTTAAAATTTGTGATCCATGTTTGGTTGCTCACATTTCACGTACTAAAAGTGGGACAAGAGGTGCGGTTTGGTGGAACAAGGTGGGACAAACTCAATAAATAAATATTTTGATATACAAATCTAGCTTTACCAACTTACTGAGATTCAAGTTACTACAGTTTAGGTCCTAAAACATATTTGCTGTACTGTTTTCATCCTAAAAACACACATTTTGTAATGTCTTTACTGAGAATTAATTCATTGGAATAAAAAAGGTGGAACAGAAAAAAAATCAAAGATCTCAGTCTGCAAACAATCCAGCACCAACAGCAGCACACAGCTCCATGCAGAGGCCTGTCCAGAAAAACAGAGGCAGCAACACACCAACTTTATACTCAAGGACAAGATGGGATGTACACAAACATATATTATTTTTTGTTATTAACATTTTTTTTGTGTTGTTTCTTGCTTATAATGGTTTTTACGTTTAGAGTGGTTGTGATTTGGGCTGTTTTTTTATTTGTGTTTGGGCTGGAAAGTGAGATCTGGCAACCCTGGGGGAAAATACAGTGGTAGGAAAAGTCTTCATAAAAAAAAAAAACTAAAAAAAAACAGTATCCACTCTGCTACACTGTACAAATCTACAGCATCTGTAAGTCTAATATGTTTGTACTTTTTATAACATACATTTGGAAAAGCTTGAATTGCAGTAGGAACAGCATTGCTATTATTAGTTAATGTTAGTAGTATCAAAAGACCAATGTGGCCAGGGAGAAATTAAATTAAAAACTGGACTAAAACAAAATAAGCTAAATATAATAAAATAGATTATGATAAAAAAATAAATAAATAAAACAAAAAACGCTATATGTCTAATACACTATGCGACAATCAGTATTTGGCATTGATAAATAATAAATAGCAGTGGTAAAAAAGTGTACATTGTAAATAGCAATTATTGCACACGATGTATGTCAATTTGCAAATGAGATGCAATAAAAAAGTAAATCCTAGTGCAGTGTAGTACAGTAGGTTTTCCCCAAAGTAATAAGACAATTTCTAAAGACATCTAGGTTTAGGAGACACTTTCTTTACTCATTATATTCCAAACCCCTTTCATGCACCCTGTATACTGTAAAGCACAGGCACAGGCTAAATATCCTGCAGCTAGGAAAGACTGAGCCGTGCACCATGAATGAGTGCAAGCAGTCAAGTAGTAATTTGGAAGTCATGTTCAGACAAAGGTCAGCACTGTTGCATTCTTGTTTTACACAATATGTTACTTGTAAGTTTGACACATTCTTTACAACTCTTCAATCAACAGAAAAATCCAAGCATTACAAAATCTATCAAAACATTACACACCCATCATTCATTATATTACCCACTCTATCACCAGATGTGACATAAGGATACTTTCTGACATGAGTGGTTATGTTTGCTCACTCTTATAAACAAAAACAGTACTGTATATGTCATGACAAATTTATTCTGTATAGGCTACTTCATATAAAAATAAACTCGACAGACCAATATTTAAAACCTCAATAAGTTAGACATAAAAATATTGTTTTCAGCACCATAGTGAAAAATGAGTCACAAATGGATGGTCACAGAGTTTACAACAACACAAGAAACTAATAATTCATCTCAATGTTAAATATTAGCTTTATTTCATAACATGTCAGACAGATTCAAGATAATCTGTCCCACAAGTGGATCAATTCGTCTTGGGCTCTTTACGCAGGCTGCAGCCTCCATTATTGCCCAAGTGTGACACACATCCAGCAATAACAGAAAATAACAGAAAATAAATGCAAAAAAACAAAACAAAACACAGGACTAGGACTGAAGACTGCAAGTGACATTTTATGACCCGTTAGGCCATTAGGGAGGGAGATTTTGATGGTGCTTCACTTATGTTAACGTGTTTTTGAATTTGATTATAAAAATATAAGTTCTATATATAAGGTAGTTACATATTTATTATTGCTTCTTTTCTGCCTAATAGTGGTGGATTATTCTAAAGTGTTACTGTGACCTTTGTAGTGGCTGATAATTGTCATAAATCTCAAGTTCGTCCCCCCTCCATATAAGGAAAGGCTTGTCAAAGTTCCTAAAAGTATCTTATCCTCTGACATCATGCGAGTCTTCAAACATCCTGTACTTTCCTTGTTGACAGTTGTTTGTACTGGGAACATCACGGCTAAGTGGAGGGAGTAGATCAGCTGCATTTGGAAGAAGGAGGGCAGAGTCGAGAGATGGAACGATCCCAAGCTGCTGCCTCTGCTTTACATGACTCTGTCCCGTATGCGGTGGAACAAGCAGGCTGTGGACGCTGAGGAGAGAAAAGGAGCAGTGAAACATGTTCATCAAAGGCGCGAATCGAGAAATAAACTGGAATTTGTCAAGACAGGAAGGGGAATTTTAACACTGAAAGACAGACAAAATCTGCAGATGAACGGCTGCCAGCTTTGGGGTAAGAACAGAGGTCCAGTAGTGCTTATGTTTTTAACACATGCTTATTCAAACTGTTGTGCATCTAACATAGTCAGTTTTCATTTAGTGCATACAAGGATTCAGTCCTTTGTCACAGATATTGTATTTCCACAACTTCACTAGATGTAAAGCATTATTTAGAAAACATCTATGTAAATCAGGGACTTTTTTCATTAAGGGCCACATACTGAAAAATATGTGCTGAAGACTAAGGTGACAGATTTTGCTTCGCCATAAAAGCAAGTCCCATTCGACTGCTCCCCTTTTCATTCAGAGGTCTCCACTCTGAATCATTCACGTGATTTGGCAATAGGTTTTTGCTCTGGATGCCCTCCCACAACCACATATTTACTGTATCCAGGCTGTGGGCCAGGACGCAGAGAACAGTTGTATTTTCAGTCTCGTAAAGCTGACATCACTTCTGTGGAGAGTGAGGAACGGGTGGGGTTTTTCTCACATGGCTTACATTGCAGATCTAATGAAAAACATGGTACATTTGGAATATGTTTTGAAACATGAGGAGGGGCAGCACACTATTTTCTTGCTATTTTCTCATTATACATTTGTGTTGTTTTGTGTAAGAGGTGACACTGGCATCTAGGGCTGACATTTTGAATGAATTGTGCTTGCATGCAGTGAACATGTTGTAATAGAGACATGCATTCACAGGGGATGACCCTTGATGCTGTTGTTCCTAGGCCCTCGTCCAAACAACAGATGCTAACTCCAAATTCTCACGCCCCCACAAGAGTGTATTTACAAAAATATTCCATGTTTTGTGTGGATTTGGTTTACAATCTGCTCAGAGTTAGGGTGGTCTCATGTAATAGGGTTTTACATTTGTTTTGGTTTGTAACAAGTTGCAGGTAGAGTTTTCATTTACGCTTTCTCAGTGTTCAGGTAATTATTCTGAACCCAGCTCGTGCTTCCTAAAGCAGTGGTTCTCAGCTGATCTGGCTTCAGGACCCACCATCACGCTATAATGAGAAGCCACGACCCAAATGAAAAAGATATTGAGGAAAATTAAGAGATACTTCGGAAAAAACAGAAGATATTGAGGAAAATGATGAGATATTTCAGGAAATTAAAAGATATTGAGAAAAAAATCATCAGTACTCACATCACAGCATGCAGTGGAGCAACTGTATTGTCTGTATATTGAAACAAAGGAATCAACAGCATTGACCAGATTTGCAGATAAAAAGTTGTCAACAAAATGCTTCATAAAGTCAACACAAGCCATTCACAGAAAACCGCTGCTGCACATGTAATACTGGACATTGCTGAGCTACACTGGGATAAGCACATAATAGCATAAGCATATTTTAAGATTTAGACATATAGACTTAACTGAGTGTTAAAAAATTGTTATTAAAAAAAAACATGTATAATCTAAATTTGCTAATAGTTTTTTGGTATGCAATAATGAAGCAGCCTGCTGTACAATTTTAATAAAAAGGGGGATTTCTATTTGAGCATATGGTTGACAGTGTAATTCAAGCTAAGTGGCCAGTATATAATCTTGAATTGTGTACTATAGATGTGCATTCCTCCACATTGTACTCACATGTTTCGCAGGTGCAGAAAATAGTGTTATCTTCTGTCTCGTGAGGATGACTTCACTTCTGTGGATAGTGAGGAACAGCTCAGTTTTCTCTCTCAGGACCTAATTTGTGCGATGTACTGTACATTACACCTAAATGAAAAACATATTCAGGATATTCTGTAGGTTCATACTCCTACTTAACACATTATGTTTTATGCTGTACAGTGTCATTTGTCAATGGCGCTGGAATTGCCATTCAAATCAAAAGTGCTGGTGAGTATGCAGTGAACATGTTGCAATAGAGACATGCATTCATAGAGGATGACCTTCTGCTAATGTGACAACGATGTTCCTCCGCCCTCGCCAAAAAGCGTCCAAACAGCAGATGCTAACTCCAAATTCTCACGCCCACAACAGTGTATTGACAAATATATTCCATGTTTTGTGTGGATTTGGTTCAGATCTGCTCAGGATTGGATCTGCTCAGGATTAGGGTGGTCTCTTTTATTTTATGGACAGTTTCATTTGTAACAAGTTGCAGGTTTGAACCCAAGTGTGGAGTCTTCATTCACCACAGTCAGATCTTTATCTTTGTCTGGCAGTCATTAAGAACAGTCCGCCCTAAACTCTTTCTTAATGAAATAGATTACAGGAAAATTCCTAAGGGCACAGCTCTCCCTGTCTGAGAAATATATGGAGTTAATGTGTGAATTATTTTTGTCTGTGCAGAGATTACATCAGCTTGAATTACACAATGTTGTGGCATTTGGTCAGACTTTAGATGTATTGCAAATGTAAAAGGTCAATTTAGCATACATGTGGTGCGCCATTTTCCAACAACAGGTTTGGGTAACAGCTGTATTCAGTGCCAGTTCTCACAGAAGGATTAATACAGGGGTTACAATAATCCATAAACCCAATGAATCATCTGAATGATTCATTGATCCAAGAAAATTACAGCATATGCCACAAATATGTGACAGGTACAACTGCTGCCTCTCCTTTACAAGACCCTGCAGTGACTGGACTGAACTACAACAACAGTAAAATACTACTAACATTTTAA